>CM070506.1:42676502-43880333 GCA_036346375.1 Guadua angustifolia | reverse complement strand
TTAAAAAATTGGGGATAATTACTAGTTTTACATTTATATATAATTTTACGATTTGATTCCAAATATGGTGATACAATAACTGCTGTTTACTGTGCCAATATGCCTGGTACCTTCATAGTTTATCGATTGGCAATGAATAGATTGTTGCTAATTGTCGTGCAAAGAAGGTAGTGCCATCCAAATAGTTTATTGACTGGCAATGAATAGATTGTTGCTAATTGTCGTGCAAAGAAGGTAGTGCCATCCAATTATGAACTTTCTTTGGTTTAATTGCTCCTGGATATATTCAGCTCCAGTATATGGAATCGACTCCAACAGCTTCTCATGATGATAATTTGGCTGTGCAACAGATACGGGTACAAGGACAAGAAACAGGAGCACCACAGCATATTTGAGCGGCTTCTGACAGAAGGCCTCGAACAGTACATTCAACGGGAGGCGGTAGAGTTCTCTCTCCAGAGTGAAGACGATGTTGACTCTGATGAAGAGCCTTCAACACCTGCAAGGATAATCACGGCACCAAACGGTACCCTCTACTCGCTTGACGTCCCCCTCTCCTGTTGGACTTTGCGCCTTCAGCAGAAGCCATACCTGAAGCCAGTTGCTCAGGTACTGTGGTGGATTACGCACGGAACCTTGAACTGGAGCTCGCATTCGTCAGGCAGCTGGCTAAGCAATCTGGAGCCGTCTATCTCATTGACAATCCCATCGTCGAAGCCAGGAAGGATTTCTTGGCTCTTCAAGAAGTTGATCATAAACTAATTTTTCGCGTTTTTAGGAACAACTGCCGCAGGGCGATCATGTCAATGAGCATTCCGCACTCAAATCTGCTGCAGGTGCGCCTGACATCTTATGTCTGAATTCGGAAGCGTACCCGTTGTTTTGCTCATGGCTTTCTAGTAGAGACCACACTATCCATAAAAGAATAACAATGGCAAAAGAGGATACATGCACTTCTGGCTTTATTCAGAAGGCGATAACTTGGATCGTAGGATGGAAATATAGCTGGAAATTTGTAGCAGGCACGTCACATGGCGATGTATTAATCTGTGTTTTCCTTTGTGAAGCAGATATTCTTTCTTTTTGTACTCGTTTGATTTTGTGAGGTTGATATTTGCAAATAACTAGCCAGAAAGGTGCATTTCTTGTGTACATTTTCGTCCATCGAGCAGTGTTATTGTTGTATCATTCTCTTGCTGCGTTTTTCTCCGTTACCATCTCGCTATGTGCCGACTGGGATCTGTTTAGGCCTGCAAATTATGCACGTGTTAGCAGTGTAGGAGATATATCCTAAAGACAATCGTAGAGATGATTATAGTTTCTTATGTTCATAATTTATTATTGTGTTCCTTGAATAATGTTATTATTATTTATTAGCAAGTATATGACTTGTTTGTGAAACTCTATATATGACTATATGATGATTATTCTAAAATAATTCCTAGTTGATAAATATATGATGACACATATGAATAAATTAGCATATATATTAGTTGATGACCATGTTTTACGGGTCATGGATATGGAGATATCAAATTAATAATATGAATATATATTAGAGAACATAGAGTTAGATCGACCCACCTTGAGACACTGTAAGAACGTTGCAATCTTACTTATTATTAGTTGATCTCATATACAATGTGTATACTGTATCCTTAAACTTGAGTTTGACGTATGTACTCGAGATATATAATGACTTATAGATTGCCAAACGCTACTCCGTAACTGGGTAGTTATAAAGATGGCTTTCGGGTTTGTTATGAAGCATACTGCAAGACATGGTCGATCAAGATAGGATTTTCCCCTGTATGCAACGAAAGAGATATCTCTAGGCCTCTTGAGTGGTTGAATTCTAAAAATGCATGGCCACGCTACTCGTGGTGAAAGGTTTAACCGTAGTTGAGGATTCCGAGTTACATAATCGAAAAAGAGTGGTCGAACTATCTAAACAAAGATGGTACATACCCGCTTTGAGTTTGATCGATATCATAAGGCAAAGGGAAATGTATATAATTAAGCATTGTTAAGACTCGTCCGATGTGATCTTTACATATATTTAGGAGTCGGCACATTCTACTAGGAACCACTATCAATTAATAGCCGAATAAGAGTACTCGGGTTATGTTCAAGTATATGTGAATTTACATGGTTGCGCGTTTAAAGAGTTGAGACTTAATTCAGACAGTGATCCAAATTTTGATGGATTTTGAGTTCCTAATAGACCATTAATGTAGAGGCCTATTGTGGGACGTCTATACAAAGGGAGGGGGCGATGGCCTTAGGGTTAAGAAACACCATAGGAATTTCATAATTCCTAAAACTCTAGCCGCTACACCTCCTTAGTCCAAAACCGTGCAGCCGACGCTAGCACTTCGACGTGTGGCATCCATACCCCGTATGTGTGAGGATACCTTAGAAGCGTTGCATGAAGCTTCAACATTAGGACGATCCATAACCTATGACAGTGATGAGAACGATCCACAACTTGCGGCAGTCATGAGGAGCTGTTGGAGGAGGCGCGAGACTAGTATGACTACAATCGCACCAACGCGCTATGTCGACTCTACATCCGCTACGGGTCTGCACGCGCGTGTAGTGGTAATTTCGTGATCTATAACTTGCAGTGGTACCTTAGTTACATGATAGAAAACTTTGACTTATGCTAAGTAGTCTACCTTTCCCTTCAAGCAGTGCATTTCCATATCCACTGGGCAACAAAAAAAGTGTTAGCATACAAGGCCTTTTTTATCTTCTTGTTGTGTTTTTCTCCGTTGTTTGATAGGACCACAATGACATCGCAACACATATGGAATCGGAGGGCGAAGTGAACACAGCTTTATAGTAAAATCACTCATTCAGTTGCTACATTTTACTGACTTGATTGTGTGAGGCATATTATAGGGCTCATATTGCACACCGAATGCTATGATTCAGTAATGCCAGCTGTAGGGATGACTTTTGATGACTTGGATGCAGCCAAGTTCTACAAAGCGTATGCACATCTTGTTGGGTTTTCGGTTCATGTGGGAGAGCACAACATAAAAAATGGTGCACTGTCCACGACCTAAGATCATAGTTGTCACGATGGTCTAGCTGGGTGCGGCAAGCCCAAAGCACAAGACGTCTAGACACTTAGGCGGCTGCCTAGGCGATGATTGGATGATGAAAATAATGAGGGAGAACAGCAATAGCAGCATACAAAGGGTGAGGGAGAGTAGCCCATCCAACCCATCTTCACTTGACCTGGATCCCCATATAAGAGAAATAAAAAGAAAATCCAAAGGTATAGATGGGCCAGATCAACCCATCCAGCCCACCAATGCCCCTTGGAGAGAAACCTTAAGTCCAGTTAGATCGACCCCTTAGTGTAGCCGTTGTCCCCTACGCTCTCCCCTCCGTGACTCATTGCTCGAAAGAGGTCACAGCGCCCCTGGAAGCTCATCCCGCTTGTCCTATCCGGTGCAGCGCCGTGCCTCACTCCCCTCCACAATCTCTTCTCTAGGCGGTGCACCCGGAAGCTCCTCCCGCTCATGCTCTCCCTCGGAAGAGGTTGCGGCGCCCCAAGAAGCTCCTCCTGCTCCATCCAATCAAGGCGAGCTGTCCTAGCGTCCCTCTCTGACCGCTGCAACGACTAGGTGAGCCGTGGCAGCTATGCCTATGATCGAAGGTTTAGTAGTCTTTTTGACTTTGATTGAGTTTCATTCCTAACCTATCTCAACTTATTTGAGACACAAGGCTTGATTGTTGTTATTATAGTAGCTAAAGTATGGACAACAAAGAATCTACCACCAAAAGGAAATATGTAAGGACAGTGCAACCCACTAAATATTATAATAGCCTCAAACACTTCTTCCTAGTTTTTTCATTATCTTATCAGGGTTCATCACAATAAGCTGATTGTTGTATGTATACTAGACTGACAATATATGTTTCTGAATTTGAATTTTGTAGTTTTGTATTATGGTTTCATTTTTTATTGTAGGGTTCACCCCAAGTTGAAGTTGTCTGTCTCCTGGGTAGATATAGTTTTAGTTTATTTCATTTTGTTACTTTGTAATATAATTTCATTTTCATTTTTGTGTTCACCGCAGGATGAAGTAGTACTATCTGTATCATAGAAAAATAAAGTTTTATATTTCATTTATTTTGTAATTTCTATTAGAGTTCTGTTCTCTTTGTAGAGTTCACCACATTAATATATGGCTTCACAGGAAGATAGGTTTGTGACAGGTTTGTATTGGAAATTATTGCATATAAATATCATTTTTTTAATATTTGCTTGGTATTCCCTGAAGATTGCAACTTAGAAGACAATTTGCAACATTATGAACACAGTTTTTTTAGCAGTATGAAGATTATTTGACTACCTGATACAGATTAAGTAAAAACTCTTACTTCCATTGTGCTCTGTATGCTAAGTTGTCATTATAGGGTTAACACTAGGATACTTTTAGTTTCTGTGTAACTTGATTTTTCTTTTGTTATTTTCTTTGTTATCATTTTTATTGTTGGGTTCACCTCTAGAAAAGTCTCATTTTCTGTAGTTTAGAATGGAATTTTTTCTTTTATCACCGTGTACTTCGTTTTCTGGTTCAACTGTAATTTCACAAGTTAATATATGTTTCCTGAAAAATGCATCCTTGTGCGTGTACTGTGCATTATTTCTCTGAAAAACTGCATCCTTAAGTCACTATGTTCAGCAAATTCTATAAAGTATTAATATGTAGACTTCAACAAGTTCTATCAAGTACTAATTTGAATTATCCATGGATAGGAGGTTCTTTAGCTCTGAAATTTGATTTTCTCTATACCCTAACATGTTATGATTCATGTTTGTATGATTTCATGACTGCATCTTCTGTGATTCTTGGGTTCATAATCCTTCTAGTCCTCTTATGCTTCAATGATCGTAACAGTGAAAAATAGCCGAGAGAATAAAAAAAATGCCTATAAAAATCGACGAAAGGCCCAGAGATCAATGAGGCCCATAAAAATGACAATAAGCTTGTAAAAAGACAGATTTTTTATTTAATATTTATTTTAAATCTTTTTTTCAAAAAATAATCAACGGAATTTTTTTTTGCAAAAATGGGCTTCTGTCGCTCGGATATAGGGTGATCGCCCCATATTCGGGCGATAGAGACCTGGCTGTAAAAAACATCGTATGATTATTATCATACGTATTTCGTAATATAGGGCATTTTTACGGTGTTTTTATGACAAGTTTCTCATCGCTCGAATATGGGGCGATTGCCCTATATCCGGGCAACGGGAACTCATTTTCGTAATATTTTTTCCCTTGATTATTTTTGAAAAAAAGATTTAAAATAAATATTAAATAAATTTTTTTTCTAAAAAGACAAAAGGCATAGGAAGAGAGCCTGTTAAGGAATCAAAGGCTGGCCCGTTAAAAATTTCTAGTGGGTTTATGTACACAGCAACGTAGAAGCAATCCAAGGTTGATTGTTTTCTATTGTATGGTAGAAAATGTGTCTGATTTCCAAAATAAAATCAGCCGAATGGTATATAGACAGTGCCAAAACAGTCATGCAAACTGCGAAAAACTGTATTAAGCTTCCTCGCAGAGTAAAAAAGAAAAAAACTATATTAAGCTACAAAACAGCAACAATAACACATACAATAAACTATCTTTAGAGCAGGAACGTTAGTTAACCTCAAACCGTTACGCGTGAAGATCTGCCCCTAATCACAGCACAGCGCACGCTGCAATGGAAACCAACCCAACAGACGAGCAGATTGCCAATCCGCCACCCATAAGAAGACCCTCACGCCGAGGCTCTGTACGCACCCAACTCAACCCACGGGTCATTCGACCGAGCGGCGGCCAAACAGAGAAGAAACGCGCGGCAAGAAGGCAAGAAACCTTCGCCGCACGCAATGGAGCCGTCGACGCCGCCGGCCGTTGACCAGTGGGAAGAGGAGGGTCCGTCGACGGAGCGGGTCTTCGAGGGGGAGCCCCTGCCGGCGCGGTCGGAGACGATCACGGCGCGGTCGGTGGGGGTGAGCGTCGTCCTCGGCGCCACGCTCAGCATCGTGTCCATGAAGCTGGCCCTCACCTCGGGCCTCCTGCCGCCGCTCACCATCCCCGCCGGCCTCCTGGGCTTCTTCCTCCCGCGCGCGTGGATCCGCCTGCTCGACCGCTTCGAGGTGCCCAACCTCCCCTTCACCCGCCAGGAGAACACCGTCATCCAGACCTGCGCCGTCGCCTGCTCCGGCATCGCCTTCACTGGTACGTACGCAGCGCATTGAGCTGATACATGCATGCTTCAACTTGTTTTTGCATCGCTGTCAGTGCAACGTACGTGTAGGTGGGTTTGGGTCGTACGTTCTGGCGATGAGCAAGAGCTCCGCGGAGGGGGGCGGCGTGGGGGGCAACGGCAAGAACGTCGAGGAGCCCCACATCGGGCAGCTGATCGCGTTCCTCTTCCTCACCAGCTTCGCCGGCCTGTTCGCCATCATGCCATTCAGGAACAGCCTCATCATGCGGCACCAGCTGACGTTCCCGAGCGGCACGGCCACGGCGCACCTCATCAACACCATCCACACTCCCCAGGGCGCCAAACAAGCAAGGTATATAAACAGCGATCGTCGATATAAACAGTCGGTCCAGTTAAAGTGTAAGACGAACTCTTTAGCCAAGTAAGGCAAGTCTTACAAATTTCTATATGTTTTCTTGCCACAGCAAGCAAGTGTCGCTCCTGTTCAAAACCTTCGGTGGAACCATCGCGTGGTCGCTCTTCCAGTGGTTCTTCGCCGGCGGCAAGGACTGCGGCTTCCAGGCCTTCCCGACGTTTGGCCTCAGCGCATATCGATACGGGTGCGTAAGAACTGACACAACCATGCGTGAACCAAACAAGAACCCTATTAGTAATTCTCTAAAGATGCGTATTGATGGCTCTTAATTATTTCAGGTTCTACTTCGATTTCTCAATGACCAACATCGGCGTCGGGATGATCTGCCCGTTCAAGATCACCCTCGCTATGCTCCTCGGGTCCCTGGTCTCGTGGGGGATCATATGGCCGTACATCGAGACAATGGAGGGGAACTGGTACCCTCGGGGCCTCGACGGCGACAACCTCAGCGGCATCAATGGCTACCGGGTGTTCATCGGCATATCCATGATCCTAGTCGACGGCCTCTTACACCTGCTCTCCATCCTGCTCCGGACAGTGTACGTGATGTACAATCGGCGGCGCAGCCAGCACCCGAGACAGCAGGCCGGGCAGCCGTTCCAGTGCCTTAGAGACGCGGACCGACCGTCGCAGAGCTTCGACGACCGGCGGAGGACGCAGGTGTTCCTCCGGGACAGGGTGTCCAACTCGGCGGCCGCCGGTTGCTACGTGGCCTTGTCGGCCATCGCCACCATTGCTATACCGCACCTCTACACCCAGCTGAGGTACCACCACGTGGCGTTCGCCTACCTCGTCGCGCCGGTGTTCGCCTTCTGCAACGCGTACGGCACCGGCATCACCGACACGAACGTCGCGAACACCTACGGTAAGATCGCCATTCTCGTATTTGCCTCGTGGGTGGGACTCAAGGACGGCGGCGTGGTCGCCGGGCTCGCTGCCTGCGGCATCATCGTGGCCGCCATCTCCACCGCCTCCGACCTCACGCAAGACTTCAGGACGGGCTACCTCACCCTCACCTCGCCGCACGCCATGTTCATAAGCCAGGTCGCCGGGACGGCGCTCGGCTGCTTAATCAACCCCGTAATCTTCTGGGTGTTCTACAAGGTGCAAAACGGCGACGACGCCTTCGCCGACGCCCCGTACGCCAAGGTGTACCGTGGCATCGCCATGCTCGGCACCAACCACCGCGGGCTGCCCAAGCACAGCCTGCTGCTCTGCAAGATCTTCTCCGCGCTGGCGCTAGCCATCAGCGTGCTCCGGGAGGTATCGGCGCGGAGGAAGTGGCGCGTCCGGCGGTACATCCCGAGCACCATCGGCATGGCCGTCGCCTTCTTCGTGTCGCCCAAGATGCCCATAGGCATGTTCATTGGGAGCGTGGTGATGTACCTGTGGAGGAGGGTCGACGGCGACGGCGTGCGGCTGCTGTCGCCGGCAGTGGCGTGCGGACTGATCTGCGGAGACGGATTCGGGTCGCTGCTGTCGTCGATGCTCACGCTGTTCAAGGCGCACCCGCCAATCTGCATCAAGTTCTTGTCTCGACAAGTGAACGAGCGCCTGGATGCATTCCTGGCAACAAGAGCCACGTCGTAGTCTTGGGGGTTCAACGTGTTAATTTGCTGTCTACTACTAGTGTACTATGATTAAACGGCCATTTGATCACCCTTTGTGTATATTGTGTATCATTTTAATTAGCAAAAGAAATTTGAAAGAATAATTAGCAAAAGTAATGCCTTCCGTATCAATCAATACTCACGAGTCAGAATAACCTCATAGGAACGACCGTCTGTGGTGGCAAAGTGTAGAATTTCATGCTCCATCCGGTTCACAGTATCGGTTTAGGGTATATGTAGTTAAACTTTTAAAACTATAGTTATTGATATCTTTTTAAATATTTAGGTTGGATATATGAAAATCATATATGTATATTCATATCAAAACATACTTTCACGATATTATAATGTTATTATATTTTTAAAATATATTATAATAGATATTAGTGATCAGAGTTGAGTTTTAGAAACTAAGTCATGTCCAAAACAACAACTATCTGTGATTGGTCAAAGGGAGTAACAGATAGTGTGCCAACCAATAGTTAGTCCAATTAGTATGACATCCATATCTTGAAACTAACGACCACAGTTCAAATCTCACTAACCGATTTATAAGGGTAATTTTATTTCGTTTCAAGGATTTGGAAAAAAAAACTATTTATGCGAATTTTTAGCTTGCTCCTAGCGGTCTCTCAAATCCTCCATTCTCAAGGGCAAGACAGTAGACTGATAGCCGAAGCGAGGATGCTTAATTATTCTCATCCACTGAGTTATCTTACTACAATCAACAGTGTGTCATATTTAGGCTCTGTTTGGGAGAGCTCTAGATCCCAGCTCCAGCTCAGAGCTGAAACTTATAGGCTAAACTAAAGTGAATTAAGTTTATATTTTTAGTCTAAAATGTAAACAAGATGATCTACCTAAACATTCTTAATGTACCTATAGCTCCAGCTCCACAAATTTCTAGAGCTAGAAATACCTTACTCCACCAACTCCACAGATTTTGGTGAAACTGGAGCTGTCCCAAACACCCCCTTAATTAGAGTATACACATATGAGCCGCGTGTTCCCGTGCTTCATGAGGTTATGGATTTATCCAGATATCTGAAATCTCTAGCAAGTGTAGACAGAAATACATGTGTGTATGAGTGGTGGTGTTTGTGGGGTGTATATCCTCCGTAATACTTAAAACGAAGAGTAATTTTTTCAAAACTATAGCTCTTTCATACAAACTATCAGAAAAATATATACAGATTTTAGTTTTTATTTCACAAAATTATAAATTTTAGAAGAATTTGTTTCATAAAACTACAGTTTTTTTTACAAACTATAAAAAAACTACAGATTTTAGCTTCTATTTAATAAAACTATAAATTTTAGGAAAATGTGTATCACAAAACTATAGGTTTAGAAGAATTTATTTCACAAAGCTACAGATTTCAGAATTGTCTGTTTGTTGTAACGGGTCTGATAGTGTGGGCCCACGTGGTGGTCTCATACATCCTCATTTCTAGTTTCACTCATGCGTGAGGCTGTCATGTGGGTTCAGACTGTCAGACCTATTACAAGAAATGATTAACTCTAAAACCTGTAATTTTGTGAGATAGATTCTCTTAAAATCTATAGTTTTGTAGAATAGAAACTAAAATCCGTAGTTTCTGATAATTTATATAAGAAACCTGTAGTTTTGTGAAACAAATTTTTCTAAAATATATAATGTTGTAAAATAAAAGCTAAAATCTATAGTTTTTTATAGTTTATATAAGTAACATGTAGTTTCGTGAATTTTACTCTAAAAAGAAACACTAACATCCTCCATTATTCTGTATTTTGTCCACAATTCAAACGGGCCCTTACTTCACAAGGCCATCGACCCGGCCCATTTCCGTATGCCGGGATGAAAAAGAGAAGGGGGTAAATGATAAAATCCCTTGCCTCCCGGCTCCCGTATTATCCTCTTCCATCTTCTGGCTCTCTTGGTCTCTCCCTCGCCGCGCGCGATTGCTCCACCCAAATTAAACCCGCGAGAAAATTGCATTCCTTCCTCTCCGTATCGCAGAATTTGGCGAGACAACTGCTCTAATGGAGGTCAGGATCCCGCCCATGGAGCTGCACCGCTCCCCGCCGTTCCTCTCCGGAGGCCGAGGTATTTATTCTCCCCTCCCCACATCGTCGGCTTTTGGCATCGCAGAGGGTCTGGATGGGCAAGAAACTTGCCCCCAAGTTGATCCCTGAAGCTTCTAGAATCTTCCTCGCCTTCAGCCGCTCCTGATTTGGAGCCGCCGGCGCCGCCGCTGTTTGCGAGCATCTCACTGCGGCACCTCGTTTAGTGCTCTGCTGATTAACTAACTAATGCTCATCCGTGAAGCCTTACAAAGGCACTGGGACATGGGACACACGGCTGCTATCACTGAAACAATACTAAGGAGGATAGAGAAGTTTTTCTTTTTATCACTGAAACAATGCTAGGAATGATAAGAGTATTGTTTTCTGATTACTGAAACATTGCTATGTGTAGTTGGTTTTGTTAATGGAAGGGGTAATAGGACATTACAAGCTTACAACTCACAACCTACTAGCCGCATTTGTAGGAATTTCGAAGAAAAAAGAATAGGTCGGTGTGTATAAAGAGCATTAATTACTGAAAATCAATGCTGCAGCTTACAAGTAGCTTAACTGCACATCTGAAATTTGTCTTGATGCAACTACTTAAAAAAAGAAAAGAAAAAAATAGCTTCACTCTCACTGTTCTGTGATTCATTTGATGTAAGAACTTTTGTGTGTGTAGTATGATTCTATGGGCATATGTTCACTATTTGTTTATCTATTACTCAATCCATTTTGTATGTTTCATCTTCTAATTTTTAAGGGAAAACATGTCTTCGGAAGCCTTTCATTATCTACGCAAAGAGATTAGGAGGATTGGAGAAAGCAAATACTAGGTATAAAATCCACCTATATGGTTTAGCTGCTTGCCTTCTATAAGAACTTAAATGTGGCCGATCACCTATAAGTGCCACTGTAACTGCATGCTCGTCTATATACTGTTCTAACGCTTAGTCGCTTACTAAAAGGTCACAAGGAACGCAAGGTTTTGAACAACTGAAGAAAAGAGCACCCCTCACACGTGGAACTGTTAGTGCACCTCTTCCGGTACCCGGCCACGTACCCCGGCCTCCTTATGTTGGTACAAAAAATGTGCCAGATATATCAAGTGAGGTACAAATGCATGACAAAGAGAGCATCGTCCATATGAAAGCTGCCTGCGAGCTTGCTGCTCGTGTTCTTGAATATGCAGGAACATTAGTGAAAGTAAGCACGCATTTCTGCATTTCCACGATGTTTGTTTCTCTTGAAGCTAATAATGTCACTGACTCACCATTACGTTTTTGCAGCACACCTATAGTGCTCAATTTGCTCATAATTTAGATGTTCCTTTCCTTTACATCATGCCTCCTTTATTTATGAGTACTCCATATTAAATTATAGCTTCAGTGAGAAATCTATTGCATCTTTCTATCAGCCCTCTGTAACAACAGACGAAATTGATAAAGCAGTGCACAAGATGATCATTGATGCTGGAGCCTATCCATCCCCACTTGGATATGGTGGGTTTCCAAAGAGTGTGTGCACATCGGTGAACGAATGCATGTGCCATGGAATTCCTGATTCACGCAAACTAAAGGTTCAGAAAGAAGCCTTACCTATGACATGTTTTGGGTTCAGTTCAGGGCTTTTCACCTCCACGGCTCCATTGCGGACATAATTATTTGTTTTCTTGGATGTTTTACAGGATGGAGACATAATTAACATCGATGTCACTGTCTACTTGAATGTATGTGCTTACGCTCTTGTCACGTATAGTTGTCACTTATAACTTCATACTGTTGATGTGTTTGTGCGCTTCAATTTGGATATAATGGCCTGAAGTAATATCCCTCTCCATTACAGGGTTATCATGGGGACACCTCGAAAACTTTTCTTTGTGGAGAAGTTGACGAAGCCAGTAAACGACTTGTGAAGGTATATTACCTTTTTATCTAGAACGCATTACTACGTTAGTGCATGTTCTTGGAATCCATGATTTGTATAGTCATGGTTGGTGGCAGAGCTCCGTTTAGCTAAACTAGGCCATGGTGCACTACAGTAAACCTCACTAATTTCTACACTTGGAGGTCCATTGCCTTGTGCTAATTCATTCAAACAGTCCTGTACATTCATCCTTTTCTACCTTTCAAATTGTCTCTGTCCATTTGGTCACCCAGCTCCTCATTAGCAGTGTAACTATGAAATGGCAACTCTTCGGTCAGAATGGTATCTCTACTAGTGTAAACTTCAATAACCGTAATGACTTACTGTTGCTAATATCAGGTTACTGAAGAGTGCATGCTCAGGGGCATATCATCCTGCAAACATGGTGCCAGCTTTAAGAAAATTGGCAGAAGAATAAGGTATTCATCTCACACCATATGTATGTCATGGTCAGCAATGCAAGGATAGTCACATCTATAGTTCAATGGAAAGTAGTGTTTGACCATAGTTCTCACTGTAGTTACTGGGTAAGTTACACCCAAGTGGTATCCTCTCAGATGTTTAAACTGAGAACATTGAAGTGTTTTGTGCCAAATACAAAACACAGTCACCATTGTGCCTCTCATCTGTGTACAGGCAGCAAAACGGGAAAATGAATTCCTAAACAAATATGCAATTAACTCGATATTTTTCCCACATGGCTCGATACAACTATACCAAGTTTTGTTTCATTTCAGATACATCTTTAATAGTTTTCACTCATTGGTTTGCTTTACCATTTCAGTGAGCATGCTGAGAGGCACGGATTTGGTGTTGTGGAGCATTTTGTTGGGCATGGAGTTGGGAGAGTATTTCATTCAGAACCAATTATATATCACCAGCGTAAGTGATTATTACTCAACAGTAGCCAAGTGCATATGGTATTCGAAACTGAGAAGCGTTTCCCCGAACCAACGTTACCAAGATAGGCTATTATGTAAGGTACTGGGGCAACATGTGCTACAGTGCTACTCAAACGTGATTGTGGAATTTGATGATAGCCAGTCCCACCACCTAGCTTGAAACGATAAATTTAGAAGATTTTTGAGATATTGAAGCAGACACGATGCTGGTAATGTTTTTTGAAGTGAAGTGTCCCTGGTTTTGTTCGAAGTGCAATGTTTAAAAAGGCTGTTTTGGCACTAGATAATTTGTCTGTCCCAGTTGTGCTTGAATCTTTCGAGCTGACATAGTTTGTGTGCAATTTTTCAGTGTTGTCTATTCCAGCTCCGCCTGGATGTGTGTGCTCGTTAGTATGGTTGTAGCACTTGTTAGACCTGACGATTGTGTTCTTTCAACAGGTAACAATATGCCAGGCCAGATGGTTGAAGGGCAAACATTCACAATAGGTACGCATGGTTCTGTTCATTCTGAGTATTTTGCATAATAAAGCCAGGTTCGGTTTTCCTCTCAGCGCTCTGCCTAATTGTCACCAGAACCGATCCTATCCATGGGAAGCATCGAGTGCGATATGTGGGACGACGGTTGGACGGCCGTCACGACAGACGGCAGCTTGGCCGCGCAGTTCGAGCATACAATATTGATTACCAAGACTGGGGCAGAGATCCTCACGAAATGCTAGGAAGACGTGATCTCTGCCTGCGCAGATTCCTGTGGTGGAGTACGTGATTGTTTTGCTGTACAAAATTCGTTAAGCTGCGAAGGTAATAATTTTAGGCCGCAAAAGAAAAACCGCTTTGCTTTTCTTCTGGGCCTGGCGTTGTTCGGTCCCCACCTCGCGCGGTTCGGCGCGTCGCTACTGCTCTTGTCACGCCTCACGTCCACCTTTGTGGCTTGTGTGCCTTTATGCGGAGCGATCGCGCGTTTCGGCAGCTGGCGTGTTTGAGAGGGACAGCGGCCGCGAGCGGCGGGAAACAGCGGTCGGTGGGAGTCGTTGCGTCGGAGAGGGATGACTGGTGGCTTTGCAGCGTGCGGCGCCGAAACGTGGAACAGAAGCGAGGGCACTGTGCAAGTGTCAAGCGGGCGCGGCTGGCTGCGGTGCGGTCGGGCTACGGGCGCGCGCGAGGAAATCTTAGCCCCGCGGGTGTTGATTTTGCGTGGGTTTGCTTAAATTTGCTTTGAACTTGCCGTTCTCGGGCATCGACACGATCCCAGCCGGCCGGCGAAGGGAAGAGGCCGGTTGGTTCGCTGGCTTAACGGCACAGACGGGAGGAGACAATTGAGTAGTATTCGTCGGTGCAAGTTTACGAGGAGTATTTCTCCTCCATACATAGATAAGAAGGCATTAAAAATGAACGGATTGTCGTTAATTATTATCACTATGCACTACTCAGGCATGTATGTAGAGAATAAAAATAAAAATGGATATTTATTAGAGGTATAGAGGAAATATTACGCTAATTTTGCATCGAAATATGAAATATGTCCTATGTTTATGGATAAAATCATCTAAAAATAAGTCTTGTAAATATGGGTGCAATCGGATCGGACAATTTCTAACTGACCGGATATGTTCGGATCAAATTCGGATAGTCATTTCGGATAATTGCTAGATTCGGCTTCGGTTTTGGATTTGGATTCGGATTCAAAAAATTACTATCCGTCGGCTTGGTATATTCTGAGATGATTTCCGAATATTTTTAGGAAAAATAATTTAGATATTTGAAGATCATAGCCCATAGAGTCCACTAGAGCATTGGCCCAGTCCATGGCCGCCATCCATGGGCTATGCTATGCCACTCCCGCCAGCTGGCCCCCACTCGGCTTCGGGTCCACCGTCGGTGTCACCTCCTCTTGGCCGGCTGCCCCACCCACAACTCGCCTTTAGTTGCCCGCAGCCGCTCTGCCACGTTGCCCACCTCCATCATTCGCTCTCCGGGGCCTGTGTTGCCGACCACCTCATTCGCCTCTAGCCCATGCTCGCGACCTCGGGGGCCTTCGCCGCGCTGGCCCCGTCCTTCGGTTAGGCTGCTCGGTGCCATCCCCACATCCAGCCTGCTTGTTTTGTCACTTATCTCCGTCCACAAGACGCCACCATGCCACCAAGAAGCCGCATCGCTTTCCTCCACATGACCTCCGCCGCCTCTGGCTCCAACATCTGGATCTAGCGAAAACGAAAAAGGAAAGGCAGATACATTGAGCACAGCCAGGAAAAGGATAGGAGTAAAAGAAAGAAAGAAAAGAAAAAGGGAAGGAGAAAAGAGAAAAATGGGGTGGATCTGGAGCTAATGGAAAACCCTAATATTAACGTTTGACATTAGTTCCGAAACCGAAAACCCTAATATTAACGTTTGACATTAGTTCCGAAACATTCGAACTCATACGATTGATTAATCGTTGCTATATGTGTACTTTATGTGGTATCTATTTTCGTGTGATATCCGATAAAAAAAATATTCGATACAGTATCAATTCCCTTCGTATTCACTTCGAATATATAATCGATATTATTTGTGCTGTATTTGTATCCAGTACTATCTGTATCTAATTCTTAATCCAACAAAAATATAATTTAAGATATAAAAAAGTGGTATCCGATCAAATACGAGATTGCACCCCTACTTAGAAACTTGAACATGAGAGCAAAACTGTAGTTGGTGTGGATTGTTGACTTCCGTTGGAACGCCAGGTTGCGTGCGTTGTTTCGCAGGCGGCGGGAGGACGCTGGTGGCTGGATGGGAGACACGACACGACCACAGGAGGTGCCTATTTTTCTCGTAGAAGCGTGCGCACCGGGCTAGTTTGGCGCCGTCTCCGCTGGAGCACGGCCCCGCGCTGGTCGGGTCTCCCCGTCGGTTGCGGTGGCTTGCGATCCAGCGGTTATTTTATTCTGCCGCGCGCCGCCTAAGATCCAAAGCCGCCGACGCCTCCCGTCTGTGGTCCCGTGCTGACATGTGCCGATTTTTCTATGGCCGGCCGGCTCGTAGTCGGAACAGAATGGTGGTGTTCTTCGTCTTACCACTTGAGTTCGATGCTTGACCGAGGGGGCTGAGTCTAGAGTCCAGACTGCAGTTCTCTTTTCACTCCCAGCTTTTATGCTCGAAATTGCTGTTTTTTTCAATTCACTACAGGACTAGCTGAATTTTTTGGATAATATATGCAGCCAGATAGTATTTTTGTGTGTTCATACCAAACATAGGACTGTAACAGCCTGCTTCGTACTAGCATAAATATAATTAATATGAACCATTATAATTTAGATCTGCAAAAGTTGACTACGTAGATTTTTCTCTTTTTTGTGTGATTAACATGAAAATTTTAGCCTTTGAGAGCTAACATAGTGCCCTCTTTTGCCTTTTCTTTAATAAATAGATAGATATTATTTTTGAAAAAAAAATAGAATAAACCCATTTTACACCCTTATTTTTCAAAAAGTTCATAAAATACCTTCAACAATAAAACCGAGTATTTAGTATCATAGACTTACACCTTAATGTGGTTTTGAAGAGCGGTTTTGCTAATAGGGATGATGATTTTTGTTGTTTTTGCTATGTTGGCGATCATGTCATCATTTTTTGCTGAAATAGATCCAAATGAGAGGAAGAATGGTGATGAGAAAAAGAAAGAGAATGTATAGAGAGAGAAAATGAGTGGGAACAGATCGATGATATTGATGTTAATACCCTTAAATAGGATCCTCGTTACTAAAACTCAATGGCGTAGCTCCCAAAACAATGAAAACCATCTTGAGTGGGATTCAAATCATCAAAATTATTCTCAAAAACTACCTTAGAGTGTAAATTGATCCGGTTTTATAAGTTTAAGGATTAAATACCGGGTTTTGTAGCTGAAGATGTTAAATGAATTTTTTAGAAGGTTGAGAAGTGTAAAATAGTTTAGTTCCTAAAAAAAATTGAACACGAGTTTAGCATTTACTGGAAAAGGGGGTACGCATCTAGGCGAGTCCTAGTATCCAAACACGGGTGGACAAGAGGAGTGTGTCACTTCTTTACCAACCGGCCACAGGCCGGTTCTTGAATATATGTCATTTTCGCGTAATATTCAGCTATACAATAGGAAAACCTCTCAGCCAGTTTCCAAATGAAAGAAAACCCCCTAAACCATACATTCCTTTTATCCACCTTGACTTGGTATCGTACTTATGTGGCAACAAGTAAAGCTAACCACTAACATGCCGCTTGATTGTCGGGCAAAGCCAATCAACTTACTAATCTGCCAACTACTCCCTGAGATTTTCAAAGTGAATTCAAGTAAAGCTGGTGTTAGAGGAAAATATACTAACTCTCGAAGGGGGAGCCCTTATCCACCTCATACCTTGCAAAGGATACCCCTCATGAGTCTGCGAGGGACTCCCTACTCATGGCGCCCCTGGGTTCACCCTCCTACTCCGTGGGAGCCCACCGGAGGCCTCCCGCCCATGGGCTTATACGGCACCACCTCCAACCCCGCCGAGTCCTGCGAGATCCTCCTACTCAGCGGGCGTCACGGCACCACCCTTCGACCCCGAGAGTCCCGCAGATCCTCCTACTCATGGGCGCCTCGGGCACCACCTCCGACCTCATGGAGTCATGCGGGATCCCTCCTACTCATCATGCGTCACGGAACCACCTCCGACCTCGCGGAGTCTGCGGGATCCTCCTACTCCGCGGGCGTCTACGGCACCACCTCCCGACCCCACGGAGTCCTGCGGATCCTCCTACTCCGCCTCTCACGGCACCACCTCCGACCTCCGCGAGAGTCCTGCAAGGATCCTCCTACTCATGGGCGTCACGGCACCACCCGACCCAGGCGAAGTCGAGTCTCAGGCGTGCCTCTAAGGCACACTCGTGGGAAGTCCTCGGGACCCCGGTCAAAGACTAACCACTACGGAACGGTGACGTGGAACCCATCGCCGCCTCGAATGACCAAGATGCCTCGCATTGAGCCATGGCGGTAGGGTAGGATGGTACTTTCATGTAACTAAGGTGGCGCCTATAAAACCCTACTGCATTCTCACTTGTAACCTAGACTTTGATTGAATAAAAACTCAAAACCACCGGTGTGTCCCACGAGAGCCTCGAGCTAGGAGCCCCCGCTCCTCTTGGGGACACGCCGACAGAGTAGGGCACTCCCTTGGGTGCCCGAACTCAGATAAATCTTTTGATTCACTTTGTCTTTCTAACGGTGGCTGTAAGATGGCAGCGCTCTCTCTCTCTCACCGTGTCTTGTTTTCACACATACGACATTTGGCGCCGTCCGTGGGAGCCCTAGTTGATATCAAAAGCTATGGCTCCTACCAAGAAGCATCTCAAGCCTCCTCAATCCTCGGCGAAAGGAGCAAGTTGATGGCCCTCCTCGCAGTCTCCAAGACACCACCCCTCCGAGATCGGAGCCATCCCCTAGAGCAGTAACGCCCTCCAAGTCTCGTAACTCGAGAGCTCCTCTCCTCCCTCTCGCATGGCGACTCACAGTCAAGAACAGCGGTCCCAAGATGCCGCCATCATCGCCGGATGACAACCGAGCTCGCAATCCTCCCGAGGCATGGGATTTGTCTTGGAAGGTTATGGTGGAAGCGACCACGGCAAGCGGTGGATTACCCGATGACCTCTTATCGCCTCGCCTAGCATCCTCGCACCTTTGCCGCTTCCCACCACCACCCTCGGTCCAAATCGCCACCCACCCGGGTTCATGGGGCCCGCCGCTTATGAAGGGGGAATCTCGCCTTCGCCATTGGCCCATACGGTGGTCTCGAAGGGCACTGCTTTGGCCGCTGCCTCCACCAAGCCCGGATCGCATCGCGTCTCGCAGCGGAGCTCGCCCCCGTCAGAAGCTCCTCCTCCTGGGCAAATGCGCCTACACCCGGAAATGGTAAGTCACCTCCCGCCTGTCGGCGTCGGCCTTCACCCTCATGGCACAACATGGCCCAGGACGGAAGAAGAATATCCAAGGCCGAAGGCGCCCGTTTCAATCGCAGCACCTCTCCTGTGGCACGGAACCAGTCGCGATCGCCTCGAGCACTCACGAGGCCCAGAGATCACCACTCAATCCAACGGCTAAGTGGAGGAAGGAGCTACCACTCTATCTACTCGGCATGAAGTTCCTTCCCTCCAAGTCGTCGTGGAGTACCATCGCCATGGGGAAGGGGGCCGAGCCCGAGGTCTCTCGGACTCTCGAGCTACGCTTGGCAGACGCCTGCTCTCCCTGAAGGTGGCGCTGACGCTGCCTCCCGAGCCTCCAGCTCTTCAAGTTCAAGTCTCTTACCACCACTGCGCCTCACGAGGTTGCCTTCCCTCACGGCTGGAGGACAGAGGTAATCCGGATCGGGAACCTCTTGCTCGAGGAATCTTGGGCCCTGTTTGTGCCCAAGTTCCGCCAAACCAACCTCACGCAGTATGATGGGGACTCCGATCCCATGCACTCGTGGAAGTCTACGCCACGGCTATCCGAGCTGGGAGGCGGTGAGGTCGAGATGTGCGCTGCCTCCGCTCTTCCTCTCGTGGATCTGCCGCTCATGGTTTTTCAATCAGAAGAAAGGCTCCATCCACTCTTGGACTCAGCTACGTGAGGAGTTCAGCACAAACTTCCAGGGGAGCGGTACCTCAAAGGGGCCCAAGAAGGGCACCAAGCCAAAATCCCCTCGTAACCCGTGACGAAGGCCCTGGCGAAAAGAGAGGCGACCGAGATCAAGGAGATGGTCGTTGGTGTGCCTATCACAAGATGGGCGGGCACGACACAAACGAGTGTCGTCAGTACGCTGCCGAGGTGGCCAGGCTCCTCCAGCGCATGGTCCCGAGCCTCGCCGGGGATCGCCGCCCATCCGCATGCCGCAGAGGCCATGCCTCTTCAAGCAATCCACCTGCGCCCGCCGCTTCCTCTTGGCGGTCCTCCTCGTGGAACCTCACAGGACGCCAAACAAGAACTTCCCTTCCAAGTGCCACAAAGGCAAGTTAATGTTATAATGGGGGGCTCGGCCTATGGGCATGAGTCCAAGCGTCAAAGGAAGGAATATGTGCGTGAAGTCAATGTGGTGGGCGTGAGCTTCCGGTATTCTCCAAATGGGCGAACATCCTCTCGAGCTTCACCGAGGAAGACTCGAAGGCTTAAGGTTCCTCATGATGACGCCTCCGGTGACCGCCACCATATCCAATCGCGAGGTCTCGTGTCCTTATTGATGGGGAGCTCATGACATACTTACTTACGACGCCAAGGAGCTATGGGACTCCTGGGGGCTATCATCCAGGCATCTTGCTCCCGTCCGATCGCCCTCTCACGGGTTTCGTCCCGGGGAAGTCCATCCAACCTTTGGGGAGAATCGAGTTCCTCATGACCTTCGGCTCACGGGAAAACCATCGCACTGAGGCGGTTAGGTTTGACGTTGTTGACATCGATTCGCCGTTCAACGCCATCATGGGAAGAGTGACCCTTAACCGCTTCAATGCGTAGTACACCCAAACTATTTGTGCCTTAAGATCCCAGGGGCCGCATGGAGTCATCTCCGTGAGGGGCAACCAAGACTGGGCTGGCCGCTTTTGCCACAAGGCACCGCCACTCCCACGAAGTCCACCTACTTAAAGTGGAAGACCGGGAGGATTGCCGCTCCCCCCTCGCCGGGGATCGCCAGAGACAAGTCCTCACTGGAAAGATACCCCCTGAAGCCTTGTCGGGAAGGAGGGCTAAAGGAGGTACGGCTCTTCGGCCCAGATGATGAACGCTTGTCCTGTCGGGACCGAGCTCACAAGGGAGGTGGAAGGAGAACTCCTCAAGTTCCTAAATACCAATGCCGACGCTTCGCTGGGCCCGCTTGACATGAAAGAAGTCCTCGTGAGGCGATGCAACATCACTCATGCAGAAGGCCGGGCGCTCCCTGCTGAGGCAAAGCCGCAAGCTCTCCTCGAGCTGTCAGCCATCAAGGAGGAAATTGAGAAGCTCTTAAGAGCTGGCCTCATTTGGGAAGTTCTGCACCTTAATGGCTAGCCAATCCCGCCTTGGTCAAGAAGTCCAATGGTAAGTGGCGATGTGCGTGACTTCACCGACCTCAACAAGGCATGCCCAAAGGACGACTACCCACTCCCTCACATTGATCACCGGTCGACTCCACCTCCGGGTGCGAAGTTAATGAGTTTTTGGATGCATACTGCTATCATCAAGTTCAGATGGCCATAGAGACCCTCGTATTTGGAAGGTTGTCAAAAGATGGCAACATCTCGTCATTCTCCCACGAACCTCTACATCAGTCCCAATCACTTGGTTTTTGTCTCGGTGGGCATGGACCTACTTGGACCATTCCCACCGCCAAGGGGGCCTATAAACATGCAAGTAGAAGTGGATTACTTCACCAAATGGATCAAGCAGAGCCATTGTCGACAATCACGCCCCGAGCGGTGTAAGTTCTTCCGAAAACATAGTGTGCCGCTTTTGAGTTCCGAGGAGCTCACGAGACAATGGGACTCAATTTGATGCCTCTTCCTTGTGGTCTTCAGACTCCATTGGGACAATCATCTGCTTCGCTTGGCCGCACACCCTAAGTCCAATGGGGCGGTTGAGGGGCTAATGGCCTAATCCTTCAGGCATTCGGCCACGACTTGAGAAGAGCATGCTTAAGTGAGGCTGTGGGCGAGGAGCTCCTCGGCGTCCGTGGGGATGCGTACCACTCCCAGCTGCTCCACGGACTAACACCCTTCTCGCCAGGTAATGAGGGAAGCCTCCCGCCGAGGTCCGCCATCGCTCCCTCCGTAGAGATGCTTTCAGGTCCGGCCCATCGACTTCATGCTGAACTAAGAAAATCACAAGATGGAAGTGGACTTCATGAGGAGATTCGTGACCACGCCTCATCAAGCATGCCACAGACGAACGGAAGTCGCCTGCTTTACAACGTGGCAGTCTTGTGGCAATGACTTTCCTCTTGGGGGACTTGGTGCTAAAAAGGGTTACCGACCCTTTAGCCCAGGGAAAATTTCACCCTAAGTGGGAGGGGCCCTACCGTGTCTCAGCGGTCTTAGGCTCCGAAGCCTACCGCCTCTCCACCATGGAAAACAAGCCTCTCAAGCACGCATGGAACGCTGACAAACTCAAGAAGTTTTTCATGGTCTAAAGGCTCCACCCCACACGAGTCAGGAGGATGGAGCTTGAACTTCCCGCCTCAAGGCGTGGCTCAGATGCATAACCTCCGTGGCCTACCTGAAAAAAGTCCCAAGCGGCTGGACACCAAGGCCCCTCATGCCCCTCCCCATGGACCCAGGAGTGGTGCGACGACTTGAGGCTTTGTGCCCAAGTCATAGGGTGCTCCGTGACTTAGTCCCCCATGGACCGGGCGCCACGCCAAACGACCCCGGGTCACAACCTCGCCCGCCGGCGAGAAGCAATAGGAACTTTCTTATTGCAAGGAGCTTAGCCCGAGACATCCCTTCCCAGTGGGCACAAGCCTAGGCCCCCTGCATGTCTCCGTGGCATACCCCGTAAAGGGTCCTCCTAGGCCCCTCGGGCATGCCTCCAGGCATACCTCGCAAGGGTCCTCCAGCATACCTCGGGCATGCCTCCGGGGCATACCCCGCCAAGGGTCCTCCTAGGCCCCCTGCATGTCTCCAGGCATACCCGCCATGAAGGGTCCTCCTAGGCCCCTGCATGCCTCCAGGCACACTGGGCATGCCTGTGGCATACCCCGCCAAGGGTCCTCCTAGGCCTCTCAGCATGCCTCCAGGCATACCCCGTAAAGGGTCCTCCTAGGCCCCCTGCATGCCTCCAGGCATACCTCGGGATGCCTCCAGCACACCCCGTAAAGGGTCCTCCTAGGCCCCTCTGCATGTCTCCAGGGGCATACCCCGTGAAGGGTCCTCCTAGGCCCCTCTGCATGCCTCCAGGGCATACCCATGCCAAGGGTCCTCCAGGCATACCCCATAAAGGGTCATCCTAGGCCCCTGCATGTCTCCAGGCATACCCCGCAGAGGGTTTTCAAAGAAAAATATCAAACACACTCAAGGAAGTCATACATGCTCGGAGCTTGGGCCCTCTCTGGCGCGCGGGGACCGTCCCATGAGGGGCCCTTGTGAGGCAATCCACAAACCTCCCACAAGGCCCCCAAGTGGAGCGCCTCGCGAACACTCGATTTAACCTCCCCGAGTATACAATCCTGAGCGCGGTGAGGATGGCCTCTCCGCCACAAAGGTTCGGAGAGGCGGAGATAGCAACGACCCCCGGTCAAGGCAACCTTGGCGAAGGCCCCGCCTTGTCATCGGCCGCCGGCAAGGAGACCCACGCTGTCCAAGCAGGTGCCAACCCACCTCTCTGGCCTCAGAGGAAGGTGGGAGGTCCTCCACTCGGCCCCAAGCTCCCTCAAGGTGACTCCGACAAGCATGGCAAGATTCATGAGAGATATTGACGTTGCCTCCCGGTCCGCCTCATACCTTTGCCCAGACAAGATCACACCCACCCCATGGCTCAGATTATCGCTGGGATCTGGTCCGTCAGCCTCCAAGTCCTTGACTCTCGGCTGCTTTTCCAACTCGGCCTCCGCCTTGAAAGCTTGTCCTCCGCCGCCTCGACCCTCTTGAGCTTGTAGCAAAGCTCGCTTAAGGGCCTCCGGTCATCCCGAGGATCGCATGGGTGCCAAGATCTCCTCAACCATTCTCGGGACCCTATCAAAGAGGACGCCGCCATTGCCGTGGCTCTGCAAAAAAGGTGAGGGATCGATTGTCAAACCAAGGCATGCGTATGATCCCAAATGCGAAAGATATAAAAAAAGAAGAATTATGGTACTGCATCGAGGGTCACGATGGTCGCTAACTCTCTCCCAAAGACTTCCAAGAACCTTCTGGGTCGCCAAGCACCAAGTCCGCCATATACTCTGCACTGCTCAATAACCAGGAGGCGAAGTCATCTCGATTGCCTCAAGGCGTGTAGAGGTGTGAGGGATGGCATATCCGGAAGGGCATTAGAGGAACCGCCTCGATCCCCTAAGCGGCATCGCTGCATAAGGGAGCACGAGTAGCCACGTTCTTCGCCGAGCCTCTGTGGTCATAGTAGGGCCGGGTAACACTCGGGGCCTCTCTATGCTCTACCGGTCCGAGAAAGAGCAAGAAAGCAAGTTAGGCATGTAAGAAGAAAATTTCCTTTGTCAACTCAACATGAACATGAACACGCACCTTCAAAAACGGAAGAAAGACTCGAGGTCGCCAAGATAGGAATATCCAACATATTCCCCACCAACGCTTCAACCGGGAAGTGTTCGCCATCGCACAACGCCCATGAGCCCTTCGATCTCCGGGCAAGTCATTGAAATCGCAGAGCCCTCGGCTCGGTCCGATGCGGGCTCACTCAAGAGCCGGATGTTGTAGATGGAGGAGGGAAGGTGTGCCGTCAGCCGAGGACAAGAGCCAATGCCCCCTCATTTGGTACCTTCTCCATCTCGGCACTCTTCGCGCCTTTGCCTTTGGAGGTGGGATGCGCAGGGTCCCTGGCTCCATCCGGAAGGCCCTCTCGCCTGTGGCACTGACCATGGTGGCAAGGTTCTGCTGAGAGGTGCCATCGCCGCCTCTTCGGTGGTCTTCTTGGCGCGGGTCTTGGTAGGCGAGGCTCGAGTGTCCTCCCCCGCGGTTGCCGCCCGAGCCCTCAGGTAGAACCACTTCTTTGTGGCGAAGGGCCAACATTCCTTGAAGGCATGCACAGGGAACTCCTCCTCGTGTCGCGGGGTGGTGTAGATGGACCCCAAGGGCCCTCTCCTAACATCCCCCTGCTGAGTGCGGAAGTAGTAGTCAAATAGGGCAACTGATGGCTCCATGGGCGTCCCCGGGATAGCCGTCTCACATAGCCATAAGAAGACCTCACCAAACAAAGAGGTTAAGCTAAGGTGAGAGAGCTCCACCCCGAGCGCCTAAGTGTACTCTCTTGATGAAGGGGTGCATGGGGAGTCCAAAGCCGATGTCCACCCATGACTTGAGAGCCACGATATACCCCGACGGAGGGTTGGGGCTCTCCCCTGGTGCTGGGAAGTCCACGTCCCTGGCGGAAAGACGATTTCCTCGGCGGATGAGAGAGTTTCTCCGGCAGTGGTCTTTCACCTTGCCCTTACCCTTGGCAAGGAGTCACGAGATGATCACCAGAAGCAAAGTGAAAACGGGCAAAGGCTTCGGCGGTATCCTCACAACTTGGCATTGAAAACAAGCTCAATGGCAAGAAGACTGCCCCGAGCGACGGGCGAGGCTTTTTCGCCGGCAAGAACGCCTTTGCCCTTGTCGTCGTGGGTTCTCCAAAGACGAGATCGCTTCAGCAAATGATGGCGCTGCGATTCAACTTGGCGCCACGTCCTCGCCAAGGCAAGGCGTCCCTTCCGGCTTCGAAGATCGCCCCTAGCGGCGGGTCCAGAGTCTCTGGCTAGCGACGACAAGGCGTGCTTTCGCCAGCCGCGACGCCCTTCCTCGAGTGGTCCCATTCTGCCTTCAAGTTGGTCGCACCGCCTCCTTCACCACGCCGATCCGCCACCCGTAGCTCCTCACTAGTGGACGGATTGTGGCCCCTCGACCCCATGGTACCGGAGCTTCGCCGGGCGTCACGACAAGGTTTTACCTCTCAAGCAAAGGCGGCCCCCGCAGCCTTTGTTCCCTAAGCTCGGCGCTCGGCCACTGCCCTTGAAGAAACTCCAGAGGTCGACTCATAGCTTGCAGAGTCTCCCTCAGACGGAGAAGCGAGACCGCCTAAGTCGCGGTGGTCGCGCTGAGACAAGCAACGACTCGCCACGAGCTGCTTTTGTCCCGCCCCACGGCGGGTTGTCTTGAGCGGCGCGCAGTGGTCCGGTCGGCCAAAGAAGAATGTCGCCGACCCGCGCGATGGTCGCGAGATCGGCTCGCCCGGCCAAGAACGGCCGCCGCTCATGAGGTCAGTGGTCTTCTCTCACAGAAGACTGCAGCAACAAGACCCAGATTTCAGACAAATTACCGCCCGCTCTCGCCGGTAATGGCATTAATCGACCGCACTAGTCGTTGGGTTCTCGATTGCTATGGCTAGTCGGGTCGTGAAGGAAGCCCAAAGAAGAAGGTCTCTTTTCAATTGATGGCTAGTAATAGAGGAAGCAAAGCTCCTGCATGAAGTGCACGCACGCAAGCTTCCTAAAGGGCTCGGCCGGGCAAGCTGGCCTCGGCCACCAGGAGGAATGGGCGAGACCCTATCGCCGAGAAGGAAAAAGATTGGCGCCAACCTCAATACCGAAGGGCCCCTGCCCTTTGCTTCTTTCTTGAAGGAAAAGCGGGTTGTGATGCGCCGAGACAAGGACGCCCGTGCTATCTCTTGCACAAAAAGTTAGCTAAGGATCGGTCAAGATAGGTAGAAGACTGGGCGCTTAGGTCAATGCTCGGTCGCAAGGGCTATGACCATACCGCCTCGGGATGGGTCTCGCCATGAAACACCTTCTCTGCAGAACGGCGCTGGGCCGACGCCAGGCTAACCTCAAATGCTCAAATTTCAAGCGGACGCTTCCATGGCTCGCCCTTTGCTCGTTCTGCGGAGTGCATCGGGCGCGCTGCTAGCACCGGTTTGAGGGCCACAGGCGCCTGAAAAGCTTGACTCAAAGATAGGAAGACCGACACGGATGAAGGTCCGAAGCCCTTGTCATGCATGGGAGAAGCCAAAGTGGGCATCGCGAAACTCCAGTCCCAGCGTCCCCAAAGGCCACATGCCAACCACTTCGCTAAGAGTGGACACTTCAGGGACGCCCGAGGCCTCAGTGGAAAATATTCTATCTATCTCCTATAAAATCAATACGTGCGCTGGTCTATGTGCCCGGGGAAGGAATGGGCGACGCCTGTGTCGTCTAGAGGGACCAATCCGGGCGCTGGTCTATGCGCCCGGTGAAGAATGGGCGATGCCTCCATCGTCTAAAGAAAGAGCTAGGCTGGAGGTTCCGAGTCAGGAATTGTCTCTTTTCTGCCCCTCGGACGACTCCAAGAGCGCCAGAGGGACAAGGGGGCTAGTGTTGGAGGAAAATATACTAACTCTCGAAGGGGGAGCCCTTATCCACCTCATACCTTGCAAAGGATACCTCATGGAGTCTGCGAGGGACTCCTACTCACGGGCGCCCCGGGGTTCACCTCCTACTCCCGTGGGAGCCCACCGGAGGCCTCCCGCCCATGGGCTTATACGGCACCACCTCCAACCCCGCCGGAGTCTCGCGAGATCCTTCCTACTCGCGCACGGCGTCTCACGGCACCACCCTTCGACTTCGCCAGAGTCTCCGCAGATCCTCCTACTCACGGGCGTTTACGGCACCACCTCCGACCTCATGGGAGTCATGCGGATCCTTCCTACTCCGCGGGCGTTTCACGGAACCACCTCAGACCTCATGGAGTCTCCGCAGGATCCCTCCTACTCATGGGCGTTCACGGCACCACCTCCGACCCCACGGAGTCTCGGGATCCTCCTACTCATGGGCCTCTCACGGCACCACCCTCCGACTTGGCGAGTCCTGGCGGCGTGCCTCTAAGGCACACCTCGTGGGAAGTCCTCGTGGGACCTCAAGTCAAAGACTAACCACTACGAATCGGTGACGTGGAACCCATCGCCTTCCTGAATGACCAAGATGCCCTCGCATTGAGCCATGGCGTAGGGGTAGGATGGTACTTTCATGTAACTAAGGTCGGGCGCCTATAAAACCCTACAGCATTCTCACTTGTAACCTAGACTTTGATTGAATAAAAACTCAAAACCATCGGTGTGTCCCACGAGAGCTCGAGCTAGAGCCCTGCTCCTCTTCGGGGACACGCCGACAGAGTAGGGCACTCCTTGGGTGCCCGAACTCAGATAAATCTTTGATTCACTTTTCTTTCGAACGGTGACCCGTAAGACGGCCAACATTCCCTCTCTCTCACCGTGTCTTGTTTTCACACATACGACAGCTGGTTTGTTTAGAAATCATCACTTATCTAGCTATCTGTAGCCTTTTTATTTGCAAAACTAGTCTCACGAATGCAATTGCAAAAAGATTCTCTTCCCACCGTGAAAGGCTTGACGGATGACACCTACCCCCTATCACGCTCGGGAAACGTGAAAGGTCATCGACTCACCAAGAATTCAACTGACCATGAAAGGGTTCTTTCTGCTCTTAGGTAGCACAGTAGGGCTCTTCTCCGCACTATCTAGACGTTGCAACATGCCTCAAGAGCGCACGTGCCTGCGTATGCGTTGTCGCGGTACTGACCACCACCTGCTCTTTAGCAGAGTAACAGAGATCATCTAACATGCTTTTCGCGGTAGAAACGAAGGATATTTTTATAGATACATTCGTGAAGACTAGTTCTGCAACAAAAAGAAAAGTTCGTTTGTTTGCTTGCAAGAGCTTTTAAGCTGCCGCACCGCAGCGAAGGAATCGGCGGAGCAGACTTGCAGATCGATCCAACTATCCTTGTGCTAAACAAAAGGCGCATAGGGCACCTCGCGGCGCTGGGAGCACATGACTACACGAGCACACGGTAGAGGTGGGGCCCACGGGGACGGCTGCACCGGACGGTTCGCTCGTGTTCAAGCTTGCCGCGGTGCGAAGCTGAGTAGAGTGCTTATCTATATCTATATCTGTGAACTAAAATTTTCTTCACGTGTATATTCGTGAAAGTTTGTAGACGAAAAACCTCGCTCATACTCATCACCTGCAGGTATCCGATACCCGCGGTTATACTTGTTTACCCGGCATTATCAATAATCTTTTCAACTAAATGGCACTAGGAGCTAAAGAGTTATGGTACTAATATAATTCTTTTGATAAAATTATGGGTATCTGCTACATTCTGAGAATTAAAGAATGATTATCAATAATTTAAATTTTCAAATGTATATGAGAATAAGAATTAAAATAATACATGTAGACAGATAATACATAGATGCTCAAGTTCAATAATTACTGAAATAAGGTACCATAAATTAGGATTAGGGGGCCAACTATGTGTCTGTTCTAGTCCATATGCCAATAGAAGGTAGCGGGTAATTGGACGGAACGAGTATGAGTAAAACTCCTCTATACCCATATCTGTTTGTCTGTCGTGTAAAGTTTGACCTCCATAAACATATTCGTGGTAATAGAAAAGAACATATTTATCTTTATAGAGTTTTTATCATAAATACACGGGTAATAGAGCAAAATTACCGCATTGGGGCAAGTGCGACTACTCCCCCGGGCCCCTGCGCAATGCTCCGCCCCGCACGCCGTGTGTACGGGTGGACTCGTTCTCCCCGAGGCGCGCGCGGCAAACCCGCGCTCGTCAGCTCGCGCGTCCCGTAGTCGGTCGTTGCCGCGGTTTTCTGAGCGTCTCCTCCGAGTCTTCTTCTCCCCCCTCCCCTCCCTGTGGCTGGCTCTCGGTCGGTCGCGACGGAGCAGCAGTTGCTCTTCGCGTTCTACGGAATTTCACCGAGCGAACCGTTCAACGGCGCACCTCAGCGTATGCACTTGTACTGTCAAAACAAATAGGGGTGCCGTACGTGACTCGAAGTGTTGTGATGCTAACCTGCAGGTCAGTCTGAGTCTACGAGGGGACCTAAACTTCTGTATAGCACAACCACTTTATTTTGCTAGCTCCAAAGGAAGATTGCTGGTAATTTTTTTGAGGCACCCGCATCTTAAATTGTTATACGTTTTTCTTTTAAAAATCTCAAACTTGTTCAAATCTGATTACTTGGCCTTTACCCCCCATTTCTTGATCCAAAAATTAGGATCAACAAGCACTTTTCCCTCAGAAACAAATTAGAATCAGGTTAGATATTGGGAACAAGAATGTCTGGATTATTGGAAAATGAAAACTTGCAAGTAATCAAGCCAGATCAACGGCTAGACATGTGCAGCACAAAGTCTACGAACAAAAACCATATTTCTCCTTAATCAGAGATTAATATTTTACATTGAACAACAAAACGCTTTGGTAACAAAACGCTTTGGTTTCTTCTTTTCCTCTTCATTTCTTGGAGGAATTGTAACATGCGGAGTAGTCTTTCTCATGCCACTCTCCCCATGCAAAAAGAACACAATCTATGTACACTAATTACCCAATTACCCATCCTGCAAATTAAACGATCAATTAACCCTTACTAGTACATGTCGTTCTAAACTTCTATTGAGAGCTTTCGTAGTCGCATATGTCATCGGGCGCTAGCTCCTCCTCCTAAGCCTCCTCGGCCGGCGGCGGCAGGTTCAGATCGATCCCCACGCCGATCGCCGGCGAGGCGTCCACCACGGATAACGACGACCCTGTGTCGCTCTGCTCTTCCTCACGAGCTAACGCCTTCTTGCCGCCGGCCACAGCTGGCAGGCGAGGCACCGGCGCCGCGACGGCCACGGTCACCGCGACCCTGGGATCCAGGAACAAAAACGGCTGCGCCGCCACCATGGCCGGCATCCCGAGGCTCAAATCCAGCGACGGTGGGGCCACAGGTGCCGCGGTCGGGGGAGCCATGGCGGGCGAGTCCCGGGAGGACGACTCGACCGTGCTGCTGCTCGGGCTCACGGCGCCGGCCGCCAGCGCCTTGGGCGGCGGGACGTGCGTGTAGGAGACGGGGAAGTTGGTCTTGGCCTTGGGCCCGCGGAAGTGGAGCGCGGCGGCGTCGTAGGCACGCGCCGCGGCCTCGGCGGTGTCGAAGGTGCCGAGCCACACCCGCGCCTTCCTGGCCGGGTCGCGGATCTCCGCCGCGTACCGCCCCCACGGCCGCTTCCGGACTCCGCGGAACCTCGGCTCCATGCCATCCGCTACGGCGGCGGCGGCGGCGGCGGCGACGGGAGGCGCGTTCTTGGGAGCCATGGAGCGCCAAGTTTTCGACCGTGCTCGGTTGTTGTTCGGTGTGGTGCGGGCGTGTGGTTGGTTGCGTTGGAGTGGGGGGGAAGGAAGGGAAGGGGAGTTGTATTAATAGGGGAGGCGGGAGGTGAGGAGGGGACAGCGGGAGGGGAGATTTGACCCACAGGAGGAGGAGGCGAGCCCGCCGCCACGGCGTTGGGTCTCCGCCGTTTGTTCCGTCGTCAATCGGCTCTCCCGTCACTTTTCTAGGTCCAATAATTTGTTTTTACAAATCTGTTCGACTCTCAAACATAACGGTAAAAATAGTTTTATTATAAACTATGGTAGATGATAACGGTAGCCTCTTCCATGGCAAGGGCTTACGGAAGGTAACACCTATCACTTTTTCGGCACTTCTGTGGTTGAAGGTAAGGTTATTTTTAGAGGAATTTTATAATAGATAATACAGATAATAAGTAGCGGTAGTAGAAATCAAATTTAACCATCCATTTCGTAAGGGTATTTTAGACTTTAGACTTTCCCTATCCGTTCGTAGGGGTATTTTAGATTTTTCATAATTCGTTTACAGTTTTGGTTTCACTGAAATATCTGATGATTTTTAGAAGTTTCTTATCTATTTATCCGCCATTCATCAAGATCACAAGACGTGTTTTACCGTAGAGGACAGATAGTATGACAAAATTTGTTTACTCTTTTACCCATCTCTGAATTTTACTAATAATACTATATGTGGAAGTATAATTAGATCTAAATTGATTTTAACCATTAGATTTAAAGGAGTGGATAGCTTATATTAATTTTAATCTACTGTAAAAGACCTATATTTTAAGATGATCATTTTTTTAGAAAAAATTACATACTTTCTAGAAAAGTGATATTTCTCTCCCTTTTGTTTTCTTGGATTGTTTCGTGGTGTATCGGTGTGGTTGGCTTGTTTGGGCAGTGTGCAGGGTTGGTTTGGTTAAATGTGTGGCTGGTTCGTTGCGGTGGTTTATCCTCTTGCCTTTAATTCTTTTTGATGCACGATATGGTGTTTTTGTAGTAACTTTTTATGACTGGGAAATTTAACGGAAAAGAAAGGGCCATTGTGGGTGTGTTCATGTGCCTTATGTTTTGCTTGCCTCATTTTATATGTTAGTTTGACCCTGTAGTATTTTGGTTTTTAGTTGGGCAAATTGTGTCTATATTATCAAAAGAGTTTTATGATTTGTTTGGATGTAAAATATTTTTAGAGTTTTTTCTGGAATAATGAGGTTTATCATGATATCTAAAACTTTGAGATGTTTGGATCCAACAAATACCATAGCTATTTTTTGGATTTTTAGAAAATATACTCGAGAACTCTCTTCACTTTTCCCCCAAAACAACGTTTTTCTGTTACAGCGACGTGATGCAGCTTTGTCTGATCTTCGTACATATCATAACCATGCATTATATGGCCGTTCCATGATGACCTCACATGATTATTAAGCTGTAGTACTACGTTCTTTCGTTTCTTTCCTATTGAGCTACTGAAATTTGGATACAAGTTACAACGAAGAAGCATTAACATGAGTGTTGCTTGATTTTTGAAACTAGATTCCAGTTTCCAATTTTCAAATTCAAAATTATCAGTTTTATATCATAATATAGATGTTTCAGTTTTTGGTAAAATTTTGAAATTAAAAAATTCAAAATTCCATTTGAACCAATCAACTTGCGCATGTAACTCGATAGAACTGACCGGCCGTGCATAGTGCGCGTCATTCTGCAGTTCCGTGCAGCGAAGCAACGGTAGGGCGGCGTTGAGTGAACCGACGATTTTCCGCCGCCCCACTCGATTGCTTTCCATCCTTCCCACTCGACTCGGCGACGTACGCGCCCGCCCAACGGAGCATGCAAAAACCGTCGCAATTTCCAGACGCGCGCACGGCGGCACGGGTCACACCACCGCCTACCCCTAGCTTGCCTTGCCCCGTACGAGCGAGCGAGCGGCCCCGGCGGTGGTGGGGCCTGCGGCGGTCTGGTCTGGTCTCGTCGCCAGCCGCGTGGCCCGCGGTGCGGTGCAGCGCTGCCTTGTGATGTGATGGAGCGAGCCAAACGAATAGAAAAGACACGCGTTTTTTCGGCAGGGGAGGGAGGGGAGAGGGGGGAGGGCGCACCTGCACCGCGTCTTCCTTGCTTGGCACGGCGGCGGCAGCAGGCGGACGGTCAGGCAGATTCGCGGGGGATTTCGGCATTGTATCGTATTACTCTACGTGCACCCGAGCTGGACCAGTGGACCGGCCAGTTACCGACGACGGATTTGGACGGTGTAATACGAGAACCACCCACTTTCCTTTGCCGTTCTGTTCTCTGCCGGGTGTCAGCAGCCTACGCATACCTACGGAGACTCGAAATTTCCGCATTATGGTTTAATAGGTGTGTAATTTCCTGTTGAAGATAGATTACTGAAGATGCCTTGCATATTTGGTAATACTAGATGCATGGACACGGCACACGCCGCAACGCAACTACGCATCAATAGAATAATTTTTTAGGGTGTTTCTGTAATTTTAAAAAATTATGGTTTTTTATGAAAAAACTGGCAAAAACTGGATTTTTTACGTCTTTTCAAGAAAAAGGGTCTATACGTAATTTTTCAAATCTTCATATATACATATTTACTATCATACAATAGTAAATTGATGTTCATTTTGGCAATAAAATTTGATTCATACAACGTTTATTAGCGAAACTTATATCATGTTTTGACGAATACTCATACCGGGGGTACCTCACAACAAAGTATACATCTATTTCAAGATCGTTTTTCTCAAAATGATGCATATGGCGGCAAGATTGGCAAATACGCAGAGTCTTTGGAGGGTATTGCCAAAGTCTCCGCCCTCACGATGGGATTATCAATCGAATATTATCGAACACCAAATGATCCGCCTTGACCCAAATCTAGGCCTCTGGGGTCACGAGGATTCTCGGCCTCGCTCAGACCACCAGGCGGGTCCGACTGGCCTCAGTGCTCCGCTCATGCAGTTCGACCAGCCACGTCTGATCCCTAGCTGAGCTCGACCACCGACTTCGCCACACCACCGAGACGACTTCTTGTCGGTCGCCGCCTGTGGACACGACCCTCCATGCCAGTAGGTGGCTCCTTCCCAAGGTGGCCGGAGGCCGCCTTGTTACTGTCTCTTCACCCCGTCAGCACAGTGGAGAGACGCGCCCTCCCAGGCGACACCAAAGCACAACATAGACGTCGTCAAGATTTGACAGCGACAGTGGCGGTGCGCCTTCCGACGGAACGGCGTCATTGGTCTACCAACCTGTGCATGGGATGAGCAGGATCCGATATACAATACCAGATCAAGACCGAACTCCCGCAGAAGCATACCCCTACCTTTTTTCTCCTAACTCCCGTGTAACCTGCCCCCTCCGCCTATATAAAGGGAGGCAGGTCCCTCAGGGAAGGGCATTCGATTCAATTCGATCCATCCGGGTCCGATCAAAGCATCCGAACTCCCCCGAGCACATAGCTCTCCCTCATCTTACTCGGACGAGGCGATTGGGCCATACATTGCCCTCGCAGTAACACTGAATCCACTACACCCCGAGCAATACAAAACCACCACCACGAATTGGACGTAGGGATATTCGGCCCGAACCAGTATACATCTTGGACTCTCTTAGTCTAACCATTCAAGAAGAGGGAACGTGCGGCCCCTATACTTACAAATTTACTTGCTAGTTGTACGAAACACCGACAATGTTGTTCCTCTCGTCATCAGTAATCTACTGGTGAAATTTGTTCGTAAATCAGAGCATCGAATAAAAAGTTATAATTAAAATAAAAAAGAACAGACATGCATACAAACTAGAAAATGAAGTATCTAGTGAAGCAGTAAGCATTTGTTAGTTTGTATATGATTATGTTCCTACTTTATTTTAGCCATAACTTTTTATTTGTAGCTCTAATTAAAGAACGATTTTCACTAATAGTTTACTGACGACAAGGGAAATATAATAATATAAGTCTCGCTAATAAGCACTATACAAATGAGTTCTTACTACCAATTTACCGAATGTACCGTAAGATTTTACTATCGTAGGGCAGTAAAATCTATGTATACTGATAGTAAAATTTATGTATACAGATAATAAAATCTGATTTATACGATGAGATTTATATTAATATATAGCTCTCGTCATCAGTAAGCCAATGATGAAAACCGTTCGTGAATCAGAGCTACCAATAAAAAGATATGCCTAAAATAAAGAAAAAACATATTTATATACAAACTATAATATGCATTAACTAACTGGGTTGATGAACATATAAACTAGTAATTGATTTGGTAGTAATGCAATCATTGTTCTATAGTAAAATATATTTGTGATTTACTATCAAATTGATTCAATCAATACTGTGTAATTTGCATGCACGCTGTAAGAAAATTCATCAGTTGTTTTGTAGTAAAATGTTTCGTAATTTACTAATGGGCTGTATTTATTAGGGTTGTTTGTAACACATTAACTCAGTATTGTTTGCATGCGCTTCTTCAGTCGGAGCGTAGAATAGCTATTCTACCTCAGAGTAGAATAGCGCCATCGTATGTGTATATATACAGAGAGAGGAGAGCTAGATTTTTTTTTAAAAATAAAGTACATTAAACTTGAGAAACTATGAATTCTAACGAAACCTGTGCTCCGGCGCTTCAAGTGTGCACGCATAAGTGTACAAGGAGGTGGGGACGTGGAGTACCACTGAATATATAAAATAATTTCTGCCGCCAGCTTTTGGATCGAGGACACCAACGAACCAACGCGGCGAGCTGCGGTGGTGTCACGTCCTCAGATTTCACACCGTCTGCGCCGTGTCGCCGCCATCGCTGTCCTCGCAAATCACCAGATCTCTCTCTCGCGCGCGCGCAAGGCCTGTTGACTGCCGCCACCGTTACGGCGTCCACATGTCAGCCAGGCATATCAGACGGGGACGGACACGACACGATACGGCACGGTTGCGTGGGCGGCGCTCTGGGAAGGGCGAGGTTTCTCTTTTCCACACGCACACGCACAGCTCAGCAGTGGATATCCGCTCTCTATTTTAGAGGCTAGCGCTGCTCGTCGGCGGCCGGCGCGTCGCGGGCCCCGCCGCGCTATTTCATTGTCTTCTTTCTCTGCCTCTTCGCCCCCGTTTCAGTCGCTCGCGGACTCGATCGCGTCGTCTGTTTACAGCTTTACGCCGACAGGTTCCTTTTCTCTCCTTTTATTCTGTCCCTGGAATTATTACATGATTCATCAAATCGGCGTGTTGGTTCTGATCGAACCAGTTGATTAGCGTGTGTCTGTCAGCTCGGCCTGCGACGCAGCATCGTTAAGAAAATTACAAGACACTGATCTGGATGGCACGCGAGAAACCACCCTGGAATCAAGTTTCCAAAGTTTTGAGTTAAACCTCAGAGTCTACCAGCTGTTTTCGCGCCCCCGCGGGGAACTCAGGGTTAAAGCTCAGAGTGAAAGCTCTATTTCGTGAATAATAATAGTAAAGGAATATGTTGACTTTACCTGATTTATAACTGAGGGATACGAGATCTCTAGTTGCGCCATCGGCTCCCATTTAATAATCAGGAAGCACGAACGAACTTTACCAAATAGCGCGATTAGTTGATGAGACGAGCCTACTACTCCGGCGCCAACCTAGGAACTAATCATTTTCTTAAGACACGCCCAACAAACTGTAGTACCAAGCTATCTGACCGTAAACGACGGCACCGCACAGCGCTGCAAACAAGCAAGCAGATCTGCAGATGCCAGGAAACCGGGACAAGCGAATCAGACAGCCGGTGGTAGCGTCACGTTGCCCACGGGAGGCAGCGCGTGGGCACGCGCAGGTGGCGTGCGCGGTGTCCTACCCCTGCCCTCGACAGCTTCCGCGTGACGGACGGGCCCGTGGCCGGCGGCAAAGCAAGGCTACGCACTACACAGAGGAGCTTTCCGCGTACTCCTAGTCTCTTACCACGCGGCCACGCCCTACGGCGACACGAGATTGTGCGATACCACACACACCCCACGGACTGAAACTGAAACTGCGCTGTGATTGAAGCGACCTCTGAAACAAGGGCACGATAAACCGTGTTTAGAGTTCAGACTTCAGACGCTAAGTATGCACATAGTTTTAGACGCGGACCTGGCCTACCGGCAGTGCTGCTTGCTCCCGTGCCCATGCGCCGTCCTCGAATAATAGGTGACAGAATCTGAGCGCCACAACAAGCTCACGTTTGGTTCAACTCTACACACTCCAGAGCTCATCCTCGTCCTGGTTCTCGCTCGTGTCTCGCAGCCGGATCCTTTTCTCCGTCCACTGAATAATATATATCTTATGTCTAGAAAATTTAGAAATCAGTCAGACTACAAGTAACATTTTTTTGTGAAAAAACCTCCAAAAAATCTGAAATCATGAATAGGTCCTTTCACCGGTTATTTTACCAAAAAAAAAAATCCCGTAGTTCTGCAAATTCAATTCAAACGCCGGTTCTTTAGACCCAAAAGATTTAAAATTACATTTAAGTATGGTTATTTTTTTAAGCTCGAAATATTTCAAATTATTTAAATCCTTCTACCATTTTTACAATAAAAAAAACTCCGTAGTGAGATTTATGCGACGCGACGTAGCGCGCTATACTATTTAGTCTAATGTATTCTGCAAAGAATCAGATGCGAACCAGGTCACCTTGGTGCCCCAGCCCAGGTCAACAGCACGGGCGAATTCGGTGAGATGGCACATGCATCCTCGATTGATAACAGAAAAGGACCCATGAATCTAAAATTCCAATTTCTCAGTTTTCAGCCTTCAAACCTCCAGAAAAACAAAATAAAAAAAACCATACTAGCAGCCTTCAAACCTCCAAAAAAACAAAAACAAAAAAACCATACTAGAAGCCATCTTAGAAACAATTAAGCTGAATAGTTGATGAAGCCCGTACACAATTAGATGAACACGACAGTAACTGGTAACACAGTCCGCTCACGGGTAAGTCAATGACAAAGCTAAGAATGCATTTAAGTGCCAGCGAGTGAGCATATCGCATATCAATAGGAAGCCATTCCCCTCGCAAAGACTACCCACCAGGGACTTCAACTGACCACCAAAATTTTCATCAAGTCTTAGACTTTTGCCCATACAACTACTAGATATAAGAGAATTGCATAATGACATGATTCAAATAGGATCCAAAGAACACACGCACAGACGCAATCTAAGTCGAGTTGTGCAGTAAGTAGCTTACAACCCCCAATGGGAATGGTCCTGCACGTCATAACTCCCGTAAGCGCAAATCCAACCAGCCAGAAAGAGTTTGTCAACCACAGGTTTGGCAAGTTGCATGCAGCGGAGGAATGGAAGTAACCTGCATCTGGTCGAATCATGATTTTGGTCAGTTTCAATAAAATTCAGACCAGCTAAAAGTTTGTCTACCCTTGCACAGGCATGTGGGATTCATCGTCTTCGAACTGCCGTAGAGTATCTGATTTCCGGCGGGAGGGTTGGAAGAGTTAAGACGTAAGATTATTTGGCCATACAAACTTGGCAGTCGCCAACTGGTGATCAACTTAATCTATGGATGTAATGCTAATCCCACCAAGGATAAACAGAAACGGATTTTGCCATAGCTTCTTGCTAGCAAATACGAGGTCTACAGATGTATGTATAGGCAGGATGCAAATTTCATTACCTGGCGTGCCAGCTGGTGCTGCTTATCCCCTGCAACAGCCACCAATGACCCCTTAGCATCCTGAAAACGGATATGTCAAATAATAAATATATGTAAACCTTGTTAAATGAGTTAAAATAGTCAGCTGTCTTTTGCTTACGACAGGACATGCTGCGCATGTTTTGCTTCAAGGGCAGAAATTTCTTTTCCCAAGTTTCATTTAAACCTTGCAGAGCTTGATTAATCATCTGTTGCACCTGTTCCTGTGTGAACATTGGCTGTTGTCCCTGTTTGCTGCAACAACCTTGGGAGAATTTTGACAATGAATCAATCTAGACCTTCTTGCTGACGCCAGGGGCACCGTAGTACCTCCCATGCTTCCAGCCCCCACCTGTTCCTTTACAGGATGGGGGCCTAGCTGAGTATCTCTGGCCTCCTCAGTGTGTCGATATGTGGTATCCTAAAAATAGAACACGTGAAAACAGTTCATCTGGTTGGCATATGAAAACCAATAATCAAAACATTACATGTAACAGGTGTAGGTACCTCAGTTCGCAATGCCTTCTTGCCAAGAAGTCCCCCTTTACCACCTTTACCACTGTGATTCATGGTGGATTGATCAATATCAGACACCAGCTTTTTACCATAGTCCATGCTCTATTCAATCAAACCAGAATCATCAATTCATGTCAACAAGTAGGACTTGCATTCCTAATTCTTACCATAAGCTGCTGATGCATTGCTACGCTCGGGAGCCTGCAGCATTGCAGGTTTTTTTGGTAAGAAACATTCATGACTTCATCTTAGGCCCAATGATCACACAGCGTTACCCACCATTTCTGTCACATCCATTCAGGGACGAATGGTTTCCACTTTAGCGGATCATCGCACTCAGGTACCACCACAGACTCATCTCCCTGCTGTTCCTCTGAATCTTCTTTACCATCTTCCTCTTCTAATGCCATCTCTCCACTGGCCCTACCAACCACAGAAGATCTTTTGGCCTTTGTTGCTGCCAACTCCTCTCTAACCCTTTATTTCTCATAGCAAAAGAGATCAACTAATTGTCTAACTGCTTTGCGGTCAAAGATCTTTTGACACTCCTCTTCCTGGCCAGGGGACCACATGTAGCGTTTCTGAAATATTCTAATAAGGTATCCACCATTTGCAAATCTCAAATAAGCAAAAATAGTTTGAAACATGTCCTGATAAGTTACTCACAAGGAATTCATCTTACATCTGAAGGACATTGGTGCCAATGGTGAACCGCAAGCTCACTGGGTATTCCATTAGTATCCACTGATACATCATACATAGGCCCCAGGATAGCTCTGCTTGATAAGAAGGGAGAGGATACTCGCTACCTTAGGACAGGGCGGATGCACATGCCAGTTGCTAGTTGCATTAGCCAATTTGTCAGACACACAAAGATTAGAATGTACAAGATTCTTCAGCCATCAATAAATATAAAACATGGGAAATACTTACTCTGCCCCATTGCACGTCAGCACAGGCCTATAAGCTTCTTTGCATGGTTCCATTAGTACTGCAGGGGCACACTCCCTGCAATTTTTTGATGATTCACTAACAGATCCTGACAGCATATCACCACACCATGCATCCTGAAATTGCTTGATATCAGACAATACTCAAATCATGCAGATATACATGAAAAATAATACCTCTTGCAAAAGTTACATTCTTGGGTCTTTCCACCAGAAATTCCATGAAACAATAGAAGGCTTCCCATTTGTAATTTAATTAATCATAGCACTAAAACGTCACAGCAAAACCAAGGAAAGGCCAAACTACACATGAAACTCATGTCAACCCTTTTTAACCAACAAGCAAGTTTTCAAGCCAGCATCTCAAATTTGCAGAACTGCATAGACAACTGTTCAGATGCATCAATTTTAAATGCTAAAATGCTAATCCAATCCAATCAATCTTTGTATTAGTTAGGAAAAAAAACAAAGAGCTGAACATTTCCCACCTCCTCTGTAAAGGAAAACTTGCCAAAAACACATAGGAACAGTGGAATAGCAACCACCACGTGTAGCACTATTCATTGCTGTCTAATGAACATAGCACTGCGGATAACACTTGTGACCTCACATTGGAAACAGAGGTCAGAAAGAAGGGATGGGAATGGGATGAGGGACCTGGGATTAGAGGGGGGATTGTGGTTGGTGGTGCAGCATTGTTGGGCTGCTGCAATTAAATGGTAGCTCTGCAGAAGTGGGAGGCACATGTTATTGATAAAGAGGTCTCCATAGACGCGATCGAGTAGGTTGGAGAGAGGCACATACTTTCATGTGAAGAAGGTGAGGTGATGGTGGGCAATATAGTGGCAACCGGAATTGGCAACAAGGCAGCAAGGCGGCTGCATGAAGCAGCCAAGTTTATCTGGTGGCGTGTTCCAGATAAGGACCAGTCCCCAGGATGTTCCGCATGGTTTGAAGAAGAACCAATGAAGCCATTCTTTTCTTGCCTGCCATTCTCTGCTAAGTTATTGCTATGAGGGTTGAGTTGCACCTGCTCCGAATGGTTCTTGCCACTGCAAGCCTCTCGTGCCACTCGTCCATCCATATGCTTATTTTGATTTTCTGATGGATTCGAACGCACTTCTTCATCACTTCTATCAAACTGGTCAATCCCATTAAAGCTTTCCTGATGTATCTCATGCTCATGACATGAATTAGAGCTAGGATTTGGAAGCGCCCACCTAGTCTCTGGAGAGTACATGTGAGGACCCCTGCCCATTAATCCCCTCATCATCAAAGCATCATTAGGCATAAGCATATATTAAAAGTAGTTAGTAATTAAGCATAAGCATTAGAGTTAAGTTGAGCATCAATGCATTTTCATGTTGAGCATCAGCATGCAAGTAGAAGCATCATGTATGTATGCATGCATAAATTGAGAAAGGACCAGCATACCCTTTGGTACCAAGAGTGAAGTTAAGGGCAAAGTGGTAAAGAGGAGTGCAGTAAAGGGTTAAAAGTGCCAACAGTGAGAGAGAGGTTTACCCCTCAGTCATTCTCTCCCTTACTTTCCCCAAATGCATCTCTCTCTTACTTTCCCCAACCGAAAGCCAAAGAGCAGCTAGCAGGGAGGCAACCAGGCAGCAAGCCATTCATTCCCCTAGCATTTTCCCCAACCAAAGCACAGCCTGTGCCTCTTCCATGCCCGATCTCATTACTCCAGTCCATCAGCCAAGAGCATTCCTCAATCAAGCCCAAGCCGTGGCAAGGAGGAGGCTAGGAGGAGGAAGATCGGAGTAGGAGGCCAAGCACAAGGGGATCAAGACCTCGGCTACCTCTCCATAAACCTCGATCTCACCATCACCACTCAGCACCATCAAACCAGCCATCAGGTGCGCTCTTGTAGTAGAGACAATGCTAGTAATGTGTGGTGTACAGATGGAGTAGATCGGGATAGTCTTCCATGGTCTCAGTGCTAGCAGAGCATCACCAACCTCCTAGCTAGTAACCCCCAATATCCTCATAGACCCCCTTTTCCCTTCAAATCACAACACCAAATCATCTTACCTCAAAAGCCAACCAATGGATTAGTAGAACCGAAAAACCTGGCAAGAAGCAAGTAGTAGTAATGAGGAGAAAGAAGTAGTAGCAGTAGAGGGAGCAACATAGCTCGGCCTGGAGAGCCAAACCGAGTAGCAGAGAGAGGAATGAGTTCGGCCAGAGTGAACCAGTGATGAGAGCAGTCAAGAGTGGGTAAAGTAGTACTCGGCAGTGAGGAAGCAACCCAATAGCTAGATACTCGGCCACCAGTATTGCTTCGGCCGGTAATGGCAATAATTAGCTGGTAGTAGTAGAGGGAGTCAGGAGAAGCTTCAGTCGGCAGTAGTTGGAGAAGCAACCGAATGCAGAAGAGAAACAATAAGTAGCAGTTGGCAGGAGTGAATCTATAGGAAGCTCCAGCCAAGTAAAGAAGTAGGTGAGGGAGTAAGCTAGTGAATGGAATAACCGAAGAGAAGCAGAGTAGTAGAGCTTTGGCCAGAACAGCCAGCCGAATGGCTAAGGCCCAAGAAGTTCAGCCGAATAAGGAGAGTAGCAGAGAGTAAAGAAAAGAAAAGAAAAGAAAAGGCAGTGAGTAGAGCAAAGAGAAAATGGAGGAGTAATGAAAAATGGAGGATTACCTGCATGCATCTCATCGAGAGCATCGGTAGTTGCATTAGATGCATAAATTACTAGAAGTAGTGTTGATAGTGCATGGCATCTAAAAATGGACACCAATTTCATTAAATGATAAAGTGCTTAATTGGAAATGTTGGACATTGCAACTCATATTCAATTAAATTGCTGTAGATTAATATGTTACGAATTTCAGGACAAGACCAGAACCCGCCCGACAGTTAGAACCTATCTTCGAGCGAGGTCGTACCTTTAGAGTATATTCCAGGCAAGTTTTCCTTTGATCATGTCTTATTAAAAGATTTTTACTGCGCTTCAGTAATTGTTTTATCATCACTGCATGGAAAAGCTTATCTTTTAATAAAAGTATTAAATTGGATGCGGTTGGAAAGGATGGATTGGAAATGGACGGATGGATTGATAAATGGGTGCTGAAAAATTGTTTGGCTCATCCAACTAATGGAGCCGTTATGATTATTAATATGGGAGGGTAGAGGATGCCGATGAGAAGGATGTTAGCCGGCGGGGTCCTCTACATAGACTATAATATAAGTTTTCAACAAACTAACACTTGGGCAATGGGCCATAAATCTAGTATCAGCCATGGTGTGTGAAATCGGTCAGAAAAGGTTGTCCTACGAAGGTATTAGACCTCTCCACATGGGTAAGTGTAAAGGGTGCTCTTTGGGAAAGGCCGGTATGCCCCAAAGGGTGAACCAATTGGACGGCGGTATATTTGAAGCCAGCGGAGTACCCCTGGTTGAGAGGGAGTACAACTGTGCTTGGAGTTGTGTGGCAGCGACAGTGTCACAAACTCAAGCATGCAGGTGGAGAACTAATACTAGAGTAGCGATAAACGCTCTGGGCATCTCTTGTGGGTGTCACTATGGGTAAAGTGATACAAACCTGCGCAGGGTAAATCTTGAATTCAAGCCAGTCTTCTGGATTGAAGACTATGGACAGCTTTAGCTATCTCATATACAGTGTTAGTAGAAACTTTCTAAAACTCTAAAATCAACCACCTTTGTAACTAAAACTTAATTTCTGTAATAAAAGAGTAATTTGGAAAAGGTGATTTTTTTTGGGTGAGTTTAGCACTTGTAGATTGAATCGGGAAGAAAACTCATTACTGCATTTGTATATTATTGCTTGCTGAGTACTTTTGTACTCACTCTTGCTAAATCCCTCTTTTCTAGAGTATGGTTCCGGTGCTCAAGCGTCTGGTTGATTTGACGAGGCGACTGAGTTCTGCCAGGAGGGTTAGAAGGGATGAATAGCCATGCTTCGGCTACGGCAGTCTTTTGATGTAATTAGTACCTATGTAATATCCCTTTTGTCATTCTGGGATCTTATGTAAACTTAATAAAATGGACATGTAGCCTCATGTGGCTTGGTTTGTAATATATTTACATTCAGTCTCTAATTATTGTTCTCTGCAACATTCTGAACACGGTGTATCGTCTGATAAAACATCGGTGCGCCGGTGTTTTGATTAGCTAGTATACCGAGATTCGTATGATTATCTCAGCGTAATGACAGGGTGACTGTCGTTACCCTGGGCTAATCGTGCGGGTCGCCACAGTACATCTGGCTGTAGCAGTGTGGAAACTGCTCAGTTTGTAGCTTACCATGATTCAAAGTAGGTGAAATAGTTGCATCAAAAGTATCCATCTGATTAGAGCCAGCTTGAGGACATTGGTACCAAGTCAGTGAACTAGGGTGAGGATCAGCTATTGTCCTCTCAATCTGTGGAGCTCCCAATTGATTTTGATTTGGGGAAGCATCAAGTTTCTGGATAGGTTCAGTATCAATAAGGTCTGGTGATCTCTTTGCCAAGCGCTTACTGTGCCTAAGATGAGACCTCTCGTTTGAAGAATGCATCTAACTCTTATTTATCCTCTTCTGATTTCCTTTAGTATCTTGGGTACTCTCTTTATTGTTTCCTTTTGCTTCGCAGCCAAAGTCCACCTGCACCTGGTCTGCATGAACCACATCACTGGGAAATTCACCTGCCAGCTGCTCATGGCCAACTTGATGCAGAGAGTTTATCTGCTCATGCTTAATAAGTTAATAACACTAGGGACAGCCACATGTCCAATTTTCTGCTCGTTGTGCATTGTATGTGTGTCATCAGGAAACTGTCCTTCCGCCTGGTCTATATAAACTGAAGAGTTTGAAGGCACTCCTTGTGCCTGTGATGCATGGACGACCTGATTAGGGTTCTCTTTGTGCACCTTTCCTGCTTGACAAGATTTTGGACAAACTGAAAATCTAGATTTCTTCTTGCCAGGCTTGGCAATAGTCACATTGAGTAGCTCAGGATGTGATTCCTCTCTATGAACTGAAGAAGTAGCATGCTCATTTTGTAGCCTCCCTACTACAGGAATTTGTGTCCGTGTGTCAGCTCTGAAAGAACTGAAGGACTCCTCTCTAAAAGAATGCTTTGGATGTTGTCCATGTGTCTCTGCTGAATGAATGCGCTTTTGAACCTTTCCTGTACGAGCTTGCTAACTTGAAGGCCCATCCTGCACTTGCTCCATAATAAGGGACAGCACAGAGAACAAAAATGAACGATGAGACAGTGTATAATGAGATACTCCCTCTGGTCACAAAAAGTGACACCATGTGAAGTGAAAACGATTCTTACTCAACTTTGACCAACAACATCTTCACAACATTTGGGTTGGCCACACAGAAATAATAAATAGATTTATCATAAAAATACTTTCCTATTTCATAATCTTAATATGTTGTAGCTTTTGCAAATATACTGTAATAAAAACTAATGTTTGAAGTTGCACCACAAATACTTTTAAAAAGAAAAAACTTTTTTCTGTGACAAAGGTAGTATATGGTTAGCAAAAGAAAAAAATAGAAATATAATATCCCAATGAATGAGGTTGTTTAAAATTTAAAGAACTGAAAATCCACATCATAGTTGTCACAGCGGTCCAGCTAGGTGCGGCGAGCCCAGACCGCCTGGACGCCTAGGCGCCCGCCTAGGCGATGATTAGACAATAAAAATAATAAGTAATGCCTCATATGATTAGACAAAGTTAAGAGCCATGATCTATCTATATCTATATCTAAATCTATATATATGGCGAAATATTTGGTGGAAACCACCCATTTCGTGAAAACTCCGTGGAAACCACCCGTAGAAGTTTTGAAAAATTCTCAAAAAATTACCATATGTAGGGGAGGTGATCTTCTACAATCTTGCAAAATTTGAAGATGAAACTAAATCGCATTTGAAAGATATGAAAAAGACAAATTCAGCATGAATAGTAATTTTTCACTATTTTGCACTATTCATTTTGCTGTTTCTCTTTTTCATATCTTTCAAATGCAATTGAGTTTCATCTTCAAATTTTGCAGGATTGTAGAAGTTCACCTCCCCTACATATGGTAATTTTTGAGAATTCTTCAAAACTTCTACGGTGGTTTCCACCAAATATTTCGCTATATATGTATATGTATATATATATGTATATGTATATATATATATATGTATATATATATATGTATATATATGTATATATATCGTTGAAAAGAAAAAGAGAAGAGATATGGGTCATGACCACACAACCCACTATTCACTCAAGTCCCAACCCATATAAGTTGCCCTAGCCCAACAAACCCATATAATTTCCGCCTCTCTCTGTTCTAGCACAAGACGAGAGAGGCGCCTCCTGCCGCTTTTGTCTCTCTCGCAGAGGAGCCGCCGCCGCTGCCTCGCCTCCATTGCCGCTCGCTCGTCTCCGCGCCTCGCCCTCCTCTGTTGCCGCCGCCTTGCTTGCCGCGCCATCGCCTCCTGCCGCCCGAGCCGCCGAGCCCTCACCTCCTCCGCCGCCGCCTCGCCCTCCTCCGTCGCCACCCAAGCCCCTCGCTCCATCACCACCCGAGGCCGAGGGGCTGCTCCGTCATCGAGCGCCACCCGTCCCTCGCTTCCTCTGTCACCGCCAGCCCCTCGCTAGCCGCCTCCTATGATCCAGTCGAGGTGAGCTGCCTTGGCGTCCACCTCCAGCCGCCGCGACGACTAGGCGACGCCGTGACAACTATGATCCACATCCCATAACCATAATTATTTCAGCAAATAAAGATTTTTGTGACTCACTTAAACTCATATCAATTAGCACCAACCTTGGGCTCTCTTAAGCATTTCCTGCACTTGTACCACTAGCTCAAGCTATTAGTTGATTGAGAATGTTGCAACATGAGATGGTTCCTGATATAAAATCTAGTAAATCCAAAGCTAGCCTCTATTATATCGCATTACCAACATGTCTATATCACTGAACTTGCTTATTCATTAACCAAATCAAATACTGTTCACTCATTCCAATTCAAGGAAGCTGGACTGCAAACATCATATGCTAGTCGATTACACTAATTGTGATTGGACCTAGGTAGCCTCTTACTACAAATGCCTACTGTTTCAATGGAAAACAAAAATATGGTTCTTGCTCTAAAAGGATCGCACATTCTCAATTCCACGGGTAGTCTTTAACCTTGCACTGCTGTTGCCAACTGCTAAAATTAAAAGCAGGAACCCTACATTAGCTACTCATTGCTGAACCAAGTGATGTAAAATAAAGTAATGCACCCTAGTGCAAAATTACTAACCTAATTTACCTTCGCTGCTTAGAATTATTATAGGGAAAAGTCGCAAATGTACAATACAAACAAAACACAAACATTAGGCATTCTTATAGCAATGCTAGTAGCCTCTTCAGCTAATTTAACCTCACATCTTGGCACTAGGAACAACTATCATCGCTCCATTACTCACGTTAGAGCTAGCTTAGGTATTTGATGAAGCAACAATGCATTGCAACCGAAACCCTAGGAGCAAACGATCGCGTACAGTACCTCTGAGGGCTTCGGCGGCCGGTTGGAGGTGATCGGGACGGCTGCGGGAGGCGCAACGACCGAGATGGCGTCAGCGGGGGAGGCCGCGAGCTTAACCCCACAGAGCGGGCAGCAGAAGCGCCCGACGCCGTTCAGCACGCTGAGCACGGCGCCGCATCCGCCGCACGCAAGGGGGCGTGGAGGCGCCTCGCCCGGGGAGCGGGAGCACGCGGCGGCATGAGCTCCGGCGGGAGCGCCTGGGGCATGCCGTAGTCGGGGCAGGCGAACTCCGTCAGGCCACGCTCCACCTCCGGAGTCTCTCCGCACCTCGAGGATCCCCGGCGGCGGCGCCATGGGAGGAAGCTAGCCCTCGGGGAAACGGCGCAAGGACGGCGGAAAATTTGATGATTTGCCCCGGTTTTCCTCTGTCTTTGATCATTCGCTTCGCGATGTCTCATCGATGCCATTCGACACGCGCCATGGAACCACACGTCAAGCGGTATATACAAGAAATGATCAATTGCACCCACAAAAACGGGGCAAATCATCAAATCCCCCAAAGACAGCGGAGTGTGATTTGACAACTGTTGCTGGTCTACCGCAATCTGCAGACGGAAGCAAGCTGGGCTCACTAGCCTGGTAGCGATTTTCAGGCCTAATCAAAATTCTCCAATAAATAGCATAGTCTGATAAAAATAAAGTAGCTTAACAGTGATTTATATATTTCCTAAAAACAGTATTTTATACTTTTTTTATCTAAGAACGATGATTTATGTTAGAATTCATATGGAAGTCTAATATAGTTTGATACTTTGAATCTATATAGAACGATGTTGAACCTTGGATCTAACAAACCTAAGAATAGATCACCTTTGTCTTGGGAGGACGGTTATTTGCTTTCTCAATTTGTAAGGTTGCAAAATACCTCTTCAAACTTTTTATTTAAAAAATATACTACACAATTTGTATAAGTATTTTAACTTTGGGCTTCCTACGCTCAAACATTAATTTCAACCCATGAGCATAGTAATGCTTTGGAAAATTTGCCGAGCATACATGCTATCAAGTACCTTTTTTGTGATAAATTCCTACGAAAATTCTGAAATCGCAAATAGATCCTTTTATTGGTTATTTTGCAAAAAAAGGTCCCAAAAATTTCAAATCGCTAATTGTGTCGTCGATTCTTTCGACCCAAAAGATTCTAAAATCGCAAACAGGTCCTTTTATCGGTTATTTTATAAAAAAGACCATGTAGTTCCGTAAATTTGACACGGACGCCGATTCTTTCGACCTGAAAGTTTTGAAATTACGTTTAGATCCGGTTATTTTGTAAAAAAACCGTGCTTCCACAAATTCGACCCAGATGCCGGTTCTTTAAACTTAGACTATCCAGCCAATTTTTAACCCTGTTCTTTAAACCGGGAGATTTCGAGTGGGTCCTTACAGAAAAAACTATGGTTACGCAAAATCGCTGACGGTTCCTAACCAGCAAATTTAAATAAAAAATCGTCGAGAAAAATGAAATTACGTTTTTTGCCAAAAAAAACTCGGATCAAAATTTTTCCCACAGCGCAGCATCACGCGTGTCTCTATCTAGTATGCTTTATTTACAGAACTGAAAAAGCCTAGTAACCTCTAATCTTCAATTGTCCCAAGTATTGAATACTTGAATGACTTTCATTAAGCAAGTTTATTCCAACACATTTTAAGGTAAAAAAAGAGTAAAATCAATATATAGCCCAACTACAAATAGCACGCATTGCCACGTAGGGCCAACAAATGCATTTTAGATGATGAGCCTGGGCAAATACAAAAGTTAAGAGTATGGATGGTAGATACGAAGATACTAGCTTCCTAGCACTACTGGTTAAAAGTCATTCATATGTTTGGTTTCTTGAATGATGATATAAATTTGAAAGATATTTTCTATAAATGCTAAACCATTTCATTCACTTAATACAATTGAACCAAATGATATAAGATTATCCTATTCCATTCGACCTTATTCCACCAACAAAAAACACTCTTATAGCGGAAGATATTGCTGTAATGAGCTATGCCATATCAACAGAATTTGTGAAGCCTACACGTTTACTATAATTATGTACATATCCCCATTGGTGAGAGCCGCCCGTTCATACGTCCTTAGAGCCAGACCCTTTCATTGCCATGAAATCGGGGGCTCACATAGACGTTGAGTTTGTTGTAGGCCTCCACGAATTCCCAATAGGCGATCGGCTCTCCCAAACTCTTGGTTAGTGGTAGCTCAGTTTGACACCCAATGGCGGAGGCAGGCCTCAGGCCATACTTTGAGAAAAATAGCTCAAGAGCAGATCTACTGGCAAATGGACCGAAGGTTAGCGGGATGCCCAGAGGCTTCAAAATAGACTAGCTTCACCCCTATCGATACCTGCGTTCTTAGGTCACGAATCAGCCAGCAAGCCATCCGAGGTTTGGAGTAACTAGGAATGTTTTCACGGCGTAACACACTGCGCACGTCCGCGTTTGCACTAAAACGAAATTCTCGTGAAAAATAGCTGGAATGATCTAAACGTAATTACGGCATTTTTTTAGGGTCTTTTCACAAAAGTTATGCAATTTTGCTGAACCAAAAGGTCTTTTTTTTGGAAAAAAAACTACTGAAAGGACCTACACGTAACTACATTTTTTTTAGGGCGCCAGGAGAGAGGACACGTAGCGCGATGTCGCCGTCAAGAAAAAATCGACCCAAATTTTTATGAAAAAATACAATTTCGTTTTTCTCGGCGGTGTTTTTTTAAAAATTGGCCGCGATTGCACAAAATCGAAAGATCCTTTTCGCAAAAAATAGATGGAATGATCTAAACGTAATTACACTCTTTTTCTAGCATTTATTTAGGATCCTTTTACGAAAAATCCGTGATTTTGCTGAATCAAAAGGTCCTTTTCATAAAAAAACCGATGGAAGGACCTAAATACAATTGCCAATTTTTCCGAGGGGCTCTAACGGATGGATGACACGTGGATGCAATCTTTAGGATATGTATAATGCGAAATCTCTAGTGCATTTATGTTCTTCTTGCCTTACTGGAGAGTGGACATTGTCCTAATCTAGTAATCTAAGTATAACCGTATAGGGTTAATAACTAAGCCTAAGCACTAAAGTTGTCTTGCCTTTTTCTTGATTCTTATAGGGAATGGAATGATTTTTGAAAAGAAAACTAATATAGGGTCTTCGATGCAACTTAGGCAATATGCATCAAAATCAAATGCCGCTAGTCTCACAAAATCATCGCTGCCAACATAGATTAATTTAGACGACCTTCCTACTACAATTTGTCTATGCCCATAGTGACTCCTGCTCAGCTAGGAATTTAACGTTAGAGGCGTAGACATAAAGCAATGTCTAGTACGATTAGTTCAAACTACATATTGTCAGGTGGTTTTTTACTTTTCTTTATAAAATTCATCATTCTTTTTTCTTAGAAGCACAATATACTGCACAATAGTTTACTAGCAAATGTGACTTGTGAGGATCCTTTTTGTAACAATGTTGGGCTTAGCTGGTCCCTCTAATTTCATTATAATGGAATAGCTAGTATTCAAATAATTTTTACACCCGCACCCCAGCTAGATCCCCCTATGCTGCGTAGTATTGCATTGCACTCTTGCACGCGGTATGGTTCAGTTGAGTGCGTCGTTTGCTATCCATATATAACGCCTCATCAGCTTTCCCAATAGTCCTCCTTTTTTGAAAGAGGTATGATGAAAAAGATCATACACGTTGTATGGAAAATTATTTGAAGTGTTTCAAACCCGTTCAAAGATCTATTTGACTTTAAGGCTGCAAATCCATTGAAACCGTGGCACTTTTGTATGAGTAATAGCAAAACATATTTGGACTTGTGAAAGCACCCATTTAATAACGCATAGCCAAATATATAAACGGGTGTCCCGTGCAAAGAGAAATCTGGGAAAGATTGTCGATTTGCTTATAGATTGAACTGACAAGCATATGAAAGGAGACAGTAAGGCTTTGCTAATATAAAAAATTTGATGGAATTATTTATCTGTTCATGCCAAATTACACGTGCACTGATGGATCGAATAGTTGTTGAATGCGATCATGAGGTCAGTAGTTAGGGCCTGTTTGGCAGAGCTCCATATCCTGATTCTCCATAAAATCGATTCTCTGGTGAAAGTGATTCCTGTCTGAGAAATAGTTATGAACTTGGTGGGGAGATTCATAACTGGGAGGTTGTGAATCAGGTGGGGAGTAGGTTTTTTGGCTCCTAAACTGCAAGTCGAAAAACATGAATCACTTCTTCGGATTCCTATGTGAAGCTGGTTGATTTTTTCTTATTTGATAGAGCTTCTCATAGGTAAGCTAAAGCTGGGAGTTCTGCCAAACGCACCCTTAGCTAACTACTTACAATGAAGCTATAGACCAACGATGACCCTATTTTTACGAGAAAAAAGGAGACAGAAAGATGCTATATATACTATTTAACAGAAGGTCCTAGAAACAGCTTTATATTGTGTATATCATCACGTAGACGTCTATATATACAACTTATTAATTGTTTGATGTTATTTAGACAAATATATAAACAACTTGTATTACAATAGAAAATCACCTTTGCAAAGTCAAATTTTATTACTAGTAGTACTATGACTCTGTTTGTTTCGGTTTTGTAACATTCCGTTTTTGGATTTTCTGGAGTTCGAATTTCAAAATCCAAACCCAACAAAATTTATTTGAATTTAATTCAGCTTATCTGGAATTTTCAAAAGCCAAAAATGATTTAATATGAATAATCCATACTTCAAATGAATTATTTGTTATTTTATTTGGGTTTCTTGTGCTTCATTTGATTTTTCTGTATTTTTGGGGATTTTTCCGAATTTATTTGCTATTTATTTGAATTTATTTGAGTTTATTCGGATTTTATGGATTTTCTTTAATTCGGAAATTCTGTAAATATCTTTTTCCTCCGTGTGGGCCGAAACTACTATTCTTCCGCTCGGCCCAACACTGTTTCCCGGCCTGGCCCATTCCCCACCGAAAACCCTAGAACTCTCACCGTTGATCGTCCATCCAACGGACGAGATTCGCGCCGCCACCCTCACAGTAAATCTAACCCTAAGCCACTTCTTTTCCTCGCCATCCGATCCAGATCTAACGCTCGATGTTTCTCGACGCCGATCCGCTCAGCCTTGGCCTTGCAAATTAAACCCTAAACGCCGCGACTGCTCAACCTCGACTTCGTGTCGCTTTTCCGCACTCTAGGCTATTTAAGGCAATCAGAGTGCGCTGCCTCTAGGGTTCCTCTCGCGCCGCCCTTTTCCTCAAGTCTCACCGGCGGCGCCTCCTGTGGCCGCACGGATCGCCGGAGTTCGCAGTGGAGCCCGAGCTTTCTCCGCCGTTTTCCCTCAACTCCGGTGAGTCTCCGCCGTGTTCTTGGTACCATTAGACTCGCCGCATGATCTTCCTCTTTTCCACTAAACCGATCGCTAACCAACCTGCTGGCTTGTTTACTATGGCTTCGTCTCCAAGTCCCGTGGAAGGCCTCACCACTTCGCCGTCGACTCTTCGAGCTTCCTTGCTGTCCGATCTTCACAAAGAACGACCAAAATTACGCCACGATCCCGTGATGTCGATCTCCTCGCACCGTAACCCTAATCTTCTCCGCGTGTCCGCCGCGTGGTGCCGTGTCATCGACACGTGCGAGCCACGATTTCGCCACCTCACCGCCGTAGTCTGCGTGTCCGCCACGTCGCACCACCTCATCGCTGTGGTCCTACGTGTTAATCTGTGGACGCCTTGTCATCTACCACTTCATCGCCATGTGTTCGCCCGTGTCTGCCATGTGTTGCCAAGTGTGCGCCACGTCGCGCCATGTAAGCCTTAGTCATGTGTGTATGCCTAGTCACCTTCCATGCGTCGCCGTGTCCACCACGTGTTCGCCAGGTGGGTGCCACATCACCGCCATCGTTCACCTGAGGTCTGCGTGGTACCACGTGCATGCCACGTGTCGCGCCACATCACCCCATGGCATCCTCGGTACTCCGAGCCCACCATAGACCGTGTCAATGACACAGGGACCCCACCGGTCAGCGATAGTATTTTTCTTTTCCGATGATTTCCCGAATAACCGAATTTCCAACCAATCCTAGCTCGACACGTGTCAACCTTAGGGTTTTTCCCGATTTTCTCCTCCATTTAAACTTCGGAAGCCCCGTTCTCCTCCATTCGAACTCCGATTTGGACGATTTAAATTTCTAAACTCATCTAAAATCAAGATCTATCTGTTGGTGTCATTTTTATGAATTTTTGGATTTTATTTATTTTTGTTTATTTATTGTTTTGTCTCGTTTTGCGATTTTGCAGTGTAGGCATTTAATTTGCTGAGCGAGAGGAGCATCCAATGGAGGTAGCAGAATGAAGAGAGTGAAGGCAAGTCTCCTTGATCATATTGAACCCAAGTTTATGAAATGTTATTTTGTTTTAAATTATTGCATGCTATTTAATTTACGTATCGTACTTTAATGTCATTTTAAATGTTTAGACAAATGCCAAATTGTTATACCCACATTGATATTCATGTTGACAACCATTGACACCCAAGAAAAACTAATTACTGTAATTAATGGTAAACATTTTATTATGGGAACGGAGAAAATGCTTAGCCATGCTTAATCACGCTTGCCTTACCATTATGGAAATGCTTTCATATTTGATTCAAAATGAATTAGGAAATTATGGCAATTGGTGTTGCGATATTAATTTGAAAATAAAAGTGGAAAATGATTTAGACAAGGCGGATTGGTTGAATGGCGGGTGGGATGCACAAAATTTTGAATGTGATTGTCCGCCTCTAGTCAATTAAGGACCAATTGCCGTGTTACCTTGGGCCATGCTATACAAAGACAACCACATGTCTATATGGGTAACGACACGGTTAAGTAATTTGCATGTATCGTTATTTGACTTCGCCAGGGTCTGGCGGTTTGTTTTCGGGATGACACTTGCAAGGCGCAAGAGGGGCTTCGGATCGGTGAGGTAGCCCTACTAGTGAAACCTTAGCGCGGAGCTCTGTAGCAGTATATGCATTGTAAAGGCCTTGTCATGATCTCTTTGCCGACACACCAAAGGAAGTGTGTTATTGGCCCAGCAAAACGGTCGATCATGTCGTGTGGGTAAAGTGTACCTACCGCAGAGTCTTAAAACTACTTGAGTAGCGTGCCTACGGACAAGGGCAAGTGTGGGCAGCTTTCACATAGTAGATTTTCGTTTTTGGTTTTAAATGGAAAAATGATGATTTGGTTTAAAAATGAAAATGTGCGCCAGGACCCAAACGCGAAGAAAAAATATATTTTCGTCTCACAAAAAATCGCGAACGACCTATCCGCAATTTTGGAAAAACGGAGGGACTTTTTCGTGAAATTGTAGGGCACCACGTGGACCTGCTGACTGCTCTCGAAATCTTCCGCCTGTAATAGAGTTGATATATAGAACGATGTTGAACCTTGGATCTAACAAACCTAAGAATAGATCACCTTTGTCTTGGGAGGACGGTTATTTGCTCTCTCAATTTGTAAGGTTGCAAAATACTTCTTCATACTTTTTATTTAAAAAATGTACTACACAATTTGTATAAGTATTTAAACTTTGGACTTCCTACGCTCAAACATTAATTTCAACCCATGAGTGTAGTAACGTCCAAATGATACATCTACTAATGCGGAAAAAGTTCCACTGCTCTCACGCGATTGAGCCAAGCCGGCCGCGCGGCTCGGCTCGGCCAGCCGGCTCGGCTCAAAATTTATTTTTCACGTTTTGGTCTCTGAAAAAATTCGTAATTACATATAGGTCCTTTTTACGGTTTTTTACGAAGAAGTCTTTCAGAAAAATCGCGGATCTTTTGTAAGAGTACCCTAGATAAATAGCAAAAAAATACGCCAAAAAATACGAAATTATTTCTTCGAAAAAACAACGTGCGCGTCATATTACGTCAAAAAAACAAAAAAAAATGATTTCGTTTGTGTCCTTTCAGCCGCTTTGCTTATTTTCTCGAGGCTCGGCCGGCCGGCTGGCTTGGCTCAAAAAAAATTATGTTTTGCTCGTTCCAAAAATCCGTAATTACATATAGGTCCTTCTCGCGGTTTTTTACTAAGAGGACTTTTTGGTTCAGAAAAATCACGGATCTTTCGTGAGAGGACCCTAAATAGATACAAAAAAAACGTATTGTCATTTGGATCATTCCGGCTGTTTTATACGAAAAGGACCTTTCGATTTAGCGCAAACGCAGATGCACTTTTGTTTTTTCAACCGTTTTGCGCGTTTCCTCGATGATTTTTTAAAAAACGCCGACGAAAAAAAAACCGAAATTGTTTCCGCGAAAAAAACAACGCACGCAGCGCAAAACTATCATAGTATATACTTATAAGCTTGGAAAATTTGCCGAGCAAGCATACATGCTATCAACTATCAAGTACCTTTTTTGTGACAAATTCCTACGAAAATTCTGAAATCGCGAATAGATCCTTTTATCGGTTATTTTGCAAAAAAAATGTCCCAAAAATTTCGAAATCATGAACAGGTCGCCTATTCTTTTGACCCAAAAGATTCTAAATCGCGAACAGATCCTTTCACCGGTTATTTTATAAAAAGGCCTTATAGTTCTGCAAATTTGACACGGACGCCGGTTCTTTTGACCTGAAAGATTTGAAATTACGTTTAGATCCGGTTATTTTGTAAAAAAAACATGCTTCGACAAATTCGACTCAGGTACCGGTTCTTTAAACTCAGACTATCCAACCAATTTTTAACCCCGTTCTTTAAACTAGGAGATTTTGAGTGGGTCCTTACAGAAAAAAAAACATAGTTACGCAAAATCGCTGACGGTTTCTAACCAGACAATTTTAATAAAAAGCCGTCGAGAAAAACGAAATTACATTTTTCGACAAAAAAAACTCAAATCAAATTTTTTTTCCCGCAGCACGGCATCGCACGCGTCTTTATCTAGTATGCTTTATTTACAGAACTGAAAAAGCCTAGTAACCTCTAATCTTCAATTGTCCCAAGTATTGAATACTTGAATGACTTTCATTAAGCAAGTTTATTCCAACACATTTTAAGGTAAAAAAACGAGTAAAATCAATCTATAGCCCAACTACAAATAGCACGCATTGCCACGTAGGGCCAACAAATGCATCATTACATTACCTACTAGGAAATTTTTCGCGGCGTAATACGCCGCGCGGTCCGGTTTTCGTAGTTTTTTTTCCTGACGCCGTTTTAGTTTTTTAATTGTCGATATAATGAACGAAACGACTGAAAGAACACAAAATTTTTCGTGGCGTAACACGACATGCGCGCTGCTTTTTTCAGAGAAAAATTTTTTTCTTTTCTAAGTGATTTATTTTTAAATCGTCAAAATAACGAACTAAACGGGGTAAAATAGAGATAGAGTCAGAGAAAGACCTCTTTCGATTTAATTATCTGGGAAATATTGAAGACCGAAATGAAAACCGCTGGGGAAAAAGTCAAGAGGAAAAGCGAAAAACTATTAGAGATGGCAACATTCTTTTCGTCGAGTCTAACACTCTCACGCGTCACGAGTAATAATACATGTTTAAAAAAATCTCAGAGACATGCGGTATATGCGCGCGTGTCGTTTTTAAAGAGAAAAATTTCGCTTTTTTTCGTACGCTATATTTTTTAAATCGTCGAAATAATGAGCGAAACGGCTGAAAGGATACAAATTTTTTCGCGGCGTAACACGCCACGTGCGCCGCTTTCCCGTTGAAAAAATTATTTTTTTCCCGACAGCGCTTTATTTTTTTAAATCGTCGAAATAATGAGCGAAACGGGGAAAAAATATAGAGATAGAGTTGTAGAAATATCTCTTTCGATGAATTATTTGGAAAATATTAGAGACCGAGGTGGGAAACCGTGGTGGGGAAAAAGTCTAGAGGGAAAAAGTTGAAAAAGCATTAGAAACAACAACATTCTTTTGTCGAGTCTAACACTCTACGCGTTCATCGAGTAATAATACATGATTTTTTAAAAATATCAGAGATGGAGATGGAAAATCGAGATGGGGAAAAAGTCTACACACATATTTACGTTGACAAAAACAATTTTTCCGCGAAAAGCGGAGAAAGGACCTAAGCGAAGAAGCAAGGACACGATTATTACGTTTATGGACATCATTATCTGAAAAAATTAGAAAAAGGGCTTCTCGCGATTTGAATTTAACGAAGGGTTTTCGTAAAATGGAATGGCGAGGACCCAACGCAGAAACGAAAAAATCTTCCCTCACAAAAAATCGCAAAGGACCTATTCGTAATTGATAGAACCTATCCGTAATTTGAAGAAAGCGGGGTTTTTCGCAAAATGGCAAGGAGGATGACGTGGCGCGCTCTCCATCCCAGATTTCTTCCAACTTTATTTAGGTGATGATATGCGCAGAATTGGAGAGCAACCTGCCTCCACGTGTCGACTGGCAATTTTATGAAAGCCCTCCATTTCTTCAAATTACGGATAGGTCCTTCGCGATTTTTTGTGAGACGAGAATATTTTTTTCCTTCGCTTAGGTCCCCGCCCTAATTTACGGAAAAGCCTCCGGTTAATTTCAAATCGCGAACAAGCCCTTTTCTAATTTTTTCAGATAAATAATGTGTCCAAAAATTACAACCTGTGTCCTCGCTTTACGCTCGAGTCCTTTCTCCGCTTTTTCCGGAAAAATTGTTTTCGCCACCAGAAAAACCCGAAAATTTTTTTTTCGCCACCCAAAAAACCCGGTAAAAATGTTTTCGTCACCAAAAAAACGCAGATCCATCGAAGGTTTATAGCAACTTATGGATTTGCCAACGGTCAGAATAATCATGGTTTTTTAAAAAATGTAGATTCGTCCACAGATTTATAGCGACCGTGGATTCGCCATGGGTCCTAACGACCCATTTTTTTAGCAAACGAAGAAAAACCCGAGAAAATATTTTCGACACCCAAAAAACTAAACAATGTTTTCGTCCACGGATTCGCCGGTGGGTCCTAACGACCCATTTTTTTTAACAAACGCAAAAAAAAAACCCGAAAAAAATATTTTCAGCACCCAAAAAAAACGAAAACAATGTTTTCGTCACAAAAAAAACACGGGTTCATCGAACGCAACAAAAAAAACTCGGAAAAATTGTTTTCGTCACCCAAAAAAACCGGAAAACATGTTTTGGTCACAAAAAAAAACAGATTCATCGAAGATTTTTCGCCCTTTTTCCTCTAGGCTATTTTTCACCGGTGGTTGGTTTTGCGAACGTGTATTATTACTCAGTGAACACGTAGAGTATTAGGCTCGACAAAAGAATGTTGCCATCTCTGATAATTTTCCCCCCTTTTTCCTCTGGACTATTTTTTGACCGATTGGTGGTTTTGTGAAAATAAAAAAAAGTTTATTTTTCTGAGTGCATGCTATCGAAATTCAACCGGCGCAGCGTAGCGCGCTTTTCCACCTAGTATTAGATGATGAGCCTGGGAAAATACAAAAGTTAAGAGTATGGATGGTAGATAGGAAGATACTAGCTTCCTAGCACTACTGGTTAAAAGTCATTTATATGTTTGGTTTCTTGAATGATGATATAAATTTGAAGAATACTTTTTATAAATGTTGAACTATTACATTCACTCAAAACAATTAAACCAAATGGTATAAGACTATCCCATTCCATTCAATCTCATTCCACCAATAAAAAACACTCTTATAGCGGAAGATATTGCTGTAACGAGCTATGCCATATCAACAGAATTTGTGAAGCCTACGCGTTTACTATAATATAAACCATTATATAGCGCCTGGAATCGCCGAGAGGAGAGGTTATCCACGCGTCACCCTTGGCGTTTTTGCGAAAAGCCCCCCGTGTTTCTTGAAATTGCGGATAGGTCCCTGGAGATTACGAATAGGTCCTCCGCGATTTTTTGTGAGGGGAAGAATTTTTTCCCGATTCGCGTTTGGGTCCCTCGCACGCTATTTTATGAAAAAAAACCACGTTTAATTCAAATCGCGATCAAGCCCTTTTCTTATTTTTCGGGATAGCGGACATGTCTAAAAACGTAACAAACAGGTCCTTGCTCCTTACGTTTAGGTCCTTTCTCCGTTTTTTCGGAAAAAATGTTTTCATCGCTAGAAATATGTGTGCAGCTCTATCTTCCAGAAAAAATATTTTCATCACTTGAAATATGTGTGCGACTTCTAGGTCCTTTCTCCGCTTTTTTTCGGAAAAAATGTTTTCATCACTAGAAATATGCGTGCGACTCTATCTCTAGATTTTTCCCGCTCGATTTTCCATCTCGATCTCTTATATTTTTTAAAACATGTATAATTACTCGGTGAACGCCAGAGAGTGTTAGGCTCGACAAAAGAAGGTTGTCATCTCTCATAATTTTTCCGCTTATTTTTCCTTTAGACTATTTTCTCACCTCGGTTTTCCAAATCGGTCTCCAATATTTTCCAAGTAATTCGTCGAAAGAGATATTTCTAGATCACGAAAGGTGTCCTTTCGTCATTGTTTTGCAAAAATACTCCCTAATTCCACAAATTCAACACGAGTGCTTGGTTTTTTCGACACAAGAGACCTGAATTACTTAGTTTTTTCGTAAAAATTTGGGTGGCTTTTTTTTTCATGCTGAAGCAAGCGTTTTCACGTCCACACGCTTGAAAACATCTAGGCCCCCAAAAAGTATTTCGTGGTTTTGGTAATTAATGACAATCTCACTCGAAGACTAACATGTATGTTGAGCATTTTGAAACAAAGTTAGTCTCAAGATTTGGATATCGTGCAAGTATGGAAATGAAGAAAAGAGGATCAAAGTACAATTCAATCCAAGGTAAATACTCTAAGGACATTTCTTTAGACATTTTACCGATCTCTTGAGTTTGGTGAAAAGATCTGATTGCTAGAAGTAGGGTCGCACTATCAAGAGGGTTTGATGTTCGCTTGAAGATGTTATTAGTGTCTAAAGGCTCAAATTGGTCAAATTACACTCATACACTAGCATATAGAGTCTCATAAGTGAATGCATTAAAAGTCAAAATGGAATGTCTCTAAAACCGAGAAAAGGCGGTATATCACCTATAGTTACTCCGGTACTTACGGAGGATTGGTGAAGCACCGAGCCTTGACCCGGTGTAAAAATTCCAGAGACTTCCCTTTTTGAAATCCAGTCAGCATGTATATCAAGACATTGTATCCGTGCTAATAGGGGTGGTAGTAGCACTGCCTCCACCCGGTGTCATATTTCCAGAGAGTGCCCTTGTGGTTGAAAAGGAAAATCAGGAAACCCGGTGCTCTGGGTCCTACATGGGCGAGTAGCACCGATTTCTCGCTCAATGGCTATGTCAAGACATTAATTGCTCGACACCTCATCGGGTGAACCGGTGCTACTGCCCTACATGGGCTGGTAACCTAAAAACCCGGTTGAGTTAGGGTTTAAGTGGTTCAAGCTGCTAGTTTTCGTGGGTGGGGATATAAATACCCTCCACCGCCATCTACAAAGACTCTTGGGCACTATTGAGCACATTTGAGTCAGAGTAAAAGGTTCTTCCTCCTCTAGAGCATTCAATTCACATTAAGTGCTAGAGAAGAGAGAAAATTGAGTGTTGCATTTAGTGTGAGCCATTAGACACTCAAATCAACTTCAAGCAAGCGCCAAATTTGTTACTCTTGAGGTTGCCGCCTCCTAGACGGCTTGAGGCGTGTGGATTCGAGATCTTCACAATGAAGCTTGTGTGAAGGCCCGATTGTTGTGAAGGCAAGGAGCTCGCCTACCCGGAGCGAGGAAGAGCTACCTCTAGTGATCGGGAAAGGCTCAAGCAAGTGGAGCCGGCTTGAAGGAGTTCAAGTCACCTCAACGTGGAGTAGGGGAGACCGGCAAGTCTCCGAGACCACGGGATAAAAATCCAAGTGTTCTTCATTTGTGGTTTGCATTGTTATTACTCTTGAGTTAATTCTAGCAATTTGATCATTTTGGTGCTACTTGTTTAAGCCTTTGATATATTTGAATAGAGGAATCATTTAGTGATCACTATAATTGCTAGGTTTTGGAATTGGTAAAATTGTCACTTGTGCTTAGAAATCACTAATCTTGATTTTAGTAATTAAAATTTAAAAACCTCCTATTCACCCCCCTCTAGTCGGTATCCTTGATCCTACAACAGTACGGCGTGCAATAGCACGCTACCCTATCTAGTTATGTACATGTCCCCATTGGTGAGAGCCGCCCGTTCATATGTCCTTAGAGCCAGACCCTTTCATTGCCATGAAATCGGGGGCTCACACAGACGTTGAGTTTATTGTACGCCTCCACGAATTCCCAATAGGCGATCGGCTCTCCCAAGCTCTTGGCTAGTGGCAGCTCAGTTCGACACCCAATGGCGGAGGCAGGCCTTAGGCCATATTTTGAGGAAAATAGCTTAAGAGTAGATCTACTGGGCAAATGAACCGGAGGTTAGTAGGCTGCCCCGAGGCTTCATAATGGACTAGCTCCACCCCTGTCGACACCTGTGTTCTTAGGTCATGAATCTGCCAGCAAGCCATCCGAGGTTTGGAGTAACTAGGAATGTTTTCGCGGCGTAACACGTTGCACACATCCGCGTTTGCGCTAAAACGAAAGGTCATTCTCGTGGAAAACAGCTGGAATGATTTAAACGTAATTACAACATTTTTTTGGCATTTATTTAGGGTCTTTTCACGAAAGTTTTGCGATTTTGCCGAACAGAAAGATCTTTTTTTTTTTGTAAAAATCTGCTGAAAGAACTTACACGTAACTACATTTTTTTGAGAGACGCTCGTGGAGGGAGGACACGAGGCGCGCGATGCCACGCCCGTAAAAAAATCTGACCCAAATTTTTTATGAAAAAAAATACAATTTCGTTTTTCTCGGCGGTGTTTTTTTTAAATTGGCCGCGATTGCGCAAAACCGAAAGTTTCTTTTTGCAAAACATAGCTGGAATGATCTAAACGTAATTACACTCTTTTTCTAGCATTTATTTAAGGTCTTTTCACCAAACATTTGTGATTTTGCTGAACCAAAAGATCATTTTCGTAAAAAATCGATGGAATGACCTAAACGTAATTACTGATTTTTCCGAGAGGCTCTAACGGACGGAGGACACATGGATGCAATCTTTAGGATATGTATAATGCGAATCCTCTAGTGCATTTATCTTCTTCTTGCCTTACTGGAGAGTGGACATTGTCCTAATCTAGTAATCTAAGTATAACCGTATAGGGTTAATAACTAAGCCTAAGCACTAAAGTTGTCTTGCCTTTTTCTTGATTCTTCTAGGTAATGGAATGATTTTTGAAAAGAAAACCAATATAGGGTCTTCGATGGAACTTAGGCAATATGCATCAAAATCAAATGCCGCTAGTCTCACAAAATCATCGCTGTTAACATGGATTAATTTAGACGACCTTCCTACTACAGTTTGTCTATGCCCATAGTGACTCCTACTCCACTGCGTGGCAGGGGAGGAGCTAGGAATTTAACGTTAGAGGCGTAGACATAAAGCAATGTCTAGTACGATTAGTTCAAACTACATATTGTCAGGTGGTTTTTTACTTTTCTTTATAAAATTCATCATTTCTTTTTTCTTAGAAGTACAATATACTACACAATAGTTTACTAGCAAATGTGACCTGTGAGTATCCCTTTTTGTAACTACGTTGGGCTTAGCTGGTCCCTCTAATTTCAATATAACTAGCCAGAATAACGCGCTACGCCGCGTCGTGCACGACGATGTAGCGTGAACAATTTGAGAAATTTGGCTGTGTTTTCGGTTTTCGTATTTTTTTTTAAAAAAATAGGTCGGTAGGACCCATCGGCGAATCTATGAGCTTACATTTTAGAAATCTGGTCGTGTTTTTGTTTTCGATTTGTTTAAAAAATGGTGTCGTCAGACCCGCTTCTGGCGAATCTATAGACCGCTATAAACTTTCGATTTAATCAGATTTTTTTTTAGAAAACCGCTGCACGATTCGGCAAATCCATGGGTTGCTATAAATCTTGATTGAATCTGTGTTTTTAAATTGTAGAGGAACATAAATTAATTTATTTTTTCTAGGTCCGCTTCGCTAAAAACAACTCAGAGGACCTAAATGTAAACCACGAGAGGATCAAACTAATTTTCATATTTTTCGTGTCTATTTTATTAAAAAGTCAAAAGGGTCTAAACGCGATTTCTAATTTTTTAAAGGACTTATCCGCGAAGAGTGACACGTGGCATGCCTAATCAACCGGCAATCTTGAGCTCTATAATATATAGTACTAGATAAGGAAGCGCGGCGACACGCCGCGCCCGTGAACGGAAAACAAATTTATATTTTTTTCGGAGAAAAATGGATCACGAAAACAAATTTTATCGCGTGCGTGAACGAAAAACAAATTTGTGTTTTTCTCAGAGAAAAAACGGACCACGGGATTTTTTTTTGGGAAAGCGAGGAAAAACGGACTACGAAAACATTTTTTCCGGGAAAAACGGAGCACGAAAATATCATTTTCGCAAAAATGGAGAAAGGACTAAACGCGGCGCACATTATGCGCGTGAACTAAAAAACAAATTTGTGTTTTTCTCAGAGAAAAACTGCCACGATTTTTTTTTTGGGAAAACGGACCACTTAAAAACATTTTTTCCGGAAAGAACGGAGGAAAAAGTCTAGAGATAGAGTGAACATATTTTTCTCGGTGACGAAAACATTTTTCCCGAGAAAAACGGAGAAAGGACCTAAACGTAAAGAGCAAGGGCCTAAATGTTACGTTTTTGGACCTGTTCGCTATCCTAAAAAATTAGAAAAGGGCTTGTTCGCGATTTGAATTTAATGGGAGGTTTTTTTCGTAAAACGGCGCACGAGGGACCTAAACGCGATTTATTAAAAAAAATCTTCCCCTCACAAAAAAATCGCGAAGGACCTATTTGTAATTTACAGGGACCTATCCGTAATTTCGAGAAACTCAGGGGTTTTTTTGCAAAGTGCCATACGGTGACACGTGGGTAGCCTATCCTTGCCGGAACCTTGCGATCTTTAATCTATGGGTATATATATATATGGAATAGCTAGTATTCAAATAATTTTTACAAATTTTGGGGGTGCTGCGCACACCCGCACCCCAGCTAGACCCCCCTATGCTGCATAGCATTGCATTTCACTCTTGCACGTGGTATGGTTCGGTTGAGTACGTCGTTTGCTATCCATATAAAACGCCTCATCAGCTTTCCCATTAGTCGTCCCTTTTTTTGAAAGAGGTATGATGAAAAAAGATCATTGGTCCTGGTTGGAAGCATAGTTTTTCAAAACCATAGTTTTGATATACTATGATTTGCAATTATTTTGTCATGAATACTATGGCTTTATCAAACCCCTTTAAAACTATGGTATTCCTTAGAACAACTACCAACTGTTTGGATGCAACATCACAAACCATAGTATTTGAGTGGAAATAGGCAAGAAGTTAGCCAAAACTATGAAAACTTTGGGTTGGAGTGGAGTTTCAAATACTCCAAAAATACTATGGTATCTACCATACCATAGTTTTTAATACAGGGTTTTTGGCACGGTAACTAAACATCTTACGGTATAAAATATCATGGTATTCTTAGAAACCATGATATTGTCTAGAAGTTATGAAAATACATTGCTTCCAAACAGGGCCATACACGTTGCATGGAAAATTATTTGAAGTGTTTCAAACCCGTTCAAAGATCTATTTGACTTTAAGGCTGCAAATCCATTGAAACCGTGGCACTTTTGTATGAGTAATAGCAAAACATATTTGGACTTGTGAAAGCACCCATTTAATAATGCATAGCGAAATATATAAACGGTGCCCCGTGCAAACAGAAATCTGGGAAAGATTGTCGATTTGCTTATAGACTGAACTGATAAGCATATGAAAGGAGACAGTAAGGCTTTGCTAGTATAAAAAATTTGATGGAATTATTTATCTGTTCATGCCAAATTACAGGTGCACTGATGGATCGAATAGTTGTTGTTTGCGATCATGAGGTCAGTAGTTAGGGCCTATTTGACAGAGCTCCATATCCTGATTCTCTATAAAATCGATTCTCTAGTGGAAGTGATTCCTGTCTGAAAAATAGTTATGAACTTGGTGGGAGATTCATAACTGGAAGGTTGTGAATCAGGTGAGGAGTAGTTTTTTTGACTCCCAGATTGCAAGTCAAAAAACATGAATCACTTCTTTGGATTTCTATGTGAAGTTGGGTGATTTTTTCTTATTTAATAGAGTTTCTCAGTTTCTCATAGGGAAGCTAAAGTTGGGAGTTCTGTCAAACACACCCTTAGCTAACTACTTACTTACAACGAAGCTGTAGACCAACGGTGACTCCATTTATACGAGAAAAAAAGAGGAGATAGAAAGATGCTGTATATATTATTTAACAGAAGGTCCTAGAAACAACTTTGTATTGTGTATATCATCATATAGATGTCTATATATACAACTTATTAATTGTTCGATGTTATTTAGACAAATATATAAACAACTTGTATTACAATAGAAAATCACCTTTTCAAAGTCAAATTTTATTACCAGTAGTACTATGGCTTGTTTGTTTTGGTTTTTTCACTCGCTTATAAGGGAAAAAGTCAAAACCAAAATAAATGACTGACTTTTAAACTGAGATTAAAAAAAAACTATAAAACCTCTGTATAACTATAAGCCAAAAGAGCTAGATATATCAGTTCACTCGCCTAAAAACATTATAGCAAATTCAAAGCACCTCCCTTGAGCCCAAACAGAAACGAAAACAAAATTCAAATCTCGAATCCACAAAATCTCCTTGGACCAGACCAACCAACCCACTTCACAGTTTCGGTTTCTCCCCCTCCTCTTCCCGAGCGAGGAAGGAACCCGAAACTAGGCACCCCCGATTCTCCTCTCCCTCCTCCCAAACCCTCACGGCTCGCTCGCCGCCGATGGCCGGCGGCTCCTCCCCCTCTCCGGCCGCCGCACCTGTCCAGGTGCGCTGCGCGGGCTGCCGCGGCGTCCTCGCCGTGGCCTCCGGCATGACCGAATTCATCTGCCCCAAGTGCCGCATGGCGCAGCGCCTGCCCCCGCAGCTCATGCCCAAGCCATCGTCGTCCTCGTCCTCCCCGCCCAAATCCTCCGGTGGTCCCGCTCCTCCACCTCCGGCGCAGCACCGGAAGGGGGCGCCGCAGGCGCAGGGCGTGGACCCCACGAAGATCCAGCTCCCCTGCGCGCGCTGCCAGGCCGTCCTGAACGTGCCTCACGGCCTCGCCCGCTTCCGCTGCCCGCAGTGCGGCGTCGACCTCGCCGTCGACCTCGCCAAGCTCCAGAACGTCCTCGCTTCCTCCAACAACGCCGCGCCCCGGGCCCCAACGCCCCGGCCTCGGGGCCCACGCCTTCAGTGTCGATGCCTTCACCGGTGCCGTTTCTCCCCGTGTTGCCGCCAGGCATGCCGCAGCCGCCGCAGCTGATGGCGGGGGCTATAATCCCGATGGTGCTGCCCGCCACCGAGCCGCCCGAGGAGATCAATGAGGTATGCTGGTGTGTTACTCTCGCAGTTCCTTGTGCATGCTGGTGTGTTACTCTCGCAGTTCCTTGTGCAGTACACGTTATATTACTTGTTCAGACCTTGAAGGGTGGGACTTGGAGAGTCAAGGGTATGATGGGTTTTTTTTAGACTGAAATGATTTGTCGGTGTGAGAAATTCTGTTTTGTAGGTTTGCATTTTTGTAAAGGAGAATAGATTCATAGGGGAGGCAGTATTGGAAAAGTTCCATTCATATACTTTTGCTTGAGATTGCACATTTTATCTACTTGAGGTGATCAATGAAGACATCAAATATCATAGTTATGCACTTCTGCTTTACTTCAACTTGGTGTTCAATGGGTTGGGCAATAGGATTTTATCTGCGGCGATTAGCTTGGCTGATTGGTTGTAATTTTTGAATTGAACGGGACACATCTGATGGGTTCAGTGAGTCAGGTTGTCAGAGTTTCTCTATGCACTTCCTCACGTTCTTGCCTACTTACTTTTAGTTGGATGTATATAGTATCACACATTTGCTCATTACGTTTGTTGATTCATGTATGGCATTCTCCATTGTTCATGAAATCTGGCTGCTGAACAATACATGCAAAATGTTTTTGGCATTTCTCATAAACACGCAGTTGCTTTGGTGTTCTGTCTTACTAGAGCATCATATGCCAATGCGTGCTTCATAGGTTGTATTATCAGGCTCGCGGCCTTGCACTTACCGGGCTTTTGTCAAGCAGGTTGCAATTGATGTTGAGCGTGAAGAAGATGAAGGTGGTACTGTTGGAGAGACTTTCACTGACTATGTAAGAATTCCATCTACTTTGATGGTCCAGTCTGCCCTGTGCGGAAATGCTTTCTACTTCCTATAGATATTATTATTCTTTCATCCAATTTCTTGATAATTTGCCATACGTGCGCTTATTTTCAGAGGCCTCCCAAGCTATCTCTTGGTCTGCCTCATCCAGATCCAGTTGTAGAAACTTCTTCTTTGTCAGCTGTTCAACCTCCTGAACCGACTTATAACTTGAATATCATGGATGAATTGGATGATACCAAGGCGTTATCTTGCTTACAAATTGAAACAGTAATTTATGCTTGTCAGGTTAGTTACCATTCTATTTTTTCCTATAAAGTTTTTACATATCACACCTCATGTAAATCTTTATGTTGTATGACAGAGGCACCTTTATCATCTCCCTACTGGTGATAGAGCAGGTTTTTTCATTGGTGATGGGGCTGGTGTTGGTAAGGGGCGAACAATTGCTGGATTAATATGGGAAAATTGGCAACAGGGAAGGCATAAGGCAGTGTAAGACTTTTGGCAAGAAACCTCATCAGTAGCTGCTTTGCTGATTTTTAGAATTTCTTATAATTATGCCTGCCTTCTTGATTGCTTGATTCTATTATTATTTGTGGTTGCAAATTCCAGGTGGGTATCTGTTGGTTCTGACTTGAAGTATGACGCTCGAAGAGATTTAGATGATGTGGGTGCAAAATGTGTACAAGGTATGGAGCCTATTGAAATTGAATCGCATTTTTCTCCTTAAGTCATGCCTTCTACATTGCACCTTCAACAGTATGTGACGCACAAATGGTATCATGTGGACATACAAACACGGCATTTATTGTGAAATGCTAGCAGGGAGTGTTGGTTGGCATGTGATTGGTTTTTTTATGTATAATGTATTAATTGATAAATCATTGACTGTTTTAATCTAATAATAGACTATCCGATATTTATCATACTGTACACCGAAATATTCATAAAGTTAAAGCAATAATGAAGAGAAATTACAGAAATTGGATACAGGTATGATTATGTGATGCACAGATATTTTGCTAAAATTTTAGTTTAGCACATAGCAGCTAGCACAAAAAATGTAAACCAAACTATTATGTTCAGCAAGTTCAACAATGATTATCTTATCACATATTAACCCGAAAGGAGCAAGTCCATATTGCATCCAAAACTGTGTTCTTACATGTAGGGACCATGTTTGAAAATGTGTTGTGCTATATTAGAATGAATTTATTCTTATTTTTAAATGGCAATTGGAGCCATATCAACATAGCTGCAATGATTTCTTGATGTGCTGATGCATTATAGCATGTCATATGTGATATGAATCCAACGCTGGACCGGGTATACTTCCGGCGTCGCCGCTCGAACAGAATGGCAGGAGTTGGGGCGCCGGGTAGAACGGCGGCGTGGGCTGATCCGGAGTCCCAGGAACGGCATGACGCAAGGCCAGAGCGGTAGAGACTTGCTGGTTGGCTGAGATCAGTTCGGTTTTGGTTAGTCGATTGGGTAGTTAGTCCTGCGATCTAGTTAGTTCCTTATCTCTAGTTAGTTCCTTATCTTGAGTCAGGTTGGTTTCTGGCGGGTCTTATCTTGAAGTCAATCTCGAGTCAGTTGAGTCCTTATATATGTATGCAGAAAAGGAATAAAAGGGCATGCTTTGGATTGTCGCAAACTAACCTCAGGCGGTGGCTCTGAGAACAGCCAAACCCAAGGCGCCCATCGCCACGACGAATCCTTCGTCGTCGACGAGCGAAACTCAGCGATACGAGCAGGTTCACGCCGAATCGGCTCGTATCAATATGGAACACGGCTAATCCTTATGAGGCCTACTGGTGGCATGGAAGGCCCTTTACATCATACCCCCCTTTAGTTGATCATCAACCTCCTGGTAGCAGTTAGTTGTAGTTTGCAAGATTTAGGGCTATCCATCTTCTTTCTCCATTATTCAGTTATATTTCTTTGCATTCGCATGTATCATAATCTCCCATTCATTCCATTTTTCTTCTCAATAACTATTTAACAAAAGCAAGGTTGTGTATCTTGTGGGGATACTAAATAGGATCATTTGTGGGTTGAGTAGTATTGGATCGTGCGGTCATGATCCTACTTGATAATAAAATACATATAATCTATGCAAATTACTATATATATACTTAATGTAGTGAAATACTGTGAAACATTATAGCGTCCGCAGCCTATCCAACGGCATAGGATCCAACCATTGAAATAAAACTCTACAACATCTTCAGATTGTTAGCTTCTTGAACTTTATCCATTCACATTCGACTGCAGCCACTCATGTCGTTCCTACACATATGACCCTTCTCATCATTCCTGGGCTTCTCTTCAAGCGTTCCTCTCCTTGATTGCAAGCAATGAAAGCAAGGGGTGGCAATTGGACACAGTGGAGATGCGGTGGTGGCGAATATTTTGAATATTTTTTCGTATCCTGTTCGGATATATCCGAGTGATAGCGCAACTTATTATACACCACCATCTCGGCCTCGGGTGACGCCAAAGCCGATCGACCCATTCACACAAAGGCGCCGGGTTCCCGAGCAGTCGACCTCGAAGCACTCGACCAAGGCTTCTGGGCGCCCACAACAAACTTAAGAAGGGCAACCGAGAGTGGTCTGACCAATGGGTCGGACCGACAGGAACCTAAGCGAAGTTCGGACCATCTCCACCAAAAAGGTCACAAATCACCGGAAGCGGTTTCAGATCGGTCACCTACCTGGCGATGCAAATGCTCAAGATGACCAAGCAAAGAGGCCACGACCTTCCCAAGACGATTCCGGCGCACCCCGTCGGCAAGACTGACTACAAGATGAGGCGGTACGCCGCTTCCGGAGGAATGGACGCGCCATCGCTCTGCGCCTCCACCAACCCTTCAGAGGTCACATCCATGATCGGACACCGAGGGAAGGCGGACTCCAGGCGTAAAGGAGCCCTTTCTTTTTTCTCACATGCTCCGTGTAACACGCTTCCTCTGGGCTATATGAGGAAGCTTGCCCTCCGGAGCAGCGAATTGCAAGCGGTCTAAGAACAAAAGTCATCAAAACAAGACGACGGAGCTCGGGGCGCACCCTCGGCCCGGTCCTCGCGACTTATAGCTATTCCAGACCACCTCTGACAGGCGGCCCTCGCTTGTAACCCGGCGAACTTACCTCAAGCATCGGTAATAACATACGACTACCTTACTTAATGGAGTAGGGCGTTACGCCCAACCAAGATATATCTTGGATCCCTTTCTTTTGGTCCAACCATTCAAGGAACGGGAGCGCGTGGCACTCTAGACCTACAAATTTACTTGGTTCTAGAAACAAAAGCAGGACCAACCGGGGCGAGCTAACTGCGACCAATGTGGTAGGAGTGGGTGTGATGGTGGTGGGCCGAGAATGGGCGGAAGAAGCGGTCGTTGCCGTGTTTCCTTCCTAGTAAAATTTCCATGGTACAATGCTACTCATGGCATCCCCGAAACGAACGAGCTCGAGGCGGGGCTACCTAACAAGACCTCCGGAGCTGGTAGAAACCACGCCGCCGTCTGCGACATGTACCTACCTGGCACTCAACGCCGAGGTCTCACTGCCTCAAAGCGAGACTTCAGCCATGGCCAAGAAAACCAGGCCATGATTGGAGTGGCCCAGGCCTCCTACACCGGCCCGGCGCCTCGAGCAACACCACGATCTGGTGACACCCTCGGCCTTGGAAAAAAAGATCGTGCCCCGTACGCGTTCGTCAAGAAACGCGGACAACGGTCGGCGCGCTTGACCGTAGTCCGAGCCTGAAGGCCGGGACCCTGGCGTTCTCTCGAGATCTGTCGGCGGATTTTCCCGCCTGCTTCCGAGCACTGTGAACATAGCCAAATACACGGAGGCAGCGAACCCCGGTGTTTGGTTGGAAGATTGGCGTTGCCACCAACCACGCCTCCGGTGAGGAGGCGTGAAACCATCTTCGACAAGGAAAGGCCAAGCGAGAGTCGGCCCGAGCCCGCCGCTCTTCCGATCACTCCGGACAAACAAAGGCGGAAGAAAGCGTTCGCGAGGACCACACTTGCCATGGCTGTCCGGCCGCCCCGACAAGCGGCGGTAGCGTGCAGCATCCGAAACCACTTCAAAAAGTTGATGGAGGCCCGTGTCATGCACCACAGGTACCGCAAATCAACACAAATCTGGGACTGCGAAGGCGCTTTTCTCGAAACCCCGCGGCGGTAAGGGAAAAAGCGCGACCGTAGCGAGGAGAAACCTTGGGTTCCGGAGCGACGGATGAGAGGGTCTTGGGCCAGGAGAGCATGGCCGACAAGGAAAAGCTTGCCTAGTGGCGAGGTGCACACGGTGACCCTGCGGTCCGTATCTCCGGTGGTCGAGTCTCCGATCACCTTTGATCGGACAGACCACCCCGACCACATCCCGCACCCGGGAAGGTACCCGCTCGTCGTCGACCCCATCATGGGGTCGAAGCGCCTCACAAAGGTGCTCATGGACGGTGGCAGCGGTCTCAACATCATGTATAGTGAAGACGCGGCATACAGGAATTCCCCGCTCGACCTGCGACCAAGCAAGGCACCTTTCCGCAGCGTCATCCGGGCGTGAGCCTACCTGCAGGCGGTCGACTGCCGTCACCTGGGGGCCGAGAACTTCCGCATGAAAACCTCACTTTTGAGGTTGTGGGGTTCGGGATCTACCACGCCATCTTGGGAGGCCGTGTTACGCTAAGTTCATGGCGGTCCCCAACTATACTACCTAAAGTTGAAGTTTCCAGGGCCACGGGGCGTCATTACCGTGGCCTCTTCCTTCCAGCTAGCTTTCAAGCTGGCAGCGGAGGCGATTCTTGGTAACCGGCCGATCATTGCATCCATGAACTCGACCACTCTGGGAGGAAGCCTCGAGTCCCTCACCGCCACTAGCAAGTCGGGCCGGATCCTTGAGTCCGCCGAGGGACACGAAGAGGTCTCGATCGACCGAGGACCAGCCAAGACCATGCGGGTAGGGTCCGCCTCCCGCCAATAGGAAAGGCTCGTCGACTTCCTCCGGCGAATCGAGATGTCTTCGCATGGAAGACCTCCGACATGCCGCATCCCAAGGGAGGTCGTGAGAGCACACTGAATATCAGGCCGTGGAGTGATTCCTTTGGGTGTGAATCGCTCTCTTCTTCTGGGCCTACTCGCTATCACGTGTGACACACTCAACGACTCAATATTGTGGTGGTTTGTACAATGATGCATGTTTGTACAACCAATCGAGGGGTTTGAGAGGGTTCATGGGGTAAGCAGGCGGAAGAAGGGCGTGCCCTCAAGGTACCGGCCACGGTCTACTTCATCGATGAAATACTCTCGGAGTCCAAAGCCCGCTATCCTTAAGTGCGAAGTTACTCTCACGCGGTGCTAATCGCGAAGAGAATCGATCCACTACTTCGCCAAGACTTCGTCTCGTCGTAACTTCCTCGCCGCTTGGCGAGATCATCCGCAACCGCGACGCTCGTGAGGATAGCCAAGTGGCACTCGAGCTCAACGGCCCACGACATTTCGTTCGTCCCGGGACGGCGATCGTCGCAAGCCCTTGCCGAAACCGTGTTGAGTGGACCAAAGCCCAGCGCCTTTACGGTGTTGAAGACCCAATCTTGGACGATGTACTTGACGGATCCTACGAGCGGAACGGTATTTGGGATTGTTATCGCTTCCCGCTCGACAACAAACTCCAATATCGCGTCCGATTGCTCTTCGACGCCTTCTGAACAACGTCGCCGAAGCACGGCCCTCGTCAACTTTGGTTATGGCGATAGGAACCAAGAAGGAGGATATCATGAACTTTGCAATAGCCTATGATCTCATGATTGCTCACACCTTTTTTAGAAAGAGTCAATCCCATTTGGTTACCTTTAGCAATGGTCAACATTCTAGCCAGATCGATTTTGTCCTTGGTAGGAGGGGGGATAAACGAGCCTGCCTAGATTGTAAGGTTATTCATAGAGAGTTTGTTGTTCCACAACGTAAGTTGATAGTCTCAGGCTTGATGGGCTAAAGTTACCAAAGTCATGAGGACAAGCGGTGGAAGCTCAAAGGGGATGCTTCATGGGCATTCGAGAGGATGATCGTGGAAGAGATATGGAACGTGAGAGAGGATGTGAATAGCATGTGAACAAAGATGGTAACTCACATTAGGAAGGTGACTGCGAAGGTGTGTGGAACGAGGGACTAGATATGATTCTAAAGACACTTTATGGTGGAACGAGGAAGTGCAAAAGGCTATTGAGGAAAAGAAAGCATGCTACAGGCGAGTGCAATATGATAGGAGTGGTGGCAACATACAAAAGTACAAAGTAGCCAAAAAGAGTGCAATTAAAAGCGGTGAGGCACGGGGCAAGGCTTATGAGGATTTTTATCAGAAGCTGAGTACAAAGGAGGGTGAGAAGGGCATCTACAAGTTGGCTAAACTCTAAGAAAGGCGAGGGATTTTGACAAAATTAAATGCATCAAAGACGGCACTAATAGACTTTTGGTGGAAGGTGCCGAGCTCAAGTATAGGTGGAGAAACCACTTGGACAAGTTGTATAATGGATGGAGACAATGGGGATAGTATATTGAACTGGATGATTCTTTTGATGACACCAATAGGTGGTTCCTTAAAAATAATTAAGTGTTTGTAGTAAGAGAGGCCTTAAAAAGGATGAAAGTAGGTAAGGTGTTGTGGCTTGATAACATTCCTATTGAGGTGTGGAAATGCCTTGGAGATGTGGCGATCATTTGGCTAGCTAAATTGTTTAATGGCATTTTTAGGCCTGTTTGGTAGAGCTTCAGATTCCAGCTTCACCTGAGATCTGAAACTTATAGGCTAAAATAAAGTGAATTAAGTTTATATTTTTAGTCTAAAATATAAACAAGATGATCCATCTAAACACTCTTAATGTACTCACAACTCTAGCTTCATGAATCTGGTGAAGCTAAAATTTTCAGCTTCACCAGATTCTCAGAATCTAGAGAAGCTGAATCCCTGCCAAACAGGCCCTTAGGTCGAACAAGATGCCTGGCGAGTGGCGAGAAGCACATTAGTGCCAATTTTCAAGAATAAGGAGATATCCATAGTTGTATTAATTACAGAGGAATTAAGCTCATGAGCCACACAATGATGCTTTGGGAGCGAGTGATTGAGCATCGTTTAAGAAGAGTGACTAGCATGACTAAAAACCAATTTGGTTTTATGCCTAAGAGGTCGACCCTGGAGGCGATCTTCTTGACACGACAGTTGATGGAGAAGTATAGGGAGGACAAGAAGGATCTACACATGGTATTTATCGAATTGGAGAAAGCTTATGACAAAGTGCCAAGAAAGGTTATGTGGTTGGTGCTTGAAAAGAAAAAAGTCCCAACAAAGTACGTTACCTTAATCATGGATATGTATGATGATATTGTAACTAATGTCAAAGCATATGATAGCTATACTAGTATTTCCTATTAAAATAGGATTACATCATGGGTCAACATTGAGCCCCTATAGTTTTGCCCTAGTGATAGATGAAATCATGCGTGGCATACAAGGAGAGATTCCTTGGTGTATGCTTTTTGCTGATGGTGTGGTGCTAATCGATAAGAGTAGGGTAGGTGTTGATACAAAACTTGAGTTGTGGAGGAATACTTTAGAATCAAAGGGTTCTAGACTTAGTAGGACTAAAATTGAGTATTTGAGGTGCGTTTTCAGTGGTGCTATGGCAGGTGATGGAGATGTTAGTCTGGATAGAAAAGTAATGCCTAGGAAGGAAACTTTTCGATATTTGGGATCGATGCTACATAGTGACGGCGATATTGATTGAGATGTGAGCCATAGGTTATGAGCGGGGTGGTTGAAATGGTGCCAAGCATTGAGTGTCCTATGTGATAGAAAATTCCCTCAAAATTAAAGGGTAAGTTCTATACGACGGCGATTAGACTTGAGTTGTTGTATGGAGCGTAATGTTGGGCGACAAAAAGAGAACATGTACAAAAGATGAGCATAGCAGAGATGCGGATGCTGCGGTGTATTTGTGGTTATACAAGGCGAGATTGAATCCATATATGTGATAGAGTTGGGGTAGCACCAATTGAAGAAAAGCTTGTCCAAAATTGGCTGAGATGGTTTGGACATCTCTAACGGAGGCCTCCTAAGGCACCGGTGCGTAGTGAAATTTTAAGTCTCGAAAACGTAAGAAGATGCAGTGGTTGACCGAGACTGACGTGGGAAGAAGCAGTTAAAAGAGACTTGAGGGATTAGAATGTTTCCAAAGATTTGGCGTTGGATAGGAGTGCATGGAAGTTAGCGATCCTCGTACTAGAACCATGAACCAAGTAGAAGGTTTAGGGGTTTTATTGACTTTGATTGGGTTTCTTTCCTAGCTTATCCCAACTTGTTTGCAACAAAAGGCATGGTTGTTGTTCTTTTTATCAAAAACTTGGCGTTGAAACTTGAAACCATTTGAAACACCATGAAATGTGCATGAGCTTTGTTGAAACTTACTAAAACTTTGAATTTGTTTTTGAAACTTGCCGTTGAAACTTGAAAACCGTTTGAAACACCATAAAACTTGCTTAAAGTTTTGAATATTTTTCCTGAATCTTGCCATTCAATCTTGGAAACTCGTTTTGAAACTTCATGAAACATGCTTGAAACACAGTTGAAACCCGAGTGAAACCACCAGTGAGATGTTGTGTTGGGCGTTGCATGTAGAGAAAGGCTATGGAGATTTCAGGGTGACCGTGCGGAGGAGACCGACATCTTTTGTTGGGCACCACGAAGAAGGTTGTTAGTTACGACGTAGGAGGATAGGTTGGCCGTGCAGGAGGAGGTTAGGGAGCTGACCGGGGTGGGCGCATGGGAGCAGATCGCTGGGGCAATGCGCATGAGGCCGGGGCAGCCTTACAGTTGAGTGAGGACCAAGGGAGATGTGGTACGTTTGATCGCGTCTGATCGGACGGTGGTTCCTACCCCATTGGGTGGGGAACTGACGGGATACTATCTTGTAGCAGCACTCCTTAATGTAGTTATCTTTATGTTTGTTATATGTTAAAATTACTATTAAATGTTTATGACTTATATGTTATAATGTTGTATGATCAGGTATATATGATGCATTAAAATACTATGTGGGCATATTTAAGTAGTGTTACACGAACACGGACACAAGAGTCGGATTCTGGCTTGGATTTAGGTGTCCGATTTGGCAAAAAAAATTTAGACATGGCAAATTCTACTTGGAATCGGACACGGGTGTCTGAATCTGACTTGGATTCGAGGTGTCTAATTCAGCAATTTTTTTGACACAGTGTTCCAGTAACACTGGATTTAAGCAAGAAATTGTAGCATCTCACAATAATAAAAGGTACATTGATTTTTTAGTAACAATATCATGTGCTGGAAACAATAGGAAGCATATAAACTATCTAAACATAGACTAAACATTATATTTTGTTCATAGACGTAGGATCGGTAGACTCTAGCAGGGTCATGAATCATGATCCTATAGATCCTATGGTCAGGATTGGGATACTCTATTATCCTGCCTGTGATGTGTGTTAGAAAGGTCCTCTAGCTACGATTCGGATGGTATAGTGACAACGTTGGATAAAAGATGATGTAGAACACTAGAACTTTTAAATTGGCTTGTGCCATGATATCGCTACGATATGTAGGCAATTAAGTGATTGCATATCAAGGGCCTGAATCAGCACTTTCTGCACTGGACATTTTTTTAGGGAAGTCCACGAGGAATATTAGTAGCAACAGTTATTAATGACATTCGATCCAGCTACTCGCTCTCACGTTTTGTACCGTTGGAATGAAGTACACAACATGTACTATTGTCAGAAGAATTTATCTTCCAACTGCTAGGCAGATTTATTTATCTATCCAGTATCCAGTTCATATCCATGGTTGATATTTGCAACTGATATTGTTATATTTGTTATGCAGTGCACCCTTTAAATAAGCTACCATATTCTAAACTAGACTCAAAGGCCATTGGGATCAAGAATGGAGTAATTTTTGTAACTTACAGCAGCTTAATAGCATCGTCTGAGAGAGGCCGTTCCCGTTTGCAACAATTGGTTCAATGGTGTGGACATGAGTTTGATGGTCTCCTGGTGTTTGATGAGGTAATGATTTTGATTTAAAGAGCAGAACGAAATTTCCATCTTTTGTGTAATATTCATTTTATAGCCAGATCTGCGCAGTTAAGTGTGTGTTTCTGTGCTGAAATCATATGTCCCTTGCAGTGCCACAAGGCCAAAAATCTGATACCAGATGCAGGAAGCCAACCCACACGCACTGGTAAAGCAGTTCTTGAGATCCAGGTGTGAATCATAATCTATCTGGAAAAAGAATCTTTATTATTACCTATATTTCCATTTTCATGAGTGTATATTGTAAAATATCAGAAAATATGCTCAATACTAACAAAATACTTTAATACTTTTGAAGATGTAGAGCGCATTAATCTAATCTGAATGATGTAGTATTAAATAGGGTATTCTGTGCATAATTTTAAGGACATTAAGAGCAAATTAAATTCAAGAAGAGAACAATTTTCCTTCTGGCAGCCATAATCTGATAGGGTTTTGTCGAGTTCCAGAGTTTAATTAATAAAAGATTGTGCAATTTACCGTAATTTGTTGCTCCATGCCAAATTCTGGAGTTTTCAAGTACGAGTAAAACAATTTGATGCAACTAGTAAATGTGCACACGCAACACATTAAGCTAAACATTTCTATATAGTATGGTATTTCAGAATTAACCAACAAGATTTGTTGTCCATTGTCCTTGTCTATTTTAAGAACCTAAAGTTTTAATGAACAAAGATCTAAGAGACAGATATACACAATACTGAACATTAATCATAATGCATTATCAATTTTGATGCCATCTAACAAATAAGCTCAATCGTACCATGATATTGCTTCAATGCTTTGCATAGAGGATTTGGAAATATTTGATATCAATACATCATGTTTGAAATAATATTCATTTGATATATGCTTGTTAAACTAATATTGTGACATCACCGAACATCACAGGAAAAGTTACCTGAAGCTCGGGTTGTTTACTGCTCAGCAACTGGTGCATCAGAACCACGAAATTTGGGCTATATGGTTCGACTTGGACTCTGGGGTGATGGAACATCATTTCAGAATTTTCCACAGTTTTTAGGTCTACTCCTTTATACTTGAATCTTTCTTCTTTTGTGTATTTTTATTTGTATTTGTTATCATATTTTAACTTGGATTTAAAAGACTACTGATGTATCCATGCTGAAAGCAAACACGATGATAATACCAAGCCCCAGTAATGGACCCTAGATTACGGCCACGCTACTCTAAATATACATAAATGGTATCATTAGCATAATCTTACTTGACTGTGCAAAGAATGACTTGGCTGGAACCAGACACATTTTTTAAGGATCACTTGAAGTTTATGGAAACCATGCTAGTAGAGATGTGGGGAACTGACTCACTTTGGTTTACTGCTGCTCCGACTAATTCAAGCTGCACTGGTAATTAATCTAAATAATCATTTCTGGAATGCGTCTAATGCTGGATTTTCCAGTATTTGTTTAGGACATTGAATATTCAGGTTTTGCGATGGGTTATGTTAGTCAGTTATTTAATTTGTGTTTTCTTTGGGGTTGGGCGAGTGCGAATCTTTGTAGTTGAAGCATTACATGTCTTATATTATATTACTTTTCTATGCTTTATTACTAGGAGGAGCTGTTGTGAAATCAGGTAGAAATTTACCAAGTGTTTGTAGTTGTTCACGCTTTATGTAAACATTTTCAGGTGCTCTCGAGAAAGGTAGTGTGGGTGCTCTTGAACTTGTTGCTATGGACATGAAAGCTAGGTTTGTATTTTTTTCCCACATCTGCGATGGGTACCATGTGTAAATTGTGCCATATATAAATGGGAAACTAACTAGAATTCATCCACCCTTTTCTGTTTTAAGTATTGCCTTGGACATACTTTTTATTAGAATGGTTTATTGAGTACCACTTTCATTAAATTTGTTACAGGGGTATGTATGTTTGCCGTACACTAAGTTATAAGGGGGTTGATTTTGATATTGTGGAGGCTCCTCTTGAGGAAAGAATGAAGGTACAGACTGTAAAATTTTGACATGCTTTCTTCCTTGTAAGAGTTGTAACTTTATTTTGGGTGGCATGGTCGCTTTGCTCTTTCATGTCTTCTCCCTATCGTTTTTCTTCTCGTTCTCTGATTGCTTATCCATAAAAGTATTACTTATACTATTCCTATTCATTTCTTATTGTTATGGTATATTTAACTTCAGCTAATTGGCTTTGCCTGGGCTATGTATCCATATCGTTGAAAAAGAAAGAAAGAAAGAGAGCCCATGTATCCATGTAACAGCTCATGATGAAGTTGCACCATCTTATTGATAATGCAGAACATGTACAGAAAGGCAGCAGAATTTTGGGCTGAGTTGCGCCTTGAGCTCATATCAGCAAGTGAATTCTTTGCAGAGGAGAAAGGCATTTCAAATATAATATGGCGGCTATACTGGGCCAGCCATCAGGTGTTGCTTCCTTACATTTTTTTGGCATCCTTGACAGTTCCATGAGTGCATGGTTTCCTAACATCATATTATCCTTCTTTTCGGCATTGCTGAAAGTTGAGAAGTAAATTATGAGATCCGATAAGGAATCTGATAGATAATTACCTCACGTGCTTAAATACTAGCACATGTTATTCTTGCAAAATTGATGGCCTATGTTTTGCAGCGTTTCTTCAGGCATATGTGCATGTCTGCGAAGGTACCTGCTGTTGTGAGGTTGGCTAAGGAGGCCTTGGCAGAGAACAAATGTGTGGTGGTTGGTCTTCAGAGCACTGGAGAGGCTCGAACGGAGGAAGCTGTCACAAAATATGTGTGTTTATACTTTCTGCTGAACATTTTCATTGTTTTTGCTATAGCATAGTGTAGCTCCTTTCTAAGTAAATTGATGCTCCAAATACTTGATAATTTCATATTTTAATTAGGGTGTTGAAATGGAAGACTTTGTTTCTGGTCCTCGGGAGCTTCTTCTTAAGCTGGTAGAAGAAAACTACCCTTTACCTCCAAAACCGGATTGTTTTCAGCAAGGTTTGTGTTAGTTGTTTCAGAATGTTATCTTAGCCAGGTTTTACCACATCTTTAGTCCAAGTTGCATGCAAAATTTTGTGTGTAGTGCATGAAATGTTGTTACCTAGATGTTAGTTGTTATGGTCCAACAAACCGCGGTGAGGAACTGTAGCGCGTGGGACACTGCATCACAGTGATGTGCTTGATCTTGGCGGCCAAGGAAATCCCCTCATCTTGTTAGTTGCGTATCTTATCTTTTAGATTGGATTGTTAGGGTAAGTCAATTTCCTTAATCTAGAGATATGTTTCTTAGGGTCCAGTCAAGCCATCTCTATAAAAGGGATATCATCGTATCCATCGTGATTAAGCAACAAATAAACAAAAGTTCTCGCCTTCCTCTCTTCTCAACCAAGCTTCAGAGTCTTGGTGGCTGCATGACTGGCCAATCAAAGGCGAGTGGTCTTTCCTTACACAACCAAAACAATAACATTAGTGTACAGCCTAGTGGTCTTTCCTTTTCCTGCTCAACTATATCCCATATTTTGTTATCCATTGCCAGTTGCATACACAAATTAATGCTTTGGAATTTGATCCTTGTCCATCTAAGAAACTGGGCTTAACATCCTAAGGAAGGGTTATTTTATATTTCATCTTGCATCCTTGCTGAATTCTTTTTATTTTCTCTTCTTGTTTTCTTAATTATTGTGGTTCTTTTTATTATCCTTTATTGTTTTTTATGTAAATTCTTGTAGGTGAAGAAAAAATCACAGAGATCCAGCGTAAGCGGCATTCTGCACCAGATGTGTCATTTACAGGACGAGTTAGGAAAGTAGCAAAAGTGGAAGATGTGAGCGATGATGACAGCGATGATTATTCTCCATGTAAGTTTATTGGGAGTTACTTGATTATATTTTCAGCTGCCAACCACGTAGCAAACCTTTATTGCTTACTGCAGTTGCAGGGTGTGTCACTTTCTCTGATAGCATAGCTGTATTGGAATATTAATGTAAATCAAATTAGATGTTATGGGCTCGATTTCGGTGGAAGCTGAGTGGAGGGCGAAGAAGCAAATGAGTTTCTAAATGTGAATGTAGAGGGTAATGGGGGCCATTGCACTCGCCCAGCAGCGAGGGGGCTCTGAGCACGGCTAAGATATTGAGGGAGGATTATTTCAGTTATTTGATCAACGCTTAATCTCCGAGTATAATGGTCCTTTTAAAGGAGCAACTAGCAACTAACTAATTGTATCCTCAAGGGATAGTGATTGCTAACCGGATGTATCCACAAGGGATACTTAACAACTAATATGTCTCCTAACAGTTTGAGTTTGATCTCCTAACAATGATCCTGACCGCCTTCCTGATGAGCCTGCCAAATCACAGCCTATGCACCACTTCTGCCGCTGGCCCAAGTTGTGCCGCATCACTGGTACGTGCGGCCCAAAAGGAGTTCACAACATTCCCGCCATCCTAAAAAATAGCTTGTCCTCGAGCTGGAATGTAGGGTAGCTGTGACGGAACTCCTGAATGGTACTTCTGGTACTGGATACAACTGGCTATTTCTGGACACATGGTGCAACAGAACTCCTGAACGCAGAGTGCAATAGATTGTAATTGTTAGTTGGTACTTCTGGAAATACCTGTACTCGATAATACTGGATACAGTTGGCTATTACTTATTGGGAACATCGTGGTTACTTTTGAAAACTACCAAAATCCACTTTTGGTAATTGCGGAGTACCTCATTTATGACATTGGATACACCTGTTAATGTAATTATTGGGAACAACATGGTTACTTCTGGAAATCACCAAAAATACTCGTATGATCTACACCCTCAAAAATGTTGTGGCAACCACTTTTTGTACCTGGAAGAATTGATAGGACTTAAACTTTGGATGTATTTGTTATGAATAGCACTTGTATTCATCGTGATGTCAATAGGCTAGAATATATACATTACATGAGGGTATAAAAGGAAAGCCTATATAAGGCAATATCTATACAAGGCAATCTATGAGACTAGCAATCTCTATACAAGGCAATATAGGATACTGTCTAACAGTATTCAAGATCAAGTTATTTGAGCTAAGCTGCAAAAGAAAGTAACTAAAAACATCTTATATTGGGGAGGGGTTCTGTGGTTAGGCACTCTGACCTATCACTTGAACTATATATCGATGGGGGAATGAACCGACCAGAGCAGTAAGAATTAATTAACACCTTTGATCTGGTTTGAGTTTTTCAGGAGACCATAAGCATTAGCACTGAAGGTTTAAATTAATGGTTATTGCTCCATTGCAGCAAGGTCCATAAATAGCTATGTCTAGTTATATTTGCAAAAAATGTATGACATTTTAGAATGAATGCAGTCAAGACTACGATACAAGCAATTTGTTTTTCAACTTTATTCTTCTCACTTCCCCCACTCCCATTTGTATGATGAGCAATGAATGGTTGGTAAGAGTCTGTATAAAATACCTAAAATACATACACATGCACCATAGTTGTCATACTGCTTCATTTAAATAAGAAAGATTCAGTTTTAAGACATTTAAATTTAAAAAATTATCATGCCTTACAAAATTTAAAAAGAATGGAAAAAATGTGTCTTGTAGCATCGCGACCAGCCACAATTGATACGAGATTTTGTATCACCTTTGATGTCAGTGGTGTATATTGTCCACTATATAATGGCAATATTTGTGTTAGTGCCTGTGTTTTGCAGTGTTACTTCAGTTTTAAGGTCTGAAAAGGCAATGACAAATTTATTGGTAAAATGTTTTTATCTTTTGCATCTTATAGTGTATAACAGTGTTGTAGTGAGCGTAATATGCTCAGATATATTTGCCGAAATAAAATTTAGTAAATCAAAATAACCCACATGAATAAAAAAAGTAGTGGATCGAAGAACTAGTAGCTGTGATGTGATATGAATATAACAGTGTAAAAAAATGACTGAGAAGACTAATAACTATGTATACAAGTAACAACTTTTTTGGGGGGAAAAACATAAAACTTGCCCTATATGATAGTGCTGTATGTCATGATCACTGATCTGGTTTAGACTATTTAGTGCTTCACAGTCACAGGTATGTAACAATCGAGATGATTGAATGATAAATTGGGATGAGTTCCATAAAAAAAAGATGACTGGATGAGACAGTCCCTGATAGGCAGAGGAAAAGAATATGAAATGTTCCACGCCATACTTGGTAATAAGAATGTCAGATAGATCATAGAACATGAAAGGATGCTCCAGTCAAAAACTTGAAATAAACAATAAATGAATACCCAAGAAAGCCGAAACTTCTCTCTACGTGCCCGTTATACGCTATCCACTATGGTGGTGGTTGTGGCCTGCTATAGTGGTATAGCTTGCGATTACATATACTTGCCAACACAGCCGCTCTAAGCAGCCACAAGGCCCACAACTAGTGATCCACTATAGCATGATATTTTAGAACATATCCACTGTTGCTAAATGTATACTTGTGATTAACTATGTTGACTGCTAATAATTTACATCCTTGTGATGATTGTTAATCTATTGTATAAAATGTTTCAGCTGAGTCAGATCATGAATCAACAGAATCCGATGAGGAGTTCCACATGTGTCAAATCTGCAACACAGAGGAGGTGACTTTTACTACTTATTTTGTACTTTCATGTTAAATACAGTCACACAGATCTGTATTAACGAATGTTATTCACATTTAATCTGTGCCACATTCTTTGAATTCATTGCACCATATACTTTATATGGAATGATGCCTTTTGCTACTTTGCTTAGTGACCTTGGCTGTGTTCATAATTCTTTCTTTTCTTATTTGTTTGTACCATTTAATATTGTTTAAAAGTAACTCCTATGGTTGAAGATGGTAATCATACCAGAAATTGATTATGATTGTAGAATGCTTACAGGAGAATATAATATCTGTGGAAGTGCACTGCCATTTTAACTTCCTTTTGTGAAGTTCTTTTCGTATAATAATATCTAAATTTTCAGGAGAAGAGTTTGTTGCTTCATTGTTCTGGTTGTTCTCGACGTGTTCACCCTAGCTGTCTGACACCACCTTGGACTGAGATATTGACTGATGACTGGTCATGCTACACATGCAAGAACGTAGAAGGCGAGGAAAAAGAGCAAGATGCCCATGTAGCTGATTTTTCAAAGAGGTATGTATGCATTTGATGAATCAAGATCCTCATTAACTTATGCTCATATGGCCCAGTTTATAAATACTTATTTTGTGTCTTATTGTCAGGTACGATGCTGCAGTAGAAAAAAAATCAAATATTTTGGCTATAATACGTTCCTTGGATCTCCCTAATAATCCACTGGATGATATCATTGATCAGGTAGTTTTAGCTTTCTCCTGTTGGTAATGTTAATTATCACAATCCTGATTGTTTTCTCTAATTTATGAGCTTGCATTGACATTATTATGCACAATTGGGTGACATGAAAGGGGGCAGGAATGTACCCAAGTTTAGGACGAATTACCATTTAAGATGATTGTTATGCCCTGGGCCAATTAGTGGTGTCCCATGTGGCCCGCATGTGGTAGTTATAGAATTAGTCTCACATGGAGAGCTGAAGTGTAGAGTGGTGGCATATATAATGCTTGAGGATCTAAACATAGTATTTCTGGTTTAACCCTTTTGGGTGAAGCGAGGATGAAAATCCAAACGAATTGCTACGCATGCGCAAGCCCATCCCACGTGGGGGCTGGGCTTTACAGATTTTCGACCTTGTGGTGTTACAAAGATTCACATACGGCTAGCAGGTGTCTGCTAGCATTAATTAGTAGGGTTATATGACATCCCTTTGTTTTTCTTTCTTGCCTTTTGAATGTCTCATAGATGATTATTGTGCGTGGGTGGTATGGTAATGCATGGTATCACATTTCAGAGCAGGAGAAAGGGAGGTTGGAGATGCCAAACCATTTGCTTACTGCTTGAGTAAGCTCTTGTGAGTTAAAGCACTGTTGGAATATCTCAACTCAAGTACCCCAGCATAGAGCTCCAGTACCTAATAATTATAAATAGAGCTTCCTTTGTGGCATCCATTTTGGCTGAAGATGAAATCTTATTCAATGAACTCGTTGTATTTTTTTTTGACTGATTTCTATTTATCATCTAATATTCTTCTGTTTTATGTTATTTTACTAGTTTATATGTTGCTTTAGAACTTCATTACTTGAAAGTAATGACATGCTGAATAACTTATGTAAAAGATCTCACTTTAGCTTATTCTTAGTACTAAACTATACATGTATTATCTGTACTTTTTTGTAGCTAGGGGCCTGACAATGTTGCAGAAATAACCGGACGTCGTGGCATGCTAATAAGAGCTTCAGATGGGAAAGGCGTTGTTTATCAGTCACGGAATGCGTGAGATAGCTTACTTATGATACTGTTTTACATTTTTCTGGTTCAGCTAATCCCATATATGTATATTTACTGCTTGTAGGAAAGAAGTCTCAATGGAGATGATCAATATGCATGAAAAGCAGCAATTCATGGATGGCAAGAAGCTAATTGCAATTATATCTGAAGCGGGATCAGCTGGTGTTTCTCTACATGCTGACAAAAGAGCAAAAAACCAGGTTTTATGTTGCTCCACATTTTGCTCATCTGTTGCAACTTGCAACTATGCCTGAGGATTATCTATTCGAATGTCACTCAAAACTGCTTAATTATTACTCTGCAGAGAAGAAGAGTACACATAACACTTGAACTCCCTTGGAGTGCAGACCGTGCAATACAGCAGTTTGGGAGAACCCATCGTTCTAATCAAACTTCTGCACCACAATATAGGTCTGATATTTATTTATATGAACAGTCTCAGGCTTTCTTGTAGATCTGGCTTTTGATTTTGCACTGTTTGCTACTGCAGTAGTTATTTGCTGTCCAGTTCAAATTCTGACTGGAATGGAGATTTTTATGGTATTTTCTGCTTCTACATGAATAGTTAGATCCAAACTGGATTTCTGTTCAGTTAGTGAAGGAAGCATCTGCTAATGATGGGTAGAACATTTGGTGACTTGTCAATGTACTATATGTAGGTGCAGGATTCCTTTTAATAATAATTACTGCCGATGGCTGTCAGCTGGAACTGGAACAACTAATGACTTTTCAATGCATGATATGTAGGAGCAAGGTTCTTGTATCTGTTTTTCCAAACATGCTTAGGAATGGAAATGAGCTTGTTTTCTAGGCCATCTGTTCGAGTTTATATCATGAAGACACTGAAGAGGGCCATATGTTGCCTTCAGGAATAAAAATGGCTAGGCAGGTTACAAATAATTTTGAATCTTGTCTCACGAAGGGAGGTGTAGCTCCCCTCCCAAATAATGATCTCAAAGTGAATCTGGACTCGAAATGTAGTTTATCAAGATTAGTTGATTGTAGCCTCAAGAATTTATTCACACATTCTTATTAAAATGTCCAGTGGGAAGGGAAGGACTTATTGATTAATGCTATGTACTCAACATAGTCATGTTACACTTGAGATAATCGAGCAAAGTAATTGTTTGATGTGGGAGAAAACCCTGTTATGCTAGTTTATATTGGTTGTCCAGGCCCAGGGCTTGGTGCTTGTTATGTTGATTGATTATTTTTGACATTGTTCATGTGGTCTGGATGGTACATTAGCTAGATAGATGGTTTATAATTTATATACTTAAAAACGAATTTGGAATCTCAATTGTAGGCTTCTTTTTACAAATCTCGGTGGTGAAAAGCGATTTGCATCTATTGTGGCAAAAAGACTAGAGTCTCTTGGAGCTTTAACACAAGGAGATCGCAGGTTTTTGCTGATTTCAATCAACTTTGTAATAAACGTCAGCCAAAACATTTCTGAGGCTAGATTTAAACTTCTGCAGGGCTGGACCTTCTCTGAGTGCTTTTAACTACGATAGCAATTATGGGAAAAAGGCGCTAACCATGATGTATAGGGGAATAATGGAGCAGGTTTATATAATTACAGTTAATTTTTATGATTGTTTTCCTTTTCATGCCTTATACACCATTCTAAGAGTTGGTTTCAAGGTGACCAGGATTCTTTTCCAGTTGTTCCTCTGGGGTGTTCTGACAATCAGGCTAGCATCCAAGAATTCATTAATGAAGCAAAAACTGCTCTAGTATCGGTTGGAATTATCCGGGATGCTGTAGTATGTAAGTTTATCAAAAAAATCTTGACCCTTTTTTTCCACACCTAAGTGTTTTTGTTCTTTTGTTGCTAAATGAAAACATTTGTATATGTGTGCATTTCCTGAAGCTAAATCTGCTTATATTTGTCACCTAATTTTTTCATGTAAATGCTGTCAATTTTAGAGAGGAGAGATATGTTTGCTATTCACAACTGTGCATCTTATTCATCCCCTCAAGGTGGGCCAGAAGGATTTGAGGCACTGAGTTTGAGTAGATGAATCCGCTGCTATTCTTGAGTCTGAGTCTTTGTGAAGAAGCCTGCAACTTAAAGTTCTAAAGGCACATACTTGAGGTCAATGGTCAACTACTGACAATTAGACGTTGTGAATGATGCATCATCACCGATGTGCTTAGTCAACTCACGTTTGACTGGATTGCTTGCAATCTGAATGGTGTTGGTGTTATCGCAAAACAGTGGTGTAGAAACATCACATTAGACACCAAGATCAGCCACGAGCCAATGAAGCCAGATAATCCCTGAGGTGGTGGCAAGGGCTCTAAGCTTAGAGCATCTCCAGCAGAGCCCCTAAACCAGCCTCTAAACCTTAAAATAGGGAGTTTAGTAAAAAATACAGATCCAACAGGGCCCCTAATCCAGCCTCTAAAATTAGGAGGCCCCTAAATTTGCCTCCTCAGCCCTAATTCCCAGGGAGCCCCTAAACCAGCCCCTAAACCTTAAAATAAGGAGTTCTTAAAGATACACCAGGAGATTGAAGACAGGAAAATACATGAGAGGCTTCGAGATGATCTTATTGAGCATTTGTGGGCAATTCACAACGCTTCGTAGTTTGATTCATTGTTCGGAGTTTTTATTTATTTATTTATCATGTTTTGAAAATTTTAAATTTAAATTTTAAATATCATGTTTTTAAATTGTAAATGTTAATATGCTTATGTTTTATGTATTACAAATATTTTTGATTGAATTTTAGTGGTGTTAAATGAAGATTATACACTTATGTTTTATGTATTACAAATATTTTTGATTGAATTTTAGTGGTGTTAAATGAAGATTATACATAGCGGATATGTCAAAATAGGAGAAAAAGTAAAATAGGGGCTGAAATTTAGAGGATGTTGCTGGACTTGTGCTCTGAAAACAGGACTCCAAAAAATAGGGGGAGTCCCTAAATCTAAAATAGAGGCCCTATTTTAGGGGCCCTTGCTGGAGATGCTCTTAGACTCAACACTAGAACGTAACACTGTTGTCTACTTCTTGGACTTCCAGGCAATGAGCGAGTTACCAAGAAATATGCAGTTGCCAGTGATAGAATGCCGATCAATAGGATCACTTGCCCAAGTGGAGTTAAGAGTAAACGTGAAGCTGGAGCTGACTTGAACTATAGCATAGAACAGTTGTCTGGATGTAGTCTCAAGTATCTCAGCACATGAAGAAGATGACCGTAATGAACTCATGTGGGTGCACTAACAAACTGACTGAGAACATGCACATCATGAGCAATGTCTGGCTTGGTGACAGTGAGGTAAACAAGACTCCCAACAAGCTAATGATAGCGAGAGAAGGATTAGCCACATTGTCTGAAGGATGAAGCTGCATGTGAAGTTCCATGGGTGTAGCAGTAGTGCGACTGTGCGAGTATCAGTCATACCAGACCGAGCAAGCAGATCCTAAACATAGCAATGCTGAGAGAGATAGTAGCCATCACCATCATAATGGACCTCGATCCCCAGAAAACAACTCGGTGGTCCAAAATCTGACATTAGAAACTGTCACTCAATTTCTTCTTGGCAAATGCCACGTAATCACTGCCATCTCCTGTGATTCGTATATCATCTACATACTATTGAAACTTCAGTGTACGACCACGTTGAGGAGTGTGAGTGAACAAGGTGGGGTCATGCTCAATCGGAGAGAAACCAACAGCTAGAATCATGGAACTGGAATGATCAAACCAAGCACAGGGAGCCTACTTGAGGCCATATAGAGCACGCCGAAGACGGCAAACATAACCTGTAGGAGCCTCAACACCTAGTGTTGGCTGCATATTACCTCATGCAGGTCGCCATGAAGAAAGGCATTTTAGACATCCATTTGAGATAGTCCATGAGCGAACAACCGCAACGGCAATGAAAGTACACATTGTGGTCATATGTGCAATAGGAGCACAAGTCTCATAATAATCTCACCCATAGGCATGTTGAAAACCTCTAGCAATAAGACGAGCCTTGTATCACTCAGCTGAACTATTTGATTTTGTCTTCACCTTATACACCTACTTGCAAGTGGTACGAACTGCATGTGATGGGAGGCGCCTGTACACTCAAGTGCTGCAAGCTCCTCAGACATAGCCAACTGCCACTCAAGTATACTAGTTGCCTCCTGATAAGTACTCAGGACATGACACCTGCACGAGGAAAACCCCACCTCTCTAGGGCTTGAATAGAGGAACGATCACGGAGAGAATACCTTGGTGTTGTAGGAGGATCATCAGAGCCAATGGTACTGATTAGAGGATCATGTGGAGATGAAGAGGAAGATTGAGGATCAAAAGGAACCCCCGGTCGGTGGACGTAGTGGAAGGGCAAAGAAGAAATGTCATCGGCTGCAGGAGCTGGTGGAAAAGATACACTAGGAGGAACTGGTGAGGAAGCTGGTACTGGAGGCTGAACTGAAAGAGGAGCTGGTGAGGTAGAAGGTGAAGCTAGATGTTGAACTGAAGGAGGCGAGTCTGGCATGGAAACAGGGGGTAAACACAAGAAAGAGGTGGACTGTATGGAAGTAGTAGGATGTGTGGATGAATGCTAAAAGAAATGTCGACCCTCATCAAAGGTCCCATCATGAGAGATGCGGAAATGATGTGCTGTAGAATTGTAACAATGATAGCTCTTATGCTTAGGACTAAACCAAGAAAGATACACTTAGTTGACTGAGCGTTCAGCTTTATACGCCCTCGAGGTGCTAACTGGACATAGAAGGTACAACCAAAAGCACAAAGATGATCATAGCAAGGAGGTGCTCCAAACAAGATTTCACCAAGACACTTGCCTTGAAGTTTGAAAGAAGGCTGGCGGTTGATGAGAGACTACCGTAGAAACCGCTTCCCCCCAAAAGTGAGAGGGAACAAAAGAGAAAATGAGGAGAGTACGAGTAGTCTCAATGATGTGAATATGTGATGATGCTTGCTCTCAACAGCACTATTCTGAGTATGAGCACCAGGCCACAAGAGCTGAGGAAGAGTACCCTCAGAAGAAAGGAACTGGCGGAAGGTTGATGAAATATATTCATCCCCAGAGTCAGAACGAAAATCACGAATGACTGAAGAGAACTAAGTATGAAACATCTGAGCAAAAGACTGTGAGATAGAAACCAAATGTGAACGGTGTTTCATGAAGTAGATCCAAGTGTATCGAGTGTGGTCATCAATAAAGATGACATATTAACTGTGACCACCCTTCGAAGCAAAAGGAGGACCCCAAACATCTGAATGAACCAAATCAAAAGGACGATCAGATCTAAAAAAGCTAGAAAGATATGAGAGCTGTACTTGCTTTCCAAGCCTACAACCCTTGCACTGAAAATTGGTGTCAACAGAAGCATGACCAAGAACTCCTCTATGGATCAAGATAGAAAGACGTGAGCCACACAAATGCCCCAAGCGATGACGTCGTTGAGGAAAATACTTTCAAACAGTAGTGGATGTAGGAGGAGGAAGAGTAGATGGACCAACAACAGAGGATGAAGGAGTAGGAGCGGTACCAGAAGTTGAGGATAAATGGAGACTTAGACGGTCAAGAACAGAGCCCTGCATAACCTCTCATATGATGGCCCGTACCAATGACAACTTTTGTTTGACGATATTGCACAAATCTGGAGCTATCATCAAACCAAACAAAACAGTTCATATCTGCAAGTTGTCCAACATAACTGAGATTCATGGAGAGTGTAGGCACAAGTAAGACATGTGAAACCGCAAAGTTAGGGGTTGAAAGAGTCCCTTGACGAGTGATCGTACATGGTGTGCCATCAACTGTCTCATTCTTGATTCTGTCTGCAGCAGGACAACATGATGTGATCTGAGATGCATCAGATATCACATGGAAAGAAGCTCCTTAGTCCAATACCCATGGGAGTGAAGCACCTAACACAACGTGATGGTGCAGTAAAACTAGTAGATGCACCAAAGAAGACTGAACTGACAATTGGGACTAACGGTTGCTCATCTGGGCCTGAATCTGACCAAATTTAGTTGCACAAGGCTCTAGAGCACTCGCACAAACAGAGCAGATGATCTAATGCTGGAGATGATAGGAATGAAAAATTCCATCTCCAAGAGAACAATCTGAGACCGCTATAGCACAAGTGACACTACAACCACAACCACCAAGAAGAAAACAGTATAGCAGAGCAACTCAAACACCAAGCATCAGACTTGCCCACACCTGCATCAATCACACCAACACAATAGTAGCAGTCGAGAGCAATGCCAGTGCAAGATGTAAATGGCAGATGAGGTGATCCCAAAGGCGGCGGCAGACCGATCCAGATCAGATCTGGAGGGCAGCGACCAAGAAGAGGTGAGCAGTGACAGTAACGGCGACAACGGCTCGAGCAGGAGAAGATAACCCCCAAAGGAGGCGGTGGCCTGATCTAGAACGGATCAGGATGGTGGTGATCGAGGAGGTGAGCGGCGGCGATGGTCCAAGAGAAGGACGGCGGCACTCGATGCAGGAGAGTAGTAGTCTGGACGGTAGTGGCAGACATGAAGTAGAGCAGCCCAGACAAATGGTGGCGGCTGGCTTGGAGCAGAGCAGCTTGGGTGGTGTCCGATTGGTAAGGACAACGACCAGCAACGACGAATTTGGTTAGGATGATGACTGGCAGCAATAAATCACGTCGGATTCGAGAGATGCGGTGATGAATCGAGTTGGATTCGAGAGAGGCGGCGACGGAAAGCAAGTTGGCGACGAGCGGAGAAAGTAAGAGTCCTAGAAGTGACGGAGGTGCTCGTCGGAGATGAGATCAATGGTGGCTAGGGCTTGGATCTGATACCATTTCAATTTTGGAGAGGAGAGATATTTTTGCTATCCACAACTGTGCATCTCATTCATTATTGAGAATTAGTTGGGCCTCATGGGCAGAGAGAGAGAGAGAGAGAGGAGAGGGAGAGAGACTACTAATATGATATTACTGTCTTTCATCTATTTGTTTTGGCATAATCTGTTCGAAAAATAGAAGGTTGCCTTTGTGTCCTTGTATAGCAAGCTTGTTAGATTTGTTAATCTCTCATTTGTATTTGAATTTGAAGTTATGCAGTATCTCTTACGTTGATGTACTCCTGACTAAAATGTTTAACAATTACAACTCATCAAGCTTGCAAATTGATCATAAATTTAAATTGCACGTGGCAAATATGATTTACAATTTGGATATGTGGTAGTCTATGTCTAGTTCAAGAAAAAGAAAATATGGCTCATTAAATGATTTTCTTCAGGCAATGGAAAAGATGCAGGGAAGCTTTCTGGTCGGATTGTTGATTCAGATGTGCATGATGTTGCTCGTTTCCTTAACCGTCTTCTGGGATTGGCTCCCAACATCCAGAACAAGTGAGTTGTTATGCAGCATGTTTGTCTGTCTAGATGGTTGGACTATACTAAAACATTCTATGTGGCAGGTTGTTTGATCTTTTTACAAGTATACTTGATGTTGTCCTTGACAATGCACGAATAGAAGGGCAGCTGGATTCTGGAATTGTTGATATCAAAGCTAAGAATGTTGAAATGAAAGAATCACCCAAGGTAATCATGCTACTGGTTTTTTCTGATCACATTTTTGTTTGGCAGCTCCTACTCCCATTAATCATACTGCAAGTTCACCATGCAGACCGTTCACATTGATAGCTTGTCTGGTGCTTCAACAGTACTGTTTACTTTCACCATTGATCGTGGAGTTACTTGGGAGGTAAGAAGACAAATTGGAGCCAACATTTGTTCTTCCTTGGGAACTACTTGGACATGGATTTAGTTGTTTTAAGTGCAATCCGTGTTTGTTGTAAAACTGCAACTTTGATAATTTGTGCATGGTTTCTTTTGTGGACATGTGAATGTGTGAAGTCTGCAAAGGCAATGCTTGATGAAAGACAGAAAGATGGTGCTGGTTCTTCCAGTGGTGGATTTTATGAGTCAAGGAGGGAATGGATGGGGAGAAGACACTTCACTCTAGCTTTTGAAGGGTATGTTGTGGTTGGATGATCATGTATTTATTCTTTGGTTCTTTTTATGAGAGACATGTTACATTGTTAAAAATTAAGCTCCCTTCCATAAATGGAGAGGGAGGGTGGGATGGAGAAAAGTTAGAACTGTAGAAATTCAACATTCAATTAATATTATGAGTAGGATATTCAGGAAAAGATATTGAATTTGATCCTTCCTGGATCCTGTAAGACGAATTAGCAAATGTGCAATTTTGGCATATTCTACAGATAAGTCAAGCCAAAAGAGAATAAAAAGGTCAATAAAAAGAAAACAAAACCTTATTGTTTGGTTGGGAACTATGAACTATTTTTATTTAAAAAAGGAAATTTATTGGCAACTGAGAAATGTTGAGATGAGGTTTGAATATTTATACTGACAGTCTGACAGAAACATGCATATATGATTCAGTGATTCATTTGAATATATATACAGTATGTTACTAGTTTTCCTTTCTGTGAAAAAAAATGATGTAATGATTTTAGCCTTTGTTCTTATTGTTAACAAACCAGCTCAACCGAAGGCATGCACAAAATAATTCGACCTGCTATTGGTGAAGCATTAAGGTATCATTATATTTTTTTGGGCATAATTTTCATGTGAAATTGTGAACTGCATGCAGCTTCATGGGTACCATCTGTAGCTAGCAGCCTAGCAGGTATCATATCTTATGTAAAGGATGGCAATTTGTATTTTTTTTTATTACCACTCCATTTTACTTTTGTAGGGAGATGCCTTTAACTGAACTGAAAAGCAAGTACAGGAAGGTGTCATCAATAGACAAAGTTAGCAGAGGTTGGCAAGATGAATATAATGCTTCATCGAAGCAGGTAATATATAATTAAATATATAAAAAACTATTTTCTTGATATATGAACACGATGAGATTTTTTTTAAAAAAAAAAGTGTTTTGCCCCTGGGTGGGTGGGGATTGAACCTAAGACCTCAGGCCATGCATCCCTGCAATTCTGTCATCCAGGCCCTAATGTGATTATGTGTGTTCATGTAAACTGTTGGAGCACATATTTTCACATGTTGGAATGGAACTCAATTCTATGCCAAGGGCCAAATGCAAAAAATGTAGTCATGTACAAGGTATGGCAAGTAGCAGAAAAAACCCTATACAAAGAACTAATGCAAATATATACATATACTCCCAACATTACACACTTCTGACAGACGTGCAACTATGCAAGTGGGTAAGAGTCTTGTTATATAGTGTTGGACTTAGAAATTTTTTACACTTAATGGGTTTTAGAAAAGGTATTAATAGCCAGGTATTGATTTTGCAAATATTGAAACTTAATGGGTTTTAGAAAAGGTATTAATAGCCAGGTATTGATTTTGCAAATATTGAAAGGCATGGGCACAGGGCTGGAGTGCTTGGGCATGTTTTTGTGATTCAGTTCTTTATGTGAGCAACATCTCCTAAGGGTCATGAGTGTCCCAGCATGCAAATCTCTGGAGGTGCTGTTTATGTTGAATAATGAATAGCGATCTATCTGTGGATACGTCGTGTTTTTTTTCCTTTTTAAACTTAAGGATTAAGTTTGTTTTCCATACTCCACTTACAATTGCCCCCAATTAAGGATGACAATTTGGCGGAGCTGCTTCTGTACCTTTACCCTCTTCTACATGCATTACTTATGCAGTATCTTTTTACCTCATTTCAGTGTATGCATGGATCCAAATGCAAAGTTGGGAGCTACTGTACAGTAGGAAGAAGGTTGCAAGAGGTTAACATTTTGGGTGGCCTCATACTTCCAGTTTGGGGTACAATAGAAAAGGCCCTAGCTAAACAGGTTCATTTCTGTCACTTATTCACAGGTCTTACCGTTGCTAGTTATTCCTCTGTGTGAATGGCACAATTCCTCTATATTCAGTGGGTTGATATGATTGTGGGTCTTGGCAACTTGCCTATTTATTTGTATTGGATCCCCTATGGTCATACTAGTTCCAAATAGATCTACAAATTACTTATAGTACTGTATGCATTAGGGCAAGGTAAAGGACGACTTTTGAGCCTTGAAGACACCCAGAAAATAATGGTGTTCAAAGAATAAAGCTAAACAGAAAGTTAACAGAATGAGCAGGCAAATAGTGTTGGGGAACTGATAGGCTACTCTAGTGTAAAATCAAAATTTTCTACTACATAACCAATGAACCACTGTAAGTTATAGATCACAGAATTACCACTAGACACGCAGATCCATAGCGGAAGTAGAGTGGATGCAACGCGGTGGTGCAGATGTAGTCGTACTAGTCTCGCGCCTCCTCCAACAGCTCCTTGTGACCGTCATAGGATATGCATTAACGGATCGTCCTAGCGTTGAAGCTTCGCAGCAACGCCTCCAAGTTATCCACATGTACGGGGTAGGAACACCACGTGCCAGAGAGCTAACGCCGGTTGCGCGGTTCTGAGCGGAGGAGGGGTGGCGGCTAGGGTTTTGGGAGTACTATAATAGGCTTTACATTAGAGTTCCATTAGGAACTTAAAACCCATCAGAATTTGGATCACCATCTGAATTAAGTTCCAACTCTTTAAGCGTGCTGCCCTATAGGTTCACGCATACTTAGACATGGCCCGAGTACTCTTACTCGATCATTAATCGGTAGCGGTCCTTAGCAGGACATGCCGACTCCTAAGTATATGTAAAGATTATATCGGACGAACCTAAACAATGCGCAATTATATGCATTTCCCTTTGCCTCATGATATCAGTCAAACTCAAGGTGAGTACATGCCATCCTTATTTAGTTAGCTTGACCACTCTTTCTCGATCACGTGATTCGGAATCCCTCAACTACGGTTAACTTTTTAACCGCGAGTAGTATGGCTATGCATTTCTGGAATCTGACCACTCAAGAGGCCTAAAGATATCTCTCCGTTGAATGGAAGGGCAGCAAATCATATCTTGATCTATGACTCGTGAAATATGGCCATCAACCAATACATATGCTAGTCTATTCATATATGTCCTCATATGTTTATCGACTAGGGATTATTTTAGAATATTCATCACAAAGTCACATACTTGCTAATAAATAATAATGACAATATTCAAGGAACAAAATAATTAATCATGAACATAAAGAAATATAATTATCTCTATGATTGCCTTTGGGACATTTCTCCAACAAATATTCCATGTGCAGTTGTGATGACAAGAACTGTAGCAGCGGGACTACATGAGGCATTAGACAAAGTCAATAAGAGAGGACAAGTTACATGTTAACCGGAATATCCAATACCAGTAGAAACTGGTATCATAGTCAGTACCAGGAGACTTAGTTAGAATAGGGAGGCCACAGGAATATTTCTTTCTTAATTTGACAAGTTCATCTTGGTGAGAAACAACATTAGAAAACCATGTTATGGATAACATTGGAGATTGGGCATCATATCCTAAAAGTGTTATGCCTTTTCTGTTTATGGTTGAACATCAATCCTCTGCCCCTCAGAACTCAACTAGATCATCTTGTCTAAGGGTAATAGTAGAAGCACAATTTCTCACAACAAAACGAAGTTAACAGTTTGATTTACTGTTTGTGTATATTTTATGCTTAGCTGAATTGCTGTGCCATTGGAGTGATTGCTTAATGCTCATATGCTTTGCTGCTGTAATCAAACAGGTTCGTCAAATTCACAAGAGAATACGTGTTGTCCGTTTAGAGACAACAAATGACAATCAGCGAATTGTTGGACTACTCATTCCAAATGCAGCAGTGGAGTCAGTACTAACAGGTTTGTTTCTGATTTCATAGAATTCCTGTCATATGATATTTATCGTGGTCAGTAGTCTAATGGGGAGAATCAGTTATTGTTATCAAATCACACAATAGAATACTACACTGTAGCAATTGTAAAGTGAGCGTCTATTATATCAATGTATTTTTTGCTCAGGAAATTGGTTTTTTAGCATTTTCAAGTGAGGTTTCATTTAGTACTGACGTACTGTAAACAGTATAATGTGTGCTAGACTGCTAGTGCTGAACCTCTGCAATAAAAGTAAATAAAGAAAAGGCAATGAAATGATGGTGGACAAATCAAAAGGAACAAATTGAAATTGAATATGATAGCAATATTTTCTTAGAATGCCTGGAATTCAAATGTACTTTCCATGTCATCACAGCTGTTTTATGTCAGACCTCGTCATGTATCAGCTCAATTCAAACTCGTGGTTTGTTTCATGAGTAGTAAAGCATATGCTATCTTTTGCAGGTTTACAATGGGTCCAAGATATTGATGATTGACATGGAAAAACTTTCTTTTTGACACATTCATATTGATGGTGTTTGATCACTTTTCTGATGTTAGATGCAGAAGTTGTCAAAAGGCGTGGCACATTTATTTTGTTTCTAGGGAGCCGGCAAGCTAATTTGTCTAATTTGATGAAGTTATTAGCTTATAAATTAGGCAGGTAAATACAAGCAACTTTTGCATGTAAAATATGCAGCGTAACACTACTGTTGTTTCCTCCTTGTCCTCTCTCGTTCACCATTTGGTTTATATGTTGTATATTGTTATGTAAAGCAACTATAAGCTCACTTGATCCCCGAAAAAGGTGCACCAAGCCAAGATGGTGCCATAGTGTTCCCTCCCTGGAATGGTTGTTGCTTATGCATAGCCTAACAGCACATGGAAACTTAAAGATTGCCTATATTATTTGCTGTGCATAGATGTGCAAAATGTTACACCTCAGGACATGACGTTTCCATCACAACTTTACCTCTCTCGTGTTGATGTTGAACTGATTTCCGCAGTACATTTACTTGTTGAGAACTGTACTTGGATGGGAACTGTTATGACTGTTTCAAGTGAACGATGACGTTTTACATTACCCTGTTGATTGTTCGGTGGGCTAAGCATGTTGGCTATGCCTTTTTAGTAGTTTTTAAAGGTTGATTCCAGATGTCCCTGGTTAAAAGTTCGAAGTCAGTCGTTGTGGAGTTGTTGGTCTCTTGGCCTGTTGACCCTTAGGCATCGTTGTAATGACTTCGCATTGATTCTTGGATGATACGATTGGCTCCAGAAGGAAAAAAAATGAAAAGAATATTTTGCTAGAAGCTTCCGAATTGATGTTGTGGAGGTCTTATTGAATGGAACACGAAATGGCCAAATGGGCGGAAAGTAGGGCTCGTTCATTGCTGCGATAACCAGCCGAGACGATACAACTAATAGTCGTGGCCGCAACCTATTATCGCTACAGCTGTTCGACGGTATGTCGCCTGGTTACTTGATACGCTTTAAGCTACAGTTTGTTTAGGTTTAGATTTTTTTTAAAAGCTAGCTTTTTTTTATCTTAAGTAGCTTAAAAGCAAACAGTTGTTATACGCGATAGAGAGGAGTAATTTACCACTTCAGTTGCATAGGCCTAAAACCATTTCTTGGTAAGTCAAAAACACACCTCTCTTATGGCTTTTATCTTTTAGTTATACGTAGACTTATGTCTTCTTAAAAAAACCTTGACAAAAAGTTATATATCTATAAGCTTTGATTTTTTTTAGTTTTAAATTTAGAGAAAAACCCAAATAAACCGGTCTTAACGGCTACAGCCTTAATTAAACCAAGCTAGTGCGACTTCGTTGTCCATACGTGAGATTCTTCAGGTGATGTGTCAGGCGGCGACCTTGACATGTTGGCCACTGGCTCCACTCCTGGGCAATCATACACCGCACTCACCTACTCTCTGCTATCTCATCTGATCACGTATTGATGGTGGCGACGCCATTACTGGGTCAGTGTATTATGTGCGTCCACCGAGAGCACTTTCGCCGATACGCGCTGGGGTTGCTCGGCGATGCCATCGTTCTGGATGTTTGCTTGTTTCCAGTATTGCTGTGGTTTGCAACATCTTTGATTGACGTTTACCCCCCGAGGATAAGCTTATCCCCATGTTCATGGGGCTGTTCGGTGTAGCTTGGAACCATGCAGTGCGTGATGTTCAGAAATGGTATAGCAAGCATGATTTCCAATCCCATCTGTGAAGAGAGTTTCCATGTGAAATTATCTTTTTTCTAGCTTCGTAATAATTTTTTTTTATAAATTTAACCTCCTTTCGAATGCAATTACAAAAATAACTCTCTTCTCGACCACGGAAGTGCCGACCGACGTCATATATCACCTTCTATGCTCTTGTACTACGGCAGAAGGTACCACACAGGAGGTGCTTAGAAGTGCAACTGCCGAGCTTTGCTATGTTGGTAGCATGAATGAGCCATTTTAATCAAGTTATTAATCATGTAATTAATTAAACTTAAGCTTTGCTATGTTGGTAGCATGAATGAGCCATTTTAATCAAGTTATTAATCATGTAATTAATTAAAGTGAATAATTAATGACTAGATTCTTGCTGAGCCATAGTACCTTAGTAGGAACTTATCATGGTCTACCAGCACCGTAGGTAACATGTGTTACTTGTTGACTCTTCCACGGTTAGTAAAGAGACTATGTTGCAATTGTATTTGAAAGAGAGCCAAATTTATAAAAAATAAAAGTTTGTCGAGAGGAGCTAGAGAGGTAATTACTTCGTTGCCACCTATTGACTGATCTTGAGCACTACCATTACAAAGATAGAAAGAATTTAGACCCTATTTGGGGGTTGTACTTCGATTTTGGGTTGGAAGCCCCAAGACAGGATGGCTGCATAGCGGCTTCATAGCTAAACCTCCACAGAAGCCAAGCCAAAAGCTGTAGCCAACCAAGAGGTGCTTCGACATGGTTTCAGCGCTCGGTCACCCGACCTCCTCCCCACTGCTCAGTTGCCTGTTCGCCACCTCGTCATCACCCCACCGGCCGTTCACCGCCTCCTTCCCACAATCCGGTAGCCCGCCCTCCTCTCGATCTAGGGCCGGTGGCCGCCTCCTTCCCGCCACCAGTTCACCTGCCATCCTCCCGATCAAGCACCCGGTGGCCGCCTCCTCTGCGTCTCGTGACTTGGTCGCCTCTGCATCCGCGCTCATTGGCTGTCTCCTCCGCGTCTCGCGACATGGTTGCCGCTTTATTCGTGCTCGGTGGTCATCTTCTTCCCTTTGAACACCGGTTACAGCTATAGCAGCCAACAAAAAGCTAGTTTAATAAATAGCTTTTTAAAAAAAATATAGTAGTTGGCTATTACCATGTTACATAGGGCTGTAAACGAGCCGAGTTCAAGCGAGCCTGGCTCTAAGACTCGAACCGAGCTCAAGTTAGGATTCAAGCCTCGACTCAGGCTCGAGCTCGGCTCGATTAAGCTTGGTAACCTTGATAAGCTTGAGTAAGTTCGGTAGACTTGGTAATAAGCTCGAGTAAGCTCGGTAACAAGCTCGAGAAACCTCAACTCGAGGAAGTTCGGTCCAGACTCGAGTAGACTCGTGAACTATTCGAGTTCGGCTCGATTAAGCTCGTGAGCTCGAGTTTGGCTCGTTTGGAGCTTGAGCCGACCTCGAATCAAACCTCTCGCGAACCGAACTCAAGTAGCTCACGAGCCTTGAACTTTTTTTATAACCCTAATGTTACATCTCAATAAATTAAAGGGATTTGATAAACATCAACCGGATGTTTTTTTTGTTGAAATCACCCAAATCTAGAACCATTGAATCATTGTTGAGATTCGGGAGTATCGATTACATCCGATCCTATAATTTGATCCAACGGCCCGGTGAATTTGGATGTTAAATCCAAGCCCACATCCGATCCTATGATTTGATCCAAGCGGTGAATTGAGATGTTAGATCCTTAAAAAAACATCCGGATGATACCTATACACCCCCTAAATTAAAAGTAGCTTTTCAGCCACAAGCTGGGGCTTAAGTTTGTAGTTTGTGCCACTCGCAGACGACCCGGGCCCGTTCAGCCGCGCGTGACGGCTGACAGGTCAGCTACAAGCCACGGGCCGCTTCGCCTCAAACGTCCGCGGCCAGCCGGCGATCCCGTGCGACCGCGAGCGCACGTGTCCCCTGTCTCGCCATGTCTGAATCCTGGTGATCCAGTGGTGGGCCCCGGCGGTGGCCGACCAGGCACAGGCACTCAGGCAGGGCACAGTGCAGGCAGGCCCGGCCGGCTACTGGCCTGATGGCCTCTGACCGGGCAGGCTACCATCCACCGCATGTTGGTCCACAGGGCGGTAGCCGACAAGCGATCTGCAACTGACCAGGTCAACCAGCAACAGGCCCCAACCGCACGGACCCGTTTTGCCATGCGTACCACGGGTTCCGTAGTTGCTTATCAAAATTGCTATGCATACGACATTTTTCGTGCACCATACTGTTATGATGCTGGGAAACACTGACAGACGCAAGAAGGGGGGCGCGAAGGGGCTAGAGCACTGGTTCTGACCGCCGTAGCGTTGGTACCTCTCTTAGTCATGTAGCCTTTTTTTCCGTAATCTTTAAGACGTCGCACCGACCGACCATTCGTCATAAACGTCAGGAAGTGTAGTGGCACTGAGCACCCATTCTATTTTTCTCCGGCGCATGCCACTGGTTGGAGAGCATGTGAGTTGGAGTTCTAGTGTTGGACGAGAAAGACATAGGGGATGTGGGGTCGCATCACTTCTTCTCCGCGTGCAACTTAACCTCCCACCGGCGAGGCTCACAACACTGGCGGCTATCTTAACTGCACAGGCGATGAGGGAGGAGAAGGCTATAGGGCAACATTTTGTTCATCCTTGATTTCGTGGCTTGTAGTCAGTTTACTGGCATCGCTATCCACTACCTCACGATTCATGAAGCTCTTGGCTAGCAATGAGTTCACACAACTACAACCGCCACATATTCAACTAAGAAGGGAACTCATCACCATAGCAGAATGATTCTTTTAGAATGCTCCGTAGCAGAATTATCATCATTTATTACACGCCCAACATCAAAACTTTCTCAAATTATATGGGAATGCAAGACCATATAACCAATGCTAGTTGTAGCCATGACGAGAGAAAAGACTATGAGAGGCCTAAACTTGGACTCTTTTTTTCGTGTGGGGCTATAAATCTGAAAGAGAAAGAGGTCCCATGATAACGTCCGTTGTATGGCCATTATACGGGTAACTATCGAATTTACAGTATCACTGGTTACTTATATAGGGTTATGCTTTCTACGTTACTACACACAAATGTACTGGTTGAAGAGAATCATAATTGTAGTTGCCGTAGTGTCATGAGTAAGTTTGAAGAAAAACAAATCGTTTTGTTTCGCTGAGTTTGTTAAAAAAAATGGGTGTAGCTTAAAGCGAAGAGGAAATATTGTTATCTGGAATCTATTGGGAGAAAAAAATATGACTTGTTCACAATCACACCTACTTTGTTCTTTTGGAGAGAGTGCAACATGATTATCTATAATTATGGATAACCTTTCTAAATTGGTTTTTAGAGGCAATAGGCATTAGTACGCTTGAAGTGAAAAATAATTTGTTGTTCTGTTGAATTTGTTAGAAGGTGTATGACTTGTTCACGCCTACTTCTTTTTGAGAGTGTCTAACATGGGCTATCTTGTAGCCACCTTTTTGAATTGGTTTTTTTGAAGTAACCTAACACAGACAAGGAAAGACGTGAAAATCATGCCGAGCTTCCCCAATTTGATGAAAACAAGATAAAAACAAATGAAAAGGTAGACCACACGCTACATCGGTTGACAGCTGCGTGCACCTAGCATTTATTCACCAAGGAGGGAGAGCGGAGGAAGTTTCCTGGAAGCCTCCCACCACTGAAAAAAGATAACAGAGTGGATACAAACGACAATCCGTATTTTCTGTGTCAAATTGCCTATCGTATTATCGTTGTTTAGAGTAATTTAAACATAACTATTGTGCAAAAGGTTTCTGCCGACCTATCTTTTGCCGTTTGCACAATAGTTACTATCCTACTCCGTACACTTTTGCATGAATGTTATTTGAATCCTCGTTCCGGAAGCATAAGATGCTCAGCCACCTTAAATATAAAAATATATAATACATGAAAGTAATATTTAGAGAATATGCACACAATCTTACCATATAGTTGTTTTTTCAAGTAATTGAGTTATTGATGTTAATGGTGAACTTTAGAGACCTATTTTGTCAATAAGCCACGAAGAGATATACGGTACGTGCAAATTAATCACGTACGGAACATGATAAGAGCATAAAGAGAATGCATATATGTTTTTTTCTACTGACTAAAAACAAATATGTGTAACACATGCAAAGTAAATATACACAGAACACACTACCGAGTACCGAGTTGAATCGAATCCCATTAGTCATTAATGCCAAACACCGTCAATAGTAAACATTTAGCGAACCATTTGTCAATATCTCACGGGAGGAGTACGTGCATAGTTTTACATATAGCACATACTTCCGATGAAAATATCACAACTAAACTAATACTTCCTTCTTTTTTGGGCCATAAATAGTTATCGTTTTGAATATAGATACGATCAATTTTTCAAAACTTTGTTATCAATATCTTTTTAAATATTTAAATCGAGTACTTAAAATCATATGTATATATTTATCTCAAAAAGTAGTTTCATAATATTATAATTTTATTAGGTTTCATAAATATATTATACTAGAAATTAGTAATCAAAATTGTTATTTTGGCAAAAGTTATATTTTAGAGTCCGTATCAACGTGATAACTATTTACGACCAGATGGAGTGACAGTTAACTCGTTCATCTTCTTGTAGAATACACAAACATGAAGCCGGAGCGCGTGTGTATACATATATATATTACGGCCGTGGTTACGCAGGCCTGCATTTGAAATTTTGCATTTGCATAGCCGGCACCGGGAGGGAGGACTCGGCTGCGCTTCCTTCTCCGCTCCTGCCGATTTTTGGCCCTCCTCCTCCTGCAGCGGGACCCACTACCCGCGGCTTCCCCCCAATCATCAATCAAAACAGCAACGACTCCTCTCCTCTCTCTCTCTCTCTCAGCTTCTTCTTCTTCCTCCTCCTCCTCCTCTTCTCTCCTCACGCCACACCACAAGTGTCCGGCCTCAGAATCGGATCGAAAGAAGCAGCCCGAAAGAGACTCGCGCACACAACCAACCACGGCCGTGACCAGAATAAAAGCCAAGAGATATCCCCACCTCTCCCTCCGGTGTACCGTGGCCGCAAGTTTTTTCCCCCTCCCTTTCGTCGTCTCGTGGCTGTGGGTCTGTGGGGTGATCGGGCGCGGCGCGCGGCGGGTGTTTCCTTGACATGGTCGGGCGGATGGAGCGGCAGACGGTGTCGTCGTCGGCGTCCTGCTCCCCCTCCGCCGCCTCCTCCTCCTCGGCCTGCGGGCCAAGAAGCGGCCCGATATACTAAACATAATCCGGGTATGCCCGCGTGCTCACTTTCTTGGCTGCGTGATAAAAAAAACTCTCCTTTTATGCATACTCCGTTACTGTTTTGGCGTCTTGGTATCTGATTGAATACCGCGATGTCCGGTTGGTAGGAACATGTGTAAATATGTGCTTAGACAAAAAGATAAATTCCTCAAAAATTACTACCAAAATCAATCAAAAATCCCAACGGCCCCGTACGTACGATGCAGAGGAGGGTTCGAGCTAGTGATTAGGAAAATTTGGATTTTTGGTTTTTTTTTTTTACCACCACTAGAGGAGGTTAACTTAATTGGCTAAAGCTAGAGGTGCAACTTGTAACTTGGAGTCACAGGATTTCAAGGTTTGGGGCTGCAACTTCCAAGCAAAGTCCGACTTTTGCAACTTCGCTTCCTTTTTGACTTGGCACTCATGCCATGCCAGCCGTAAGCAACTTGTACTTTTCGGAGCTTTGCTCGGCCTGCGTCGTCTACTAGTAGTATCTTGTTGTACATAACCAGTTCATGCAAATCGTGAGCTCCAATCCGTACTTATCGGGAATGGTAATGGTTCTCTTAAAGCAATTCAATTACTGTATTTTTGCTCTATTTGTCTATTACGTGCCCCCCAAAAAGGAAAACAGTATTCCTCTTCTTGCCTTGGACAAAGTTGCCTCTTCATACAGATGTATGTACAGTGAACCACGCCTTGAGCACAGTCTATGTGGGTGTAATTAAATTCTGGGTATGTTGATTATATTGTGGTAAATGACGTGCTAGTGTCAGTAACCTGCAGTACTCGACACTTGTATCCACATGCTTACGAGTCTTACGAGTTTACACAATTACACCTGGACCACCCATAAATTAGCTCCTGAAGTGCAGCAAATATCGAACCGAAGTGAGGAAGATTATCCGCATGATCCCCAGGATTTGGTCATGTGCGTTGTCTATTAGGTTTTGGAGATTATATTCTTTTAAAAGATGAGTACTACTTGTCTCTCACCTGTGGAGTCCAATATTACTTCGGTCCTCTACTCGCGGACCTTACAAAATGCCTATTGTTCACCTAATAAATAATCAACAATATAGCGTAAGAATAACATAGCTGTTCTTTTGCTAGCTTTGTACAACTGTGTCGTTAGTCAAAATCTTTGATCAAGTAATACTTTTAATTTTTTGTAGGAAGGCTTTGTCAATTTATGCAAAACATTTTGACAGAATAAGTTAAAAAGTTTTGCACTAAAAAAATGGTGATGTTAGATTACAGTTCTCGGCAATTGCCAATTATGGTCCTGATTGTTGAACAGCTTTCTTGTGCCTGTGGCCATTCTATTGAGTCAGGGACGAGATCCTTTTATATATGTTTTTAGTTGGTTTGGGATTTGTGACATCTGACTATTTGGAGCCAAAAATGTTGCTTGTCCATGCCACGTTAAGACCATTTCAGGCTGATACTGCCTTATCACATTGTTCATTTCTCACCTTGTGATGTTCTAGTCATCTTTAGATATGAGTGGTTAATCAGCTTGAACCTTGTTCTTCAAAAATCTATGATTTTGCCTGCATTTTGAAAAGGAAATAAAAGAAGGCAAATGACATTCCACAAGACCACTTTTAGATTATGTTTCCTTTATCTTTAGTAGCCTTCTTTGTTGATTCAAGATTATTCTATTAGTAATTCCAGATTTTACGTGAACAATAGCTTTTGTAATTCAAAAAAAAAAAAACTCTACACCACAGTACACGACACATCTGCTCGGCCTATGTGAGATATTATGACCTGCTATGCTGCTGCCAATACAACCTTGTCTGTGTAGTAAAATATTCTTTTCTGTGAGCTTTTTGTGACTTTGGCATTCTGTTTTATGTTATCATTTTCATGGGATTCCCCTCGCATCTCCTTTGTTGGTCCTGTTTTTTTATTGTTCTCAATTATTGTTAATGTTTAGTAAATTGAATATACTGACATTATTTGTTTTTTCTTGTTTCTGCATGGCTGTAAAGAGTGCAACATGTCTTAATTCATCATGTACTGATACTGGCAAGGGGCGGAGTAAACTGTCAAGCAACAAAGTGACACATGGGTTCCACTTGGTGGAAGGGAAATCTGGCCATGACATGGAGGACTACCATGTAGCAGAGTATAAGTATGAAAAGAATCATGAGCTTGGTCTCTTTGCCATTTTCGATGGCCATTTGGGAGATAGTGTGCCGAGTTACTTGAAAGCTAACCTTTTTAGCAACATACTGAAAGAGGTAAAAGCTTTACAATTTGGCTTTCTATTCTATTCTATGCCAGCAAAACTAGGAGTATGCATTATCATATCAGTATTCAACCCTTGTTAATTTTACCCTACGTATATATCTTTTCCTCACCGTTTCCCTTTTCTGATTGCTGCAGCCTCTCTTCTGGACTAACCCTCAAGAAGCAATTAAAAATGCATACCACTCTACAAACAAATATATTCTAGAAAATGCCAAAAAACTTGGACCAGGCGGTTCAACAGCAGTTACTGCTATTGTAGTTGATGGTAAGGATATGTGGATAGCAAATGTAGGTGACTCGAGAGCTATTTTGTGTGAAAGAGGTGCTGCTAATCAGCTCACTGTTGACCATGAGCCTAGTACAACTAATGAAAGGCAGAGGATTGAGAAGCAGGGTGGCTTTGTAACAACATTTCCTGGTATGTTTTTTTAAAAAAATTTTTGTAATTGTTTCATCATTTTTCTTAGTTAGACAAGATATATTTTCATGTGCCTTATTGTATTCTATGGCTTGCTCACAGGTGATGTTCCTCGGGTAAATGGCCAACTTGCTGTTGCAAGGGCCTTTGGTGACCAAAGCCTCAAGGCGCACTTGAGTTCAGAACCTGATGTTAGGCATGTACCAATTAACTCAAGTATAGAATTCGTCATACTTGCCAGTGATGGATTATGGAAGGTTTGTACTAGAACTGCTTATCTATTCTTTCCTACATTAGTCTTTTTCCTTTCCACGCTTCAGAGTTTTTAAGCACCTGTTGTGAAAGATGTTGGTACATTTAAATCATGAATGCTATCCCCCTTTTCACTGCGCTCCTGTAGTCCTTGTCTACTTGCATGTTTACCATGTTCTCTCTCAAAAAAAGGTATGATTATCGTTTGGTTTGAGTTGTACGTCTTGTAGTTTCTTGCTCGTTCATCTTGTGATAGATGCATGACCTGTTTCCAGGGTGATTCACCTATATTTGAGAATTCTGTTCTTAAAAATATGTTTGCAAATCAGTTGCTAAACCTACACCTTTGCTGAATGTGAAGGTTATGAAGAACCAGGAAGCCGTTGATCTTGTGAAGTCAATCAAGGACCCCCAGGCAGCAGCAAAGCGACTGACAAATGAAGCACTTTCAAGGAAGAGCAAGGATGATATTTCTTGCATTGTGTTTCGTTTCCGCTGCTGAATCGTCCTCTGTGGCGCACAAATGTCCGATCATTTCTGCATGATGTTGCCTCGAGGAATTTGTCTGTATTCATCTCTTTGTTCCAAATTTATTTAGTGGCTGTTGTACCTATAGTAGCTGTGAACAGACTCAGAACTATGCAGGAAAATGGAGACTTCAGACTTGGGTAGTAGTGGTTATGTGCAGGGTGCTCATTCATCTGTCCATATATACACCAGCATAAATTGCCCATCAACTGACCGGGACACGCAGAATACCGTTGTGTACTTGTTGGTTGTGATGGTAATGGATCAATGTTGGCAAGGTTGTGTGTGGAAATTTCTTGATTCAGATTTGCTTACTGTTCACTTCGTAGATTGTACAGCTAACCTTGTAACCTTGTCTTGCGGTCTTCCAAATCTCTGCCCATTTTGTAATGCCTTTTGCCTTCTAAGATAGACTTACATTATATGCTCCGAGACTTTTCATCATTTTTACCATCCTTAAAGCTCGCGGAGATCGTACTGAAGTTTGATCAGCTCCCGCGGCCGGCCGGCCCCAGCTTCGCCAGTTGCCTCGTCCGCTTCATCAACTTCGCTTGGATGCTGCCAGCCAGCTGCCATTCCGCCGAGCCGGTGCTGTGACGCAGCGCGGTGCATGTCAGTCTTCCACGGTTCTGCGCGCGCACGCTGCAGACCCATGTGCGCCGCTCATCGGCCGGCCTCTCCGCCCGTGCTGTCCGCTGCCGCAGGGCTCTCGGCCCGTCGGCCGGCCACGTATTGGTCCCGCGCGCTGTGTCCCAACTCCCACCGCACGCCACCGTACGTACGTTTGTCGCTGAGGTTGGGTCGTCCTCGAATGCTAGCTAGCTTACTGTGCAACTTCAGAGTTGCTTACTACTTATTTTCACCAATCGAGTGGTTTGCTTTAACCTCTTCAACTTAACCTAGGAGTTGATCATCTCCGAAGAGCAAATGATCTAATTTAAAGTGGTGGGTGAATGATGGGGTGATCGAGGGACTGTTGATGCACAGTGAAAATCTGAGTAACCGACTAACGCTTTATGAATCACAGTACAGTTTGTTTGTTTTTTACATGTAAAAGCTTTGCGTGTCGATGCATTTGGAGGAGCAAAACATACAGAGTTCAGCATGCTTGGTGCCAACCTGATTTATCATCCATTGGGCAAAAACAATGCGAACCTAAACCGACGAGCTACGATATTCTTATACAACATTGCGTGAAACTAAATTACCTGCCATATATGGATGCGTTCTCTTCTCGATCACCCATACACATAGCTACTCTCTAGGGCTTAGAAAATGGACGGCTCGTCCTCCATCGCCTTCACCGTCTCCGGAGCCGCGTGCACGTACACCACCCAGTCGCCGTCCCCGCGCGCGCTCGGCATCGGCATGTCGACGTACCCGCAACCGCCGGGCCACACGGGAAGTGGTACGACTCGAACGACGGCCAAGACTACGCCCATGCAGCACGAAATTTGTCTCGGGGAGGCGGCCCTGGAGCAGAGCTGCCACAGGTGGGCCGTGACCCGTGAGCGCCTCCAGCTTCGTGCGCCCTGGCCCGGCCGAGGCTGGCAGAGCAGCGATGTCTGCGGCGGCTATGCGGTAAATACGGTTGATGGAAACGGTGACGACAGCCGGAGGGGGCGGCTGTTACCTGATAATCTTGACAAGAGTTTTATTTTGCTTTTGTGCGTCCGTTTCTGGTTGTGTCAGTTCAGATGTTAAAGAGTCCTGATGCTAACTGTTGTCGAACAAGGAATAGTATTTATTTTCTTGTTCCAGGTTTGTTTCGGAAACCTTAAATTTTATGTTGTTTCACCACTTATGTAATTTTACATCCCTTTCATTTCAGCTAGATAGCTGAACATTATGTAATAAAACCGGGCTGTGTGCTTCTGCAGAGGCCGGAGTTAATTCCATTATCTAAAAAAAGGTTTGTTTCGGTAAGGTAGTTAGTTTGTTTTGAAAGTTTATCTGTAACTTAGAGTTTTATACAAGCTGACAATAACATCCAGAAAAGGATACGGGGAGGTTGCGCATCGCAATTGCTGTGTTGCTTCTGCTATCTTCTCTACCAACATATTGTTCCAGGGGTTCTTCTCTGCAGAAGTTCCTGAATGAAGTTCGGTGTTGCTGCCAATATTTGGTATCAGAGCCACGTTCTCATGTGTCCTGTGCTAAGAACATGGCTAGAAACGAGTCATCAACGAGCAAGAATGCGGCCGGTCAAGGAACCGACGAATTGCTCGACTCGGAAGGAACCAGAATGTCAGCAAGCAGTGGATCGATGTCTTTGCAGTACCCGATGTTGTCTAGAGCTAATTATTCAGCATGGGCAATGAAGATGAAGGTCTATATGCGAGCTCAAGGTGTCTAGGAGGCAATTGCAACACCAGAACAAGTAGATGTGCGGAAGGACCAAATGGCACTAGCGGCGATCTATCAGGCAATCCGGGAAGACTCCATTGCGATGCTCTCGGAGAAAGAGACGGCAAGAGAAGCGTGGGACTCTCTCAAAGCTTTGCATCAGGGAGTACATCGGGTTAAGAAGCATCTAGAATCTGCAATGGGAACTAGAAGGACTACGGATGGGTGAAACCGACAAAACTAGATGACTTTGCAGCCAAAGTGATTCCTATTGTCGGTCAAATTCGGGGTATCGAAGAGAAGATTGAAGAGGAGTTTGTTGTGAAAAGATATTACGATCTGTATCTTCCCGGTTCATCCAAATTGCTTCAGCTATTAAGGAGTTCAGAGATCTCAAAACTAAAACACTCGTAGAAGTTTTTGGGTCTCTGAACGCTCATGAGATGAGGTTGGCACGGATGGGTGATAAGGTGGATGAAAGGGCACTGTTTTCCTAACATGAGTGGAAGGCAAGAGATGATCAAAACAGCAGATCGTACAGAGGGCATGGTAGAGGACGCTCGTGAGGTCGCCGGCGCGGATGCCACTAGGAGTGTGGTAGCACAGACATTCGTGATCTAGGCAGAAGTTCACACAAGAAAAAGTCTGGCTTTGACATAAACAAAGCTAGATGTTATAAGTGCAAAGAATTAGGGCACTTGAAGTATGATTGTCCTGAGCTTAAAAGGAAAACTGAGAGGTTGAACTTAGTGGAGAAGCAGGATCATGATGAAGAGCCGGCATTGCTTGCTACGGAGGTTTGTGAAATCCAGAATTGCAATACAGATGAAACTAATAATTGTTAGATTTAGGATAAACTAAACATGAATATTTACTAGTCTAAAGCATGATCACCAAAATATAATGCGGAACCTAAGGCATTAGAAAACTGATCCGGTGAAGAAGATGAGGCCATTAAGGTTCTTTGTCGGTGTAGTTGAATCGGTTGGAGTAGGAGAATCACTGACACGCGATGAAGAACTTGGGAGCACCGAGATGTTCTCGGTGAAGGTCACGATCTTGATCGCTCGGCGTATTCCGCTTGACAGCCCGTGATCTCTGAACCCGGTTTTGTTGGAAGGAGGCGTCTTCGCGCTGGCTAATCCTAGCGAGGGGAAACCCTAGAGACTCCCGCGCGGCAAACTTTGGCGTTTATGGACTATGGTGACACAAGGATTTTACCCAGGTTCAGGCCCCCTTTGCTTTGGGTAACAGCCTTACTTCCTGCTAGATTGCTTATAGAGAGTGCTTTTCACTAGGGCAGTACAAAGCTTGGGGATTACAAGTTCTCCCTTAGGCTCCACTGCTATACTGTGGTTTTCTTTCTTCAACCTCTGGCCGACCCCCCTTCCCCATGCACCCGAGGGCCCTTATATAGGCCAAAGCGGGGAGCAGTAAAGAGGGTCATCATCTTGATCCTACGCATTTATACGCCTTCTGTCTTTGTCCGTTCCTCCGGCCTCATTAAATGCCGACGCGCTGCCGCCTTGGTCCGCGCATGATTTGACCCTCTTGTGAGTTGGTGAGGCGTCGAGAATGGGCTTGTAGTAGAAACCCTTGCCGGGACAGTCGACACCCCGTCCTATGGCCCGAAGCAGTCTGACGACAGAGAAGGAGCCTTGAGGTGAAGCCACCTTGCTCCACCTTTTTGTCTTCTGCGCGCAGGCGCACGTGCTCACTTTCACCGGGCGCCACGTGGCCTGCCGCCGGCAGCGTGGCATGCACGCCCACCGCCGCCGGGCGCCACGTGCCGCCGCCGGCGAAAGCAGGCATTCACGCCACCGCCGCCGGGCGCCACGGCCGCCGCGGGGCAGCGAACATTCACGCCACCGCCGCCGGGCGCCACGGTTGCCGCCCGCGCGAAGCAGAACATCGCGCCCACTGCCGGGCGCCCGCCACGGCTTGCCGCCGGGCAGCGAAGATCGCGCCCACTTTCGCCGGGCGCCACGTGGACTAGATATGTAGACCGCTTGATTGACTGCTTTTGTGCGGTGGAGAGGGTACCCCAGCGCAGAGTACGCTGACAGTAACCTTGCGCGCAAACCCTTGATCGGAGGGGGTTTTCGGGTGGATGGCTAAACTCAAGATCAAAAGTCAATGACTTGAGTGCCGGTCTCCTCCTTTTAATAGTGGCGCTGGTTATCGGGACCAAAACCAGCAATTTTAGAAGGCTCCCGATCAGAGCGCGTTAGAGTGGGTCAAGCCCAAGAATTTTGGATCTTCCTTGATTTTCGGTATTTCCTATTATGACTGAAGATCACAACTAACATTCTCCTACTTGATCGAAGCCTAATATCATAAGTCCATTCTCAATAGAACAGTACACCAAGATAAAGTATTACAGCGATTAATCTAAGCACCACTACAACCCTAGAATCTATAGTGCACCATTCTATCTTGGTAGGTTAATTACTTATTCTTAATGAGAGTTGGTTTTATTCTTATGGTCCTTATGTGCAGTTTGTTTTCTTTGTCATCATATGCAGGTGAAAACAAATTTTGTAATTTCCAAAATCGAAGTTTTGAGATCTCAATTTACCCAGTATATAAGTCATCAATAAGTCTTATCTTTGGCACTAATTTTGAAACAAGCCTTTAACAGAGAATCATTAAACTAAACATGATGCATAAACTTATATATTAAACATGATGCTCAATTCTTATAGACTGAACATCAATAATTCGATTCTGGATTATATCTTTCACAACGTCATGTGTTTGGTAGCACAACTTGACATGTTGTTACTCGAAGCAAAAATTGCACTGTTACATAATAAATTCCAGGATAGAATCTTAAGCCAAAAATAAAATTTCTTATTCTTAAACCACAACAACCTATTGTGGATTTCTTATTATCTTATAGTCTTATGACATGCCACAAGTCTGCTTATGTAGGATCGGAATATACTAATGTAGCAATCAGAGGGGGGTGAATGATTGCGCGGAAGCTAAAATCAAATTTTTGATAATTTTTGAAACACCCCAATTTAAACTCAAATTGCTTGGAGACCAGTTCACAAGTTGAGAGACCAGTTTACGCAGTTGGGAGACCAATAGAACAGTCAGGCGACCAATATAGCAGTCTGGGCGACCAGTAGAGCACTTGGGCAACTAGTTTGGGCACTTGGGCGACCAGTAGAGTACTTGGGCGACCAGTTGAGCAGTCGGGCGACCAGGTGAGCAGACTAACAACTAGTTCACAAAAATAGAAATTTCTGGAGATCCTACCGTTGGATTGATGTGAAATGTTAACTCTAGAAACTAGATTCAATTCTAAAGCTAACAAAAGAAGAATCAGGTCGATCGTATCTACGGATCTAAAGTTATGTTCTTCGCAAGATGACTAAAATAATTAGCGATCTAACAGCAATAGACCAATACTCAAACAAGATTATCTAAAGATCCCACCGTTAGATTGATATGAAAGTTTTATTGTAGAAACTAGATTCAATTACAAATCTAATCCAATAAGAATCAAATCAATCGAATCTATAGATCTTGAGATATTGCCTTTGCAAGATGATACCTAAGCAAGAAACCGAACTCCGTGATGAACTTCATGACTGCTGCGACGGACAAAACTTCAAGCGATCGATCAACTATGCCGGAGCCAAGAGCTTGTAAGAAAGATCTTTATTTTTGATCTGGTTACAGTACTCAAACAAAAGAGTACAACCCTAAAACTTGGCTCTCTAAATAAACAGGAGACACCTCCCCCTATTTATACAGAGCAAACATAACGAGATTGAATACAACTCCACTTCCAACATGGAAAGAGTTCGTATACATCTCAACCTGGCCCAACATGGCCAAAAACAACCCTTGCACACATGTACAGCCCACATGTTGTAATTACATGACTAACCAGCCTTCATGTGCACGTTCTCTAGCCCGAACGTCCCACATGACATCCTTGACCACCAAGACCTCGATTCCTCCCTAGATCTAGTCCCGAACCTCAGTTCCTCCATGAACCTAGTTCCGGTCCCGTCATCGACCACATTCGCCCTCGAGTAACACCTGCACATGAATTAACAAACACATCTGAGCACAAGTCCACGACTTGACTCAACATCAATCCATGCAACCACTCACACGAGTGCATTGCACCAAGCAAAACCATTATGCTATCACCAGCATAAACAAACGATCATTTGAGCACTAGTCCACGACTTGCCTCAACAACAGTCCATGCAACCACTCACATGAGTGCATTGCATCAAACAAACTTCATCATGCTATCACCAGCATAATAAGCATATCACCATAGTACATGCATAAGCATCAACATGGCATAACCAAAACCACTTAACAATGCCACTTTCACCGATCAGCCAATTTTTCATCACATGATCTCACAGCTTACATCATTAATGACGCCTTAAGATATTGACTAGAGCAATTCCACAATATGGCTCTTTCTACAAGGTTGAAGATTTGACTTGATGTGGATTTCTTAATATCAATACACCTTGCATAATTTGTGTCTGAATAACCCGCAACTTTATGATTATCAGACTTTTTATATGTGAGCATATAATCATTAGCATTTTGCCTATGATGCAAAGTTGTCTTTAGTAGTTTTCCAGTGGTCCAGTTTTGGATTAATATCTGCTGAGTATCCTGGTTACAAACGTTAAATAAAGGCGCATACAAACTTAAATATACATAATGTTCATGACAACGAAACCTGTTGCCCTTAATAATCGGAATAAACTCCCTTAATATTAGACCTATCTTGGTGAATCTTAATAGTCAAAACATGAGAGACATCACCAATACAAACTTAATTCCTAGAAGGAAATATTTGGGTCTTAAACATTAATGTCCCTATTGCTGATAGTCACAAGGCATCATCTATATAAATAATTAAGTCCATATAAATAGTTAAGAGATTAAATTTACTCCCAGTGGTCCTAAGATTAAAACTTAAGATATCTTTATGTGGGGCTCGTATTATCATAAACTCCAGAATCAACTGGAGGGGAACTTTAGAGACAAAGATTGCTATTCTCTCGGTACTATCGGTATTGGAACATAAGCACGATTGTGTCAAATATAGTTTACCTTGTCTCAGAACTCCCACTAGAATAGATTGCTATTCTCTCGGTACTATCGGTATTGGAGCATAAGCACGATTGTGTCAAATATAGTTTACCTTGTCTCAGAATTCCCACTAGAATAAACATTTCTATCAACTCAGTGGTTTAAAAATCAGTGGTATCCTTTAGTCTGGATGGAAGCTTGACAATCCCAAATATATAAGTATCATAATTTTTCCAGAGTGTAAGGTATTGACATTAATTATCTTTAATCCTTCCATCTATTAAACTTATTTACAAGGAGAGTAATTTTAATAGAGTAAATAATTTGTTCATGGGGTTTATGTCTCACATAATGAAGTTTTTCTTTTCTTAATGAGACGTTTTACTCTCCCAATCGAAATGTGGTATAAGCGACAATACCACAATTTCGATGAACTCTCATAAATATTTCACTTTTGGTGAAGCCAATAGAATTAGCAACATACTTAATGCTCCCAAATAACTTATAAAAGTTTAAGCAAATTACCTTTTATAATGGGAACATAAATTACATTATTAGGATGGAGGGTGAAAACATAACTTAGTACTGATGGAAAACTTCCAACAGCTCTAACATTAGCCTCTATTCATTCTCTAAGGCTTCGCTTTAAAATTTTTATAGTCCTGATGTAATGTTGGCAACATAAACACAATCTTCTATCTTAGTATTTAGCCATCTTTCTTTATGAATGACGTAATGAACTGAATTAGAAAGGCTCCAATAATTTTTGTTATGTCCTAGCTCGTTGACTTTGAGTGATCTCATGATCAGTATACTGGTAGGAACTTTTGGAAAGCTTCATAATGCTTTTCCATTATTGCCATATAGTCTTAATTTAACTAGAGGATTGCTCTTCTAGATCCTAAATTTTATGATCAAAAGGGATGTTTGCTTAAATTGCTCCCACTAGTTATCAGAATATTGAATTCTTGTCAATATCTGTTATTAGATGCTTCTTCTAATATGAGCTAATCATCAACATTATATTTGTGTGCGTAATCAATAGCCTCAAGAATAATATGCTAATAAATTACTCTATTTCTTATTAGGGTACTAGAAGCTGCCGAAGAACTTACGGCCGAATTGATAATAGAGATATAACACATAATAATTTTCTATCATGAAATTAACCCTACGCTGATCAGGTTAATAACATGCTAATGACAAAGCTTAACAATTCTAATTCGCTTCATCACTGGGCAAAAACGAAGAACTTAACATGAGGAAAGAATCAATAGTCCATCTTCGCATCACATTTTGGCAGAAAACGAAGAATAACTGGATTCACTAATGGGGATGGCAAATGATTACAAACAATGCTGGCCAGTTTGTAACCATGAGCCATAAAACGTAATTTTTAAATCAACATGAAATCTCTAACCAAAACTTCTCGTTGGTTCCATTTTGATTAGAGAAGCTATGGGAATGACACATAATTATAATCAACTTTGGTCGGAATATAACCGTGTGTCACAACATAATCCCAAAATATAACTACAGTTTCAAACCGTATCCACCTTTGAGTACATAACCGAAAAGAACTTAATATATGGGAATGGTACACAATTGCAAACAACTTTGGTCAGAATGCAATTATGGCCACAACATAGATTAAGCTCACCCTTTTAATGTGCATATGTTTTCATCATCATCCCCAAACTGATCTTGTTCATCACTTTGGTAAATGACGTCCTCGTTGCATTACTGAACATGCTGCTCACGGCTAGATTCCCCGATTTCGATGTCATCATAACTGAACTCATTTTGAGGCTCACTATACTCACCGACGTCCAATTGCTGCTGGGGGGCAACAACCCTTTCATATGCTTACACTAAAAGCACCCGATACTATCTACGTTGCTCCGCCCCCCTCACATATGACCTCCACGATGCGGTTCCCTTCAGTTCAACCAACTCCTAATAAACAGGATCATTTTGCATACTACATAGGCAAAAAAAAAAGTTCAGCTGACACTTCTCTTGTTCCATCCGAAGAGTATAATACAACCAACTCAACACAGAAGCAAATGTGCGCTCTTCGACCCTAGTCAAACTTCTGTCCACATGCTGAAAGTTACTTAGATCCACACCTCTAGACTATACATGACAACCCCTTCTCCATAATAAGTTCTAAATGGAATTCGTTCTGACATATCTACGAACCAATTCATTAACCCACGAATTAAATACTTTTCGTAAAAAATACTATGACACCTAACATTCCTATAAATATACATCTCTACTTCTATTCATAAAAACATTTACATTGCTAAAAATATATATCGATGTACTTCTATCTATAAAAACATCTATATTTCTAAAACATCTACGTAAAAGTATATGTACAAACCAACTAAATTATGAAAAATAAACAAAATCTATCCGTAACCTCTAAATTTAATTAGATCTAAAAAATTTCTACCCTACCATTATTTATTACTAAACAAAATCTATTAAGTAACCTCTAAATTTAACTAAATCTAAAATTTTTTCTACCCTACCATGATTTATTTCTAAACAAAACCTATCCGTAACCTCTAAATTTAACTAAATCTAACATCTTTTCTACCCTACCATTATTTATTGCTAAATAAAATTAATATAAAAATTTACCTCCACAAATGTCGCACGGCTACACAAATCTTCGAATTTTCCCTCTTTTCTCCCTCCCTCTCCTTTTTTTCTCTCCCTCCCTCTCTCTCCTTTTTTTGCTCGGGCTCAGTTCAAATGAGGCTGGCGATTATCTTCTTGTCTTGTGATCAATTATAAAGGAACCTTTGTCTTTGTTGGTTGGATGATGAGGAGGCGCTCCTCTCTGTCGCCCAACCGACAGTCGATTTATTCTCTATCGTTCGTTCATTGGGCGACAGATGGAGGCAAACAGTTCGTTCGCCTATGTGGCGTCCACATGGCCTCGATCGCCTGGATTCGATGGGCGACACATTGCTCTGTTGCCCATCCAAATGGTGACATTTTCCTCTTGACTGCTGAAAAGGCGGCAGAGGTATTGTAATATCGCGAACCCTCGCTCCAACCTTTGTGCTTTCGATCGAGGCGTCTTTGGGCCGTCTAGCAGTTTTCTCCGAGGTGTTTGTTCCATATGGGAGGTTGAGTGCTAAAGGTTTTGGTTTTGGGAGGGTGTTTTGGAAATTCCTCTCCACCTACCCTCTCTCTTTCTCTTGGACTTGTGTGGATGCTAGTGCTCCAAGTCTGCTGATTTTTTCCCACAGAGTGCACCAGCTCCATTGCACGGATCTGCCAAATCTCCTCCTCCTCTCATTTTTCCTGCCGTTCTCTGCCGATCGTTGCCCATCCCTGCCGAAATCCTGCCGGGCGCCGCTTCGGTTGCCTTGCCGTTTTCGGTGGTGACCTTCCCCAGCTCTGCCGAAGTCTGCCGTGGTGGCTGCGAGTCTTGCCCAGCGCTGCCGATTTCTGCCGCTCTGCCGTTTCGGCCAATGGCAGGGAAGCGGCGGAAGCAGCCACATCGGCCAAACTGCCGTCTCCTCCCTCGCCCATGAGCCTTGCCCTGCTCGTCCCTGCGAGGCATCTCTGGTCGATCTCCTCCTTGCGCCATCGCCACCAAAGGCGATCGGCAGAGTAGTAGCAATGATGGCTCGATGGCGGCAGCAGCTCCACGCCTTTTCTCTGGTGCCCCTCACTGCCAAGCCCGGTGGCGCCACCCTAGAGTCTTCCTGCTGCTTCCCCCTTGGCTGGCACCTCCTTCCTCTCCCTTTGTGTGGTAAGTGGAGGTGAAGTGCTAGTTGTGGATGAATGAGTGTAGCCAAGGTGTTTGATGAAATGTATGCTAAGAGTATAGAGGTTTCTTTGTGCCTGCCATGTGCTCGATGCAATGCTCGAAGGTTTATGATGTGGTATCTTAGTGATTTGATTGTGTCGAGGTTGAGCCATGGGATGGGAAGGCGTAAATCGATGCATTTCTAAATTGTGTGCGTACCTTTATATCTAAGCTGCTAGTTCTATTCTTCTCTGTGAGCATGAGTAAAGAAAGTATGAGGTTTGATTAATTGTAGGGTTATCTGCGATTTGGTCTTCTCATTAGTTGCATAGATGCATACTAGACTTGAGTTATGTACATAATGTTTCATTTTCATGCTCCCTGGCTGTGATAGCATTTAGTTGTTGGCTAATGACTAATTTGCTTCCTACTCTTTGTTTCATGTAAGAAATATGAAATACCGGTAGAAATGTTTAGCATTATATTTCATATCTTGGCATTTTGGGTTCTTGTGTGTTGTGATTGTGAATTAACAATCTTGGACCCTTGTGAGCAAATTGCATGACTTGGAAATTAATCTCCGTGCTCTTGTGCATTAGGGTAAATATGCTTATATGGTTGAGTTGTGAGAATAAGAATCCCCGTATTGCGAATTTTGTGTTGAGGCTATTGACTTACTGATTAATATGGATTCTATCTATGTCTGACATGATGATTCTATGAGATGTTCTAGCTTCGTGTTTTCTTTGAGTTGCCAAATGAAAACTAATAAGATAATTGTTGGTATGATAGTGTAGATTATTTTTTTATCTGAGTCAACCTAAAAGTGGAGCTTTCGTAGTTATAGTTGGGAGTGTAGAGTATTATTAAAAGGGTATGGCTTGTAAAGCGTTTTGCGACGGTTGTTTCAGGTGGAATAGTTTCGGGAGTGGCATAGCATCTTCTTCACGCCACTCCGCTCCTTCCGGTAAAAGGCAAGTGCATTCCCTAGATTGTGGCTAGGATGATTAATTGATGGTTTGTTTTTAGCGTACGAAATTGCCGGTGAGTACGCAAGAGGTAAGCTTTGCTTGACTATAACCAGAAAATGGTCCCTTGTATGAAAATGCTTATGATGATTAAATGGTTAAGGGAATGGATGCAAGTACATTGGTTTGTGGAGTATGGATGTATGTTAATTTGTAGTGCTCCCTATTCTATTTATTGCTCTGAAATTTTGAGGAATGTTGGTTGAGAATGGGCTTTGGGGCAAGCCCGTTGATCGAGTGATTGGGGATAACATGAGCTTGGGTTAAATGAGTAAGTCGATTTCCTTTTAGTCTGGGTATATAAGAATTATCGATGATGTCGCGTTATGGCTATAATGTCATATTCATTATCATAATGCATTATGTGGTTAGATGCAATTGTGGGCATGGATTAGGCTATATACCCATTACGACGAGAGATGGATCATGGGGTGAAGTGTTATTGGGTAAGAATGATTGTCGGCAAATGAGAAAGTAAGTAATTAAGTTGCTTCCTTTAGTGAAAAATTGATTGATTGCATCTGTTATCTCGCTATTGTTGGAAAAGAATAAAAGAACTGTGGTTCATGCATAACATTTGCATTTGTGCATTCATAATGGAAGAGGCGACCCATGTTGATGCGGGCCTCTGTGCTCACACGTAGTAGTCTGAAAGTCCTACCTCGTAGTCCCATTCACAGATGTGGATGGGAGCGAGTCGATAAAGTAGGCCCCTCCACGGGATGGGAGGGAATGAGAGGTGCACACCGCGGGTATGCACTCGGTTGTCTGCAGTACAATCTATGGAAAGTGCATATGAGCATGCAAGCATATCCGCATTGCATATCATTATTGACGAATGGTTGTTAATATGTTGATTTTGTTAAAGGTGGAATCGACTTGATGTTGGTTTCGCAAGCTGTTTGTGTTGCATAGCATTGTTAATAGTGGAGGATTGTTAATATAAGAAAAAGAAAACAAGGAGATCGGACATGATTAAATTCAATGAAATGATAAGTGAAGATGTCTATATTCTTATATGGCTTCAAGTTTTGTATATCCTTGCATGATGCATCTCATGAGTGTTGAGATATACTGGGATTATTTTAAGTTATGTTTTCCATGTATGGTTGCAATGGCATGATCTATGTTTACCGGCCATATATTATACCTCATTGTTGATGAGTCGTGGATTCAATTGAAGATGGGTAATGAGTTGATTTTTATGAAATGATTGTGATATTACCGTTGTTTCCTTTTCCGAAATTAAATAAAAATTGTTGTGATGCTATTGCTTTAAGAAATGCCAATTATGTATGCTATTATTCTCTGTTGTATTTTGCTGAGTCCTCGACTCACGTTTGTTGTTTGTGTTGTTTTAGGTGCTTTGAGGAGGAGGGGACTTAGCATCACATTCACTCACTGCCTTGCCACGCTCATTAGTAGTTTGGAGAATATCTACTTGTTGTTGTTCTCTATTTGTGAAATCATTGTAATAAATGTGAGTTGTGTGCTGGTTTTGCGAACTCCGCGATGTTAAGATTGTCGGTCGCTAGAAGTAACTGCTAGAATATGCTTAGTCAGTCATGACGGTTAGGGGATATCATGACCTATTCTTCTTCTTGTTGTTGTTATTAGATTGATTATTGTCTTTGTCTGTTGAGTGGATGTCCACTACTTTAAGGGGAGGTGCTGCCGAAATTTTTAGTGGATTTCGGAGTACCAGTAGAGCTTGATCTCCCTTGTCTTGTTTGTTATAGGTTTTGGTAACGCTTTGGGCACGTGGGGTGCCAGGGTGTTACAGGTATATTTTTGAAAAATTTTCCGAGGTATATTTTTGTAATTTCAATAAAAAACGTATTATTATAAAAATTCTCTATTGACATCATCTCTTTGCGGCGAACTCCAAAGAAGACCTCGATATTATCTCGCCGCCCACCACCCAGTAATTGCCTTTGCGCGCATCGACGAGTCAAGAAGGTCGCTCATTACCTCCACTCAACGGATAAATTCAATACATCTGTAGGAGAGGCAAGAAGCCATAGGATTATATAGATTCAGCAACCGAGGAGATATTTATGGAATCCATATTAAGAAATCGTCGAATAAGGAAGGCAACAAAAGGGAAAGAGGCGAGAAGAGATCCAATTCCATGAATCGGAGCTTTACTTCCTTCGGAAGGGAATCAATCAATTCAATCCGAAAAGCACCAGAAGCAATCACCGCCGATTCGAATGCCAGATCAATGGGAGAAAGGAAAACAATAAATAAGTCATGCATATTCATTTACCTTCCGCGACCGGATAATTCAATCCAATCTACCAGAGTGACCACTGCTCGCTTCCCACTCAGTCACGCGGGTGCGTACACGTGTCGGGGTAAGGGTAGAGAATGAACGTACTACCACCAACTCCTAATTAGAATTAGTAGAGATAGTACTACTTTGCAACGTCACTAGAGTTGCGTAGCACTTGAAATGTGCGAAAAAATTATACTTCCTCTGTCCCTATTTACGAGTCTTATTTTTTAATTGTTTTATCTATAAATATAAAATGTATTTCATATTTCAATATAAAACTAATGTAATGTTTCCTATATATTTCTAATAAATATACATATTTACTTTATATTCTTTATATATATGTATTAAATATAGTGTTTAGTGATAATAATTAAAAATAATCTAGTCATTTACAATATTTTTTACTCTACACATCAAGAAGAAATATGTCTTATAAGTTAGAACGGAGAGAGTACTTAACTAAGGTCATTTCAATATGATGCGACATATGCATGCTCCCTACTCAACTGCAAGCTGCCAACGCCAACTTTTCCTAATTGCGTGGTAGACGGTAGTTCAGGATTGACCATGGCTCCATCGACCAATCACTAATTCACTATCCTAGCTAGGTGAGGAAGAAGGCAGACAGGTGGTGATCGCGATGCAACAAGGCAATAATTAAGTGTATGCATTCCACGTAGACATGAGACATGTACTACATGCCAAAATTAACAATAAACACAAGAGAATATGCACAATTGTTTGGTAGTCTCCTCTAGTCCTCTTTTACCTGTCGTCGCCTATATGAGTAATTATATATCCGAGATGCCCTCGTGAGCAATCTGATTGAAGAATTTTTGTACGGACAATTTATTAAACAAAAGAATGAGAAAAATATAATAAAGAGGCAACGGCCTATAATATATAGATCAATAATTATTGATACGAGAAGTAAGAGCAGTATGCGACATACAAAATTTCTTAAAGCAAAACTTCGACGTGTGGGCTCCGCGTATCGTCAAATATTTTTCTACATGTAACTTATCTAATATTATACTCATTTGGAAGGATTTGTCGTAAGGAACGCTTAGGTTCTGATGGATCGCAAATGCGCTTGGATTAAAAGATATGGTTTTCAGAATATTAATAATTAAATAAGTAAAAAAATAAAGCCAACTTGGTCTCCACTTCACGTAGCGTGCAGAGAAGAGTTTGTTGTACTAGCCGCCTAGATTTTTTTTATTTTTTTTACAAAACAGGCCTCTATGCGAAAATAATTTGCAAAATGGTCTCCTGCCCCACTCCTTCCACATTATGGTAGCGCATAGGGGTGAAAACGGTCGGAAACGGTCGGAAAACACTAAAACCATTTTTGTTTTCATATTTTTCTCGGAAGCGATATCGGAATCGATAACTACGGAAGCGAAAGCGGCATCGGTAATTCAAAATATCGGAAATGAAAATTCGATACAAAATATATATCGATAACGATCGGAATCCGAAAAAGAGACAGAGTAACGTCGTAAGGACATGTACCACCAATTGACTTCAAAAATTCACACAAATAGTACATCCACATAGAAATTAGTAATTAATAAATATTCACAAATTTAAGATGAACACACATCAAATTTTAGACTTGAATGACTACATTAGAGTTTTGTTTTTATGATATTTAAAAATATCTATGATTGGTTAAATCATGAAAATGGGTGGAGATTGTAGCCCTCGTGATAAGCGCATAGAGTCCAAAATCACCTAAATCGGAGTTCGGAGTAAAAAGTTATGGGCGTTTAGTGACCGAAGGAGTGTGATTTGTGGGTGGAATAATTCCTGTAATTACCGACGGAATTTACCAATTTTTCCGGATCTCGAAGAAGCGGTCGGAACCGATCAAAACCGTTACGTTATCGTTTCCGACAAAATTACCGATTCGATTCGATTCGAAAATTACCGATACCGACCGTCCGGTTGAAAAATTTCGAAAACGGTTTTCGGAATTTCGGGAATTACCGATACCGTTTTCACCCCTAGTAGCGCAGAAGCGACCTCCTACAGTCCTGTCACGAGGAAGCATTGCTTCCGCACATCACATGCATGGCAGGTCGGCTGGTGAACACGGGCAGGCACGCAAGTAGCATGCGACGCGAGGCTGGGTGGAATAGCACACGTGGCGCGGGGCACGCTTGCGCGTGGATCCCGAGATGCGTTTGCGCACCTGCGCGTGGGGTATGACGGACCGTTGGCACGCTCGTGTGCTCGCATCGGCCTGGGGAGCGTGGGCGTATGTGCTCAGGGTATGTGGGTGCAGGAGCACGCTACCACACTATTGGAGGTTGCTTTCACGCTCCTCTAATACGGAAGGTGTGGGTTACGGGCTAATTTTTTAAATTATTTTGTGAAGGGCTAGTTTTGTAAAAAAATTCTAAGAGACTAGTACAATATGCACATTACATACACAAGTATTGATCCCTGCAATTCAACTGCTAGTATTGAATTGGATGGTCAATCCCTACCATAATTAGAAAACCCGGCGAAATTTTGGAATTTCTTGTCAAGATCTTAGATTTTGGCCAGAGACGAGATACAAAATTTCGGCCAGATAAAAAATTGAAAAAAATGAATTTGCTACAGTAATTTTAGAGAGATGTCATCGAAATCTTCGATTTTTAACAAAAAAATAATTTTTTTCTGATCGGATTTGCCCAATAACCCTTAAGAATATCATCTTCCATTAAAATTTGTTGAAAAACCAAATTTATGAGATGTTTAAAAAATTTATGGTACCACATATAGCAGTCTATGATCATACATAATCTTTTTTAAAAGAATTGAACTTCATTTGTTGTCTTTATAAAATCAAGAAGAAAATGAATATAACTGAGACAGTAACCTTGTCAGAATTTTACAAATTTTCTCGAATGTGATTATGATCTAAAATTTTTATGAGAACTTAATAATCAACTCAGAACCTTTTATAAAATTTGAAAAAATTTAAATTTTTTGTTTTCTCAATCAAATGTATGGAAGCTTTGAACTTCATTTATTATCTTTTAAAAATAAAAAACATAATGTAAGTATTTTATAAATTAAATGGAGTGTGGTCATGATCCAAAATATTTATGAGATCTTTATCATTACGTTATCACCATTCTTTAAAATTTTCAAAAATTCTAAACCTTTGTTGGTTGCTCAAGCAAATATTGTATTGATCATCATGCTTTTATCAAAACAGTAACATTGTAATTTTTTTTAAAAAAAATTTCATGCTTGATAATCATTTTTAAAATATTATACAAACATGTATTATGCATTAATACTATTTACATAAATTTTCAAAATTTTCTAACATGATTTGAACCATTTTCCATTCAGTTGAAATTTGTTGGCCAGCCTTCAGTACCACTGTCCTAAATTTTGAAAATATCTCAGGCTTTATCATCATATTTAAATTTTATGGGAATATCACTGATGTGTCAAGACCATCTACAAAAATTTCAAAATTTTATAGCATGGTTTTTACTATCTTTCGTTCGGTTGAAATTTGTCGGTCAACCTTTTGTGAGGATAGTAGCATTGTCAGAATTGTTAAATATTTCTTAGGCATTTTCGGGAACATTAGTGATATGTCAAGATCATCCACAAAAAATTTTAACATCGTTTTTTATTATTTTTCACTTGGTTGAATTTCGTTGAGATTTCTACAGTTTCAGTCGAAATTCGATTAAAAAATTCCGAATTTCAAATTTGCTTTTTGAATTTTGATCAGATTTTGTTTGAAATTCCAAGATTTATTGAAATTTTGGATTTCGTCCACTCTGAGGTGTGAACCTAGAACAAAATTTCAAACCCGATCCCTACTATCTGTTGCTTTGAATTGGGCCCATGTGACATTAATGTAGACTCCTCCTGTGGGTATGGTTGGCATGTACGTATAGTAGTTAGACTAAAAGAATGCAACAACAATAAAAAATACCACACTAAAGAATATCATGAAATAGATTGAAATATTTGAGACATTCAGTCCTTAAACCCACACATTAAACCATCCAAACTTGAAGTTTGAAGGATAATAAATATACAACAAATAGCTAATAATCTGCTAGATTCATTCATTGATATACCTACAGTAAATACATCGAAAAGAGTAAAAATATTCTGCAAGGATATTGAATCCAGGCTTATCCCTTATGAAAAAAGAGGGGGAGACCTTCAGGAGCATGGGACTCAATTATGTGAAGATGTCTGTAGAAACAGAAAATCAAACAAGTCAAAACACTCCTCAAGACAGTGAAAAAAGTTCAATGTGATGTTGAAAAAATCCTTGAAATGACCCATCCTAAAGATGGTAATTCTAGTGAATATTTGCAGGTACAATCTGACACTGAAAAGTCGGAACACCAAAGTCTATCGCTATGGGAAATTTCAAGGAGCTGGAAGAAATTAGTGAAGAAATATCCACTAATTATGTGGTTTTAGGAGAGTTGTATAAAACAAAAACTATTTTGCCTTAAAAATTGTTAAAACTCTTGATCTAAATCTAGAACTAAAGTCCATAGCAGAATACTAGAAACACTAAGATTAGGTTATACGGAAATTATTCGATCCTATTGACCGAATACCTCCTAAAGTGTTCTATGTAGAATTTAAATGGATTTTTATTCGAAAGAAAAATGAAAACAACCAAAGATATAAGGCGAAAATTTTATCATAAGAGTTCACACAAAGATTCAGCATAGATTATAATGAGCGGAATAACATTCAGATAATTAATATCAATAGCAGCTAGTATGAACTTATTAATGCAGTTGATGAATATAGTGACCACACATTTATATAGGCCACTAGATACTAGATATTTATATGAGAGTTCCTAAAGGAGTTAAAATTTTGGATTCTAATAAAAGTAATCGCAACACGTATAGCTTCAAACTACGGAGGTAGCTATATGAATTAAAAAAGACAGAGAGAATGTGGTACAACCAACGTAGTGAGCTTCTCCAGAAGAAAGGATACTCCAATAATTATTTATGAAGAGAATGCTACATGTGTTGCATAAATACAAATTGGTTATGTAAAGAGTAATATCATGAAGCATATTATCCTTAAACTTTTCTATTCTCATAAACTCCAAAAGAATGGTAAGGTAATGATTTTGCAAAATAAGTTATGTGAAAATCTAGCTAATTTATTCACTAAATCTTTGTCAACATCCAGTTTCTAAATATACGTTCGTGACATTAGAATGAAACAACTTAGAGATATGTAAAGTTTAATTGGAGTAAATCTCTAAACCATAACCCTTAATATGATCCAAAAGATCTACCTAATTCAGAAAATTATAAGTTATACTCATTTTTTCTTAGTGAGTTTTTCCAAGTTTTCTCACATTAAATTTTTAATAAGGTTACAAGTGTAACATAATATGCGTGGATACAATGTACTTTTTTCTCTCTGGATTTTTTGAGGAATTTTTTATGAGACATATACATTATGCAGTATTCATCTAAGGGGGAGTTTTAAGATAGAACTAGACTTTTGATTTTTATAGGTATTCTGAAATTACCTCCAAGGGGTTTTGAGTATAAATATAGCACCCTATTATACAATAGAAAAAATCTACAATCAATAAAGAGAAAATAGTTGATATCCTCTATATCTTTTGTTCATCTATTGTAATTGTTTTTCATGCACTACTAGAAAAATGCACATTAGTGGCGGTTTGTAATTGCCATTAGTGGCGGTTTTGACGCCCTTGATATAGTGGTGATTTTCGAACCGTCACTGATAATATTATTAGTGGCGGTTCTAGCCAAGAATCGCCACTGATAATATTATCTGTGGTGGTTCTAGCCAAAAAACGTATCATTTGTGTTTTTTTAGTTAGCTGGCAGTTTAAAAATACTAAATTAGAGAGGACTTCCCAGGAGATCACCCATCGTAATACTACTCTCACCCAAGAACGCCCAATTTTAGAATTCTGATTGGATCCAGACATTTTTAATGCCACACATCACCCATCCTATTACTACTCTCGTCTAAGCAAGCTTAACTTCGGAGTTTTTATAAGATCCAATACTTTAGTGGTGGTATGATCGCATTCAATATATAATGCGTCTCTCCTCCCCTTAATCCCGTGAAGCACCCGAACACTGATTTCCAATTATTTAAAATTATCAAACTATAGAGGTAATTAACAAAATTTAAAACATTCAAATTTATTTTCCATACTTTTGACTATATATTAATTATGCTTGCAATATATGTGCCATTACTATTAATGAAACTTGTAAAAACATCATAACTTTTGACTTGTACCTTCAATTTTGGTGTTCTTGTGCTTTTCGGAATCATCACACAATGAGCTCTCCAATTATATTTTTTTGGGCACTGATTCTAATTTCCAAATACAAAATCCGAGCACTTTTGTTAAAATGGCCATAACTTTTGACTCGTAACTCCGATCAGGCCGTTCTTTGGCTCATTGAAAAGATAATGAAAAGTAACACCTAATGTTTTATGCGAAAATTAGATGGTCGGGTTCTAATATTTTGTGCAAGTGCGTACGCGACGATAGAATTCTAAAAAATGTCGTTTAGGGCCTCAAAACGGCCTCTGAAATTTTGAATCTGTTTTGGTCATTCTTTTCAATTATTGTAAATGGAATATTAGTTCCAATTATTTCAAATGTAATATTATTTAATTTCAATTATTTTAAATTAGAAGGCAGGAGAGGTAATTAGCAATATTTAAAATTTTTATTTTTTATTATTTGTGACGGTTTAATTAAAACCGTCACAGATAATATTACCGATGGCGGTTTTGGCTAAAACCGCCATCGATAATGTATTTTGGCTAAAAGCGCCATAGATACTTACATTATCGGTGGTGGTTTTAGCCAAAACCGCCATATATACTCACACTAGATACTAGCTAGCCATATGTACATGCATTATATGAAAACTCAATTTACGATAAAAGGTTTATTTGCAAAGAACACTATGATTAGGCACAGGCGTTAGGTTTAACGAATATTTCGGTTTAGGTTTTGATTTTTGGGAATTTCGGTTATTCAAAAAGGAAACGAAATATGTTTGAAATTTGGAAACCGACAATTCGATTAACCGTAATTCGGTTTCGGTTTTAAACCGAATTAACGAGAATTATGCGCAACAAGTCGCAACAAGCTACAACAAGTATGCGACGGTCCGTATCAAATAATACAAGACATTGCAAGGCTTAGCAAGTGGTGGACATTATAGCGCCGGAAAATAAAAGCTGATCAAATAATAGTTGTATGGCAAAATTTTCCGAATCAAGAATACAAAGTAGGTGGCTTATGAGCTGAACCACATGCTTCCAAGTATAATAGAACAAGTGTCTTGAATGTAGTAAGAGGGATAATAATCTTTTCTTAAAACCCACCACATGAGGTGCAAGGCAATACAATGAATTGTTATATCAAGAACAAGCATAATGTTATCCCTTTCTACGATCTCTGAGAACCAAAGCCCGAGAGGCAACCAATGGTAAGGTACATAAAGATCTGTTTACCTTATCTTATTGTAGAACTTGTCCAGCTGCCGTTTGAGAGCTCTCTCCCTTACACCTTTTACATTCGGTGAGCCCATGAGAGCATCAAGCTATCATTTCAAAAATAACCTTATAATTGTACAATCATAAATATCAAATCTGAGTGAGGTATCAGAGCGTAGCAATCACCTCTTCCTTAGTGCTGTAGTATCCCCATTCTCTGGAATCTGCACGTTCAACAAAGAGCCTTCCTTCACGCCTGAAAAACCAATACCTATTATAGTGTCTATCTTTTCCAAGAGGGTTGGCACGGATAGATGATTTCTCAATCTCTGTTTCAAGGTGCCGTGCCGCAAGGGAGGGGAGAGGCGGGGAAATCTTGGGCGTGTCGTGGCCGGTGAGAGGGAGAACACGGCGATTAGGGAAGGAGGCCGAGCCCGAGGAGGCGGCGGGATGAGGTCTGGAGTAGTGGAGTGGGCGGGGAGGGGGGCGGCACCTGGAGGCTTGAGTGGGGAGACCGGAGGCGGAGGGAGTGGGCGGCGCAGCGGTGCCGTCTTGGCCGTGCCTCGTGCTGGACCCGGTGGGCCTGAGCACTGGAGCCAAGGGAAGGGGCGGCGCTTGGTGCCTTGAGGGGAGGCCGGAGCAGGAAGGAGGCGCCGCCTCCTTTGGGCGTGAGGATTGAGGGAGGAGGAGCACTGCGACGGCGCTTGAGCCGACTAGGGTTTTCTAGTTTAGTTCACAATTTCACATGTGACATACACATACTGATATTCCGGTTAGTTCGGTTAATCGAGGTGCAAAACCGAAATAACCGAAATAAAATCGGTTATTTCATATAGCTAACCGAATCGACAACCGAACAATTCGGTTTCGGTTTTTTCGGTTTCGGTTTCGGTGTTTTCGGTTTCGGTTTTCGATTTATTTGCCCAGCCCTACTAACAGTGGCAAAAGTGAGTAATTAAAGAGCAGTGGCAAAGGTGGGTAATTAAAGAGCAATTGCAAAGGTGGTTAATTAAAGAGCAGTTGCAAAGGTGGGTAATTTCGATGAAGTGACGCAAGAAGAAACTCTTATACTTTGTACAGTAGAGATTATCAGTGGCGGTTTTTGGCTAAAACCGCCACAAATGTATTTGTAGCAGTTCTAAAGAAAAACTGCCACTGATAATGCATTATTTGTGACGGTTCCAAATAAAAACCGTCACAAATAGTCTTTCCACCATTTTTTTTAAAAAACCGCCACTGATAATGCTATTTGTGACGTTTTCAGAAAAACCGCTACAAATAGAGTGTTACCTATATGCTGTTTTGTAGTAGTGATATATTCTTAATTGGTATTAGCTAGAATTGATCTAGAGCAGTCAGTTTATTATTCAACAGCTTGAAGATAGAATCTAGATACTTGCTGAACAACGTGTGTATATCCAACGGCACTCGACAGGCGCCTAGAGGAAGAGGAGATCCCCACGGACACGCACGCACGTGCAGGCGGCCATCAGGGAGAGACGCGGACGTGCGGGTTGAAACACACATACACACTGTGCACAAGCACGGCAACTTCTCGTCGTCGTCGCATCTTGACTACGCGCATCATCACTCATCAGCAATATGCTATAACTCGCGATGTTTGGATTTGATAGTAAGAAATTTGATTTTGTCCGATGAAAATAAAATTCTTCAAAATATGTGTCACATATTCTCTGATAGTCTGATGAAGTGAGACTAACTATAGATCAAAAGATCATAGTGTTTATTCTTCTAATGAGATGAAATTGGCTATAGAATTCACACGAGAGCGATACGAATTTTTCTAATACGACAGAATTAACTATAAAATGCATAATTCAAATTCCTGATTTGTAGAAAAAACTACTGTGACTTTATACAAATCAATATAAGAGAATATCATGATTTTTGCTCCTCGCGCGGAAGCAAAATTATTAAATACTTCAAAACAAACATAGTCTAATGCATCGTATGCACATCACAAGCCGCAAAACCAATGCATGCCATCAGCATATCATTTTTATACATCGGCGCCATGCTAGGTGTCAACGAGAGAAAAGTCCACTTTACTATATATATTACCATCTGCTTAAGACCGATGAGGTTAGTCAAAATTATAGGCTATGCTGACTTGGCAAGGTCGCTACTCTATCAACACATCCAAATAGACAGGATCGAGCACTCCATTACTGACCAACAAGGCAAAGGGAATACACGCATCCGCGTTCAATAAATAAAGTCAGGTGTACACATGACTTGGCACAGGACGAGGAAAAAGTCATTCTCCTCATCAACATATCCTTTCTGTAAACCGACAAAACAATGACGTATTATTATTAGGAATTGGCAAAACAAAGCCATCCATATCACATTCGCATATTCACTATTTCCATCTACGGCCCCGTTCTGCACAACTTCTGCTTAAAAAAAGTGAAATGTTTGCCGAACAGGAGAATTCTTAGACACCTCCCATAATCAAAAGCCACCCTCTACATAGAATCAGAATCCAGCTAGAACTTGACTCTCGCTGATTTTTGTTGATTCTCGCGGCACGATCCGAACACGAAAGTTCAGTAGACCGGACCGATTCTCTCACAATTAAAAGTAACTTTTCTCATAATCCAGAATCTATAATCCATAATTGGTCTCGAACTGGGCCTACACCAACACCACACATACATATGGACAAACAATCTAAATATAAAGACGACTACCATAGTGTAACTTAATTGGAGGTATTCTATTGGCCATGCTTATATATGAAATCAATCGGATACCATGCAAAGGCACTAAGAATCAATGGACTACGTAATCTTCGGTCAAATATCCTCTTTAAGCATAGACACATAAGACAAAAGATAAACTGCTACGAAAAACATGTAATTTTATATATTCAATATAGAATTAATAAAATACAGGGCTACTTTCTGGGAAAAATATCCTGTGCAATCACCCCTCCCGGTGAAACCACCGTGCAACTGAACTAAAAAAAGTTTCAAAAAATTCTGAAAAAAATCATGGATGTACATCTCAACTTACCCCACCTACATATAAAATTTCATGATCAAATTCATCTTATACTAGCAGCTACAAAAAAGACAAATTTCGCATGAACAGTGATTTTTTACTGTTCATCACTATTCATTTTGCTGCTTGTTTTTTGTACCCGCTAGGATAGGATGAATTTGATCATGAAATTTTATATGTAAATGGTGTAAGTTGAGATGTACATCCATGATTTTTTTCAGAATTTTTGAAACTTTTTTAGTTCAGTTGCACGATAGTTTCACGGAGGGGTTGCACCAGATATGTTGCCTACTTTCTGTTCAATCGTCCCTTTTTTTCGCAAAGACGATTGCGCATAGACGATTTAGCACGTAAGCAAGAGACTAGTAGGTGCCCTACTGCCCTTTCGTTAAACAAACCATATTTTTTTATGCTTGCTGGGTGGTTGAGTATATAAATATATGCAATGTCCTTATGGTTTTGTCTTATCAGTGTATGTTGGTTCAGTCGAGTCAACACTTGCATTTGCGGCCAGCACGCAACAACTAGGCACTCAACTTCACCTGTTCACCATCTTTCAAAAAAAAAAAAAAAACTTCACCTGTTTAGTTATGATTTACAATATTTTTTTTGAAATAAGGGCATGCAACGTAGGCGGGTGTCCTGGACGATGACATGAGCAACGCTGTCGACCGTACAATATTCGTTCGAGAAAATCCTGACTGGTGTCCTGGATTTACAATATTTATATTTAACTCATTTAACACATGTCAATCACTAAAAAATATCCATAGATTGTTAAAAGCATCCTAAAAAATATTTCTACACAATAAAAAACTTTAGACAAATTAGCTAGAGAGTGCCTAAAAATTTTGCTTGCGGTTCCAATAATCTCAAAATCGTCTTTACAGCACAAAGTTTTTCTTGTAGTGGATTGATTTAAGAGAAATAAAGTTTTTTTCATCGATCGGGATTTATCAACGTAGTTGAATTGTGTGCATCATATCTGCCCTAGCATGCATGTATATATATATATCCTTAGTAATCCATGCTCACCAAGTTCGAAACTAAGCAAGCTCACCAAATTTTTCATTGTATCGCTGAGGGCTAAAGTCTGTCTATAGATCAGTTGGAATGTTGTACTGATCACTGCCGTCGCGCAACTTTCAAGAGACGGAATGTCCGACCTCTGGACCACAGGCAGAGCAGCTCCGTCCCGTGCACCACCCGCGTGTTGCAGCGATTCATGCGTCGCGCGCTGTCGCGGTGCTTCTGATCGGTGTAAACTTCGCGTACCGTGCGGTTTTCCGGTGCGCTCGCCAGCGTTTGCGAGGAGTGGCAGAGAAAAAAAAATTGAGAGCCCGACCATCTTAAGATTCTGTTTGGCACGACTTTAGTTTCGACTTCTCTTCCTTAGAAGTTAAAAGCGGCTAGTTTCTCTGTATCTAAAAACTAAAAATCAGCAGCTCATTTGTATTAGAAAAACTAAAAGCCAAAAAGCGGTATAAGTTAGCTTCCCACGGTTCCAATGGATTGGAGTTTTAATTTTACCACTAGAGTTGAAGGAAATTATTCTCCTCCAACCAAGTATAAAAATCTCAAACCCTACCTCTCTCACACCCATTCTAAACCCACACTCCTCACACTTAAAAGCCAGGTTGAAACAAAAACCTCTTCAGTCCAGTCGTTTAGCTATACAGCCCTTTAGCTATACAGCCCAGTCAAAAAGTATTTATCAGAAAAGTTACAGGCATATCATACAGGGTTTAACTGCGATCAAAAACTTGTAAAAAAGATACAATTTTTATAATACCTAGTGACGGTTAAACTGCCGCTTGTCACAAGTGAGCCAGACAATTGCCTACACTGCCCGGTGGTGACTCCGCCCATGTTTGCGAGGAATAAACACCCCACAACAGATTAGCAAACTAAAACAGCGCGCCGTACGTTTTAATATTCTGATCGGGCATACCCGTGTTCTCCCGATCCATTTGGATACAGCACTACAATCCACGTAACATTACACGACGTTATATCACCATTACAACAACCCATTAATTTACATCTCTCGGTCGCCCCCTTGTACACAACGGTACATTACAAGTGCTACACAGCAGGTACACGAACGCAAAAGCAAAAGCAAATCATAAACCAGACATCTAACGTACACGCGATGGCACTATGCGCCATCCACCTTTTTCCACGTACGTAGAGCGATCGAGTATCTTGATATCTTCCCAGCGCACTAGCTCTTCACCCGAATATGTAGCTACTCTCCACGGCCTTGAACACCGTGGGCTCCTCCTCCATTGCCTTCACCACCTCCGGGGCCGCGTGCACGTACACCACCCAGTCGCCGTCCCCGCGCGCGCTCGGCATCGGCATGACGTATCCGGCGCCGCCGGGCCACGGGAAGTGGTACGACGCGAACGCCGGCCGGCCCCACCCGAAGTCGACCTCGCCTACTGGGAACCTCATCCCCGACGACACGACGCATGCCATCGCGTCCTCACCGTCGCCGCCGCCCAAGTAAGCTCTCGCCACCGTGGGCTCCGGTCGCAGCGCCTCGACCCAGTCGACGAGCTCCCGGAAGTGCTCGCCGGTCGCGGCCTCCACCACCCACCGGTGCACGTCGTCCGCCACGTCGGCGAGGGCCATGTCGCGCAGGTCCGAGGAGGCTATGAGGCCGTACGGTATGGTCAGCACGTTGCCGAAGTAGGCCTTCATGGCGCCGTCCGGGAACAGGCGAGTGCGCCCGTCCACGACTACGCCCATGCAGCACGAACGTTCACGCGGGGATGACGCCCTGGCGTGGAGCTGCCACAGGTGGGCTGTGAACGCCTCAAACTTCGTGCGCCCGGGTCCAGCCGAGGCCTGCAGCGCGGCGACGTCCGCGGCGGCCACGCGGTAAATACGGTTGAAAGCGGCGGCTGCCATGGCTGGCGGGGCCGGCGCGCAGCTGACAGGGACGAAGAGGCGGTCGGCGAGGGTGTCGGTGCACGGCGGAGACGGGCTGCTCGGCGCGAGGAAAGAGCGGTGAAACGATGGCACCAGCGAAGCGGAGCTGCCCCGGGCTGCCGCCGCCCACGCGACGAGGAACATGTTAAAGGAGTAGGCGTCGCAGACACGGTGGTCGAAGGTGCAGCCGACGACGGCGCCGCCGCACTTAAACTTGGTCACCTGCGTGCGTGTGTGTTATGCGTGCAACGCAGTGCCACAGTTGTGAGTTTATGGTAAAAGCTATAATCGAATAAATTTGCATCATTGCATGTGTTACGTGACAATTATATATACTTACTACAACAGTTATATGCTTATGTATAAAGATTCCAAGTATGTGGATTTTGGTACCTTATTAGATAATCTGTACATGTAAATATTGTGCTCAAGTATATAGAGATTAGCTAGTAATTAAGGATCGATGAAACATGATTGTTTCTGGTTTTTCGTTTTCTTTTTTTTTGGGGGCTACATTTCCTGCCTTATTTTTTTTAAAAAAAAAGAATGTAGTACGCGCGTATATATGATCCGATCCGAACCTGTAGGCACATGACCCCGGCCTTCTTCTTGGGCACCAGCTTCTCAGCGCTCTCGTCGGGCAAGCCGAGGCGCACCTCCCGTAGCTCCGTGCCGTCAGCGCTCGCCTCCGCGAAGTCCACCCCGCGGCCGTTGCACAGCAGCTCCGGTTCGCCCACGGCGTTTGCCACGACCTCCCCTGCGAGCGGGTAGTACGCCACCAAGCACTTCGCGGCGCCGCCCGCCGGTCGCGGCGGGTGGCTACCGCCGAGCCGCGTGCGAAGAAGACGCTGACGTCCATGGGCGGCAGAATAAGGTCGAGGTTGGACAACGGCAGGCGGTGCTCCTGCAGCGGCAGGGCCGGTGCCACCGTCGAGGCGGACGTGACCGTCGCCTCGTAGCCGCAGCCGTCTCTGCCTTTTGTGTACGTGATGGCTTCCTTAACCATGTTGTGCGGTGCTACGTGTGCGTTTTGTGTGAGAGTGAGGGGGGATCCAGGAGAGTTGGGCGGAGGCTACCTAGAAGGTGGTTTTATAAAAGAGGCGTGCATGGTTTTTTTATCATCCTCCGATGATTGTTACTCACATCGGTTCACAAAAATTTATTAGTTAAATTTTTAAAACTTTTGCTATCGGTATCTTTTTAAATGTTTTAAATTGGATGCATGAATATCATATGCGTAGATTTATCTTGAAACGTACTTTTATAATATTTTAATTTTATTATTTTTTTAAAAATATATTACAATAGAATTTAGTGGTCAAAGTTGAGTTTTGAAGACCGTGTCGATGTTCAAAACGACAACTATTTGTGACCAGAGGGAGTATTAGACACGGTTTGATTATAAGGGTCTGTAAAATTACATTTTAAGTTGATTTAGTCTATGATATATTGTTAATAACTATAAAACCGTAATCATATATGAAGGTATTTGAATCATTGAAACTAATGGTTGTGTTTCAAATCATAAGTTCTATCTTATTTTTACATGATTCCTCTAGGCCATTAAGTCTCAAAAGTAATAAGATTAATCGTCGAACATAGTAGTGCTACAACTACGGTACAGCAAACTACCACAAGCGTAATCTCACCAACACAAAATTAATATCGATCGGATGAAGAGTCTGATTATCTACATGCAGAGATCGAGCGTACCTCGTTAATTTATCATCCACTGGCCGGCATGCATGCAGAAGCAAGCTTAAGCGTCTGTTTATTTTAGCTTTTGATTCTGGATTCTAACCTTAAAAGTAGAATAAAAGAACAAATAGTCTGATTCTAGAATTCGATTTTCACAATTTAGTTTATCCATATGTACTAGAATCCACAATCCACTTCATATGTGATTAGTAGTAAAGTTATTGTAGTGCAGTACCTACCATTCATGTATAAATTATAATCTTATATATACCGCTGCTTACGCTTTGTCAAGCCTTTTTAACTCTGGTCACTAACGTGTCTAAAATTATCTAGCTTACGCAGGTGAAAGTTGTCATGTTAGATCATTCAGGAGTTTCGATGGATGGTTAGGAAACTCATGAAATTAGGGTGAGAAAGTGTAAGCTCAAAACATGCGATGCAATAGAGTGCCCTTAATTAATTAGTGGCTAGCTTGGCCTGCTGGTTAGTTAGAACATAAGCAAAATGCATATGGTTTCTGAAGGAAAATAAGACATCCATTTATTATTCCTGTTAGATCATGAATTCTCTGCCAAGTTTATGATATGCAAACGATCGATCAACTTGCTAATTTCCAAACCTGACAAAAATCAACTGAATGAATCCTCACTCCGGGATTCGATTGGTTCCATGCATGGACGGCCCCGCCATTTTCATTCCTCGCGAGAAAGATCAGAATTAACTATAAATACCAGTACAACTGGTTGTAGCTTGTAATTACACGGAGATAAGATTCCCGGCCCCTGCATAAAGATGAGATTCCCCCTGCAAAAACAGGTACCTATACAAGTCCGTGACGGTGATGCTTGGAATAATCTCTACCTAAACACAAGAAAACCAACACGTACTAAGGCCACATATGTTCGCCAGGAAATCTTCATCTTTTATAAAACGGGCGGTATGAGGTTGTCAAAAGAAAGAGACTTGAAATCTATGTAGAATTAACAAGAGCAATCTCACTCATCTTGCTAGCCTTGAGATATGCTCATTAGTTAGTAGTTACAACTAAGGAACATACACAAAGTCAGTCAAACCATCTTCTTTAAAGATATGGTACTAGCTAACTGGTACGTATCTCGCAAATATTAGGTTCGGTTGGCCACAGGAAAAAGGCTCACCGCCCACACACACTATTTTTAACGCTAATTAAGATTTAAGTTGGAGCACAAACATACCTCAGCATGTGCATATACGAAGCTCGAACTTTAGAAAATAAGATTAATTAAAACGCCAACGGAGAAAAAGAACAATTAGTTTTGCTGGTTACATGATCAACATTGACTAGCTGTAGTAGTACTTCAAAATGTCGATCACGAGAGAATCAATGTTGATGTTAGCACTTGAAATATTCGAAAAAAATATTGAGAGAAGATGTGAAATTAAATGTTGAGTGTACTGAGAGAAGATCAGGGTGGTGGCCTATGCGCCACAGCATGCGAGCTGCCAGCGCTAACTAGCTTTTCCGTACGTGTTAGTAAGTTCAGGCTTGACCATGCAAAGCCATGGATCGACCTATCGCTCTATCACTAGCCTAGCTATGTAGTACAGCGCTAGCTAGGTAAGAAAGAAGCCAGAGACGACAGGTGGTGGTGGTGGTGGTGATGCAACAGTGTAGCTAGTTAGCTATACTTTGATCCATTTGTCTCGCCAGAAAGTGAGTTCAAAGTATTTGCCTCGTACGGCCTTTGGACTTTGTAGACATGACTATATGCCAAACTATATATATATATATATATATATATATATATATATATATATATATATATGCTTCTTGAACTTGCAGGGGCTTATTTTTTTAAATCATTTTAGTGTGGAATAAGAGTGATTCATTATTTTTTATTAAGCAAATATATTCTTAAGAATATATGAATTTTTTCATATTATTTTGTACAGCTGTTTTCGGGATTGTGATATGTCACTTTTTATACACATACATCTTTATACACACAAATATATATGTTTATACACATACATCTTTGGTCAACAAAATATACATACACATAAAATTGGAGGATTTTCTTTTTTTTGTAACTCTCGGTATATAATGAATTTGATCTTGAAATTTCATACGTAGGGACACATATACATATTCATTTGACATGATACATATTCATTTGACATCTCACACATATACATAGAAATCTCACACATATACATAGAAATCTCACACATATACATCTCACACATATACATTTGAAACTTCACATATACATCTCACACATATACATTTGAAACTTCACATATACATACTCTAGTTTGATTGCTCTCAGATTATTGGGTTTAAATGAAGATTTAGAATCTTCACCTCAATCACAAATGGGCTAGACAATTTAATTTAGTGACTTAAGCCTTGAACTCTTACCACCTTAACATGCACAAGAAAATTGTAACAGTACATAGAAATCTCACACATACATAGAAAGAAAGTATATACTGCATAACAGAATGATGCCCATAACATTGGCCCATAACATTGTCAATATGATGCATTGCATAGAAAGAAAGTATATATACTGTATATTTATAAATAGTCTAGTAAAGTATCAAGAATTTCATGTCACAATCAGCTAGTTACAAGGATACTGTATATTTATCTACATCCTAATATCTTGATCATCCATGGATAATTAGCGAGCATGAATTTTTATCTCTGACATGAATAATCTTCTATCCTTTGCTCGATTTCAATACCTTAGATCTTATAACAAATAATGATTCTTTGTTTAAGATGCCCGGTATCTTGCTACATGCTTTGCCCACTCAAGTGTATTACAAAACTAAAAATATTTACACTATTAACTGTCAATAAAACCTTAATGGACAATCAACATTTCTAAAAACAATTATCAATTAGTGCATCACATCACAGTCCTAGCTATTACATTAAAAATTGAGCAATGCTATTCTAATTAGTAACCACTAGAAATCTTAAGCGACGAGGATCGAGCTACCACATGAAATCCAAATTATGCGAGCGGTGAAAATAACCAATAATTTCAATCATGCAAGTCTAGCAGTTCAAGGCTTAGATCATTTCATTAAACGTCATGTTCATTAAGAAACCCAAATAACATCACAGGCAATACCTCTCCTTCCACCCAGCAAGGATCAAATGCAGGCATAACAAGGAGAAATAATGGAGTCATACAACTATTGCTCTCAGATTTAATAAATTGATGGGTTGCTCCAAATGAGCCCTCCAACACCAATTTCAGCAATATATCACAGGGTATACAAATCTGAAACCATTTAGCTAAATGCACGCATGTCAGGTTAAACTCAGGATCAGCACCTTGCAATCTGAATATGAGTTCTAGAACTCTTAACTCAAGAAATGGAGTAATGTGCATTGATATTAAGGTTGCGGTGCTCACATAGCATTTTTTTACTCAAAAGCACTTGGTGTCATTTATGCACTCTCGACTACTCTCTACCCTAAAACAAAGCAAACATCAAATATCACTTCAATATGACAGTGCATACACAAATGAAATCCCTATAATTTGTACCATTCAATCACAGAAAGATCATTTTCGGACAAGGAACAGTAATGTATCTCAGGAGCGGCGACGGCAACAAAATTTGAGTTTAACCCGGTACCCGGACTCCAAGCATTCAACTTCAAGCAAATTTGCAACCAAATTAAGGGTGTCTAATAATTGTAGGTTGCAATCGGGCATATTAACATGACAAACTACTTCCGAAAAGAAATGGTTGCAATCGGTGACGCAACCAATTCTTTAACCCTAGTTCATCATAGAGCACTACTGGCGAGGACAACGGTGAGGACTATCGAGAAGGTGAGGAAGACGAACTTACATTGTACTAAGTCGGAGGTGAGAAATGGCGGCGAGGTCGTCGGAGGCGAGGAGCAGCGGTGGGGTCGTCGGAGGCGAGGTCGTCTTGTGAGGCAAGGCTTGAGGCGAGGCGGGCTCGAGGAAAGGCTTCAGAGGCGAGGACGGCGGCGGTGGGGTCGTCGGAGCCAGGAGGACAGCGGCGGTGGGGTCGTTGGAGGCGAGGTCGTCGGAGGTCTTTGCAAGCAGCGGAGGCGAGGAGGAGATTGAGGAACAATGGCGGGAGTAGCAAAATTGGGGAAGAGGAGGCGGAGGATTTATAGCACCATCGGTCGGTTGGTGTATTCAACAGGATCGATGTCTCATATCGACGGTTGGATACACCAACCGGGATCGATGACTCTATCGATCCGGTTGGTGTATCCAAGCAGATCGATGGGTCGACCTCAGCGACCCTAGGCACTATCGGTCCGGTTGGATACACCAACCGGTGATGTGAAGGGTTTATAAAACTCAAAATGATTTAGCGCCCTTAGTAGTCGATAAGAAATCTCCTCCCCCAGCTAGCGCGAGGCGCTTGAGTGCGAGCTCCCGTCCGTGAGGTCTCGGGTTCGAGCCCCTTCGTGCCCCTAGCCCTTCTCTTTTTTTTTCTTTTTTTTATTTCTTAAATCTCTTTGTTTAACTATTGTTTCATTAAATAATTTTTAAAAATGCTTTTACCACTTTAGATTCATTTATCTTTTTTTTAAAACGGGTTTTTAAATGTACTATTTAACTATTGTTTCATTAAATAATTTTTAAAAATGCTTTTACCACTTTAGATTCATTTAGCCTTTTTTTAAGATTTCTTTTTAAAATCTCTTGTTTAACTATTGTTTCATTAAATAATTTTTAAAAATGCTTTTACCACTTTAGATTCATTTATCTTTTTTTAAAAACGGGTTTTTTAAATGTACTATTTAACTATTGTTTCATTAAATAATTTTTAAAAATGCTTTTACCACTTTAGATTCATTTAGCCTTTTTTTAAGATTTCTTTTTAAAATCTCTTGTTTAACTATTGTTTCATTAAATAATTTTTAAAAATGCTTTTACCACTTTAGATTCATTTATCTTTTTTTTAAACGGGTTTTTAAATGTACTATTTAACTATTGTTTCATTAAATAATTTTTAAAAATGCTTTTACCACTTTAGATCCATTTAGCCTTTTTTTAAGATTTCTTTTTTAAATCTCTTGTTTAACTATTGTTTCATTAAATAATTTTTAAAAATACTTTTACCACTTTAGGTTCAATTAGCCTTTTTTTAAGATTTTAAGAAATAAAGTAATTTTTGCACTCTTATAATTCCATTGCAAATTGTCACCTTGTTATATTAGTATAGAGACTTTGAACAATATTGTTAGTCAAATATTAGTACAATTTGAGCAGAAAATACGAACAACAGGAAAACCTCTAGAGGAATGAGAAACTAGTATGTTAGTAGTCTATTACACCAAAAGAAAGCAAAACAATCCTTATTTGCTAACATACTTTGCTTTTACAAGTGATCCTTCATTATGATCGCGGCGTCGTAGGGAGTTTCCTCTGTATCATTCGGGACACCAATGTCTACATCCACCGTGAAAGGAGGCATTTCGTCGAGGCGATTATACTCTTCTTCGTCGTGGCGCCTCAACTCCGACAATCCTTCTTTTACGGAAGAACCACGTGGCGCCTTGGCGATCGCTCTGCTAGTCTTCTCATACGCTTTTTCGGTTTCTTTGTCCATGTCCATCACATAGAATACATGTGTCACATCATTAGCGAAACACGAGCGGTTCATCCCTATAGGCCACTTGCTTGAGGTCCACAGTTGTCATACCATACTTATCGATATCCACGGTGTCGGTTTGACCCATTGGCACCAAGCAGAGGACTTTTAATGGCCCGTACTCGACTCAGATCTCCTCTATGAAACCATAGTAGGTGTCCATCTTTCCATTTTGTCCAAGGCATCTATCTGACGCCTTTGTTTTGGTTGGTGCTCTTGCTATCTCGGGTTGTCGTGTAAAATGTGTACCCATTTATCTCATACCCTTGGAATGATATGATTGTTGTGGGCGGTCCTCGAGCCAAGAGTTTCAATTGTTCATCGTCTGCATTGCCTTGCCCATGATTGCTTTTGTAACCAAGCTGCGAAATGATCCATTTGCTCCACTGCGATCCACTTATCGACTTCTCTGGGTATTGGGCGTGTGAGACTCATCTCGTGATCATAGATATACTGAGCCACTCTGCTTGCTTGTTTCAATACCGTGAAATGTGCTTGTTTAAATGCAAGTAGATCGTCGCTATAGGATTCTTTTCTCCCTAAAGTCCCTTTTCCGTAGCCTCCTCTCATGGCGTGATCTGAGGACGCCAATCGGATTCAGATCATCCATGTAACTAACACAAAACTCGATCACCTCCTCTGTCTTTGACACCTGCGCAATGCACTATACAGGCGAGACCGATTCTGAACATACTTCTTTAGGATACCCATGTACCTCTCGAAAGGGAACATATTGTGGAGGAACACAGGTCCAAGAATTTCTATCTCTTTAACAATGTGGACCATGAGATGGACCATAATATCAAAGAAGGATGGAGGGAAGATCATCTCAAGGCTAACCAGACTATTGACCATGTCATCATGCAGACTAGATAACTTATTCGCTCGATGACCTTCTGCGACACAGCGTTGAAGAACGAACACGACTTTATGATTGTCCTCGTACCTAATCTGGCAGAATACCTCGCATCACCACTGGGAGCAACTGTGTCATCAACACATGACAATCATGGGATTTTATGTGTACGATTTTATTCTCTTTCATGTTTATGAGTCTCCTTATGTTCGAGGAGTATCCAGAAGGGACCTTCACACTGTTCAAGAACTTAATCATGTTTTTTCTCTTCCTTGCTTTCGAGTGTAGCTCATGGGTGGAGGTAATGTTGTCCTTTCTCTCTCTTTTCCGGATGTAGGTCGTTCTGAGTCCCAATAGTCAGAGGTCCTTTCGTGCTTGAAGTATATCTTTTGACTTACTGGTACATATCTAGAAACCTAGTAGGTTCACGCAGACATTCTTCGTGATATGCATGAAGTCCAAATGAGTGGCGGACCTCTAAGTCTTTCGAGAAGGTAAGTCCCAAAATATTGACTTCTTCTTCCAAATGGCCTTCGTGTGACCTTGTTCAAGGACGGGTTTGCTACCAGACCTTTTCCAAATACTACTTTCAGATCCTTTACCAAAGAAAATACAAGCGCCCCATTGCGATGCATGGGCTTCTTACGTTTCTCTTCGTCCCATCAAAATTCTCACCATTCCTCCAAACTGGGTCCTTCATATGGAGGAACCTCTGATGGCCCATGTACACAACCTTTCGAGAGTTTTTAGGTACTTGCTGTCCGTATCCTCTAGCGATGGATGCGGGCTTTATATCCTTTGATAGATAGGCCCGATAGGTTACCAAGTGCGAGGCGGCCGTTGATGGTTACGAATAGCAATGCACGAGAGTGAAGTGCTCTCTTTTGTACTCATCCCATACACGTACACCATCGTTCCACGGTGTTAACAGATCTTCAACCAACGGTTTGAGGTACACATCAATGTCGTTTCGGGTTGCTTCGGCCTTGGATAAGCAATGGCATCATAATGTACTTCCGCTTCATACACGTACCAAGGAGGAAGGTTGTAGATACATAGAGTCACGGGCCAAGTCTTTGTATTTGCTGCTCATATCGCCGAACGGGTTCATCCCATCCGTACTCAACCCAAACCTTATGTTCCTTGCATCCTCAAAAAAGTCCGGGTATGTTCTATCGACTTTCCTCCTTTGGGAGCCATCAGCAAGGTGCCTTAGCCTTCCGTCGTCCTTACGGTCTTCCTTGTGCCAGCATCATCCGGGCATGCGCTTTGTTATAAATAAACGCTTCAACCGGGGATTACAGGAAATACCACACCACCTTAGCAGGAGGTCTCTTCTTCTTCTGTTGCCCTCTACCTCACAGGTCATCACGCTGGTCTTATACCGCGAGTTTTGCACACGGACATGCTTAGAATCCTCATACTCATTGCGATAAAGGATACAATCATTACGACATGCATGTATCTTCTGTACCTCCAACCCCAAAGGCGGACAACTTGTTTGGCATCGTGCGTAGTTTCGGCGGTGTGTTCCCCTCTCGAAGTAACTTCTTTATGAGGCATAACAACTCGTCGAATCCTTATCGGACAATCCATTGGTCGCCTTCCATTGCATCGGTTCTAGTGTGGTACGCAACTTTTTATGGCCTGTCGACGGTTTGGGTACAACAATGTTCCGTGGTCCTCCCATAGGCGCCGGAACCTTCGTAATGTCTTTCATCGATGTATTCTCCTCTCCATCACACAAACATCTGGTCTAGGTCATCATCACCACACTCCCCAATGTATCTTGAAAGAACCGTGTTGACCGGCGTCCGGGATATTGTTGTCGCCTCTTCTTCTTCACCGTCTTCTGTATAATCTCTTCTTCACCGTGCTTGGTCCAGCGGTATAGTTCGACATGAAACCTCTTGTGAGCAAATGAAAGTGAAGGTGGCTGGATTTTGGCCACTCCTTCTCATTCTTGCAGTCTATGCATGGACAACATATGTAGCCCGACGTCGTGTGTGCATCGGCCGCACGAAGAAAATCTTGCAAACCCTGCAAGAACTCCGGGGAGCGTCGATCCATGTACATCCATCGCGGTCCATCTACATTATGTTACATCAAGATAACTGTTAGCTCATTTTCCAATAATGAATTGTTGAACCAAAACCTAAATATATTAGCTAGATCCACACCTTCAATCCGAGCTAAATAATAATCCAAGCAAAATATAAACCCACACAACAAGTTTTTGCAACCTACAAAAAGAATTGGTCGATCAGTGCGGATTCAAAATTACGAACAAAATTCACACGACTTTGTTTGCAAATTCTGTTGAAATTGTAACACCCTAAAATTTCTAAATTATTATTCAATCATTTATTTTTATTTTTTTCTAAATCTCTAGCACTTAATTAATGATGTTTTCAAAAATAATTTCTTGATGGAAATTAAAACCAAAATTATACTAGAAGTAATTTTCTAAGTTTAAAATATTCCAAAGTATTTTTGAAAACTTTTCTCAAATATTGAACTCATTTTATATTTTCTATAAAGCCATTCATATTTACGATATTATTTTAATTCGCAAATGAATTTAAATTTCTTCTTTTCCACATAACCATTGCCATTTGAAGATCCCAAACTCCATGATTTCCATGCACCATTCTCCCCAACTACGTGCAACCAAACCTTATCCTTCATCGATCGATGGAACTAAAACCTAAATTTAAGCTAGATCCACACATTAAATCGAGCTACATTATAATCCAAGTAAATTCTAAGCTTACACAACAAGTTTTTGTATCCTATTTGAAAAGATCAAGCTAGATCTCTACATTCATATTAATCTTTCATCAATCATGGGAAAAGATCAAATTTTTTCATAATTCAAGCAAAAAAGAGGCTCCATTTAACACCAAATGATGTGAGGAATGATGTTACTAACCTTAGTTACCTTGGTTGCGAGTAAAATGACCAAAATTTTGAAATTTGGGCAGCACCTCCTCTACATTCATAATCTTTGATCAATCATGGGAAAAGATCAAATTTTCTTCATAATTCAAGCAAAAAAGAGGCTCCATTTAACACCAAATGAAGTGAGGAATGATATTACTAACCTTAGCTACCTTGGTTGTGAGTAAAATGACCAAAATTTTGAAATTTTGGGCAGCACTCCCTCTCTTCAAGCTCTTGGTCAAGCTCCACCGTTCTTTTCGCGCCTTTGGAATGATCTGGGTCCAGCGAGCGGAGGAGGAAGAAGTTTAATTGGGACTCAAGACTGGGTTGAATACACGAACCGAAGATTGATGAGATCACATCGATGCTGGGTTCGTGTCACGAACCCGGTATTTAGCACCCACTAAATAGTACCGGTTCGTGACATTTAACCTGGCATCGATGTGATCTCATCAAGACGATTCGTGTCGCCAACCGTACTAATCGCTTCCCCGCAACTGAGCCGCTGAACCGGATCGATCTAACTATCATCCCGGTCAGATCTTGAACCGATCTCGATGGGCGGTAGCAAAGGGGATTACGTAGTAGTGTAAACCATCTTGCCAATGCTTGCACCGCTTTTAACAGGGATGCTTACTTCTACGTACCCACTATACATATCTTCTGGAACATTAATAATCAAAACGTGTAGCACAGTACCTCACTAATTAACTAAAATCTACAAACTTTAAAATCGCCAAATGAGGTCCTTAAATGCCTCAACAAACTTTCTATTAAGAAAGTTATTTGCCTTGCATATTCACATGAACATTAACGCTATGCGTATGAGCATTTGTCTTGCCTATTCACACGAGGAAAAATGTTAAAAGGACTGAACTTAAAATCAGAAGTCAAGGATTAGATCAGCTCATCGTTTCCGGTTTGCCTTGCCTATTCACATGAACATTAACACTATGCGTATGACCATTTGTCTTGCCTATTCACACTAGGAAAAATGTTAAAAGGATTGAACTTAAAATCAGAAGACAAGGATTAGATCAGCTCATAGTTTTCGGTTTGCCTTGCATATTCACATGAACATTAACGCTATGCGTATGACCATTTGTCTTGAATTTTGGTTCATAGGCTAAGATTAATTAGACTGCTTGGAGTCAAAATCTTTTAGTCATCTTTTTTTGAATCAGACTTTCTCCCCAAATAATTTCTTTGTGTTTCTCCGGACTAAATTTTATTTCTCTTTCCTCAAGTTCGGCGCAACCTTAATCAAATTCCATTTTCGCCGGACCATTTCTTTTTAGTTCGGTGTTGAAATCTACTCAGTCAAAAAAATTCTAACCGAGCACATTTCATTTAAGACGGACCGTTTTAGTCTCTCATAAAATTTAGTCCGGTGCAAGGTTTGTCTTCACCAGACCATTCTATGGTATGTTGTTAAAAGTTCCTTGAATTAAAGTTTAATCGAGCGTACACCATTCACGCCGGAACGACTTCCGTTAATACAAAATTTAGTCCAGTGCAGATGTATTCCTCTCGGTTGGACACATATCTTCTTTCAAAAAGTCCGTTGGTACAAAACTCCTTGAAATTCTTCTACGGCGGACTAAATTTTTCGGTCCGGTGCACATGTTCAAAATCACATCTTTTCGCCGGACCAAAATATTCTAAAATCCCATGTACGCCAGACCAAGCAAATTTAGTCCGGCGCAAATGCTCTCTTCAACAATATTAGTTCGGAGTACAAAGAACTAATCTCTAAGCCTATTTTTTGCAAAGTCCATTGTAAATGTGATAGCCTATTTTCGACAGTTTGACGTGTTCCAACGGCTCCTGTGGTATGTGTAACGGCTATATACAGTTCAAATGGCTATATAAGCATTTTCTGAGCCTTCCTACACAGAACTTTTTGATATCTTTTGATCTCATTGATATTTTAGCACTTTAGAGTTTCCATTCAACCAAAGAGGCGTGCTTCAACTTTGAACTTCAAAACTTAAAACTTTTAAGTGTTTGAGCTTTGTTTAGTTAATGTTGTGCTAAGTGAACCAAGAGACGGGGCTTGTGGATAGTTTATTACTCTTGGATCTTAGTGGTCCTAGACGGCTTGGAGGAAGTGTTAGTGCGACCTATCCAAAGGTGTTTGTGGAAAGACACCATTGACTGTGAGAGGTCGGGACTCACCTTACCGGAGTGGTGAAAGAGTCATACTAGTGATCACCAAATCTACTGCGGCTAGCTTTGGAGGAGCTATACTTCGAGAGAAATGCTCTAACGTGGAGTAGGAGGTTGGCTCCGAACCACGGGATAAATTCTTGTGTCTCTTGTGCAAGTTCTTACTTTTGTGATAACTTCTCACTGCTTTTTAGTACTCTTCAGTTTTTGTGATGAAACTGAAGAGGAGTCCAGCGATAATGAAGATGAGGATGTAAAGAAGTTGGCCTTGCTGATGAGAAAAACCAACAAAATCATGAGGAGGGTTAATACTAAAGACAAAGGAATGTCAATATCTTACTACTCAAAGAAAAATCCTTTCTCTAACATTATTTGCTTTGAGTGTTGTCGGGGATTGGATAATTTCTATAAGGACTCTTATACCCTGGCAGCCAGCTTTTGGCCGACCATGTATACTCTTGTATGGTGTCCCCAAGGAGGACCCTCGGATAATCTAGCCGGCGGGTCAGCTCGACCATAGTAGGCTCGGTGCTCGCCCTCGAGCATCCATGCTCGTCCCCCAAGCATGCAAGCTCGGTAACGTACAAGGATCGATCAGAGCTGGGGTAATATTCCTCGTGCATGATCAGAAGATCGTGTTCACCCCACAACGTTTACATGGCGATAATTATGCCACGATCTAGGGCCGTTATGCCCATGATGGGAACGTGGCAAGAATCAAGGCTGCAGTTACGGACACGGTTAATCGCGCATTATTCGGCTGCAGTTATTTCGATTATCTTGTAAGCTATAAGACCCCCCCCGGTAGATCGGTAAAGGGGATGACGAAAAGGGAAGAGAAAGCTAGACACAAACACACACATAAACTCAAGGCTTCCTGTAAGAGTTCGACAACAATAGTGAAAGTCACTGGAGTAGAGTTATTATCTTCGCTGTGAGAGGCCCGAACCAGTATAAACCCTTTTGTCCATTTTCCGAGTATCCCATTCTAAGAGCATTCTTCAGACGCAAACCCTTCACCAAAAAGGGGTCGTGTTGATCCCTCATTCAACAAGTAAACTCGACGGGGGACCTGTTTCCCAAACGTCGACAAGTGTAATGAAAAAGGCCACATAGCTGCCCGATGCCCCAACAAGAGTAAGAAGAAGGGTAAGAACAAGGACAAAGATGATGAAGAGGAGGAGAAGGTCCACGACAAAATTAAAAAGAAATACATCAAGAAGGTCCACGTACTCCAAGAGATATTCAAGAAAAGGAAAGGGAGAAGCTCGTATAGGTGAATGGATCAACAATGAAGAAAGCTCTAGTGAAAAATCTTCTTCGGATGATGATACAAGGTCAAAAGGGCTGGCGAGGCTTGCTCTAGATGAGTCAACCCCTCCTCCACCTTCATTTCCACTTTGCCTTATGGCGAGAAATGATGAGGATAAGGTAAATGATTCTTCCTCATATGATGAGCTAGTTGATATAATCGAAGAGTTTAATAATGCCCTGCATGCTAAAGTAAATTCAGTCAAAGCTCTAAAGAAAACTATTACTAGCTTAAATAATGAACAAAATTTGATGCAGACCGAGTTTGAAAAGCTCACAAACGATCATGAAAATCTTGTTCATACTCATAATGATTTGGTTGCTGATCACGCTTCACTTGTAAAAAATCATAATGATTTGCAAAGTAGGTATTGTGAGCTTGAAATAGAAAATGAAATGCTTGTTAACAAATCCAAGACCGTATCTTTATGTAATGTTTTGGTTGCTTGTAATTTGTTCAATGATGAAAATGATGCCTCTAGCTCATTTAGTATATGTGGTAAAGATTGCAAAAATGCATCTTGTCTTTGGGAGCTTATGATTGAAAAACGAAGAACTAAAATCTAAAGTAGCAAAGTTTGATAAAGGATTAGAAAAATGCTTCCTTGATAGTGTCACTTTTGATAAAATCTTATAGAACAGAGGGTCAACTTGGGCAAAAAGGATTAGGGTATAAGCCTAAGATTTTGCCTAAGAAGAATGGGTGGACCAAACCTGAACAAATTTTTGTCAAAAAGGGCACCCAATGTTATTATTGTTATAAATCAAATCATGCTTCTAAAAATTGTAATCTTGCTAGTGCCCCTCATGCTAAAGTGAAAAGGGGCTGCATGGTAGACGCTCATTATATGTTGTTTAAAGATTTTAGAGATAAAATGAATGTGAAATATGTTGGCCCCTCTAATCTTGATAAGAAACTTAAAACTGTTTGGGTGCCTAAATTCTTGCTTACAAATCCGTTTGGCCCCAAAATTGTTGAAACTAATACCAAAAGACCCAAAAGTATTTGGATATTAAAGTCAAGAAATGAACTTATGTGTTTAGATGAACTATAAAAGTGGAGGCCGACATTGGGTAATTGACAGCGGATGCACTCAATATATGATCGGAACCTCAAGAATGTTCACCTCAATTGAAGGAGAAAATGATCCCAGTCACAAGATCACTTTTGGAGATAATAGCAAGCGAAAGGTAAAGGGTATTGGTAAGATTGATATCTCCAATGATAATTAAAAATGTTCTTCTTGTTGAATCTTTAAACTTCAATCTATTTTCGGTTGCTCAATTATGTGATCTTGGATTCTATTGTGTTTTCTCAATTGATGGGGTAACTGTGTTTGATAAAAATGAAAAGCTTATATTCAAAGGTTTTAGATTTCAAAATCTCTATCTAGTTGATTTTAATTATAACTCCTCATGTATCTCGACTTGCCTCTTAGCTAAAGTCTCCCTTGGTTGGCTTTGACATAGGCGTCTTGGGCATGTGGGTATGTCTAATCTTAAAAGGCTTTTCAAAAATGAGCTAGTGGCGGGTCTAAAAGATGTTAAGTTTGAAAAGAACAAGCTATGTAGTGCTTGCCAGGCCGGTAAATAGGTAGCTAATTCTCATCCTATTAAAAGTATCATGTCCACCACTAGACCACTTGAGCTCTTGCATATGGACGTGTTTGACCCCACTGCATATGCTAGCATTGGTGGTAACTCATATTGTCTTGTAATAGTAAATGACTACTCCCGTTTTACTTGGGTATTCTTTTTACCAATTAAGAGTGGAGTTGGAAAAATTTTCAAAACATTTACAAAAAGGGCCCAAAATGAATTTGATTGCCCCATTAAGAAAATTAGGAGTAACAATGGATCTGAGTTTGTCAATACTAACATTATTGAATATTGTGATGAATTAGGCATAAAGCATGAACTTTCAGCCACCTATACTCCTCAACAAAATGGTGTGGTTGAGAGAAAGAATAGAACTCTGTAAAATCATGTGCTGAAAAATTGGCTGAGTAATGAAATTGGCATTGCAAAGTGGTTGTGATCATGGCATGTGTGGTGTTCGTGCATATGCTAGTTCAGATGAATATTTGATATGCTTGTGATAGCATGATATTGGTTTTGCTTGATGCAATGCGCTCGTGTGAGTGGTTGCATGGATTGACTTTGAGTCAAGTCGTGGACTTATGCTTGGATCTATTTCTTGTTTATTCATGTGCAGGTGTTGCTCGAGGGCGAACGTGGTCGATGACGGGACCGGAACTAGGTTCATGGAGGAACTAAGGTTCGGGACTAGGTTCAGGGAGGAATCGAGGTCTTGGTGGTCGAGGATGTCATGCGGGACGTTCGGGCTAGAGAACATGCACATGAAGGCTGGTTAGTCACGTATTTACAGCATGTGGGTTGTACATGCGTGCAAGAGTTGTTTTTGGCCATGTTGGGCCAGGTTGAGATGTATACGAACTCTTTCTATGTGGGAAGTGGAGTTGTATTCAATCTCTTTATGTTTGCTTTGTATAAATAGGGGGAGGTGTCTCCTGTTTATGTAGAGAGCAAGGTTTTAGGGTTGTACTCTTTTGTTTGGAGTACTGTTAGACAAAAAGAAATAAAATATCTTTCTTCGACTCGGCGGCCTGTGCATTGCGTGAGGGTTTTCTGGCGTCTAGATTTTGAGTCGCTGATTGCTTCCAACGTTGTGGCTGCATGCAACTGCAAGCTTTAGCACCTTGAGGCTCCCTGGTAACTAGAAGTGTTTCACGTGCATGCAAGAAGACCTGCGCTAATTTGGTCCGTTGTTGATTCGCGTTTTTCCGTCATTTGTTGCTTCAATCATCTTGCAAAGGTAATATCTCTTGATCCGTAGATCCGATCAATTTGATTCTTATTGGGTTAGATTTGTAATTGAATTTAGTTTCTAGATTTAAAATTTTATATCAATCTAATGGTAGGATCTTGGGTTAATCATGTTTGAGTATTGGTCTATCACTGTTAGATCGCTAATTGTTTTAGTCATCTTGCAAAGGACATAACTTTAGATCCGTAGATCTGATTGACCTGATTGTTTTTGTGTTAGCTGTGGAATTGAGTCTAGTTTCTACAGTTAAAATTTACATCAATCCAATGGTGGGATCTCCAATAATTTCTATTTTGTGAACTAGTCGCCAGTTTGCTCGCCTGGTCGCCCAAGTGCTCTACTGGTCGTCCAAGTGTCTTACTGGTCGCCCAAGTGGTCTGCTGGTCGCCCAGACTGCTCTACTGATCATCCGATTGCTCTACTGGTCGCCCAGACTAGTCTACTGGTCTCCCAACTGCATAAACTGGTCTCTCAACTATGTGAACTGGTCTCCCGACTGTTTGCCATCTGTGTGAACTAGTCTCCAAGAAATTTGAGTTTAAATTGGGGTGTGTTAGAAAAACAAAGTTCAAAATTTTGATTTTAGCTTCTGCGCAATCATTCACCCCCCTCTGATTGCTACATTAGTATATTTCGATCCTACAAACTCTCATAGAAATGGCTAGATCTATGTTAAATAAGTATGGCACTTCTGATGCCTTTTGGGTCGAAGCCATCAACATGGCCTATCATGCAATCAACCGTCTTTATCTTCATTGACTTCTCAAGAAGACTCCATACGAGCTATTACTTGGAAGACGGCCCAACATATCCTACTTTCGTGTGTTTGGATGCAAAGTATACATCTACAAGAAAAGAACACACCTGGGTAAATTTCAAATGAGATGTGATGTTGGTATTATATTATGATATTCTTCTAAGTCTAAAGTTTATAGAGTGTTCAATAATACAACTGGCTTAGTAGAAGCAACCTATGCTGTTAAATTTGATGAATCTAATGGCTCACAAGGTGAGCATGAGAATTTAGATGATGTAGATGATGATGCCTTGGTGCAAGCTATGAGAAAGATGAAAGTTGGAGACATAAAATCCAAGGAAGACAAAGATGAGCTGCCTACACTATCCATAGAACCACATGATGGAACACAAGAAGAAGAGGAAGAAAAGGATCAAGACAGACCAACCTTCATCAAGAGTCATCACACAATTGCTAAGAATCACCCTATGGACCAAATTATTGGTGAAATCAGTAAGGGTGTTCAAAATTGCTCTAGACAAGCATCTTTTTGTGAACATTACTCATTTGTTTCTTGTGTTGAACCTAAAACAGTGGAAAAAACTCTAGAAGATGCTGATTGGATCATAGCTATAGAAGAAGAGCTCAACAATTTTGAAAGGAACAAAGTCTGGAACTTGACGGAACGTCCAAGGGATCACAACGTCATTGGAACAAAGTGGGTGTTCCGGAACAAACAAGATGAAAACAGAGTTATGGTACGTAATAAGGCAAGATTAGTAGCGCAAGGGTTTACTCAAGTCGAAGGATTGGACTATGGGGAGACTTATGCCCCCGTAGCTCGTCTTGAAGCTATACGGTTCCTTCTAGCTTTTGCATCTCATTTCAATATCACTCTTTTTAAATGGATGTGAAAAGTGCATTTCTTAATGGTATCATTGATGAAACCATATATGTTGAATAATCACCCAGTTTTGAAGACTTAAATTTTCCTAATCATGTTTACAAATTATCTAAGGCACTCTATGGTTTAAAACAAGCCCCAAGGGCATGGTATGAGTACCTTAGAGATTTTCTCTTAGAAAATAACTTCAAAATCGGGAAGGTTGATTCAATATTGTTCCTAAAAGAAATCAATGGTGCATTAATAATCTGCCAAATTTACGTAGATGATATTATTTTTGGATACACTAATATCTCCTTTTGCAAGGAATTTGGTGACATGATGGCAAAAGAGTTTGAGATGTCAATGATAGGGGAGCTTTCATTTTTCCTCGGTTTTCAAGTCAAGCAAATGAAGGAGGGAACTTTTATTTCACAAGAAAAGTACACCAAAGACCTTCTCAAGCGCTCCAAGATGGAAGAATGCAAACCAATCAAAACACCTATGGCAACAAATACACATCTTGATCAAGATGTGGGAGGTAAGTTTGTTGACCAAAAACTTTATAGATCCATGATAAGGTCTCTTCTTTACTTGATAGCATATAGGCCCGATATCATGTTTAGTGTTTGCATGTATGCTAGATTTTAGGCTACCCTCAAAGAAGTGCATCTTAGTGCTGTTAAAAGAATATTCAGATATCTAAAGCATACTCCTTACATTGGTTTATGGTACCCCAAAGGTGCTTCATTTGAGTTTCTTGGCTATTTGGACTTCGATTATGCCGGTTGCAAAATTGATCGTAAAAGAACCTCAGGGGGTTGTCATTTGCTTGGAAGATCTCTAGTGTCTTGGTGTTCTAAAAAGCAAAATTCTGTAGCACTTTCCTTCTTTGAAGCCAAATATGTGGTCGTAGTTGTTCTTGCCTAAATATTATTTATCAAGCAAATATTTTTGGATTATGACATTAAGTTTGAAAATGTGCCTCTTTTATATGATAATGAAAGTGAAGTGAAAATAGCAAACAATCCTATTCAACACTCTCGAACTAAGCATATTGAAATCCGACATCATTTTATTCGTGATCATGTTGCTAAGGGTGACATTATGCTTAGTTATGTAAGAACTGAGGACCAATTGGCTAATATTTTCACTAAACCCCTTGATGAGGCCAGATTCTCTAAATTGAGAAATGAACTAAACATTATTGTCTTTTTAAATGTTGCTTGATAATGTCACATTTAGGGGAAGCTAAGTTGCTTGATATGCATTCCTTGATACCCACTATGTGAACAAACTAATTCCAAGTGTTGAAATAGGATAGAAGTATCTTTCTAAATAAAAAAGGGGGAGTGTGTACAACTAAAATTGTTAATTGTTGCTGAAAGCCTTTTCCTTCTATGCTTCCTTCTTATCCCATCTGACTATAGCAAATAGGCCAAATGTGACTTTTATAAAAAAAAAGGAGGGTGCTTTGAAATATCAAAGTATTTCCATTCAGCACTTGAGTCCTTCAGTTGAGTTTGAGTTGCACATACTCATGCTAAATTGGAAATAAGGCTCACACAGTTCCAAATGATTCAAAAATCCATCTTTGTTTTGTGTATTTGCTGGATGATTGAATTCTTATCTGAAGATTTTTCAGGATCTATCTTCTGATTTTTAGTTGACTTTTCCAAGTGGTTCTTTGAAAATCTCCAAGAGTTTAGCTATGCTTCTTAATTTCTAAAAGCCGAGAGATACACATTTACTACGGACTTAAATCAAATAAAAAAACTGAGAGTTACCCATTTGTGGCAGACCTTCATGGCAGCAAAAGCTCATTTGCAATGGACTAAGTGTTTTTGGTCCGGCGTAGAAGAGATTTTATTACTAATCTTGTTCAGAACAAAACTCTTTAACAACGGACCAACTGTGACTCAGTCCGTAGACCTAGAACTTAGTCCTTAGTTCAATCTCTTGTCTCTTCTTAGGTCTGGTCAGTATTGTGCTTGGAAAAAAGGTTCTCCTGAGTCAGATTGAGTAGTCCTTGTTTAGTTGAGTCAGTGTTTACACAATGCCGAGATCTAAGAATCCAGAAAAGAGAGGTTTGCTAGAGAAACTAGTAGACAAAGTTAAGTGAAAGAAGCAAAAGACATCTAGTTCCTCCCCAGGAATTTCTCTGTCAAGGCAACCTCAAGGTCCAGTGTATCTGCAAGATACTCATACTGCTGGAAGAGTAAACAGAAAAGTAGTAACATCTCATCCACAGAAAGGCAAAGGGAAACAAGTTGTTGAATCAAAATCATCCTCTTCTGAAGATAGTGATTATGAGCCTAGTAGCAAGTCTTCTTTACAAAATGTAGAGCTTGATGATAAGGTTGATGTGCTTAACTGGGAAAAGCTTGCCACTCTTGGAGGGAAAAAGCTAAGGGCAGTAAGATTAATGAATGAAAAGATGTGGTTTTCTGTCAACAGACCACCCCTAGATGAAAACTTTATCACAAATTTACAAAGAATATATTCATTGGATATAAAAGTAGGAGGCATAGAAAGGGAACATCTTTGTCAGCTCTCTCAAACCATCAGTATGTGGACTAGAACCAAGTAAATTCAGTTGTCGGTTCAACAAAAATATATGACTGCATAAATTCCACACCTAGACTTGCCAACCTGATATCAAATAGCACTATTCTGTGGAATGTAAATAGAACCTTAGAATTCTATGCTTCTCTATTAGTGAACAAGCAAAGGCGTTATATAATGTTCACTATAGATGGAAAAATTAGAAAAGTGAGGTCACCCTAATTTGAAGCAGCTATTGGTGCCTCTAGTCCTTTGTTCAACAGGGATAGAATTCATGAGAGGATGTTTCCTGGTCAAAGATGGAGGCAAGTGGGTGACATGCTAGATCTGCAAATATCAGCCCACATATATAGAGACATCACAGAAGCTAATTTCAGCCCAAACAGAGTTCACTGTTTGTCAGATGAAGCTAAAGTATTGTTGCTGATCCTGAGACATACCATATTCCCTATGTCTGGCTATAAAGAAGGTGTAACTTCTAACTTGGCTTGGCTTCTTCATTTAATTTTGTCAAGACAGCCCATTGATTTGGTAGACTACATCTTTGGTGAAATGGAAGAAGCAATATATAGAAAAATGGGAAGTCCTCTACCTTTTGCACAGTAAATAACTCAAATGTTCCAAGCTCAAGGAATTATAACACAAGAAGAACTGAACATGGATTTTAAGTGTTTTATCAAGAAATACACTATGCATAAGTCAACTGGGGAAGCACTTAGTGTGTCAGGATTTCTTCACGCTCTACAGCAAAATCAATCACATGAAGAGAAAGAACAAGAACATCCAAATCTAGAAGAAGTGGAAGAACAGCCCAGTATGGAACTTGTCCCAAAGTTCGTAGAGTCTGATCCTAAAGAAAGTAATGAGCCAAGTGCTCATAATGAGTTTGATGATGAAAGAGGTAGTCCTGCTGGAAGTTTTGTAGCTCCAAGAAGTGGTAGCTACAGCCATCATTCTCTTCATTCTCAAATTCAGGGTAGCCATCTTAGTGCAAAAGGATCTGATAAAAGAAATGAGCCAAGTGCTCACAGTGGGTTTAATAATAATACTCTTAGTCATGCTGGAAGTTTTATGGCTCCTAGAAGTGGTAGTCATGGATATCAATATGCTCATTCTCCAATTCAAGATGTTCCTGTTTCAAGCATTTCAATTTATCTTATGATGGAACATTCAGCATCTAGAACTTTCTTTCAGCAAGATGAACCAACTGAGATATATGGAGATAGTCATTTAGATCCAAGGAAGCTCTTTTATGAAGAAGATATTGCTACTCAGGTAGTTTCCAGCTCAGTTGCTCAATCTCAGGCTGAGAACAGCAAATTCGCTATCTTCAAGAATTGGCTGCAGCTGCAAGGTTTATTGAGGGTGAAGGAGTAAAGCCAGGAGCCCATGATCATGAGGCAGGAGGGTCAGGAGTACCTCAAGGGCCTGATACAACCTTTTATCCTCCTCCTCCTCCAGAAGCTCACCTAGAGCATGCTCAACATGATACTTCCCCAGGATGGGAAAGCTTATTTGATACTCAGCCAGGCTGGTTTCAATCTTATGAGCAGCGATACTATGCGGATCAGAGAGGATTCCAAGCAAGATATGAGGAAGATCAAAGACTAGCAACTCAAAGGTATGAAAAACAAATGAGAGCTATGCAGCAGTACAATGAGCAAGTCCAAGAAATGATGAGAAAGCAGTATGAAGAGCAAACCAAGTTTAAAAATGAAACTTTCACAAGGTTTGACCACATCAAAAGCAATCAATGGGACTTAAGAAACTGGATTGAGAAAGTCAACACAAATCAAAATCTTCTGAGAGACAGGCTGTATGACATGAACTAAAGATAGATGAGACTCAGAAGAACCTCTTCAGTCGAGTTGATGGTGGTTTTAAGGAGAGCCAAAGTGCTCTTGATTGGATTGGAGAAAATTTAGAAGACCATTTTAAATATACCCATGAAGCAGACATGGAAGTTCATGACTGTCAGCATAAATTTCAAAGGATAGCTGGAGAGGAATTGCAAGATATAAATGAGTCTCTAAACAAGCTGCATCATGACTTACACAATTGGTCTCTCCAGCCTGGTGATCCAGACTACCCGAGTTAGCATGATCAAGCAATGGCCTCAGTGCCAAGTTCACAAGCTCAAGAGAAGTCTGATGATGAAGTGAAGATTGTCTCCCCTCCAAGAAAGAGCTCAGCTTTTAGTCGACTCAAAAGGACCTTCTCTAAGCGCAAGTAGAAATCCTTTTTGGCAATTGATGCCAAAGGGGGAGAATTTCCGTAGATAGTTTTCTGGGCTACTACTATATATGTAAAAGGAAGTTGGTTGGGGGACCATAAGTTAGCTTAAGTCTTATATATCTTTATACCTCTATGTTGTTGGATTTGAACTTTATGTGCTCTAATTGAATTTGTATGTGCTTTTATTGGTTCTATCTTGTTTACTATCTTGCACATATTTAGAGGGAGCATAAATATTCTTTCTGCATAAACTACTTATGCTATGCCAAGCTAACTCTGTTTTGCAGAGTGTTTGAGATATCATTGATTTAGAAAAGGTATGTTGTCATCAATCACCAAAAAGGGGAAGATTGTAGCATCTAGACCCCCTATATCTTATATATAATTGTATGGTTTTGGTGTTGATGATTAAGTCAATGACCACTAAACAATGAAGAATATTGGTTGAAACATCGAAGAAGACATTAAAAAGGTAAAGATTAAGGATCCTTGTTACTAGTTTTGGCTTGGGAGATGATTCAAACCAAGTAGCTAGGATTATTATTGTTTGGTCGTACTATTAAGGGGGGTTATCATAAAAGAAGTGAGCATGCATCTGAAGAATTGGTCAGTTATACAGAGAGTGATATGGCGGGAGATATTGATGACCGGAAGAGTACTTTAGGTGCTATATTTTTCTTGGGAGACAGTCCAGTGACTTGGTTTTCGCAAAAATAGAAGGTTGTTGCACTGTCTTCTTGTGAAGCAGAATATGTTGCAGCAACCACAGGAGCCTGCCAAGGGATCTGGTTGAGTTGACTGCTTTGTGAGTTGATTGGGTCTGAACCAGTGAAGCCGATTCTTATGATTGACAATAAGTCAGCAATAGATCTGGCAAAGAATCCAGTTCACCACGGTAAAAGCAAACACATTGAGACCAAGCACCATTTTATAAGGGACTATATTCAGAAGCAAGATATCGAGATCAGATATTGCAGACTGAAGGTCAAATTGCATATTCCCTGACAAAGCCATTAAGCAAGCAGCGTTTCATGATGCTAAGAGGAAGACTGGGTCTAGTGGATCTTTCGAAATGTCAAGATTAGGAGGGTGATTTGTTACCAGATAATCTTGACAAGAGTTTTAGTTTGCTTTTGTGCATCCGTTTTTGGTTGTGTCAGTTTAGATGTTAAAGAGTCCTGATGCTAATTGTTGTCGAACAAGGAATAGTATCTGATACGGTTATTTTCTTGTTCCAGGTTTGTTTCGGTAAGGTAGTTTGTTTTGAAAGTTTATCTGTAACTTGGAGTTTTATATATGTTAAAATTTAGGCTTAATTAAAACATGAAGCATTACCTAGCCTTAAGCATGTTCACCAAAACATAATGCGGAAATTAAGTATTAGGTTAATCTGACCCAGAGAGGAGGACGCACCAATAGAATCTTGTCGGTATGGATGAGTGGTGTCGGCGAAGAGGGCTTCACCAGCGCGCGATGAAGAAAGAAGGGGGCACCGTGATCTTCATCGGTGATGGTTTTGTTCTTCGGTAGCCTCACGCTGAAACCCTAGATCGAATGGGTATTGCGGGAACAGAGGTGAAACTCAGGAGTTTTCTCTATTGTCTTGAGTGTCAGCCTCTTCTTGTTAAATACAACGCTAGCTAACGAGACCAAAACCAATAATTTTTAGAAGCTCCCGATCAGAGCGCGTTAGAGGTGGGCCTAGCCCCTAATTTCGGATTTTCTTCCTTAATTTTTAGACTTTCTATTTTAACTGAAGATCATTACCAACATTCTCCCACTTGATCGAAGGCTAATATCATAAGTCCATACTCAATAGGACAATAAACTAAGATAAAGTATTACAACGGTTAATTTAAGCACCGTTGCAACTCCAGTATCTATAGTGCATTATTCTATCTCGATAGAATAATTAATTATTTCTTAACGGTAGTTGGTTTTATTCTTATGGTCCTTTTGTGCAGGTTGTTTTCATTTGTCATCATGTGCACATTTAAAAGGGTGAAAATAAACTTTGTAATTTCCAGAATCGAAGTTTTTTGAGATCTCAATTTGTCTCAAAAGTGTAGGCTGCCAATAAGTCTTATGCTGGCACTAATTTTGAGACAAGCCTTTAACAGGGAATCATTAAACTAAACATGATGCATAAACTTATATATTAAGCATGATACTCAATTCTTATAGGCTGAACATCAATAATTTGATTCTGGATTATATTTTTCATAACATCTTGTGTTTGGCAATACAACTTGACTTGTTGTTACTTGAAGCAAAAAATTGCACTCTTACATAATAAATTCCAGGATAGAATCTTAAGCCAAAAATAAATTTTCCTATTCTTAAACCACAACAGCCTATTGTGGATTTCTTATTATCTAATAGTCTTATGACATGCCACAAGTCTATTTGCATCATTAATGACACCTTAAGATATTGACTGGAGCCATTCCACAATATGGCTCTTTTTGTAAGGTTGAAGATTTGACTTGATGTGGATTTTTTAATATCAACACACCTTGCATAATCTGTGTTTGAATAACCAACAACTTAATAATTATCAGACTTCTTATATATGAGCATGTAATCATTAACACTTTGCCTATGACGCAAAGTTGTCTTTAGTAGTTTTCTAGTGGTCCAATTCTGAATTAATATCTGCCAAATATCCTAGTTACAAATGTTAAATAAGGGCGTATACAAACTTAAGTACACATAATGTTCATGACAGCGGAATGTAAGGAAAACTTCTGTCACCCTTAATATTGGACCTATCTTGGTGAATCTTAATAGTCAAAACATGAGAGACATCACCAAGACAAACTTTAATTCTTAGAAGAGAAAGGAAATATTTGGATCTTAAACATTAATATCTTTATCGCTGATAGTCAACAAGACATCATCTATATAAATAGCTAAGAGGTTAAATTTACCCCTACTGGTCTTAAGGTTAAAACTTAAGGTATTTTTATGTGAAGCTCGCATTATCATAAACTCCAGAATCAACTGGAGGTGGAACTTTTAGAGACTATCGGCATTAGAACATAAGCACGATTGTGTTAAGTATAGTTTACCTTGTCTCAGAGCTCCCATTAGAATCAACATTTCTATAAGCTCAGTGGTTTAAAAAACAGTGGTACCCTTTAGTCTGGATGGAAGCTTGACAATCCCAAATATATAAATGTCTTAATTTTCTTTTCAGAGTGTAAGCACGATTGATATTAATTATCTTTAATCCTTCCATCCATTAAACTTATTGACAAGGAGAGTATCTTTAATAGAGTAAGAAATTTGCTCATGGAGTTTATGTCTCATATAATGAAACTTTTCTTTTCTCAATGAGACGTTCTACTCTCCCTCTCGAAATGTAGTACAAGCGTCAATGCCACAATTTCGATGAACTCTAATAAATATTTTATTTTCGATAAAGCCAATAGAGTTAGCAACATACTTAATGCTCCTAAATAATTTATAAGTGTCGACGATCGGGATCGTCAACCGCAAGAAAAGTGGTAGGGGTCAGAGAGTTTATGGGACCCGAGCTGCGTTTTGCTCAAACGAAGGAAGAAAATCGATCGCGGTGATGGTCGGAGCAAGGCGACAACGAGCACGAGACGAGAGTTTATATTGGTTCGAGCCCTGTGAAGGTAATAGCTCTATCTCCGATCGCCTTTGGCGGTGATTCTTGTTATATGGGTGTACAGAGCGGTGTTTACAACTCAAGTCGAGAACGGTGATTCCTAGCTTGAGCTATTGTGTGTGCTATGTTGTATTCGTCCCCCTTTTGGAGCTCGTGCGTCCTTGGTCTTTATACTCCCTCGCTTAGCGGTACGGGAGATATCCCGGAGGGGCCTTCACGCACGTTGAGGATGGCGGCAATCGCCGGACTTGTCGCGCCTCTGTCATCCCCACGACCCGTTCTCTGGTAACTTCCGGTCAAATGCTAGATCCGAAATCCGAGGCGGACCATGCTTGAGCGAGATCCCGCTTTGAGCTTGAGGTCGAGCGGTCGAGCTTCGGGTCCACTGCGCTCTAGGTCGAGCGCCCAAGATGCACCTGTGTCGTGGTCGGGCCTTCCGAGCTTGGGGCTCCGTTGATCAGACGCCACCGGTCAAGGAGTTCGACCCTCGTCAATAAGAGTGTAAGCAAACTACCTTTTATAATAGGAATATAAATTACATTATTAGGATGGAGGGTGAAAACATAACTTAGTAATGATGGAAAACTTCCAACAGCTCTAACATTAGCCTCCTGTTCATTCTCTAAGATTTCGTTTTAAAACTTTCATAGTTTTGAGGTAATGTTGGCAGCATAAACATAATCTTCTATCTTAGTATTTAGCTAACTTTCTTTATGAATGCACACATTCATGGCACAATCATAGTTCACTTCTCATTCTTCATTATTATTGTTACATTCTTTATGAATGACGTAATGAAGTGAATCAGAAGGGCTCCAATAATTTTTAATGTCTTAACTCATTGACTTCGAGTACTCTTATGATTGTTTTGAGTGTTAGCCTCTTCCTGTTAAATACAACGCTGGCTAACGAGATCAAAACCAATAATTTTTAGAAGCTCCTGATTAGAGCGTGTTAGAGGTGGGCCTAGCCCCTAATTTCAGATTTTCTTCCTTAATTTTCAGACTTTCTGTTTTAACTTAAGATCATTACCAACAATATAAGCTGACAATAAAATCTAGAAAAAGATGCGAGGAGGTTGCGCATCGCAATTGCTGTGTTGCTTCTGTTATCTTCTCTGCCAACATATTGTTCTAGGGGTTCTTCTCTGTTTCTTCTCTGCAGAAGTTCCTGAAGCAGAACCAGCACGTCATCTGAAGTTCGGTGTTGCTGCCAACAGCGGCGCGGAGCTGAGAGGGGAGAACAGGCAGTCGATCAGGGCGTCAGCAGACGGCGCTTGCGGTGGTGGGTTGCGCGGGGCGATTAGGGAGTGGCGGAAGGACAGGGCCAGAGGTGGGTAGCCGCCACGGGCGGCTGTGGCCCACGCGACGAGAAACATGTTGAAGGAGTGCGCGTCACAGACGCGGTGGTCGAAGGTGCAGCCGACGACCGCGTCGGCGCACTTGAACTTGGTCACCTGCGTGCATATATGTGCAAAGCAATGTCACACTTGACTTATGAATGTTTCGTTAACTCTTGAAAGTTGAAACAAAAGGAATGCTACATTAAATAAGGGGTCTTGTTGGTGGATATCGAAGATTTTTCAAGATTGTATTGAGTTTCCTGCACCAAATAATTCACAGAAAAGCTTAATGGTACGTTTGAGCAATAATCATACGGTGAGAATAGGATCTAAGCTGCATATCTAAGCAGCATCACACCTAGCTATGAGGATTGGACCACAATTACTTTTTCTTTTAATATTGTGTCAACTAAGTCACAAACTCAAAATATTTGGCTCTAATATCATTATCGACTATCGGGATCGTCTGACCGCAAATATGAAACGGGGTTAGTGTGAATGAGGGACCCAAAACGAGCTACGCTCACCAGAGGAACGGATCTGTTGCGATGTTGGTCGGGGCGAAACGACAAAGAGCGAGACACAGCGGATTATACTGGTTCGAGCCCCGTGAGGGTAATAGCTCTACTCCAGTCTTCTCCTGAGGCGGAGGACCTCACTATTCTTGAGTACAGAGGTGGTTTACAGCTCGAGCTTGAGTGCTCTGGTTATGGCTATTGTCCTATTGCTTGTGCGTTGATGTTCTGCCTTTTACCGATCTGCTTCAGGGGATTTTATACCCCTCCCGGCCGTTACTAGAAACGGCCGGGAGAGATTCTCGGAGTAGTGCATGGTGCGCATTGAGGACGTGCTGCAACCGTCCCGGATCTGACGCCCACGTCCGCCTTAACTCCGAGATTTTCGGTCTTGATAACTGTCGAGTAAGCGCACACCTTGAAGCCAAGGTCGAGGTCGTGCGGGAGTTGAATCCTCACTCCCCAAGGTCGAGGTCGTGCAGGGATCGCGCGGCTTAGGTCGTGGTCGAAGTCCTATGCTGCTCAGTCCCGAGCTAGGGACCCTGTTGATTGCGCGTTGACCTGTCAGAGATTTCTCAGTCCCCGACAATCATATTAAGTTTCATTCATGAAATAGGTCATCTAAAATTTTAAGCTGACGAGGAAAAGTGGGATGATATGCTGATGCTTCAATATGTTGCACTCAAAATTATCTTGATGTCTAATAATATTCTCTCCAGTCACAAAAGAAAATACGGTCTCTAAAATGCAACTTTAGCCATGTATTTCTATTGTGATATGTTTATAAAACCTACTAAAGTTAGAATATTATGAAAAATACTTTTTGAGACAAATCTAAACATATTATTTTTATGTATCTGTTCTAAATATCTAAAAATATTGATTGCTAGAGTTTATAATGTTTGACTGCAAGTTATCAAAACAACTGTTTTTAACTGGTAGGACTGTGGGAGTAGTTATTTTCATGATGCTTACTTTCTAAGAGCGGCCAACCCACCCTCTAAACCTCTCCCTATCTTAAATTATAAGGAGAATTAGAAAAATGTGAGCTTCAACCCAACCCTTATAAGGAACCCCTATTTTAGGGAGACCCCTTCTCACCCCTACATGTAGGGGCTTTCTTCTTCCCCCCTACTATTTTCTTCAACATTTTTTATTTGTTATTTCTATTTTTAGTAAATGATTCATGGGTGCAAAGTAATAATAATGTTTAGAAAATAATAGGGTGAGTAATAGGGAGTGTGGGTTGAGACAAATTTGATATAGAGTGCCTCTAATTTTTACACCACCCCTAAATGAGTGATTTAGGGGGAAAATATAAGGGTTTGGGTTGGAGTTGCTCTAAGGGCTCTTCTCGTAGTAATATTTTGTGAAGCCGAGGAAGCACCGACGCCACGTAATGGTCGCCAGCTCGTGGCCGTCGTGCACTTTGGTGGTTTCTGTTTTGATTTAGAATGTAAAGAGTAATTGTCTGAACTTGTGTTGTCATTCCATTCATTGATCAATCAATATATACATGGTGAATGGGTGGATTGGCACTCATTCGGGATTTACAGGGGAGGGAGAGAATGAGAGACGGTTGATTCTTCGATTCGTTGCTTTTTCCCGTTGCGACGGTTTTTGATTCGGTTCTATTATCCAGCGGTTGCTTCGGTTGTTTCTTCTATGGATGAGACCATCCAGTTCTTTCGCAACAGTTTCCTTCACCATGTTGTGTACGTGATATGTGCGCGAGTGCTGACTACTGAAGAGAGGGTGAGACTTAGGTACTTCAGGTTTGAAGGCGAAACTGGATTGTGGTAAGTAGGGTAGGGGGTATTTGAAAGGAGAGGGTTAGGAAAACAAAACTAATTTAAGAGTGCAGTGTGTACTATATATCTAATGCTTGGTTAATTTTTCATTTTAGTTTCTCGTCAGAAACTCATTTTGATTAGTCTGCACTCACCGGTCTACCACTTTTTTCCTTGCAGCGTTTGCTGAGATTTCTCTGGTTTTGGTTGGCGTTTCCCTTTTGTTTCAGGTGAGAAATCACTGCGTCTGCTCCACAAAAAATGAAGATGAAAATGAACTGATAATTTGGAGTCTATTTTACTTTGGGGAAAGACCAGTAACATGATTAGTCAGGAGCTCGTCGGACAATTTCCCTTTTCCTGTCATCAAATTTGTTCTAAGTTTGTTAATTTTGATAATTTGGTTTCTTTCTAATCTGGTTGATGCCTTCTTCTTCTTATTTTCAAAACACTCAACAGTCTTATAACAGGTCAATCAGCTGGTAATATCTATATCATTTGTACATTTTCACCTCCTTACCTTAATAATGTATGACAGAGCTCCTATCCTTTCCATTCAAAAAAAAGAAAACAATACTGATGTCAGCTTATATGGAATTGTTGGTGTACGTGGGTGTGATTTTATTTTACTTTGGGAAAAGACCAGTAACATGGTTAATTACGCGGACAATTAATTGCCTATGTTTGCGAGGACTCCGCCCATGTTTGCGAGGAATAAACACCCCCCAACAGAGTAGCAAACTAAAACAGCGTGCCGTACGTTTTAATATTCTGATCGGGCATACCCGTGTTCTCCCGATCCATTTGGATACAACACTACAATCCACGTAACATTACACGACATTATATCACCGTTACAACACCCCATTTACATCTCTCGGTCGCCCCCTTTACCACAACTAACGGTACATTACAAGTGCTATACAGCAGGTACATGCACGAACGCAAAAGGAAATCATAAACCAGACATCTAACTTACACGCGATGGCACTATGCGCCATCCACCTTTTTCCACGTACGTAGAGCGATCGAGTATCTTGATACCTTTTTCCACGTACTAGCTTCACCCGAATATGTAGCTGCTCTCCACGGCCTTGAACACCGTGGGCTCCTCCTCCATTGCCTTCACCACCTCCGGGGCCGCGTACACGTACACCACCCAGTCGCCGTCCCCACGCGCGCTCGGCATCGGCATGACGTATCCGGCGCCGCCGGGCCACGGGAAGTGGTACGACGCGAACGCCGGCCGGCCCCACCCGAAGTCGACCTCGCCTACTGGGAACCTCATCCCCGACGACACGACGCATGCCATCGCGTCCTCACCGTCGCCGCCGCCCAAGTAAGCTCTCGCTGCCGTGGGCTCCGGTCGCAGCGCCTCGACCCAGTCGACGAGCTCCCGGAAGTGCTCGCCGGTCGCGGCCTCCACCACCCACCGGTGCACGTCGTCCGCCACGTCGGCGAGGGCCATGTCGCGCAGGTCCGAGGAGGCTATGAGGCCGTACGGCAAGGTCAGCACGTTGCCGAAGTATGCCTTCATGGCGCCGTCCGGGAACAGGCGAGTGCGCCCGTCCACGACTACGCCCATGCAGCACGAACGTTCACGCGGTGATGACGCCCTGGCGTGGAGCTGCCACAGGTGGGCTGTGAACGCCTCAAACTTCGTGCGCCCGGGTCCAGCCGAGGCCTGCAGCGCGGCGACGTCCGCGGCGGCCACGCGGTAAATACGGTTGAAAGCGGCGGCTGCCATGGCTGGCGGGGCCGGCGCGCAGCTGAGAGGGACAAAGAGGCGGTCGGCGAGGGTGTCGGTGCACGGCGGAGACGGGCTGCTCGGCGCGAGGAAAGAGCGGTGAAAGGATGGGGCCAGCGAAGCGGAGCTGCCCCGGGCTGCCGCCGCCCACGCGACGAGGAACATGTTAAAGGAGTAGGCGTCGCAGACTCGGTGGTCGAAGGTGCAGCCGACGACGGCGCCGCCGCACTTAAACTTGGTCACCTGCGTGCGTGTGTTATGCATGCAACGCAGTGGCACAGTTGTGAGCTTATGGTAAAAGCTATAATCGAATAAATTTGCATCATTGCATGTGTTACGTGAAAATTATACTTACTACAACAATTATATATGCTTATATATAAAGATTCCAAGTATGTGGATTTTGGTACCTTATTAGCTAATCTGTACATGTAAATATTGTGCTCAAGTATATAGATATTAGTAAGGATCGATGAAACATGATTGTTTCTGGTTTTTTTCGTTTTCTTTCTTCTTTTTTTTTTGCTACATTTCCTGCCTTATTTTTTTAAAAAAAAGTACGCGCGTATATATGATCCGATCCGAACCTGTAGGCACATGACCCCGGCCTTCTTCTTGGCGCCACTTCTCGGCGCCTCGTCGGGCAAGCCGAGGCGCACCTCCGAGTCGTGCCGTCGGCCTTCGCCTCGCGAAGTCCACCTCATGGCCGTTACTGCACAAGAGCTCCGGTTCGCCCACGGCGTTTGCCACGACCTCCCCTGCGAGCGGGTAGTACGCCACCAGCACCTTCGCCAGCGCCGCCTTCAGGGTCGCAGCCGGGTGGCTACCCGCCGAGCCGACGTAGCAGAAGAAGACGCTGACGTCCGTGGGCGGCAGAATAAGGTCGAGGTTGGACAACGGCAGGCGGTGCTCCTGCAGCGGCTGGGCCGGCGCCACCGTCGAGGCGGACGTGACCGTCGCCTCGTAGCCGCAGCCGTCTCTGCCTTTTGTGTACGTGATGGCTTCCTTAACCATGTTGTGCGGTGCTACGTGTGTGCGTACACGGGGTGCGAGTCCGGCCGCGTGCGTTTTGTGCGAGAGAGGGGGGATCGAGGAGAGTTGGGCGGAGGCTAGCTAGAAGGGTGGCTTTATAAAAGAGGCGTGCATGGTTTTTTTTTTCCTCCTCCGATGATTGTTACTCACATAGGTTCATAAAAACTTATCCAATCGGGATATACGAGCTAAATTTTTAAAACTTTTATTATCAGTATTTTTTAAATATTTAAATTGGATGTATGAAAATTATTTCTAGATTTGTCTTAAAATGTACTTTATAATATTTTAATTTTATTGATTTTTTAAATATATTACAATAGAATTTAGTGGTTAAAGTTAAGTTTTAGGGACTACGTCGATGTCTAAAACGATAACTATTTTTGGTCAGAGGGAGTATTAGACGCGGTTTGATTAGAAGGGTCTGTAAAATTACATTTTACGTTGATTTAGTCTATGATATATTGTTAATAACTATAAAACCATAATCATATATGAAGGTATTTGAATCATTGAATCTAATGGTAGTGTTTCAAAACATAAGTTCTATCTTATTTTTACATGATTCCTCTAGGCCATTAAGTCTCAAAAGTAATAAGATTAAGTAAAAAAAGTTTGAACATACTCGTTTTGCCACAAATTACATTCGTATACGTAGAATTACCATTTCTCGTACCAAAGTAACATATCTTCTTCTCTGTTGTTTTTTTTCGAGGGACAATATAATGTAACATGTCAATGCAAAGGTCTTGTAAGGAAAATCGTCCAACATATATACTACGTAATGCTACGACAACGGTATAGCAAACTAAGACAAGCGTAATCTGACCAACACAAAATATCGATCGGATGAAGAGTCTGATTATCTGCATGCAACGATCGAGCGTACGTCGTTAATTTATCATCCGTTGGCACTTGGAGCAGAGCACGACGCTTAAATCATACCTTATATTAAAGGCTGCAAGGTTCACGGCTAGAGACCACGCCCAAGTGTCGCCGTACACCGTTTTGCAAAAAAATCCTACCGTTTCTTCAAATTACGGATAGGTCCTTACAGATTACGAATAGGTCCTTCGCGATTTTTTGTGAGGGGAAGATTTTCTTTTCTTAATCGCGTTTGGATCCTTCGTGCGCTATTTTACGAAAAAAAACTCCCTTAAATTCAAATCATGAACAAGCCCTTTTCTAATTTTTTCAGATAGCGACACAGTCCAAAACGTAACAAACAGGCCCTTACTCTTTATGTCTAGGTCTTTTCTCCGTTTTTCCCGAAAAAATATTTTCATCACTAGAAATATGTGTGCAGCTCTAAAAAACACCTATTAAATTCAAATCGCGATATGTGTGCAGCTCTATCTCTAGACTTTTTCCCCATCTCGATTTTCCATCTTAATCTCTAATATTTTTTTCAACATGTATTGTTACTCGGTGAACGCGTAGAGTGTTAGGCTCGACAAAAGAAGGTTGTCATCTATAATAATTTTTCGCCTTTTTTTCCTCTGGACTATTTTTCCAACTCGGCGAACGTGTAGAGTGTTAGGCTCGACAAAAGAAGGTTGTCATCTCTAATAATTTTTCGCCCTTTTTTCTCTAGACTATTTTCCCACCTTGATTTTTCAGAAATTTTTCTACAAAAAAAGAACACGCACGATGTGTTACGCCGCGAAAGATTTTCTAGTACTACTCCTATATCGCTAGCTATATGTCACACATCCCTAGGTTTCGTTGTGGAACTAATTGCGCGCTGTGTTACATGCTTGCAGTTTGCTTGTAGCAATGCTGCAATGATCCCCACCGGGAAATGATGGTATCGACATTTTTATTTTAGCACATTTAAAATGCAAGGATATAATTAATTCAACGCAGTTTTTGTGTCCAGGAAACCGCTTCCCCGTTAGCCATTTAAGCATGATGCAAGGAAACAGGGATGCTTTAGTTCTACGTACCCACTATACATATCTTCTGGAATATTAACAGTCAAAACGTACGTGTAGCACAGTACCTCACTAAATAAAGTCTACAAACTTTAAAATCGCCAAATGAGGTCCTTAAATGCCTCAACAAACTTTCTATTAAGAAAGTTTGCCTTGCATATTCACATGAACATTAACACTATGCGTATGACCATTTGTCTTGCCTATTCACACGAGGAAAAATGTTAAAAGGACTGAACTTAAAATCAGAAGACAAGGATTAGATCAGCTCATCGTTTCCGGTTTGCCTTGCCTATTCACATGAACATTAACACTATGCGTATGACCATTTGTCTTGCCTATTCACACGAGGAAAAATGTTAAAAGGACTGAACTTAAAATCAGAAGACAAGGATTAGATCAGCTCATGGTTTCCGGTTTGCCTTGCATATTCACATGAACATTAACGCTATGTGTATGACCATTTGTCTTGAATTTTGGTTCATAGGCTAAGATTAATTAGACTGTTTGGAGTTAAAATCTTTTAATCATCTTTTCTTGAATCAGTCTTTCTCCCCAAATAATTTCTTTGTGTTTCTCCAGACTAAATTTTATTGCTTTTTCCTTAAGTCCGGCGCAACCTTAGTCAAATTCCATTTTCGCCGGACCATTCCTTTTTAATTCGGTGCTGAAATCTACTTAGTCAAAGAAATTCTAACCGAGCATATTTCATTCACAACGGACCATTTTAGTCTCTCATAAAATTTAGTCTGGTGTAAGGTTTGTCTTCACCGGACCATTCTTTTTGGTTTGTTGTTAAAAGTTTCTTGAATTAAAGTTTAACCGAGCGTATACCATTCACGCTGGACCGACTTCTGCTAACACAAAATTTTGTCCGGTGCAGATGTATTCTCTCGGTTGGATACATATCTTCTTTCAAAAAGTCCGTTGGTACAAAACTCCTTGAAATTCTTCTACGACGAACCAAATTTTTCGATCCGGTGCACATGTTCAAAATTACATTTTTTCACCGAACCAAAATATTCTAAAATCCCATGTACGCCGGACCAAGCAAAAGTCTGGCGCAAATGCTCTCTTCAACAATATTAGTCCAGAGTACAAAGAACTAATCTCTAAGCCCATTTTTTGATAAATCCATTGCAAATGTGATAGCCTATTTTTGACAGTCTAACACGTTCCCACGGCTCCTGTGGTAGATGTAACGGCTATATACAGTTCAAATAGCTATATAAGCATTTCCTGAGCCTTTGTACACAGAACTTTTTGATATCTTTTGATCTTCCTGACATTTTAGCACTTTAGAGTAGGGCTAAAAATTAAGCTCGAGGCTCGCAGCTCGGCTCGAGCTTGGCTCGACTCGGTGCGGCTTGGCTCGGCTCGATACAACAGTGAGCCGAGCCCGAGCTGGCTCGCGAACGGCTCGTTAGGCTCGCCACCCGCCATGCTTCGTGGTGATGTTATGAAACAAATAATGCTTGCTTCAGTTGTTCAAAGCATAGGTATCACAATTGTGCTTTCGTGCATGCAACAAAGACTTCATGCCAAGTTATAAGGTAGAAAATTAGAATGAGTATCATATAGTTTTGAGTAATAGCTAGCTAGGAAAACCAGACATGACTTATCGATCGATCGATCCACCTAACGCATGAAGAAAGCTCAAGGAATATCACAAACGAAATAGCAAGGAAAGTTTCATCAAACACAAAAAGGATTGCATCAAGCCCAACCGTGATGAAGTTTCTCAGAATCCAAGAACACGATATGAGATACTCAATAATGATCCAGTAGTTTTACGCCAAAGACAAATTTGCTTACATCTGTTACCGTAGTCATAGGTAAATGGCTAAATGCACAAAACATCTTTCGTTTTTGCATTTGCGTGTTCGAACCGGAAAACATCGAACCATATTTCTAAATCTGAATTGAATACTGACATAAAGCTTACAAGATTGCATCTCGATGAACGGGAGGCCGAACTGGCCTGGGAGGCGCGAAGGGTTGGAGGAGGTCGCCGGTGGTCGGGCGGGCCGGGAGGTGGCGATAGGGCTTGGCGGCTTGGCGGTCAAGGAGGCGAGGAGCTGGGCCGAGGAGGCGAGCTTGGCGGGGTCGGGAGGCGCCGGGCGGCGACGGGTGGAGCCGTGGAGACGAGGTGACGAGGCGATTTGGCTGTGGTGGAGCCGTGGGGAGGCGACGGTTGGCGTGGCGGAGTCGCTGAGTCTGGGAGGCGCCGGCCACCGGCTGCCAAGCCCCGAACCCTAACTCTCTTCGCTCTTCGATGGATTTGGGGTTTTGGGCAGACCGATTTGGGGGAGGAGTCGAGTGACTCGAATCGGTGGATTGGTTTTGGACTTTTGGTGGCCTGCGCAGGCTTGGCTCGTGAGCCTCAACGAGCCGGCTCGAGGCTCGACCGAGCCCGAGCCGAGCTTAATTTGTAGCTCGATTCATACTCCGGGCTCGGCTCGGCTCGGCTCAATTTTCGGCGAGCTCAAATGAGCCAGACTCGGCTCAATTCCACCCCTACTTTAGAGCTTCCATTCAACCAAGGAGACTGTGCTTCAACTTTGAACTTTAAAACTTAACACTTTTAAGTGTTTGACTTCAAGCTTAGTCTAGTTAGTGCTGTGCTAAGCAGTGGCCGAGCGAGGGGGGGCCAGCGGGGGCCGTGACCCCTGCCAATGATCGCTTAATCAATCGACCGAGTCTGCAACTTGGGAGTAGCGCATCACGTTTTTGTGTCCTGCAGATATACATTGTCCTACAGATATACAATGTCAAACTAGCTTAATCAAATCGTAATCAAGTTCTAAGTCGAGTCTCCGGCCAAGTCAAATGTCAAACTAGCTATTCGATTGGTACTAGCACCGATTGCTAGTGTACGTAGTAGGTACTACAAGTATATATATTTTAAGGAACAGTTAAAATGTATACTTAGTGGAGAGTTCGATCGTTATAGAGCTGGCTAGGGTAAAATGGCAGCTTAATTACTCAGTCAGCATCTGCGAATAATCAAGCTTGGAAGGTTGTTGAGAACAGGAGCGGGTGCAAACGAAAATAAAATTTATTAATTAGTAATTGTGTGTATATTTGAATTTCTAAGTTTTGGTTGGTCCTCGTGGCCCCCTTAACTAAGTTTTGTTTGGTCATATGTATACTTGAATTTATTAGCTAGTAATTAGTAATTATGTGTATATTTGAATTTTAAGTTTTGTATATTTAAAGAGTAATTGTGTGCTATAATAATTTTTGGTTGGTCCACGTGGCCTCCCTAACCCGAAATCCTGGCTCCGCCCCTGGTGCTAAGTGAACCAAGTGACAGGACTTGTGGATAGTCTATTATTCTTTGATCTTAGTGGTCCTAAACAGCTTGAAGGAAGTGTTGGTGCGACGTGTCTAAAGGTGTTTGTGGAAGGTCATCATTGATTGTGAGAGGTCGGGACTCACCTTACCGAAGTGGTGAAAGAGTCACACTAGTGATCATCAAAGCTACTACGGCTAGCTTTGGAGGAGCTATACTTCGAGAGAAGTGCTCTACCATGGATAGGAGGTTAGCTCCGAACTGCGAGATAAATTTTTGTGTCTCTTGTGCAAGTTCTTACTTTTATGATAACTTCTCGCTGCTTTTTAGTTATCTCTCGATCTGGTAGCTAAGTTCTTAAGCAAATATATTTGTTTTGTGATTTATTTTGAATTTTTGAAAATTTACCTATTCACACCTCCTTCTAGGCCAACTATCATTCATGGTTTTCTTGTTCCTAGCCGTTCTGTGTTAGGCTGTCTTGCCTATTCACATATACCAATTTAATTATCTTTCCGAAGCACCAGTTGTATGCATATGAAATGTTTGATGTAATTGGGTGTGCTCCTTACGATCGATGAACCATGCGTATGACTCGGACTCTTGAGTTTTGATGGGCATGTTGGTATATATGATAGTTAAAGACAATAAGACGTGAGGAGGAAAGAAATTAAAGAACGGAATGACTTCAACTCAGACGTTCAATATTTTGAACGTGTTACAATATTTTTTCTCTACGTATGTGACGAATACTCCTACCAGGGGTACCCTACAAGAAAGTATACATCTGCTTCAAGATCGATCTCTCTCAAGTGATTCGGTTCAAGCCCGGATCAACGGTGATGCGGAGCGTCAAGAGGGTCATCACAAGTCTTCGCCCTCACAAATAAGACTATCATCAACATTGGATGTAATGTCAAATATATGCCTGGTCAGATCCCGATCGAAGGCCTCCTCTGTCGTAATGAGTTCCTACCTCTCACGCCGACCTAACTTTGGGTCGGGCGCCTGCCTGCTGCCAACCTAGACTCCAGTCCGACGCCACCGCAAGCTCCAACTCCGACCAAGGTTCGCGCCAGCGCCCAAGGTCCGCCTAAGACCGGGTCCGACGCCAGAAGCCCCGACCGATCTTGACCGGCCCCAACGAAGCTCTAGCTCCCCAACCTCCGCTTACGCCGATGGTTTCACGCCGAGCCGGGCCACCCGTCTCCTGCACGACTCGCGGCCATATTAGGCGGTGGCTCCTTCCCAAGGCGACAATCGGCAACCTCACCAAGCACTGGCCCCTCAAACCGCCAACATTTGATAGCGCACAGAGGGCGGTCAAGACCTTCCCAACGGAGCCATCTGTTGTGACTACTAACCCAAGATAGGATGAACAGTAAAACTCGCAATCATCAAGACCAAGACCGGACACCCGGCGTAGCATGCCCCTACCTTTTTTTTTTTTTTTTCAAAATCCCATGTAACCTGCCCTCGGCCTATATAAAGGGAGGTGGCCCTCTCGAGGAGGGACGAATACACACACGCTCACTCGCTTTCTCCGATACACCGAGCCTTCCGACCCGGCCAAGATCCAACTGTGACAAGCCCTCCCGACCTCCTCCTTCCGAGTGAGTGCTAAGGGCCTGTCCTTAGCCGTGAAATTTCAAAAAATGACACCCAATTCGTGTGCCTTTCAGCTCCTGTGTATGATATGTGGGTCCATCTGAGTCTATGACAGTGGGTCAGGGTGTCAAATGCCGAAAAAACAAATTTTAAAGGTGGCAAGTTCTGAAATCTCTCGTCCTTAGCCTCCGCTTGTAACCTCCGGTGACCTCCTGCACTCAGAGTAATACAAGCCACCACCACGAACTAGAAGTAGGGACGTTCCGCCTGAACCAGTATACATCCGGGACTTCCTTAGTCTAACCATTCGAGGAGAGGGGACGCGCGACCCCCCTAAACTCACAAATTTACCGCCGTTATAAAAACCGGCGGTTAAGCTTAGCGCTGTAGGGGGCTTCACACATCTTCATGATCTCGATTCCCATCTCCTCCTCGATGGCTTCTTCACCAACGACGACGCATCTACGCCAAAGAGCAAGATTCGCCCAGCTCCTCGACTTCATCACCATCCCATGAGAGTTCGTGGCTCATACGCCGCCTTCTAGGCTCAGGCATCTACCTTGAGCCTGGATTCCGCTGCCGATGCCCTCGTGTGGGGTCGAGGATGCGCCTAGAGGGGGGGTGAATAGGCGTATCACAAAATTAATCGCTCACTAAAATCGATCGCTCTAATCAACCCCTATGTCAATACCTAATCAAATATATATATGAGTTTATAAACTAGGTTTTGACAATTAAGGCCTAAATCAACTAGGCTCACAAAGGCACTAACTAAATTATGTCTCTACACAAGAATTGCTAAATTGATCAAACAATTAATACTAAGCAATTCTCATTCAAGCAATCAATAATATGCAAAAGGTAAATACTTGAATGTAAAGAGACAAGGGACAACCGATATTTTTCCGTGGTGTTCGGAGACTTGCTTGCCTCCCCTAGTCCACGTTGAGGCAAGCCCACACTTGGACCGCCCCGCCGAGCACCGCCTCTTTCCACTAGTCGTGATTTTTCACGCTATGCAGAGGCTCAACCCGAACCTTCACAAACTTGCCGTGGCTTTCACACCTTGAGAGCTCCTCAAGACGACGCCCACGCTGCCTAGGAGTCGGCAACCTCCAAGAGAATAGGCCGCCTCCGCTTGACCTTCACCGAGCACAACACATGCGCTCCGGCGATCACCAAGTGCAACACATGCACAAGGACCTCACCAAGTGCAACACATGCACAAGAGCTCACTAAACCACTCCTAATTGCAACACATGCAATTAGCTCACTTAAGCTCAAGAGGCAAAGGAGAAAGAGCAACACTTGCAAAACACTCCCACACACAGCCCAACCCCCCCTAAGCCCCTAATAGTATTTATAGCCCCCACAAGAAAACTAGCCGCTTGGGGGCAAATTCGGCAAAATCAACAAAACCCGGCCCGACCAAGACCTCGGCCGATCCGACCTCACAGAGCAACGGTCGGATTTTCGACCGCTACATGGCCAGGAGTTGGACCGCCCACGGCCGTCGCGCATCAAGACGGCGGTCAGACGCCACCGCCGGCCATACACCGCCTAAACGAACGAAAAACACGCTGCTCGAAAAATCAAGTCAAGACGAGGGTTTCGGCAATCAAGACCTTCGACCGGTCCGACGGACACGGGCGGTCCGATCACGGCCGTCCGACCGACCGGGCCGTCCAACTGCCCATACAAAAATCAGCAACAAAAACACTCATAACTTTTTATTCGAACTCCGACGGTGATTTTTGATTCTATGCGGCTTATCACGAGGGCTACAATCTCCACCTATTTTCATAATTTAAGCACCCATAGATATTTTTAAATATCACCAAAATCAACTTGCAAAAACACATTTCTTAATCAACTCCAAATCCATTTGCAAAACGCTTTAAGCAAATCAAACCCGAGATTATGAGATTAATTCCCTAGCCATGTGAAGGTCAACACGAGACCCACTAACTTGCCAACACCCAGTTGCAAGCCCTACTCACATGCTCTCGAATTCGGACTCATAAACCTCAGCTTTTATTCGCAAGACAATCTAACTTGCAAATAACTCAATAAACACAATTTCATGCTTGAGCACTACTCTTTGCAACACATGCAAAAGTCTAGCTCCAAGCAACATCAATCAAGGTGCATGAACTCTCTAATTACAACACATGCAATTTCTAGTTCCATGCAACACCAAATCAAACTCTAAACTTAACACCAAAACCAAATCAATCAGATGAGCTCTCTACTTGCAACACATGCAAGCCTCTAGCTCCACACAAACACACAAACACCAAATCGTGCTTGAGCTCTCCTTTTGCAACACATGCAAAACTTAGCTCCAAGCAACCACACGATTTTGAAAGATTGTTTTATGAACAAAGCATGAAGCTTCAACTAATGCAACACATGCAAAAGTGAACTTCACGCAAAAAGCCAACGATTAGCTTATCACTTGCAACACATGCAAATCAAAGCATTATGCGAAAACCAATGCAACCAAGCATAAGTTTAACCCATTCGCAACACATGCCAAATGGTTAACCCATATGCAAAAACCAAATCCAAATGGTTGAGCTTGAGTGAACGCGGATTGAGATCACCAACACATGATGAAGCTCAAGCAAAAGAGACAACCCCTCTTAATAGCACGGCGATTAAAACCTTAGACTCAAAGACTACAAAATCCTTAGCCTATCTAATTATACCTTCGCCACAAGACACGCAATCCCTTTGGGGTCTTTATGATCTTCACTTTGATACTCCCCCGGGATCATCACTCGACACCTCTTCGGGATCCACTCTTGACGCCCATCAACTCATGATGCCGTCCTTATCCTGTTCTCACCATCTCATCCATCTTTGGACCTAACTCAATCACAACTCATAAAATAGTTAGTCCAAGATGCATGGTTGTCTCAATTATCTCTTGCACTCCATTAACACATAATGGATGCCTCTAGATCAATTGAGCACAACCCTAAATCAATAGAAATGATTTATGTGTCTTAAGTACAATAATGCAATTCATGCTTTATTATACTTAAGAACTATTCATTTATCCTCAATTAATCACGGAACACCATCAACACATGATGAAGTGTTTGTTAATAATTAATTAAGATAAATGAACTCAATTTAAATTATCATTTAAATTGATATGAGTATATATTAACTACACAAGTTTTCATATACTCATGTTGATGAAAAGTAATGATCCATTATATGTAAATTGTATGGAAATGATCATTACCCTAAGTCATCAACTATAGAATAAACTCCACATGTATATGTGCATAAGTATGATTGACTTGGATATAATATGCACATATTCAATTTTATTGCATTGGAGTATATCCCATATTACCATGAGTATACTTATAACTAGGCAATTCAAATATATACTCAAGGATTTAGTTTCTTTGTCTTGATCCTTATGTGTGTCAATAACTAATCGATCAATACAAAGAGACTTTCAAGTTAAACTACAAACTCCCCTAAGTATGTGCATCCATGTAATGTGTGGATTGGGAAACATGATGCACGCCAGGTTAATATAATGGGGACATTCATACTTTAACTTGAATCCAAAGTATGCAACTAATATTAGAATGAATATGCAAACATACCTTGGTTTTCCATTTTTCAATGCGATGAGACTAATCAAAGATATTCTAAATAAACAAGTTAGTCTCGATATAAGATTGTCATTAATAACACTATCGCATTAAGGGATAAACTCAATATTGGATTTGTCATTAACACAAGATTAAATTTGTCATTAACACCAAAACCATAACTAATGAAGGTTGAACTTACACTCGGCCACCTTCGCTTGAGACCTGTGGCGGACCCCGAGACCGGAGCCCATCCAACGCCATACCGCAATGGCGCGTCTTGCGAAGCTTACGGCGGGCAGCCTCACCTCCCGCAGACCAAGACATCGTGGCTATGGTCGGCCACCGCCGACCTCGTTTCACGACTTTGCCGGAGAGTTCTCCACTGACTCCGGCCCGACATCGAGCACACCTCCGCGCAGTACCCTCATGAGTGCAACATGGCGGGGCGACGCCCGCCACCACCTCCGCTTGCTCAGGAATCGCCCGCCGCGGCCGAGGAAAGGAGGCGGAGATTCAGCGGAGGCGCCGAGGGCCTCCAGTTTCGCCTGCGGAGCTCCAGAAGAACGCCAGTAGCCGAGGCCCAATAGGCCAAGCTTGATTTAACTCTGTGCCGACTCGAGTAAGGTAAGCCTAGGTTTTCACGACGCACTGGCGCTGCGGCGCTGCACGCATGTTCTCAATAACAATCGCCGAGGGATCGACGGCCTTCCGATTTCGCTACCGCTAAAAAATGGCCAAGAACGGCAATGTCGCCGCGGCATTCCCGAGCCCGAGACCCAGGGCTAAGGCCACCTACCGTAACCTCTGTGGATCGGTAGAGCGGTTGCGGGTACAAAGATATGCAACCTCCGCTCTTCGCCGGGGCCCTTCCACCACCTGCCGCCATTGCCGCTCCCGCCTCGGGTTCTGTGTGCGATTGCGTCAGCCCGAGCATCCCTCAGCCTCCCGCGACCTGGACGCGCCGACACTGGTGAAAGTCGGACGTCATGCAGACCGCCGAGACCCGAAGAAGGCGGGCGCGCGGGTTATTTACCTGCCACGGACATGGCCGGGCGCCATCATCAGAGCTTCTCGAGTTCCGACGGGCAACACAGCGTTTGGTCGAGATCCGCCACGGACCCGCCGATTCGGCCCCACCAACATAACCAAGTACATTGGGGCCACGAACCCTAGTATCCGTTGAAGACTTCCGCCAAGATGTCGAAAGTGAGGGGCTGCGACGATCTTTTCGCTATCCAAGACTTCCCATCTACCTTGCGGACTCGCCGAGCCCGCTCGAGTACGCCCGCCGACACCATCGAGTGGGCCGACTTGAAGAACGCTTCGTTAGGTAACTTGCAGCACTTCTACAAGCCTCGAACTCCTCGACTCGAAGGTCGTGCAAGAAATGGGGAGCTCTCCGGATTACATCCGGCGATTCTCCCAACAATGCAACGAGCTCCCGACATCCGCGACGCCGATGTTGTTTAAGATCTATCCACAAGACCTCTTCGAAGGCCCCGTGCATGTCGGCTGCGCCAAGCCCAGACTACCAAAGAGCTTCGACATCGCCATTAACCACGCCCAACGAGGAGGCCGTGGGAGCCATTTTGATAAGGAAGGCTAAGCGAGAGGCCACCTCGACGCCGGGCTGCCTTCAACCGCCCGGCTGAGAAAGAAGCGAAAGGAAGCAGGTCAGAGTTCCGTGGTCGCCGCCACGACCGCCTTGCTGCGGCAAGAAAGCGCCACAGACTCTTAACCACTTCAAAAGTTGATGAAAAGCCCAGGTCCGTGATCACGGGTATTCCGTCACACAAGTACAGAGATTGCGAACCCAAGCGCTTATCACCGGAGTTTCACGCTGGGCAAAGGGAAGAAGCGCGACCGCACCAGACGCCGAGCCAAAGGAGGCGGCCGACGAAAATATCCGAACCCGATGGTGCCCCATGATCTTTGAGGGCTGCCGAGCACGCCGACAAACGGCGGCAGAAGTTTCGCCTTTCACGGTTCACACGGGCGGCTCCTCGACGCGCCTGGTACTCTTGTGGTCGGAGTCGCCGATCACCTTTGATCGCGACCGACCACCCCGACACGCCCCACACCCGGAGAGGTATCTCGGTCGCGGCCCCCATCGTAAATAAGCGCCTCCAAGGTGCTTATGGATGGCGGCAGCAATTTCAACATTCTCGCATGTTGAGACCTTCACGCCATGGGGATCCTTCAAGGCCTTCGACTGCAAGGCGCTTCCATGGCATCGCCCCTAGCTCGCAGCCCATCCGCCGCAGACGATTCGCGCCACCTTCGGAACTGCACTCAACTTCGCACCGAGACCTCACCTTTGAGGTCGGGGTTCTGCCTCCTACCACGCTATCATGGGAGGCCATGCCACGCCAAGTTCATGGCGGTCCCCAATTACACCTACCTCAAACTAAAGATGCCGGGCCATGGAGTCATCACTGCGGGGCAGATCTTTTTCAGCTGCCATAACCGCGAGCAAAGCAGCTTATGAAGTTGGCGCTTGGCATGATCATTAAGGCCCACCGAACTCAAAATCTCCTGAGGGAAACCTTGAGTTCCGCCTCGACTCCAAAGAAGTCGGGACCGGTCCTTCAAGTCCGCCAAGACACGAGGAGGTTGCGGTCGATCCCAAGATCCGACTCAAGACTATGCGACGGAGCCACGCCTCCCGCCAAATAGGAAGGCGCTTGCCGATTTCTCCGCCCAACCGAGATGTCTTTGCATGGAAGCCCTCCGACATGCCCTGGCATCTCGCGGAAGTCGCCGAGCACCTTGAACATCCGACCGGCTCAAGGCTTCGGCTATTCAGGCTTATGCCGCTTCGACGAGGAGAAGCACAAGGTCATTACAGCAAATCGCCAAGCTTTTGGCCGCAAGGTTCATAAAAGAGGTCCGCACCCTAGTGGTCGCCAACCTCAGACTTGTAAAGAAGAAGTCCGCAATGGAGAATGTGTGTTAATTATACGAGCCTCAACAAGGCATGTCCTAAGGACCTTTTTCCATTGCCCCGTCGACGACTAAGTTGTCGATTCCACCGCAGGCGCAAATCCTCATCCTTCCGGATGCCTACCAGCTACCACCAGTATAGCGATGAAAGAGTCCCATCACCACGACCATTCATCACTCCGCTCGGCTCGCTCACATGCGGACAATGCCGCTCGGCCCGAAAAATACGGTGCTACATACCACCGATGTATGCAAACGGTTTCGACGATCAGACGGGCGAATCCTCGAGGCGACGAGATCGATACATTGTCGCCAAACTAAGAAGGTCGATGATCTCGCCGACTTAGAAGAGACTTTGCTAACCTCCGCATGTTTCACATCGCTCAACCCCGAAGTGTGTTTTCGGTCCCCAAGGAAAATCGCTTTCGCTTTCATTGTTTCGAGCGTGGCATCGGCTAATGGGAGAAGATCTCCAATCATGAAGATGGGCCCGACAAGAATCTCAAAGGAGTCCAAAAGTCGACAGATGCCCGGCACTTTGAGCTGCTTTCGCCTCGCGGAAGCGGGATGCCGCTTACAAGCCGCTAAGAAGTCCGATCTTCACCGACGCAGAAGCGCAGAAGCCCTCAATCGATCAAGGCATTCTCGACCACACCCTGCGGCCGGTTGCCTTAGGCCAGAAGAATCACCTCCTTACATCGCCGCCACGACCAGTCGGCGCGCTTGTTGTGGAGCGAGTTCGAGGAGGCCAAGTTCTCAAGGTAACACACACGGCATTTCATCGAGGTACTTTCGAGTCCAAGACTCGACACCGCAGTGCGTCGTCGGCGCGTTCTCATCGCGAAAAGCGAAGTTGGTCCACTACTTTGACCGGCATTTGTCGTTTATGGTGACCTCCATGCCGCCGCTAAATCATCCAGCCGCGACGCCGAAGGATAGCCAAGGGTTCTTGAGCTCAACCGCCACGACATATCGTGACGTCCTCTCGACGGCGCATCAAGTCAAGTAGGTCTTGCCGACTTCGCCGAGTGGATCGCTCAGCGCCACGCTTGAAGACCCCTTAGCATCGACGATGTACTTCGACGGATCCTACACCAAGAGCGGGCAGCTACCGAGTCGCCTCGCTTCCCCATCGAGAAACAAGCTCCAAGATTACCATCCGGTTGCACTTCGACGAAATCAACAATGTTGCCGAGCACGAAGCACTCACAATCAGGTTTTCTGGATCGCCGCCGATTCTGCTGCGTCGCTTTACAGACACGGGCGACTCAAAGCTGGTCGTCGATCAAGTCATGAAGACTTCCGAGCCTTGTGATGCCCGCATGGCAACATCGATAAGAGGTACGCAGACTAGAGGAAAGGTTCAAGGGTTTCGAACTTCATCATAGCTACCGACGCCACAATGGTGAGGCCGACTACCTAGCTAATGTCGGCTCCGGCCGGGACCGGCCCCACCGGATCTTCGCTCCGACTCCATAAGCCCTCCATCCGACGGACTTCTTCCGAAAGTACCGACGACTGGTGCGCTCATTCTCGGACCGCTGAGCTCCGGGTTTGAGCCCTTCAGGTCGGGTTCTCGCGATTAGTCACCGATTCTCGATCGAGGAAGCCCTTTATCGATCGATCGATCAAGGATCACTCCCCTCCGACCCTACGAGGTCTTACCGCCGACGGCAGAAATCCTTCATCCCGATCGGGAAGACTCTATAAGAAGAGCCTCCGGATCCACTAGAAGTGCATTCGCGGATCAAGGAAGCAGCTTGTCGCCGACATCCATGCCGAGTTGCGGTCACTACGCCGCACCACGGTCCTCGTGGGCAAAGCCTTCCGCCAAGGCTTTATTGGCCGATCGCGATGGCCGGCGTCGAGCACATCGTCAAGACCGCGAAGGGTGCCAATTTTCGCCGCAGACGATCTCCTCAAGACAAGCCCCGCAGACGATCCCTATCACTTGGTCGCTCGCCGCTTGGGGGCTCGACCGCCTGGACCTTTCAGAAGGCGCCGGGCTTGACTCACCTACTCGCTGCGGCAGGACAAGTTCACCAAGTGGATAGAAGCTAGCTTGCCGCCACCATCACTTCGATACAGCGCCAACTTCTTCGCGACATCGCTTTATCCGGCTTTGGAGTCCCGAACTCCATCATCACCGATAACAAAACGCATTCACGGGAAGGAGTTCTCGGAGTTCTGCGATGACTTCAACATCCGCCGACGGGCAACAGAGCCCATCCGCGACCAACGCCGTGTCGAAGCATAAACGCATGATCCTCCAAGGGCTCAAACCGCGGATCTTCAAGAGACTAAAAAGTTCGCCGGACGATGGGCAACAATTGCCCTCCGCCCTTCGAGTTTACGGACCGACGCCGACTGTGTCGACCGGATTTACACCGTTCTTCCGGTGTTTCGGCCGAGGCCGCTTTTGCTAACCGATCCGAGTATGGCGCCTAAGACTACAAGCCTTCGACGAAGCGCGGGGCTCGACAAGCAACAAGACGCCATCGACCACCTCGACGAGGCGCGCTGATGTGGCGGTCCCACGATCGCCAGTACTGAGCGCAGACGCGGCGCTACCATGATCAAGTAGGTTCGCGGATGGTCCTTCAACGCCGGCGACTGGTCCCACGCCAGTTCACCCAACGCTATGTGCACAAGTCGCCCCTCCGTGGGAAGGGCCCTTCACCATCGCGGAGGTCCTCCGACCTGGCACCTTTCGATTCAAAGACGACGGCAACATTGTACCTAATGCATGGAATATTGAAAAGCTAAGGAGATTTTACCCTAAAACTTTTTTCTTTATTCCTCAGGTCAGAGAAACCCACCGAGCCCGAAGCGCGGTAATCGATCTCACTCGATCGCATGCGTCGCCGGGTCGCCATCCTGATGACCACCCAGATGGCACGCCGACCGGCCATCGTGGACTTCTAGCTGAACTCATTCTTATTAAAGTACTTACGCCTACGCCTAACGCTACTATTATGCCAGTAAGCATCATGGCGTAATAAAGGTGCCTATGCGGAGCTATCCTTAGTCGGTTTTTGGGCGCGCCTTTGGACTGTCAACTATGTCGCTATTTTCACATTTCCTTCAAAAGTGGCGGCGCTTTGGCCTACACTCACACAACCCTAGCGATCCTCGAGAGCTACTATCATCCCGGCGCCCATCACGTAAAGAAAACGCGAATAGAAGGCAAAGTTTTCAAAAGAAAACCATGGCGCACAACGGCGATATTACATCACACAAAACAAAAGTTGGGCCGGGCCTTGGGGCGTTCTTGTTAAGCTCAGGCATTACCTCGACGTGTCACATCGAGCTATCGCCGCTCTCGAACGCCTCGCTCACTCAAGCACTTCTCTCCCGGCCGCACGCCGTTCGCCGCTGGTCGGGCGCGCCCTCTCGATCCTAAGAATGGTCGCGATCGGTCAAGGAGGCTCGCGGGCCGGGCAGCAGAGCATCAAAGACGCATTCATTGTCGCGATGGAGGTGGTTTCACCTCGAGCGGAACGCCGCAAGGCGGGCAGGTCGGCAGGCATCTACCACCGACGAGGCGAAGGCGACTCGACTGAGTAGGGTCCAGAGGCTCCGCAGCCTCACCCCCAGACTCCAGTTCCCGCCCATATTCTCAAGGTCAAGGAGCAGGAAAGGAGGCCCATGCGTGAGGCAGCGCCTCAGACATCGAGCCGAGGTCCTCCACGACGGCTCAACTCGGGCCCGGCCAGCGACGACGTCTCTTCAGCACCATGAAGCTCTTCCTCGAGGGCTTTCACCGAGCCCGCTCACCACCTCGCCGCCTCGCCGCTTCCTCCTCGGCGGCTCGGCCGGCTTTCGAGAAAGCACTTCCGCCCCGGTGGCGCCTGCCGCTGGGCATCGCCAACAACATCCACCACGCTGGCGGTCATTATGTTGCCGCCTCGTACTGTCAGGGACAAAGCGCCATGCCCGCCTTCGGCCGAAGCAACCGGCAGTAGACGGCGGTGGTTCGCGAGAGCTCAACCACAGTAATCGGGGAAACAACAAATACTCAACATCACGATAAAAAGGTAAAGCCATCTTGACATCAAAGAGGAACTCACTCCTAAGAGGGTTCCTGATGCGGAAGATCGACGAGGGCAATATGAGCCCTCCCCTTCTTGCGCGCATGGGCAACCGAAAGATGGTGCGGGACTTCTTGGGGTCCGACCCCAGAGGGTCCGCTATCGCCTCCCGCTTGCCGGCCCTACGATCGTCGTCTCCGCTCGCCATCAACGCTCGCGTCTCCTAGCCTTCTCCTCTTTTTTCGCCAAAGCGCGGAGGGAGAGCGGGAGGACGAAGAGAATGACTGCGCGTGGTCACCTCTCCCCCCATGCCATATTTATAGGGACGGGTGGAGCGGTCGAAGCGAAGTCACTCCGCCGCGCCGCGCGACGCCAAGACACTTCACGCCGGCGACGACGACGCTCGCCCGCGCCCACTTCGCATTAAAATGCGACATGACTATTGGGGCGAAAGGACGCCGCTTCGGCCAGGGAGACGCAGCACGACTCCTCGGTTTCGGCTCCATGACGGGCCGGCCGCAAAGAAAGGCCTGGGCGAGCCGTGGAAGCACCAAGGTGGCGGAAGGCCCATTAACTCGACCTCCCCACCCAAGGGCCCAATAGCCGCAACGTCGCCGGCATACGCAAGGAAAATCCATGGCATCTCCAGGAGTGGAAACCGCAAAAAGGTGAAGAAGCGGCTACGGCAAATAGCGGGAGTGTGCCCTAGAGCTCGCCACACCGAAATCAGAGGGTACTATCGGCACGTCGCGTACCGGACAAGCACCAACCAATTGCTCGCCGTCAAGCGGACGCCGCTTTGTTGAAGCATCACGCTTCCGTCATAAACGCCGATCGTGATCGCCGTGAGATGTATCGCCCCAACCATTTTAATTGATTTAAATTCAGCAGACATTAAATGCTAGCCGAGGTGCCAGGATCGCCCGGCGAGACGCATCTGCGACCTCTCGATCTCTCGTGATTCGGCCTTGCTCAAACTAGGCCGAAGAAGGTATGAAAAGCCACCGGCCGTAGCGACCTCGAGGTGGTGAGAGGGCTCAATGCTCATGATTAAGACACGGCTCTGGCGCAAGGTAAAATCCACCAAGTGATCCCTAACCGCCTCAAAGAAGCGGACCCAGCGAGGGACGAGTTCAAGGCGAACCCCTGTGGGTCTTTAGTTGATTGATTTGACGACCCAATCGCCTTTAACTCATGTCCGAGACCATACTTCAAACTCTCCCACGGAGCTCTCAAAGAAGAAAGACCAATTGCGCTCGAAAGTTACGAATCTGCCGGGGTCCGATACGGATTGAGTATGAAAGGTTTTTATGGGTCGCTTCATGGCTCTGACACCCGACGAGGATCGTCCGCCGGAGATTGCTTGATCTCCTGTACCACCGGATAACCCGCTTGTAGCTCCACGAGCACGGTGTTCGCCGACGATGGCAAACACGCCGCTTTGTTTCACCTCTCTGTGTCCCACACCGTGGACAGGGCGACACATGGGACCGATACGCTGCCTCCTCCCGCAGATAGCTCGCCCGACGAGGACTCGGGATGGATGCCCTCGCCAGATGCAGCGTTAAAACAAAGACGACTAACTCCCGCCTTAGTCATGTGTTAAACCAGTCCGATTAACACGCCTAGCTACGACGAAACGAGCACTCGGGAACGTAACCTTCGCAAGGCATTCGACCTCCTCGCCGACTACACGCCAAGGCCCGGCTTACGACGAAAACGAGCACTCGAGAACCGTAATCCTTCGCCAAGGCATTCGACCTCCCTCGCCGACCACGGCCATGTCCAACCACGACGTAAAACGAGCACTCGAGAACCGTAACCTTCACGGCGCATTCGACCTCCCGCCGACCACGGCCGGCTCACCACGACGAAAACTAGCACTCGAACCAAAACCTCTCGCGGCAGACCGACCGGCCGATCAAATCGGTCGGGCTCGTTTTGATCGATAACCCCAACCAGTTCCTCGACCGCCGGGCTACACCCACTGTGAGGGCGCCAAGACCCAAATGAACGACAACCTGTTGGTCGGATCCCGCTTCCCGAGGCAAGATTTCGATCCACTCAAGGTTCAGAGTCGATCAAGCTCGCCACTTCGCCACCGGATTCTTTATCTGTCGATCTAAACCCCGACCAAAGATCGCGAGCCTCTTGGGCTACACCCATCGTAAGCGCGCAAGACCGGGGATCGGCCGACTGTGTTGGTTCTGACTCGACCAAGCAAAGCGGCCATCCACGAGGAGACCCGCTGCTTCGTTAATCGGGACCACGCTGCTGAGGAGACCATACCAGACGAAGATAAAGGGTCCATCCAGGAACGCCCATCGCTTCAGATTTACCGGCTACCGACGATTTAATACTCCTACCAGGGTACCCCACAAAGAATTATACATCCGCTTCAAGATCAGATTCTTCAAGTGATCCGGTTCGGCCCGGATCGCGGTGATGCGAGCGTCAAGAGGGTATCAACCAAGTCTTTGTCCTCACAAATAAGACTATCACCAACATTGATGTAATGTCAATGGCCATCCGTCAATGATCCCGATCAAGGCCTCCTCCGCCGTAATGAGTTCTCGCTTTCGTCACGCCGACCTAACTCGGTCGGGCGCCTTTTGCCCCGACCTAAACCTGTGTCCGACGCCACCGCAAGCTCCAACTCCGACTAAGGCTCGGCCAGCGCCCAAGGTCCGCCTAAGACCGGGTCCGACGCCGCCAGAAGCCCCGACCTGAATCTTGACCGGGGCCCTAACGAGCTCTAGCTCCCAACCTCCGCCACGCCGACGGCACGCCGAGCCTGGCCACCCGTCTCACAGACACGACGGCCATATTAGCGGGTGGCTTCTTCCCATATGCATCACGGCACCACCAAGCACCTGGCCCCTCAAACCTTCAACATCCGACAGCGCACAGAGGGCGGTGGCAAGACTTTTCCAACGGAGCGTCATTCATAGACTACAAACCCAAAGATGGGATGAACAGAAATCACAATCATCAAGATCAAGACCGACACCCATGTAGCATGCCCCTACCTTTTTTTTTTTCAAAATCCATGTAACCTGCGCCTCGCCTATATAAAGGAGGCAGGCCTCTGGGTGGGGGGACGAACACAGTACATCGTTCACTCATTTTCTCATCGATACACACCGAGCCTTCCGACCCGGCCAAAGATCCAACGTGACAAGCCCTCCCGACCTCCTCCTTCCGAGCGAGTGCTAAGGGCCTGCCCTTAGTCTCCGCTTGTAACCTCCGGTGACCTCCTCGCGACTCAGAGTAATACAAGCCACCACCACGAATCGAAGTAGGGACGCTCCGTCCAACCAAAGATACATCCGGACTTCCTTAGTCTAACCATTCGAGGAGAGGGACGCACACCTCTAAACTCACAAATTTACTTGCCATATTTAAACAACCGACAAGATGTAACATTTTTTTCTAACGCAAGAAACATTTTTTCTTCGACAATGTTAGAAATGCGCACGTTGAACGGATGTTACACATGTTGAAAAAAAATATTGCACGCGTCAGAAAAAAATGTTATAAGCGTTGAAAAAAAATGTCGCAAGAGGCGTCCGATGGAGTGAACAGTGATCTCGGATGTCCAATTGCTAATAATCGCCAAGAACGGATTGTTGTGTGAGACGTGTGTACTTGAGCAGGTGCACTCTAGACTACATTATTCAAGCTGTAGGGTCTACTAGGAATGTTTTCGCGGCGTGATACGCCACGTGCGTTGTGTTTTTTTAGAAACAATTTCATTTTTTTAGCGGTGCTTTTTTTTTAACTGTCGAGAAAACGTGTGAAACGGTTGAAAGGATACAAACGTAATTATACTCTTTTTTGCATTTATCTGGGGATCCTCTTATGAAGGATCCGCGATTGCGCTAAATCGAAAGGTCCTTTTCATGAAAAATAGTTGGAATGATCTAAACGTAATTACACTATTTTTTGGTATTTATTTAGTATCCTTTCACAAAAGATTTGCGATTTTGCACAAAGGATCCACAATTTTGCTAAACTGAAAGGTTTTTTTCATAAAAAATGCTGACAGGATCGAAACGCAATTGCGCATTTTTTTTATTTATCTGATGTCCTTTCATAAAGGATCTGTGAATTCGCTAAATCGAAAGGTGCTTTTCATAAAAACGGCTAAAAGGATCTAAACGTAATTACGCATTTTTTAGAGCTTTAACGGAGGGCTAACACGTAGCTTGTCTCTCTGATCAGGAACTTTGCCATCTTTAATGTAGGTACGATGATACCGCCGTATTCTTACTTGCCGTCGCTTATATATTTATAGTAGCACTACTACGGAAAAGGCATTTATTCCCGTCCAAAATCGCTTTTAGTAATCGTTTTTGAACCGAGATAGTTATCCGGATCGATGCTCAAGGGCATCGGGCCCGGTTCCATTTCACCCAAGATCGATAGAGTATCGATCGGTTCAATTCACACGCGGCAGTTGTCAGAACCTCGAGATTCATCAAGACGGCTGGTGTCTCCAACCGCATCGATGAGTTTCATCAAGATCGTTGGTTTCTCCAACCCAGATCGATGTTTTGTATATATATATAGGTCTATTTCTAGTAGCTATTATATATATGTGTGTGTGTTAAATCACAACTAATTAAAAGCACAGATAATCAATCATGCACTTTGCACGATAATTAAATCACGAACATTCATTAACAAATTTAATTACATGTAATGTATTAAAATATGTACACATATTTGTTCTTCTCGCTCATCGCCTAATGTATCAATATATATGTACACAACTTTAATTACAACTTTAGTATTTTTTCCTTTCATTCATTGGGATCTTTTACGCAGACGCTTGGTAGCCGAGATGTCGAATTTCGACAGCTTCATCGTCCTTATCGAAGGGCACCACCGTTAAAATTTCGTTTGTGAAACTCGCTTTTGGATTTACGACCTCATCATAAATAAAGCCGACGAGTTGTTTTGAATTGCTCTCACTGCGTGCGGTGAGAGTTCGAACCTTGTTCCGCCAAATATTGAGGTACCTATCGTTAAGTTATTAACTAATCAATACTTGAATTTGTACAAGATATAAGGAGTACCTATACATCATTAAAGCTAGTAATTATATTTACTCACCCCTTGTTGCCTTTTAGCATGCGGTCGGTGGTCGGTTTGGTGTGCATAAACTCGATACATAGTAGACGATAAATTGTTATCCGCGTGAGTCAAGATCATGTGGAAAAAGTTGAAAGCGTGAAATGGATGCAAGGAAATTAAGTTAACTAACTAAAAGCTAGCATTATGATATACGCATTACTAGAGGCAATTGTAATGTCAAATTTCTCCTTGAATACGCCCTAATGCTTTTAGCACGTAACTGCAGTGAATGCACTACACATGTGATTACTTAATTGTACATGATTAGAATTTGTTTCAAATTGAAGGAAATAGAACTAGTACGATAATGAAAGGAACAAGAATTAATACCGGTTGAGCATGTCGATAAAGTTTTGATACTTTTCAACCGGTCTCCTTTATGAAGTCTGATAATTCAGATCGAGCCACGATCTAGCTCGATCATAAGAAGAATCCAAGTGAAAACTATACATAGATGTGTCAATGTAGATAACTAATTAGTTCTAACATCGTGTTATGAAAAGGAGTAGAATGAGGTGGTACGAAAAACACGACTCAAATGAGTAGGCTAGATATATCTTTGACTTATATCTTTGACCCATTAGCGCATTGAATACGTTAGTCTCTGTTTCGCTTGGGTAGTCTCTAACGGTTGTCTCGCTGATAACATCGGGTCCATGAAGCCTATGTCGAAAATACGATCCCTTCTAAGATCTTTGTATCTCCATGCTACATAAGAAATTAGTTAGGCTTGCAAGTTAGTATAGTACAAGGAAGTGCACGATAGTTTTTGTAAATAATTAAGACACTTACAGAGTCCAAGAACCCATCAAGCTCACGCCGAGGACGCCTCGTTCTGGTATAGATCATATATGTAGTCCCAATGACAAAAATTCACCTTCACCACTTAAAAAATCTTCTTGCTTAAACTTGACAAATAACATCTATAGACCATGCTTGGTCGCGCCCAAGTACCATTCATGAAATTACCGCATCTTTGTCGTTAATCGGGCAGCCTCATGCCCGACCAATGACCCGCCCACTTTAAATAACCATTTTATTTGGGCAACCTCAATCTTTTTCCGTGCCTAATATTTGATTTGCTTTAAGGCCGGTTCATCGAAAAATTATTGCATCTCCTTACCCTTCCCTCACCGACATCTTCTTCTTGGGGCATTCCTTACTCAATGTGCGTCGTAGTTTGATTGGCGAGGCATTTTTTTATCCTTCAAATTTTTAATAGTCATTAAGCCTTTATAAAATTCTTTCTGTGCTGTGTTGAACCTTCTTCTCTGGTGACTTAGGTTTAAGAAATTTAGTTACCTCTCCTTTTACCACCTTCTTGGTCTCCTCATCGCTCATATCATACTACCGCTTTAAGTTCACCACCTTCTTGGATTGGGTGGAGGACCCCGCCTTCTTGGGAGCCACTTGGCCGAGCTGCCTTGTTTCCTTGGTTGGCGCCTTCTTGGGAGGAGACTAAGCTTGTGGCGCTTATGTGCGCGGGAGGTGGTGTAGGAGTCGGCGCCTTCTTGGGAGGAGACGGCTTTTTCAGGCTTATATGCTGCAGGAGATGGTATAGAGACGGGCTTCTTGTCGGGCTTATATGCACAGGAGGTGGTGTAGGAGTCGATGTGTTCTTGGGAGGAGACTAAGCCATGAGAGGACACGCCCATGTTATCTTGAAAAATTATGTATCGCTTACGCCCACAGATGAAAGTGTGTATCGCTCTCCTAACTTCGTAGTCCCGTCATCTCCAGAATTTCGAGGTCAAGGTCCTTGTACCGGCAGACCTCCTCCACCGAGACCTTGGAGTATCCTGACGGTATCCAAGGCTATGGATAAGCCGCCCCGCTCTAATGGGTGAGCCATGCCATCGGTCGCTTTGAAGGTAAGGTTACGCGTTTGGATATGCAAGCTCACAAGGTGTCCGCCGTCTCGATGTCGCTTCACGGATACTTGTCCAAGTCCGCTCGGGCACTTCACCGAAGCGCAAATGCTTCGGCCGCCTTGAGGGGCTAATGATGTTAGAATTACTTGGAGGTTCTTGGTCTGCCTCACGCTGCTGGCTCAAGGCTAGCTGCACCTCTCTTCGGATCTCTTCTTGCATTCTCTCATTTGTTTGATTCAGCGTTCTTCAAGCGCACTAAGTCAAGCAGGTGTCTATCGAGCCTTACTCGCCTGACTCCTATAGGTCTCTGGCGTCCGAGCGAAACCAACCTTCCACGGACAACGCCGATGCCTCGTGGTACGCCCTGTGGTGCTCGGATTTTGCAAGGCCCTTGTTAGCTCGTCGTTCTCCCCTGCTTGGTACGGTTACCTCAGGAAGACTCTCGATGGATCTGTATAAGCCTTTCGACCACATCTCTTAGCACCTCCTATTTGAAAAGATCAAGCTAGATCTCTACATTCATAATCTTTCATCAATCATGGGAAAAGATCAAATTTTTTCATAATTCAAGCAAAAAAGAGGCTCCATTTAACACCAAATGATGTGAGGAATGATGTTACTAACCTTAGTTACCTTGGTTAAGTAAAATGACCAAAATTTTGAAATTTGGACAAGACCTCCTCTACATTCATAATCTTTCATCAATCATGGGAAAAGATCAAATTTTCTTCATAATTCAAGCAAAAAAGAGGCTCCATTTAACACCAAATGAAGTGAGGAATGATGTTACTAACCTTAGTTATCTTGGTCGTGAGTAAAATGACCAAAATTTTGAAATTTTGGGCAAGACCTCCCTCCCTTGAATCTCTTGGTCAAGCTCCACCGTTTTTTCATGCAGTTGAAATGATCTGGTCCGCAGCAGAGCGGAGGAGGAAGAAGTTTAAATTGAGACTTAGTACTGGTTCAATACACTAACCAGCATCGATGGTATAACATCAAGACGGTTCATGTTACTAAACCGTACTATTTAGTTCGCTGATCGATCGGCTCAATACACTAACCGCATCGATATTGTACCATCAAGATCGGGTTCGTATTGAACCGCATCGATATCCCCGCAGCTCAGAGCCGCTGAACCGACTGATTTAACTATCAGCCTCGGTTCGCAGACCGAACCGATACTGATGGACCGGTAACAAATGTCGGTTCTATAGTAGTGTAGGCTATGTATCTGATGAGATGCTTGTGAGCAAGCAAGCAAGCTGTAGCTAGCTACCACGCATGGTAGCAAGTACGTTGTAGGTGCCATTTCGTTAAACAAACTAGTACAATTTTTTCTCGTTAAACAAACTAGTACAATTTTTTCTCGTACGTACGTGCATACGCAAGAGCTAGCTTGGATTTCGTTAAACAAACTAGTACAATTTGCTTGGATTTCGTTAAACAAACTAGTACAATTTACTCACGCTGCTTTTGCTAGATCGAGTCTAACACTAAACTTAGCGGCCGGCACGCTTCATCAACTACACATCGTTTGCATCGCATGGTTGGTTTAGTTCGATTGCACTATAGATAGATAGCTAGATATATAGCAAAGCGGAGAGCCAGAGAGCAGTCGATCTAAGCTCACTGAACCTATTAATACGCATCGGCTCCCATTAATCCTCTCTGTAATACCTCATGGTGATCGCTATACAAGACACCGGACATACACGTACCGTTAACGATACACAAATTGTGTTTCAAAGCATCTCTTTTTGAGCTAGAGCACATAGTGAGCAAAGTAAACGTTGCTCCACTGGCCTTGCCGTAAGATTTGTTGATCCCCAAAATGGAAATGGGCCCTTTTATTGGGCCTGAAATACTGCCGGAAAGAGGGCCGATTGGAAGACTTGGAGTTTAGACCAGCTATGGGCCTGGCCCATACGGAGGACCACACCGACAACATTTTCGCATTGATTGGCTTTGTTCTTTTTTTTTAATGAGATTTTTCCACATGAGTGCTGCACTTGGGACTCGGCACATGGGCATATGGCATGATCCTTCAAGGTCTACGAAGGAATCAAAGTATCGTTTTCAAAGATAGCTTAGTTCTAACCAAGAAACCTAGAAACAAAGTATTTATCTTTCATGGTCAACTGCCGTCCAGAATACGTGTTCATTGCATGTATCAAATTGTGTACTCCCTTGGTCCAAATTTATTAGGCATATTTCTTCTCTCTCTCTCTCTCTCTATATATATATATATATATATATATATATATATATATATATATAGAGTAATATGTGTGTATGAAAGTATCTCATAACGGTGTAATTTTTTTGTTGGGGGTGCACACTTATACACGATAACTTTGTAGTTTTTACAATTATTTCATAACATCGTAATGACACATATATTTGAAATTTGCTAAAAGCACAATATAACTAATTGTAAGGGCTTAAAATCCCAAACCACCAAAATCAAAATCAAAGCAAGGGAAAACCAATTCAATAAACAAATTTAGCACAATGAAAAAGTGATTTTACACAACTTTACATAAAATTTTGGGGCCATTTTTGCTAGAGCATACACCCTAAGACCTTGAGTACCATTTCTGTGTGTTATATTTGTGGACAAGATCGTTATAAAAACACGTCTTATAAACTTAGATGAAAGGAATAGCAAGTGCTGACTTTGATGAGCCACTTTGGAGTATCTTATAATCAAGATAAAGTATACTCAAAAGGATAAAGAGATATAATTATCATTTAAGTGGTATACGCTCATGAAACACATATATATAATGTGTGTGTGTGTGTGTGTGTGTGTGTATATATATATTAAACTTTGAAATTACTTACTATATATTAAACTTTGAATATCAATTATTAGTAGAGATTCACTTCATTTTTAGACCCTTTCTTTAGAAATTTGAATTCTAATATGCCTTATATTTTGAGGAGTAGTATACTATAGAGAGCATATATAGCTGAGAAGTATACTAAGAGCATATAGATAGTGATTATATGCAATACACATCATTGTATGTAATACACGTTCATGTCATCTATAAATAGAAATAAACATGGGCGGAACTAGGCACCCAAAAAATTGAGAAACACTAAAATTTCACCCCCTTCGTAGGCTAAATTTGTTGATTGAATTGATTTCGGATTTAGTAGTTTGAGATTTTTAAGACATTAGAACTACTTGTATTGTACTTTTAGTAAATTTCAAATATATATGTTGGATTTATGATGATACGAAATTATTGTATGAGGGTATAGAGTTATACATATGAAATGTACACCTCTATCAAAAATTTTATGATTCCACACTGAAACTAAAGATAACTCACACAATAGATATCTATACAATAATATACAATACAAAGTCATATATAAGACTGTATACTAAATAGTAAACAACACCTTTTTCTATATTGTCACTATATAAACAGCTGTATATGTATACTACTATACACGTCCTAACATGTTTCACGCTCCAATGAAAATGCAACGCGGTTCCGCGACCCATATTGATTGTGCACACCTAACCTGTCCGTTGACCGTTTACCTTTCTGCTACTTCCCCGTCAAAGCGCGGGCTCCATCTCGCATCTCCTTCCCTGCTTCCCCAACCCCACCCTACCTTAACCTTCCTAGGATACATCCCAAAAACATCTGGAGCGGAACTGACAAATAAAAGCGCAAATCGATTCGGGTCTGCAAGGATTCGTTCGTCTCTGTCCCCGAATCCCCTGCCGACAGCTCCAAGATTCGCCTCCCGCCGGATCAGGCGGATCTTGAAATGGTGGCAGGTGCAGATCCAAGAAACGCACTCCGGTCAGCTCCTCCTCCTCTTGCCAAGTCCTCTTCTCTCGTAATCGTCCTATTGGTTCTCGTGCTTCTTGGGATGATTTGTGTGCGTGCTTCTTGTTTGGATCTGTCGGGACAGAGCTGTATCTGAGGAATCACCGAAGTAAGACGAGCTGGACCAAAGAATAAATAATCAGGCGCGAGGAGAGGGTCAAATTTGATGCTTCCAACCTGCTAAGGATAAGCCTCTGGTTCGGGCTGGCAGTTTCCGAAATGGTGAGGATCCAATAAGCTTCCTTTCTTCAGATTTAGTGGCTTCGATTCGTGTCGGTTGGTTACCTTTTAGGTTGATGGTTTGCTTTAGGAATGCTCAAAGCGACGTAAAAAAAGTGAGAATGTGATGCGCTGCATATTTTTCGTGGTTGGAATGCATAATTCTTGCTCGGTATGCTTTGGTTCTTGTCAGGTACTACTTTTGTGTTTGTTTGAGGGCGGTTGTAGGTTAGTAGATGTGCGTATTCCTACAGATAACTAATTTGAATGAATGCTTAGTTGGTTTGTACAGTGATACAAAGTGAGCTTGCAATGCTTTTAGATCTATCTAATAATATCTGGGGTCTTGATGCCTAACACTCTTGTTATACAATGTGTGTGTTTACTAGTTGTGGATTAGTACAGCTGTGTCCTTTTAACTAACCTATTTGCAGAGTGAGACAAGGGAAGTTTTCCTCTTTTTTTTTTCTATTTTCCCTGTCCTTTTGGATGATTTGTCGTAGACATATGGCGTCTTTTGGTTTTGTTCTTGTTAGAAACTTAGAATTACTCCCTCTGGTCACAAATACATGTTGTTTTGAACAACGATATGGTCCCTAAAACGCCACCTTGACCACTAAGCACTTTTCAAGACAAATCTACACATATGATTTTCATGTATCCAAAATAAATGTTTTAAAAGATATCTATAGCTAAAGTTTCAAAAGTTTGATTGCATGTATCCCAAAACAACATGTATTTGTGACTAGAGGGAGTCCGTATACTCTGGTTAGATATGAGGACCTTTACTCTCCTGACTGCTATATGAATAACAAGTGTTGTCATCACCTTGCAGATGGAGGATGAGCAATCAGCCACATATACTGTGGATGATGCTCTTTTGTCTTCAGGCTTTGGAAAGTTCCAAATATCGATTCTTTCCTATGCTGGGATCGGCTTAATTGCAGAAGCAATGGAGATGATGCTGTTATCATTTGTTGGTCCATCAGTACAGTTAGAATGGAAGCTTACTGCTCATCAGGAAAGCATGATTACAAGTGTTGTTTTTGTTGGAATGCTGATAGGAGCTTACTCTTGGGGTGTAGTTTCAGACAACTATGGAAGGAGGCAAGTCCATTTTTTACTTCTTTCATGTACTTTTTGTGCAAGTTACACATGATCATTTCCTCTCTTGCTCTCTCGGTGATGTTTAGCATGGTGTTACCAAAACTGCTTCCCAAACTAGTGTTCATTAGGCAACTGATACTGATTCCATGTTGTAGCTGGTTACCAACAGTAACTTGTTCAGTACTGGCAAAGGTCTCATGTAATAGCCAAGTTTTGACATTTCTATGTTAGTTTCAGAAAAACCCTTGAAACCATTCTCAAAATTTCTGTTTGATGAAATAACGATTTCCAAGGTTATCTTTTTAGCTCTCGATCTGAGAATAATTACAGATGGAGAAAATAGGCTTTTATCTAAAGTCAATGCAAACATTACCTGATTTTATTCTTCTTGTTTATAGCATACAAGCTCTTACATTCTGTTCCATTTGGATTTTTATAGGAGGGGGTTTCTCTTTACTGCTATTGTAACAAGTGGAGCTGGATTCCTGAGTGCTTTTGCCCCTAACTATGTGACGTTGATTTCACTAAGATTTTTAGTTGGTATTGGCTTGGGAGGAGGGCCTGTTCTTGGATCTTGGTTCTTGGAATTTGTTCCTGCTCCGACTAGAGGAACTTGGATGGTGGTATTTTCAGCATTTTGGACCGTTGGGACCATCTTCGAGGCTTCTCTTGCATGGGTATAATATTTTTTTCCTTGATACTTTGAACTGAAATGGTAGTTCAGAATAGTGCTGATATATCAGCAGTAAACATTATACACGATAAATTATTTTGGTACTGTGGTCCATTCTCATCACAAACTCCAGTATATGTTCAGAAATTTATGAACACATGCACTGTCAAACAGTTGGCACACCAGAAGTGATGCAGATTATCTTACAAACAATTGTTCTGTGGTGTTATCAGGTCTGTTACGGGATGCTTGGAAAGAAAAGGTTGCTTAATTCAATATGACATGGGCATATATGTCAAGGAGAGTAGCAATCAGGAATATTACTTTAGAAAGGAACCACTGTCATAAGGGCACAAAAGCACATATTGTTTACACTCTGACATTTACTTATCCTAGCCAATCCCTTGAAACATTACGTGAAAAACTATATTCACAAAGATCTATCTGTGATTTTACTTTGTGACCTTGATGCAAAGGTCTATAACAAAATATCCTGTTCTGCATAGGCAGCTCTTAATCCAAAGAAACATAAATGTCACGTGTTAGACAGTTATGCCCAAGTTTGGCTGGAGGTGGTTGCTAGCATTATCTGCTGTTCCATCTAATTTTCACCCTGTCATTATGTGTCTAATTTTTCACCATACTACTGGCAGATAGTTATGCCCAAGTTTGGCTGGAGGTGGTTGCTAGCATTATCTGCTGTTCCGTCTTTGCTCCTGCTTCTATTTTATGCTATGACTCCAGAGTCACCGAGGTTCCTATGCATGAAGGGCAGAATAACAGAGGCTGTGGAGGTATTGGAGAAAATGGCAAGATTAAACAATGTGGAACTCCCTTCTGGTAAGCTTGTTTCTGACAAAAGCATTGAGCTAGATGAAGTTTCCGAGTCGGCAACACTTCTGGTTGCTGATGAAGAAAATGACAACATCAATGAAGAGGAAGGTTCCAATTTTGGAGGTATTAAGTCCGTTGCCAAGCTGCTGACACCCAAATTGATCAGAGCGACTCTTCTTCTATGGATGGCTTTCTTGGGAAATGCCTTTTCCTACTATGGCATTGTTCTGTTGACATCAGAGTTAAGTAACGGAAATAGGATATGTGCAAAAGAGGAGGTTGAATCCGTACACTCAAATAATGCAAGCCTCTACAGAAATGTTTTTATCTCCAGCTTTGCAGGTTGATTCTTACTCTTAACAATATCTGTACGATAACTATCTTCCAGTCCACATGATCCCATTCGGATGACCAATGCTGCCATGTTTTCTTGAAACAGAGATTCCAGGGTCACTTCTATCAGCCTTGATCGTGGATAGATTTGGGCGAAAGCTTTCAATGGCTTCGATGCAGTTCACTAGCTGTGTTTTCTTATTCCCATTGGTGTTTTCCCGGACAGACATACTAACAAGAATCTCCTTGTTTGGTGCCCGGCTCTGTATATCTGCTAGCTTCACCATTGTTTACATATACGCTCCGGAGGTTAGTGCAGCTCTACAGCATCACTTGCTTCAGTGTGGCTAGCACGTATTATCATAAGTTCATAGCCCTCTCTTTATGATAACTGATAACCTATCTAGAAATTGAAGTTGAACCCTGTCAAGTGTTGATGTTAACAGCATTTTCTTCTCGCTCCGTTTTTTTTTTCAGATTTACCCAACCTCGGTCAGAACAACAGGCATTGGTATCGCCAGCTCGGTAGGCAGGATTGGAGGCATTCTTTGCCCTCTCGTCGCTGTTGCTCTGGTGCACAGCTGCCAACAGACGACAGCGATCCTCCTCTTTGAGCTTGTAATCTTCCTCTCAGGGATGGCCGTCTCGTTCTTCCCTTTCGAGACAAAAGGCTGTAGACTTAACGACACCGAGGCCGATATGAATTGATGAGGTGCTGTCTGTAGGACTATTTTTTTGTGCTGGTTACTGAGAATGCCCTATTAGCTGGACATTTCCAGCACGGTGGTGATGATATTTGTCATCATTGAAAAGAAATTTACCGGCGATGCTGTTCCTCTGCTTGTTTCCGGAGGTCTAGGTCGGTTAGAATACATAGTGGGAGGTGTTTCTATGCATCTCTATTTAAAAGTTGCATAAATATTAAAGCATAAATGAAAGACAGACGCTGATTATATATTGTTTGATTCGTGCGAATTAGCTGCACTCCCGACTTCTATGTGGAGAGGAGGGCCTTCCGGCTTGTGTGAATCGGCCACGCACATAACACTTGGAGTCGAGCACGATCGAGAGAATAGGAGATTGGACATGGCAAAGCGGCCGTCGTCAGGTCACTGCCGTTGCCGCGCGGCGAAGCGACCGTTGGCGCACACGCAACCAAGTAAGCACACCATATGGGCACATGCACGAGTGTGCCCCTTAATCACAAGTCTCAAAATACGGAGGCCGAACGTGAACCCATGACTTTGTGAAGTTGCTACTGAAACGTACCTGCTTATGCATAAAGGGGTCGGCAGGATTTGAATCTTGCTGAATGAAGACATACACAAACAAAGATATGTACTGTTCTATTTGGCCGGATCAATCTTGGATGTTGAATGCTCGTGTACCTCACATTGTCGTGGCTAAAATGTTTGGCAGCGATGTCTTCAATGCTAGCAACACCCGAGGAAAATACGTAGCTTTTGCAAACTGCCATTGTTTCTATGAACTTATTTGCTAGCTGGGGTATGCATTTTAATGTTTTTCAACAGTAAGGAAGCGCCGCGGCACCAAGATCATTGCGATGCGTCCCTCGCGCACCAAGATAGCGGCGCTGGCGGCGCGGATGAACCACAAGACCTTAATCGCATTAGCCGGCAGCATGCTATTTGTCGTGTCCTAATGAAATTCGACGTGCTCGGCGCCCCGCCGCCACCCAAACATCACCGCCGCAGCGCCGCCCTCTTGCGGCGATATCAGGTGCATGCCATTGGCGATTTTGCAAAGATTGTAACGTATAATCCGTGTATTCCACGAAAACCGCATACATCTGAATGTACTCGTACACACACACAGAGAGAGAGAGATGGATGGTGCCGACGTCGAGAAGGCAGGTGCACCTCGACAAGGACGAGACGGCGGCGAGAACAACATGCACACTCGTGACAGCGGCAAGGATGACTTGCACACCAGCGACAATGTCCAGGAGGGCGTGCACACTGGTGAGAACGAGGTGCACCTCAGGACATGGCACCAATGACGTGTACCTCCCGTTGACGGTGTCGAGGACAAGGTGCACCTCCCGGCGTCGGCGTCGAAGACGAAGTGCACCTACTGGGGATTGCGGACAACAAGGTGCAGCTCCAGTCTGCGGCGGAGAAGTGAGGCTGGGATCGAGAGCCGGCGACAAAGAGTTCCGGCACGAAAATGATCGGATCCCGTCGCCGGATCCCGTCGCCGGAGACGAGGACGACGAGCAGAACCTCCCAGACGTCCACACCGCCGGATCCGATGTCGCCAGCCTCCCTACCGTCGGGTCCAATCCTCGCCGCCCTCCCCACACCGCCGGGTTTAGCCCTCGCCGGCGGACGGTATTCTTCGGCATCTCTTCTACTTCGTCGGGAGAGAGAGTGGACAGAGAGACATGGGAGACAGATATAGCAGAGAAATGAGGAATTTTTTTTTTAATAATACATTTTTTGAATTGCAATATTAATACGTGAAATAGAAAAATTATAAATATAATACTTCATCGTTAAACGGTACAATGAAATAGGAATAGTCGCTAGCGGGTTGAACGAAGACTCTATTGTTGTCATACCGTATGGCGACAACTCTTTAATCCCGTTGTTAGTGTTGCACCTACAAAACCGAGATAGCAGCGCGTGACACATAGCATTGTCGCTATACGGTGTGGCAATAATAGATTATCGCCGTACGGTATGGCGGCAATCACTCCGTTGGACGACATCCTATTGTCGCCACACCGTATGGTGATAACTTATTGTTGTCTTACCGTATAGCGACAATGCCATGTGTCAAGCGCTGCTACCTTAGCTCTGTAAGTGCAACGTTAACCGCGGGATTGAGGAGTTGGTGCAATATGGTATGGCGACAACAGGGTCTTCGTCTAGTTCGCTGACAACTACTCCTATTTCGCCGTATTGTTTGACGACAAGGTGTTATTTTTACATTTTTTTTGTTTTGTGTATTAATGTCACAATTCCTTTTAAAAAATATATTATTAAAAAAATACAAGAAATGAGAGTAGGAGACAGTGTAGGGAGGACGTGTGTTTTTTTTTCCTAAATAGTATTCAATTTTTGAGTCCCTTCAATCTGGATTTAATGTATGAATTCAATTTGCCTTTTCTTTTTCTATTCGAGTACTATTTTGTCTAGGAATAAATTATTCTTTTCTGTATGACATTTTTAAACCAATTATATACTAATTTTAGATAAATTAAATTATGTAAAAAATAATGTGATAATTTGTAAAAAAGATGAGCAAACCAAACTATACAGAACACAGGCTTGATTATTCCCATTATAATATTGTTTATCTCGAGAAAACATCACAAAGTCAAAATGATAAAACACAACGTGAATCACAAAAGTAACATTTAATGGAAAAAAAATTGAATACTTATAAAACAAGTACTTGGGTACCATTTAGTACACTCTCCTGTTTTAAAGCGTGAATGAAAGTTGAATGCTAATTAATTGCCCTTTTATTTATTTTAAGCTGTATAAATTGTATTGGAAGAGAACGTATAGAAACACCGACAGACCACCACCACGGCGGAGCTTGGATGCCGCCGTCCAACAGCGAGCTGGACGCATGAGATGGGCTTCTGCCGTCGTGAGTCGTGACGATGCGCAGGCGACGGGCATTAATTGCTATGGTTGCTCCTGCATGCCACGCTGCGCCCATCACCGGGTGTCCGTGACGCCGGCCTGGAAGCTCGGCAAAGGACAACACGTTGTTTTTCCCTTGGCGCGACGAGGCGTCTGGGTGCTAAGCTCGATCGTGTACGTGGCCAACAGCAGATCTGCCTAGCAAACCATGGTTACCACCTTTGGTCGCAAGTACGGTTTCCATGACCACCTTTGGTGTAAGTACGACAAGCAGGGAGAGCTGTGTCTGGATGTATCATGTATCTACAATTAACACGTGAAGCGATTTCGTATTTTTCGATTGGTAGCATTAGGCAAGATCCTCCTTTTACGACTGTGACTAATAGCACATACGATTCTCTTTGGCTGCCATCGAATTTGCATGTCGAATCTCCTTGTTCCCGTCGTATTGAAGACTAGCGGCAACCAGATGCAGCATCAGTGCATCGACGAATTGCAACACTCGACTTCTTTTTCGAAAGAACCTTCCCCCCACAGCTTGAAAGCAGCAAATCGTGTTTTGGGGAGTTGCTTAAGACAGCAAGTGATAGAAGCACGAGATGAAATTATCCGTCTTCGTAAACCATTTGCAGGGTAATAACAAACAAGTTACATCAGAAAATTTAGTAGTGAACATCTCATCAAGCACGAACATCAGGGTAAGCTGAAGCCCAACAATATTTTTACAACGTTTTAAAACACAAAATTATTGCAGCAACAGGGCATCTCAGTGTAATATATCAACCGCATTACATATTAAAGATTGACACAATAGAGAAATAAGAAATACGAACATAAGCAAAGTTTATTGCTGCAGCAAAGGTTTTCTGCTAAGTGACTTGAAATTTACTGCTGCAAAGTTCTTCTGCTAGACAGCTGAAACTTCGGTTCGAGCGCAGCGTCGACTGTCCTTGTTCAAGAAAAGATGCACCACTCTTCTGCTTGACAAAACCCAACATGTCTGCAAAGGGAACACTAAAGTTTCGTTAGATTATATTTTACTTAAAGAAGAAAAGATGTTAACACAAAAGGTTGCAACTACAGCTACAGCATGCACCTTCCAAATGGATTATATATATAGAGGAAGCTTCTTATACTCCCTATACCGTATCTCACAACTTATGGGGTATCTCGTGCGACAGAGGATATGTACGTGTAGTATACGAGTATATAAGATCATCTAGGTGGTATGTATATTTTTTCAGACATGGTATGCATATTTTTTGGACATACTCCTTTTTATATGCGTATATGAAGGTATTTGCAAAATACGCTACAAATCATGGACTCCCTTGCAATTTTTTCATGCGGCTCGCATTGGAGTATCTTATAATTAGTGTACGAGTATACCCAAAATGATAAAGGAGTATTTCAAGTTTGTTTAGGTGGTATTTCAGAGGTGGGAATAACTATTCCCAGGAGTATCTTATAATTAGTGTACGAGTATATATATATATATATATATATATATGAGAAAAACTTAGCCTACCATTAATAAAGGTAAAGTACATAAATAATACAAACATGTGTTTATTTTACAATGATGCAAATATACAAAAAGTTGTGAAAAAATAAGAAGAATGGGACTTACAGTTTCAGATATGTTTTGCATTCAGCGATACCTCCTGTCCCTATATTCATCTCTAGAATAGCGGTGTTCATAATCCCGCCTTGAATGGTGGTACGAATCATCATATCTAGACCTCTTAGAATCATGGCTATCTGTATCTCTAGTTCTGAGTCGACCATGCTCTTCATGCCTTCTCTCATCTTTGTTTTGGCTATCCCTGTTTCCATCTTCTCTAACTTTACTTGAATCAGGGTCATACCTATCGTCTCCAACTTTTCTTTTGTAGTCTCTCTCCACATAATTTCCACCATTCCTTCTCTCCTGCTGTCTATCTTCCTCCCTCCCTCTCTGCTTTTGCTTCTCCAGCTCCTTTCTCTCTTCTTCCCTCTGCCTTTGTTTCCCCAGCTCTTTTTTCTCTTCCTCCCTCTGCCGTTGTTTCTCCTGCTCCTTTCTCCTCTCATCTTGAGTCCTTTTCTTTTCCTCTAATTCAATCCTGTAAGATGCCCTTTCAGCATATTTCTCATCATTAGCATTCTTCAACCCTTTGTTGGATTTCCTATCCTCACGGCTGTCAGCACTCAAATCTGATTCACTATCACTGCTACTGCTGTAATATGAACTCTCACTTGAGCTAGTCACCCTTCTTTTTTCTTGCACTGTCTCTTTTACCCCTGCATCAAGCTGTCTCTTCCCGTCACGAGCATAACCATCCGAATCAGAATCAGTATCATGCCTCTTGTGCTTATCAACATTCTTTGCAAGGTTGTCTCCCTTCTCTTTACCTTTCTGTGCTTGTTTATCATTTTTAGAATCATGGTGATAAAACTTTGCAGGTTTATTCTTTTGCTTGACATAAGTTTCTGAGTCAGTCTCTGATTCATCCCTGAACTTGTCCTTCGGAACGACCTTGCAATGTAGCTTTTCATCTTCAAAGTCACGGTGAGAACTCTTCACAGGCTTTTTCTTTTTGTAGTCATCAATCCCTGAGTTACTCTTCAATTTATCATGGTATTGGTCCTTCCTAGCAACATCAATTCGGGACTTACCAAGTTCAGAGTCGTGGCGAGTAATCTTTGCATATTTCGATCTCTCAGCATGGTCATTGTCCGAGTCACTCTCTGATTCATCAGAATACTTGCCCTTTCTAATAGCCTTGCTTCGGGGCTTACCATATTTAGATTCATGGAGAGAACTCTTTGTAGATTTCTGCTTTTTCTGATCATAGTCGCTCTCCGAGTCACTGTATGACCCATCACTCTCCGATTCACTGTATGAATCATCCTTGTACTTGCTTCTTCTGGGCTTCTCATCTTCAGAGCTGTGGCGGCGAGAATCCCCAGGTCTCTTCTTTCTCTCATCGCGATTGCTCTTCCCAAGTTCTGTTTTCTTCTTGTCATAATCACTATCTGAATCAGCACCTGAATCGTGGCGAGAGCTCTTTCCATGTTTTGTTTTCTTATGATCAGTCTCAGAATCATCATCTGTATCATGACGAGATTTCTTCCTGTGTTTCTTTTCTTTCTTTTCATCATAATCAATCTCAGAATCATCTTCTGAATCATGGAGAGAACTTTTTTTCTTCTTATCATCATGATCATGGTCTGAATCTGAATCATACCCACGCTCACTTTTCCTAGAACTTTTGTTGTGACTCTTTTTATAATTCCCTTTTTCCTTCTTTCCCGTTTTTGAATGCTTTCTGTCATCCTTTGAGGTCTTTCTCTCTTTCTTCCCATCAGTATCGAAGTCTTCAGAATCCTTCGACCCAGGAACAAGCTCCCCGGACTCCACATCACTTTCTACATCCCCTTTCTTCTTCTGTCCATCCTCAGCATCTAGCCCAAGAGCAGCCCTCAGCGTCTCAAGCTGCTTCTCCTTCCGTGCCGCGATGTGGTGGCTCTGTGTGCCTGTAAACCTGAGAAGAATTTATCTTCTTGTCAGGAATTAATTAACAGAACAAACAGATGAACATATAAACTGCTAATCTAATGAAACACATACATATGCACGAGTAGGAACCAAAGCACATGATAGTTACACAGCGCTAGAAATAAACATAAGCTGCAATTCTTATATGAACTGAACTTTAAGCAACAATTCTGTTTCAAAGAAGACATCTCAGAACAATGAATCAGGATATATAATTAGAAACAGCAAATCAAGATGCTGTTAAATGTTTGCCACCGCCTCGTCTGCAACAATTCCACATAAGAATAGGTGACATATACAAAAATACACTAATAAGACCAATTCTTCGATCCATACACTTTGCCCGGGAGTGGTGGTCGGCCCCCGACGCTGCCGCGGCCTTCCTCCTCCTCGACCGCAGCAGCCGCCGCCTCAATCTCGGCAGCCTTGCGCGCCTCCTCGATGCGCTCCTCGATCTCGCCCTCCGTGTAGCCCTGCTCCTCGAGCGTGTCCCTCAGCTCGAGCAGCCGCAGCTCCACCTGTCGCTTCCGGTCATGCTCCAGGATCTCCTTGTTCGGCTTCCGCATCCCGCCGAGCCCCCCAGTGTCGTCGCCGGGGCCGGGGAGCGGCGGCTTGGGGGGGCCGCCGGCCGCGGAGGACCGAGGCCTGACGAAGAACTTGTTCGTCTGGATGTAGCCATTCGTGCCGGACCCCCGCGCGGTCTGCAGACCGATGCCGTTGTACATGGCGGCGAGAGGCGGCGGCGGCGGGAGGGGAGACGCTGGTTCAGCGAAACCCTAGGGTTTCGATTGAGTCGGGTTCGTGGCTTTTCTGTGGCGTTTGATTCGCGACTCGCGAGATTCCCAGCTCGGGACGAAGGGATGAGAACGGCCAAAGAGGAGGCAAGCGAAATCTCATGCTGCCACGTGGTGGACAGCCGCGCAACTCCTCGGTTTCCCCTTCTCTTCCCTGTTCCTCACACTGAAATCTGAATAGCGTTCCCCTTGGCCTCCCGCTTGCTCCACTCAATTTTTCAAATACCCACGCAACATTTTAAATTTAAAAGTTTCAACTCAAAAAATTTCTACACAAAAAATTTCAAATGAGGAAATTTCAACTAGAGAAATTTCAAATTGGAGACTTCCACCTCACAAGTTTCATCTCAAATAAATTCTACTCGAAAAATTCAAACCGAAGAAATTTCACATGGAAAATTTTTCCAACTAGGAAGTTTTTAACTTGGAGAAATTTCAAATCAGGAAAATTTCACACAAAAAATTTCAAATTGGGAAAAATTTTAACTCAAAAAATTTAAACTTAGAAAATTTCAAATTGAAAAGTTTCAAGGGAAAAACATTTTACACAAAAAAGTTCAAACCAAGGAAAATTCAACTCACAGGAAGTTTTAGCTAAAAAAATTATATCTAAAAATTTCAAATCGAAGAAATTTCGCTTGGAAATTTTCAAATTAGGAAGTTTTTAACTTGGAGAAACTCCAAATCGGGAAATTTTCAACATAGAAAATTTCAAATAATGAGAAATTTAGCTTGGAAAATTTTTTATTCAAGGGAACAAGACGTGTTGTCGGGGCCATGCAGTGTTGAGGATGCGTCTCCGAGGCCATGCGGTACTAAGGATGTAGCAACAGTGATGGCGTGCGACGTGAATCCGAAGCAACAGCGATGACATGTTGTGTTGAGCTAGCAGCGTGGCGACCAAGGGAGTAGAGGCTTAGCGGCATGGCAGAGGTTGTGGAGCCGTAGCCAGAGCGACGTCAGCGAGTTAGGTGAAGCTAGCAAGAAAGGACGTGAGCAACGAGAGAGTGAGAGACAAGTAGAGATATGAGAAGCAACCACGGCCTTTTTAAGTCGGAAAACTTTCAAATGGGGAGATTTCAAATAAAAATCAAATAGGAAATTTCAAGTCAAAAAATAGAAAATAATAAAAATTCAACTAAAATCCAAATAATTTCAACTCATTTTGGGGGGATTTCAACTCAGTTTTCAAGAAACTTCAAATGATTCAAAATAGAAAAAAAATCAAATTAGGATTTGTGGTTAGGGTTTACCTTTGCCTCCCATGCTCTCAATGGCAATCTCCCGGTGCGAGCCTAGGGGCAGCACAGTTTCCCGACTGATCGTGTGGTCTTTCGGCGTTAGTGGTGCCTTGTGAGCAGCTGGCCGGTGGTGTAGTTTCTCATCGGCAGTAGAGCATGAGCTTCACTCAGGAACAGAGATAGAGGGTCATTGCAAGAAGAAGCAACGGGAGAGGGGAGTGCTCAGCTTGACTGGATGGAGACTTGGTCCAACTCTTTCACCCACTTTCACAGTTTTGCTACACGTGTCGCTCTCTCTTCCACATGTTAGCTACACGTATCGCAAGCATAGAATTTTGAAGCGCCAACTTCATGAAGAGATGCAAACTGGTAACTGTAAATTAGCATTTTTCATTTTTTTTCAAGGAGACGCTTCTATACATCACTATTTAAAAGTTGCACAAATATTAAAGTATAAATGAATGGTGGATAGTGATTATTTATCAATTTCCTTATTTCAAGATTTGTGCAATTTGTATTGGGAGGGTGATTCATAGAAGCACTATTTTTTTATTCCGGTGGTGGGGCCATGAATTCGAGTTGGTTTAGTGGGGCCTCGCATCGATATTTGATCCAGTAGCCTAGTTAGGGAAAGCACACCTACGTAGGGATTGTCCCATGTGTGAACTGTCTCTATCACTGTTCAATCATGCTTTGAAATTTGCAAAATCACGAGGTAGTCCCCATGTGGAGATCGACCCTATAATAGTTCTCTCTACCTAATTAGTGAGTGATACTATGCAAGTGTTATTGCACATGTGCAAATGTGTCTTTAATATATTCTGGAAAACAAAAATGCGTCTTCAATGGATTATGAAAAACAAAAATATGTCTAGAATAAATTTTTGATAAACAAAAATGCATCCTCAATACAGGTTTTTCTAGAAGGAGCCTTATTTTTTATGATGTATGTGGGGAGCTTTATTTGTTATGATGTATGGACTACTAGAGTTCACTGTTACTTCCTCTATTTCATAATACTCGTCTACAACCTACCATACACGTAGATCAAGAATGAATTAAATCTAAGAAAAAGTCATACCTCTATTAAAGGACATACCACAACTAATTAATCTCTTCAGCAATATATTAAGTAGAGGGTGAAAACATTGTAATAACTACACTCTTGATTCTCTCAATCAACAAATATTTTGAAATGGATACTTCTGATACCATGGTCAAATATAGAGAAAAACAGGGGAGTATATTAAAGCATTCAGAAGCCAATCCAGGTTCCCTACTTGTAAAGAACAAAAACTCCAATTCAATTTCTATTGAATCAAATTGAATTGGCCTTGTGGAATTGGAGTTCCAATTCAATTTCTGTTGAGATTGTTATTGGTTTCTAATTCCAATTTTTTGTTTGGTTGCCAAAAAGTTTGTCACTCGCAAATGGAAACACAAGTCAGCTCCAATTTCTATTTGGTGAATCCCAAAATCAATAAGAGCCTTAGAGAAGGCATACCAAGCATCCAGCCAAAAGGTGCAAATCATGCTAGCCATGGCTATGGAGAAGGCACCCAAATCCTCATGTCCAGCAAAGTTGGCGGCAATAGAGTTTGAGGTGGTGGCATTGGAGTTGAGGTAGATGACCTGACATCGAGGATGGTGACAACCGGAGTCAAGGAAGAAGGCCTGAGCTCGAGGATGGTGACGACCATAGTCAAAGAAGATTGCCTTGAGCTTGAGTGTGCTGGTAGCTAGGGTCGTCGAAGAAGGATGACGAGTTGCGATGGCCCCAAATATAGATCAATGAGCGAGCATCATGGAGGAAGATGGGAAAGAGTGGCCAACGAGGATCATAGATCAAAGCTCACTAGCGAAGGTGGGGCTTGCTGGTGCACCACAAAAGGAGATGGCCTCTGTGAGTGAAAGAAGGAGATGGTTGCTAGGATCTCACCGGTGGCAGTGACCAATGTTGGCTCTCACTGATGGTAGTGCTTGCTAGAGCCTTGCTGGAGGAGAGGAAGGAGGAGGGGAGGGGAGGAAAGTGAAGGGCTTCGATGGTCGCGATAGGGAGTAAAAAGGAAAGTATCTTCCATGGAGACAAAAAAATGAAAGATGGCCAAAATGGTATAACGTATAAAACTCAAGACGAACATGAACACATTAAGAAGTGTGCATTGAGGGGGAAGGTTGAATATAGCAATGCATACTTATAGAATGTTCTAGTCATATTGCATGGTCAAGTACAGAAATGTCTAGAATTAGATATTTTAGATGTGTGTTCTAATGATTAGGATATTTTGTATGAAGGGTTTGGATTGTGCCACATGGTATCAATTCAACGGGCGTGTGATCTATGCCCCTTCCCCGTTCAATGAGCCATATAAGCTACCATAAACCACCATACTATAGATGAGTCCTAGGGATGACCATGGGAAGGCCATAAGTAGAGAGGTAGAGGGCTGAGTCACCCCCTCTTTTTGTGTGATTGTTGGTCTCCTCGGTAAGCCACGTACTTCTAGTATATAGTGCTTTGTGTTGTGATTTGAAAGAAGGTGGCTTGACCGCCAAAAATCACAACAATCTTGGCTTTGACATGAGCGGCTTGCTTGCCCAAAAAGCTGGATGGTCAACACTATCATTTGCTTATAAGTAAAGTACTCATTAGTATGAAGAAAATACTAACCAACTTAGGATAATTGGTGTATAATTAGTGTAGATCCTATCATTAGAGGTGTTAGGGTCATCTCACTTTCCAACATAGATTATGTTCAACAACTAGTGCACCACCCTTTGGTTGAGTGGCCCACTAGCGCATAGAACATACTAAATATCAGCGAAAGAAGCAGTAATGAATGGTTAATAAGAAATGATGGTATATGATAGTAGGTGTGCTTTTTTAATAGAAAATTCTTTATTTGCCACTAAAAGTTGGCTAGATCCCTAAAACGCTATCGTGAAATTGCTCTGCCCTTCATTATCATCGGATCTCAACTTTCATCCCTTTTTTCCACTCTCGTTAGTGGGTTGTTACTTGGTCGTTAACTTGTACATGAAAAGACAATTCTGTCCATATTCATTCTCATTTCATTATAACTTAAATAAACTAGCAAGTGGACTTGATTCAGCAGAGATAAGCGGCAGCGGTGGACAAAATCATATAAGTTAGGAGGAAGAAGGGATTTGACCCAGGGGTAGGAGTGTCATTTTCTAAAAAACGACAAGATCAAGGGGCAAACGACAGTTGACTCATGGTAAAGTGACGGGAGTGGTAAAAATAGGATGAAAGTTGAGATTCGATGGCAATGAAGGGAAGAACAGTTTTGCAATGGTATTTTAGGACTCGAACAACTTTCAGTTGTAGTTTTTAGTGGATGATAAGGAAACAAAAAGACTGCAAATAAAGCAGCATCCAGACGAATTCAATGTACAAGCAGAAGCTCTTATTTGTTTTCATATGTGTAAGATTGTAGCCCCGTATTACTTAGATTAACATTCTTATATAACGATTTAAGTAATAATAGAAATATATGTTTTATCAATAAAGATGCAAACATACAAATATAAGTCAAAAGATCATACTTACATCATAATTTATCACCATTTTATAATACTTCTTCCATATCTCTTCCCTTTCATCATGAGGATGGGGTTCATATATGTCAAAAATCTTGGGGGGGGCATACTTGTATGAACTTATGTTCCCTTTTCTTGTCTTTTTCTAGCACCCTACCGATAAACCTCACTCATACATTAATGATTACGTCCTCATGGATAGTATATTACTTGATATCACTGGATGTAGTGGAATCCAGGCTATTTTGTCTTCTCTAGCTTCCAACCCTTACAATTTTTTCGAGCTTGGGTATTTTCAAACCTAAAAATATTTCACTATTATGCTAGAAACTAATGAAATTAACAACTAAAATAAGAATAGAATGAATGGTTCGTGCTTGTAATAGCCTTGTTGAACCTAGTCCCGAGCATGCTATACTTTTCTTGGGTCGCATTTGTCTTTTCTTGGTTTACTCATGTAGCCGATGTCCTCATATTTTCTAACTTTCCTTGTATCTTCTTTCCTGTTATTCTTAATATTGCAATGAGTGCTCACCTTTGCAGCTAACCTTTTTATTCTTTCACAAGATTTCCTTTACCACTTCATCTGAATCTGAATCATGGTGCCTCTTGGTTATCAAGCATCTTCGCAACCTTGGAGCTACCCTTGTCTAGTTTACGGCCTTTAAAGTCATTCCAAAAACCTTGTGTTTTGATCATTTGAATTGTCATCATAAGAGTTTTTCTGAATTATCTTGCAAGTTTTTTTTGTGTTTTGCTGTCATCAAACTTCTCGTCAAACCTTTTCTCCTCCATTGTGGATTGTGCATGTTCAGAAACCTAAAAATATCTCACCAAGTTACTGCACACTACTGAATTTTGATGTACAAAAGTAGTGAATGAAATCAAGTCATAGTATACTAAAGAAGTTACCACATTGGAAGATCCATCAGCAAGCATAGGCACATCAAAGGATAATGACAACAATGAAATTCATATAGCTCATGCATCAAACTGCACAACTAGGGAATGAAAATTGCTAAGTATTGTGTTTTGAAAGGCGCCACCCGGGTATGAAGGCGACATTGTGGGGTAAGGCGGTGAGGTCGAAGGCCAACTGAGAGCATGTAGAATGCATGTGCTTAGAGAGGTGCTTAGCAATAATGAAAAGCTGATTTTTCTTGACACAAAGGATAGATAATGTGCTTATTTTGTAGCATCGATGCTTAAGTAGGCATTAGTGCTTAACAAATACTTATGTGTATAATTATATCTAAGTAATAGGTAATATAACATCTAAGCACCAATAAAAGAGTTATTTGCATTAGAGGAAATGACTTTTACATGGATGCTTGATGATGTGGCTATATTTTCTCTTTAAACACTCATGCACAAGCATCTTGCATTGTATATGTCTTAAAGGACTTAGCCTATCCTTCGATAGTTTCCTTGGCCAACTGGGAGACTTGACCGTTGAAGCGAGCAAATGAGAGCGTTGGGGGGGTGGTAGAGGGGAGGGAGAGAGGCATTGGGGCAAGAGGATGTCAGCAAGTATTGCGAGACGGTGGCAACGCGCTGTCGCCAGACCGCATAACCGCAATCAATACACTACTATGTGAATTAGATGGATACATTCTTGCATCCATTCAAGGGCGGATCCACCTTTACAGATTGCAGTAGTGTAAGTTCAACCTTCATTAGTTATGGTTTTGGTGTTAATGACAAATCTAATATTGTGATTATCCATTAATGTGATTTTGTTATAAATGACAAATCTTATATCGAGACTAACTTGTTTATTTAGAATATCTTTGATTAGTCTCATCGCATTGAAAAATGAAAAACCCAAGGTATGTTTGCATATTCATTCTAGTATTAGTTGCATACTTTGGAGTCAAGTTAAAATATGAATGTCCCCATTATATTAACCACAAAATGTGCATCATGTTTCCTAATCCATATATTACATGGATGCACACACTTAGGGGGAGTTTATAGTTTAACTTGAAAGTCTCTTTGTATTGATCTAATTATTATTAACACATATAAGGATCAAGACAAAGAAACTAAATACTTGAGTATATATTTAAATTGCCTAAGTTATAAGTATACTCATGGTAATATAGGATATACTCCAATATAATCAAATTGAATATGTGCATATTATCTTCAAGTCAATTATATTTATGCACATATACATGTGGGGTTTATTCTATAATTGATGACGTAGAGTAATGATCAATTCCATATCGCTTACACATAATGGATCATTACTTTTCATCAACATGAGTATATGAAAACTTGTGTAGTTAATATACTCATATCAATTTAAATGATAATTTAAATTGAGTTCATTTGTCTTATTAATCATTAAAGAACACTTCATCATGTGTTGATGGTGTTCCGTGATTAATTGAGGACAAATGAATAGATCTTAAGTATAATAAAGCATGAGTTGCATTATTGTACTTAAGACTCATATAAATCATTCAAATTGATTTAGGTTGCGCTCAATTGATCTAAAGGCATCCATTATGTGTTAATGGAGTGCAAGAGGTAATTGAGACAACCATGCATCTTGGACTAACTATTCTATGAGTTGTGATTGAGTTAGGTTAAGTTCAAGGATGATTGAGAACGGGATAAAGACGGCATCATGAGGTGATGGGCGTCAAGAGAAGATCCCAAAGATAAAGAAGAGTCGAGTGATGATCCCGGGGGAGCATAATGAAGTAAAGATCATAAAGACCCCAAAGGGGATTGCTTGCGTGCGGCGGCAAAGGTATAATTAGATAGGCTAAGGACTTTGTAGTCTTTGAGTCTAAGGTTTTTATCGCCGTTCTATTAAGAGGGGTTGTCTCCTAGCTTGAGCTTCATCATGTGTTGATGATCTCAATCCCGCGTTCACTCGAGCTCAAATCATTTGGATTTGGTTTTTGCATAGAGTTAACCATTTGGCATGTGTTGCGAATGGGTTAAGCCTATACTTGGTTGTTATTGGTTTATGCTCTGTTTTGTGCATGTGTTGCAAAGATGAATAGTATATGTATTTGGTTTTCGCGTAAAGCTTTGATTTGCATGTGTTGCAAATAGGATAAGCTAGTGCGTTGGCTTTGCGTGAAGTTCACTTTTGCATGTGTTGCATTTGTTGAAGCTTCATGTTTTGGTTTCGTTCAAAACAATCTTTCTAAAAACATGTGGTTGCTTGGAGCTAAGTTTTGCGTGTGTTGCAAAAGGAGAGTGCTCAAGCATGAAATTGGTTTATTGTGTTATTTGCAAGTTCGTTGTGCGAATAAACTGAGGTTTATGAGTCCGGAATTCCGAGAGCATGTGAGTAGGGCTTGCAACGGATGTTGGCAAGTTGACTGGGTCTCGTGTTGACCTTCACATGGCTAGTGGAATTAATCTCATAAACTAGGGTTTGATTTGCTTAATACGTTTTGCGAATAGATCTTGAGTTGGTTGCAAAATGTGTTTTTGCAATTTGGTTGAAATTCCTTGAGCATGGGCTAAGTTGGTGCAAATGTGTTTTGCATGTGTGTATGATCATGTGTTGATAATATTTGTGGCTCAAAGAATAAGTTTGGTTTTTGGAAAAATGGATTTGGAGTTCAAAATCAGGATTTCTCCTGCTGGCCGGCACTACCGCGTTGTGCATGGGCGGTAGTACCGCAAGTCTTGGTACTCTAGGGCCTAAGGCACCGTAGAGGTATTTTCCGAGGCGCATGTTTTTCTGAAGAGGCTGAGGCCGGCACTACCGCTCGGTGGGAGCGGTAGTACCTAAATCAAGACTACTAGGCCTCGGAGGCGGTAGTACCGGAAATATGGCCGTTGGGCCGACCGTTGGAGTGAGGGCGGTACTACCGGCCCTTAGAGGGCGGTAGTAATCAAGACTTTTGTCTGTTTCGCCGCTTTGAGCCCCCAACCGCTAGTTTTCTTGGTGGGGCTATAAATATACCCCTTGAGGGGCTTGGGCAAGAGGTTGTTGCTGTGTGGGAGGGTTGTGCATGTGTTGCTCTTCTCCCTTTGCTTCTTGAGCTTAAGTGTGAGCACTAATTGCATGTGTTGCAATTAGGGAGTGGTTTGAGAGCCTCTTGTGCATGTGTTGCACTTGAGGGAGTCCTTATGCATGTGTTGCACTTGGTGATCACCGAGAGCGCATTCGTTGTGCTCGGTGAAGTTCAAGCGGAGGAGCGGCTTATTACTCTTGGAGTTGCCGACTCCTAGACGGTGTAGGTGTCGTACGCGGGAGCTCTCAAGGTGTGAGAAGCCCCGGCAAGTTTGTGAAGGTTCGGGTTGAGCCTACGCGCAAGCGTGAAAAACCACGACTAGTGGAAAGAGGCGGGTGCTCGAGCGGGAGCCGGTCCAAGTGTGGGCTTGCCTCAACGTGGACTAGGGGAGACCGGCAAGTCTCCGAACACCACGGAAAAATATCGTTTGTCCCTTGTCTCTTTTATATTCGAGCATTTACATTATTGTATATTTATCGATTGCTTGGATGTATTAGAATTGCTTAGCATTAATTGATTGTTCAATTTTGTAATTCTAGTGTAGAGACATAATTTATTTAGTGCACTTAGTGAGCCTAGTTGCTTTAGGCTTTAATTGTCAAAACATTTTTATCGCTTCCGCATTATCTTTGATTAGGTTTTGACATAGGGGTTGATTAGAGCGAAATATTTAATGAGCGATCGAATTTTGTAAAACGCCTATTCACCCCCCCTCTAGGCGCATCCTCGACCCTACAAGTGGTATCAGAGCCACGATCACTCTCATTTTTAGGCTTAACCGCTTAGAGAGTAAAAAAGATGGCGTCTAGCGGATTAGTGCACTCAACCGATTCATATATATTTGATGGCTCTAATTATGCTTCATGGAAAATATTTATGATTAATCATTTTAAATCCATGAGCCCACAAATATGGTGGATCGTAGATGTCGGCATTTCTTCTCCACTAAATAATATTGCTCCAACTAAAGGAGAGGAGAAATGTCTACATCTCGACGCTCAAGCTACTAACATTTTATTTAGCGTTGTGAGCGTAGAAAATTTCAATCTTATATACAACCTCTCGAGCGCTCATGCAATGTGGACCAAGATTCAAGAATTATATGAAGTGTTCACATCAAACGAGGATTGCATTGAGGAAGAAGTGTCGGTTGATGATTCTTCATCTTCTACATCAAATGATGAACCGACAATTCCATCAACCTCAACCTCCGCCTCAAGCGACGACGATTTTTCAATTCCATCAAAAATTCGTTGTTTTATGGCGAAAGGTAAGAATGAGGTAAGTGATGATGAAGGTGAGCCCTCTTATGACGAATTAATGAATATGCTAGAGGAGCTCAATGAATTTCTTGGAAAGGAGAAAAAGAAATATAAAATTTTGAAGTTAGAATATGAATCACTTCAAAATGATTATGATGTTCTAAAAGAAAATCATGAGAAACTCCTTTTCAAGAAATTTAGAAAAGCTAGTGTGGATATTGCCACTCAATGCAATTTAGTTGATAAATTGCCTCACTTAATTCCAATTACAAACAATTCATCGAATAAATGCATATCCACCTCTAGCGATGATTTGCCTTGTAGCTCTAATTCAATAGCTTCTAGTTCCTCTATGTCTTTAGATGCTAATATTGTAGAGGAAAACAATGAGCTCAAGGCTCAAGTCATTAAGTTGGAAAATGACTTGAAGAGGTGCGTTAAAGGAAAAGCCCTCCTCGACGAAATCTTGAGCAAGCCAAGGGCGCCTCAAGACAAGCGAGGACTTGGCTACAACTCCAAGAGGGAGAACAGCAAGACGAGGCACAACGCGTGTCACTCGAAGACAATCAAATGATTCGCTTGCAACAAGAAGGGCCATCTCGCCTCCGTATGTCCTAACAAAGTGGATGTCAAGCCACAAGCAACCATGAGGCATACCGGCGTTGAGCACAACAAGAAGGTCAAGAGAGGACCAAACGGTGTAACGTGCTTCAATTGCCGGGAAAATGGACATTTCAGTAAGGATTGTCCCAAAGGTATCACTCCTAAGCCTATTATTATTAATGACAATTATATGCTTAGGAAGGACAAGAATGGTAATGTGTTTGCCAAACTTGTCAAGTCCCCTATGCCCGCTCAAAATGATATTCATTTGCATAGGAAGAGTAAATCTAGTAATGGGTTTGCTAAGTTTGTTAGGACTCCTAAGCCAACTCAATTCAATTCACATATGTTGCTTAGGAGAAATAACAATAGCAAAACACTTGCTAGATATACTAAATCCTCTAAGCCATTTTATAATTTTAATTATATGCTTAGAGGAGATCAAACTAGAAATGGTTTTGCAAAGTATCATTGCCCTCCTAAGCCATTTTATAAAAATGCCAATTAATTGCCTAGGAGGAATAATAATCGCAAAACTATTCCTAGTCATGTTAGTCAATTCAATAATGTTAAAATTAGGACCATTTGGGTTCCTAAATCAATTGTGACTAACATTGTCGGACCCAACAAAGATTGGGTACCAAAAGTCGCCTAAAAAGATTTTTAGGTGATATGAGATGGATTGGACGCTAGCACACTCAAGAGGAAAAGGATTATATTTTTTTCTACAAGTGGTACCAAGCATGAAGAAAATCAAGTCCATCATGAGTCAATGCCATCTCGGTAACAAGAATTTAAATTAATTCTTATATCTTATAGCCTTGTGTAGGTTATATTGCAATATTAACGAAAATCAATTTAGATTACTTGTTATGGCCACTTGCTCTCACCTCTTACCTATTCTCTTATTGCAAATCTTGAGCAAGTTAGGAGGTGGCACATTTAGGGGGAGTGTTAATTCATATCCATGTGTATCACATCCCTACATGTGCCCATATTAATATAAGTGCATATATATATTTTCAAAATCAACCATTTAGCCAAAAATCAAAATTTTGTATACTATTAGTATTCTTGTAAAAAAAAATTAGTTGCAAAATGTATACAAATGCTTTTGAAATGTTTTTCAAAGGTTTTGGCTTTACAAAAAATTTTTTTAAAAGAAAACGAGTTTCATGCCCAAAATCTAGATAGTAGTATCTTGTTTTGGATTTAAACTTATAATTTTCATAGAAATAAAAGTAAAAGGATTTTGAAAATAATTCCAAAACAAAAGTCCTAGAGTTGGTCATTCTTAAGAACTTTCGTGTTCAAAAGTTTTCCAAAAGACCAACTTATCAAAAGTTATTTGATTTTGAAACTCGCCGAAAAACTATAATTAACCTATAATGGTCATATTATTGCACTTAGTGAGTTTCACCATTTGGATCAATTCTTGTGTAGAATTTTGATTCAAAAATAGCATTTTAGACTCATACACATAATTCAAATCTCTACATCTTACCCCATGTTTAATTTGAATTTTTTTGTGTTGGTAAATTTGACTCTATGGATTTCATTCGGTTCTTCAAAAGAACTCTCTTTGGACAAAAGTCAAAAAGTATGTTTAAAAGGCCCAAATTCGTAAAAAGTCTTGTAAAACAATTATACTATGTATTTCAAAAGTTTTGCAAGCCTCTAAAAGAAAAAAAAATTCTATGTTGAAAACTAATTTGGTCAAAACATTTGTGTTTAACTCGAATATACCTACAAGTAATATTTTGGCGTTCAAATTGGATTTCATTACTTTCATTAAGTGGTCATGGCTTCAAAATGTATTTCAATCCTTAAAGCCATGAGGATTCAAATTGTGGATGAAATCCAAGTTGAAGTTGCACCTTGAGGTCTTTATGAAGTTTAGTTTTCGCTTTTATACCTCTAGGCGCATTTTGCCAAAATTAAGCTAAAAGGAAAATTCTTTGAAATCAAAAGTTGCTTAAAAATGTTTGAATTAGTCCAAAGTTAGTTTCCTGAAGAATTCAAATCTTTTGGACTTCATTTGCAAAAATTCTCGAAAAATCTGCAAATTCTGCAGTTCAAGTCGTGCCAGCTGGCACTATCGCCCCTAACTCGCGGTAATCTAGGGTTTGCAGTACTACCTACTGTGTGAGCTGATAGTCCGGCCCTAGCATGTTGGCTCTGATTTTTTCAGAATTTTCTCGAGCTTGGCTCTGGGATATCTCTTAGAGATTAGAGACAAATCTAATTGGTCTATCTAATCATGTGAAGATCTATTTAGGCTCTAATTAGCTATGATTCTAATTAGAGCCGGGATCCGGAGTGTCTACGTCGGAAGGCTGCCTAGATTTGTGGTCTTTGTAATCTTCTTAGTTGTAAGCATTCCTCTGTACTTACCCTGTTTTATGCTTTGCTATGATGGTTATTATATATTTGCTTCTGTGATCATCCTATGCGTGTCTTCTTGATTTTATGCTTGTTTCTCAATTGGTAATTAGGAATTCATGATTATCAATTGTTTAGCTCTAGGTTTAGACGTGGTGTTTAGATCTAGCGAGCATAACTATATGAAGTTGTGCAGGACTTGCCGTGTTAAGATTAACCTTATCACGTGACAGATAAACCGGTAAAAAAGGTGTTATTGAATTGTAAGGTGAAAGCCACCTTAGTGATTAATAATGCATCTTAATCTTTCAAGTTTTTAGGCTAATTGCTCTATGCCTAGCTATATTTTTACTACAGTTAGATCAAATTCATCACTCATATCTGTTTACCCTGCGTAGTTAGATGATTTTTAGATCGTCAAACCCTAGTTGAAGCTAGTCTGTTCTCTGTGAATACGACAATCTTGAAATACTTCCCGGGAAAGACTATAATTATCCGGTGCGCTTGTAAAGTTGTAATTATTTCCGAACATACATAGATTGCGTCAACACTTGGCTATTATAACTTTTTCTAAGGTTAGTCGGAGCTGGCAATATACCGGAACGCTTACACATTTTGACCATGGTCGTGGCCCAAGTCCAAGTGTAAAGCGCGAGACACGCTTGCAGGATCTCTCTGTCTCTCAGCAGCCAGGCTCATGTTCATGCATGTGTTCGTCGCACGATTCGCGAGGGGAGGCCAGCTGTGTATCTGTGCGAAGGCAACGTCGTAACGCACAAAACGGAACGCTGTCTGGGTCCTGCACGCCATGGTGCGCCTGCGGGTACTACAGATTTGGCCTCTTGTTAACCAAACGCCAATCATTTGAGATTATTACCTACCAAATCGTGTGTTTGTTTTCCTCTTTGATTACCGACACCAACTTGCTTCTAAGTTCTAATTGTGCCATATGCCTTTTTGCTGTTAAGGGTGCAGTTTTATGATGTAACCTTTAATTGGGTGATACACATTCACAATAAAACCCCCAACTAAGAGCTTATTTGGGATAATGGAGTTCTCCGATTCCTGCAGGAATGATCATTTGGAACGTTTGAATTTCGTACAAAACAGTTTAATTTCTGGTAGATTTGTAAAAAAATCCCACATTTTAACACACCAAGCAGCTAATATTAAGTCACTTGAATATGTACAATGGAATGACATTGACTGTCTAACACTTGCCATGCAAGATTTTTACCAACGTGAATGAGACAGAATGGGAAGACAGAAAAAAAGGTATTTGGTATGCAACATACGTATATAAAAATATATAAATAGCATAAAATATTATTGTATGAGCTGTTATCTATAACTAATATGATTTTATGCAAGAATTAAAAGATTATGTGCTCATTCATATAGCTTAAACTTAGGAAGAAAGAGATATTGATATAAATTTGTTGGGTTAGTTGTATAAGAGGTCTTATTAATGTTGGTCTTAAGAGATATTGTAAGAGTTGTTGTTAATGTTGTCTAAGAATAACATCAGTTCTCTATTCCATCACATACCCTAATCACACACTGTTAAGTTGTTAACGTTAACCCTCATAATTAACACCCTCACATTTACCATGCTGAGAGAGAGAGACGACTCCACTCTTTTCTTCTCTCTGTTTCTCCTCCCGAGGCTCTGTCCTCTCCTCTCCTCTTCCTTCCTCTAGTCGTCGCCTTCGTCTCCCCACTCGTGCTCCATCCCCAGCCTCCTACTCCTCCGGCCGCCGCCTCCACACACTGCCGCCAGCTCCGCGCTGCCGCTCCCTCCCGATCGACCCCCGAATCGACAAAAACGGTGAGCTTTACCAGGTGGGATTTCGTGGGGGGGTGCCTTTGGGGTTGATTCAGTTCCTGGAGTTGTTTTGAGGTGGGGATTTGGTCGAGCTGGGTTATTTTGGAGGTTTTGGTGTGCTTTGTGGGGTTTGATTCGGTTTTTGGAGGCCCCTGTGCGAGGGAACTCGTGATTTTGCGAGGGGCTCTTGATTATTTTGTGCGAGGAAGCTCGTGCTTTCCTGATGGGTTTGCTGGAATTGATTGGGGATTTGAGGATGTTTGATGAAGCTTTGCCAAATTCGTGTGCTTCTGAGCATTCTGGGAGGAAAAGCTTCCATTCCGAGTAAGGGTCGTTGGCTGCTTCCGTCGTTTGAATCGTTTCTTGAATTTTTAACATCTCTACTAGGTGTTTTATTAGCGAAAGTTCTTATGTTTTTAGCTTCATCATAGTTGCTTGGAGCAGTCCAGTTGTTTCTTACTTCTGATGGATTCTTCTTGCCCAGGTTATCGCCTTCCTTGGAAACCGTGTTAGGGAGGGAGCAGGGACGAGAGTTGGAGAGGCAGGAACGGTTGAAGGTTTGATTGTTGGAGAATGGTGGAAGGCCCCAAGTTCGCCGGCATGATTGGTGGTGTTGGCGGCCATGACAATGGTGGGAATTTTTGCGACATGGCGTACTACCGGAAGCTTGGTGAGGGCTCAAACATGTCAATTGATAGCCTTAACAGCCTGCAGACCAGCACACATGGTGGTTCCATTGCAATGTCTGTGGACAACAGCAGTGTTGGGTCGAGTGACTCCCATACTCGGATGCTTAACCACCCAGGCCTCAGGGGTCCTGTTGTGGCCAGTTACTCAGTCGGGCACAGTATTTTCCGTCCTGGGCGAGTGTTGCATGCCTTGAGTGATGATGCACTGGCACAGGCGTTAATGGACCCAAGGTACCCAACTGAGACACTCAAGGATTACGAGGAGTGGACAATTGATTTGGGTAAGCTCCACATGGGAATGCCCTTTGCACAGGGTGCCTTTGGGAAGCTCTACAAGGGTACCTACAACGGGGAGGATGTTGCCATTAAGCTTTTGGAGAGGCCGGAGGCTGATCCAGAGAGAGCCGGGCTAATGGAGCAGCAATTTGTGCAAGAAGTTATGATGCTTTCAACCTTGAGGCACCCAAACATAGTTAAATTTATTGGAGCATGCAGGAAGCCAATGGTTTGGTGCATTGTGACAGAGTATGCAAAGGGTGGATCTGTTAGGCAGTTTCTTATGAAGAGGCAGAACAGGTCAGTTCCATTAAAGCTGGCCGTGAAGCAAGCATTGGATGTTGCAAGGGGCATGGCCTATGTCCATGGTCTTGGGTTCATTCACAGGGATCTTAAGTCAGACAACCTCCTGATTTCCGGTGATAAATCTATTAAGATAGCTGACTTTGGAGTGGCTCGGATTGAAGTAAAGACCGAGGGAATGACACCTGAAACAGGAACCTATCGTTGGATGGCCCCGTAAGTTGAATGGACCTACTAGATGAATGCTATTTACCATGCTAGTTCTAACTACTCTCAATACTTTATTCCGATTAATAGAATTTTGTTTAATTATTGAACATAAGCAATAATCAGGAGTATGAAACGATGGATCAAGCAATTCCATATTTTCATACTGGTCATTTGTTATTTTGGGGGGTTTGCAGTATTGATATATAGTATCGCATGTTGGTATCCAATGGTAGCAGTGTACCATGTGAGAATTCATTATGACATGCAATGTTGTTATTATTCACCAAACACATTAATCTGTTGGTCTTTATCGATATATAGCACTTTTTGAACTTCACAGTAATAATTCCAAACTTCAGAGTTACCTTGTTTTTCTTCCAAAGTTCCTTTACATGGTTTTTGCATTACCTGTAGTATAGTGAATACTCAGGTTGTGCAAATACATTTGTTGATTTGCATGTGCATTTGTCATATGATGCTGTCCAGGATTTTCCATTTATGCTTCATATTTTTTGTTGCTTATTTTACTAGTTGAGGTTGAGAGTGCGTTTGCATAGCAGGAATGCAAGTTAATGCTTTGTGTTTGGGACATTTATAAGCTTTGATCCCAGAAGAGATGTAGGTTTATGGTAGAGCAGAAATTGATTAGCAAAACCATGTGGGTTTATGGTAGAGCAAAAACATCATACATGCTTTCCTTAAGCTGGATACAGGTCTTGCCATATGGTGGCTTATATGGATTCTCACTTTGGGGAATGGCATTCACTGAAGGGGTTTCAATCTCCTCTTTTTGCTCTAAAAAAAATGTCCTCTTCTTCTCCTAGCTTTTGAAACTTCTTGGTAGTCTTTTAATACATTCCTTAAGGCCTGTTGTTGGGGGGGGGCTGTAGCTTTTCCGAAAAGCTGTTTTTTGGCTTTCTTAGCTGAAAAGCGGCTGTAGCTTTTTATAAAAGACCGTTTAATAAATAGCTAATTTTCCTTAGCAATAGGATGCAGAAGTAGGTCCAGCCTAGCTTTTCAGCTTTTGGTTTTTAGTTATATGTGGCTTTTGGCTTATGTCAAAAGCCGCTTAAAAGTTGAGCTGTTTTTTTTGCTTACTGGCTTTTCTACTAGTTACTAGTGCATTATTTTTTGCCATGTGGTTGCTGCTAGATACAGGTTAGCATTACAGAATACAATCAGTGCACGCATAGCTCTTTGGTTCTTTCTCTTTCTTCTGCAAAGATAATTATGGAGCCTTGAGAGTTCAGCTCTAAAAGACTAGGTTGTAGGGTCTTCAGAATCCAAGCCTCTAACCAGTTGTTATTCATTTAGGTTTAAGTAACTTTGAGTAGAACATCAGTTACCACTTAAGCCATTTTTAACATAGAGGATCTCAAACCGTGCTATTATAAGACCAATGGTTGCTGGTTGCGGTGTTCTGGTACTTAATTCTTCTTTGATTCAATTATTTCAAAATTGTAATATGTCTTTATGGAGCATTGAAATAACTGGAATTACAATTCACATGATCGTCTTGCTGGCCAAATTAAAGCTATTTCATGGACATGTCAGGATGATTTACAACAACTTGATTTACACCACTCTACTCCAGAATTGGTTTGTTTTCTTGTGCAGGGGATAGTTGATTTCATTTTTGTATAGATGCCTAACACTTAGGGCCTGTTTGTTTTTGCTTTTGATTCTGGATTTGGCCCCAAAAGCAGAATAAAAAACAAACAGTCCGATTCTAGAATTCGATTCTCACAATCCAACCTACCTATATACACTAGAATCCACAATCCACTTCATATGTGTTTTTGGATTCCAACTTTTGGAGAATCAGCTTCTCTACAACCACAATCCAGAATCAGTTTTTAGAGAATCCAAATAAATAAGAACAGGCCCTTATGTTGGCTAGATTGTTTTGACTCTTTTAAGATCGTTATTTAATTGAATTGCTCTAGTTCATTTTATATTTCATGATGTAAGCATGTAAGTCGTAAGTTTCAGATACTATTTTATATAGAAGGAAGACTGATGACTGAGTTATGCAGTTTTAACTGCAGCACGTGTATCTCCAAGTTGAATGTTGTTTGGTCGTCAGTCATGATTGTGAGTCTGTCCATACCACCCACACACATGTTTTTGTGTTTTTCCGTTGGTGACTAGTAGAACATGTCATTCATATAGTGACCACAGAAAATTTTAGTCAAACAATAACCTTGTTTGCTTTTGTAGCTGAAAACATAGAACATGGCAAAAGAGTAAATGTAATTCCGTGTTCATTTAATAAGTAAAATTCTTCCTCTTCTCCAGTAAGAGATCACAGTTAACAAAAGCGGCACACGACGTACATGCCTTTTCAGTACAAATTTTACTGAATAGAATTAAGGGCCCTTATATGAAATAGGACACTTAATATGCCTTGTTCTGCAAGCTGCATTATATGTTTGTAGTTCATTGGAACATGTGGCTGTGGAGAGAGACAGCCAGAGTGGCAAAGTAGTATCTGCAATGCTGATTCTGAGCCATCCCAAGCACTTGCGTAGCCATGGACTATTCTCGTGCACGCACACTCTGGGCATGAAACATCTTGATCCACTTGCTCTTGCCACTGTTCGAACAGATTTGGGGTATTCCATCAGTGGATTCATAGTAGGATGCGGCTTCTATGGAATTAGATATTAGTGAGTCACATTTTCTGTTATTGGAATGCATCTTTCGCAAGGTATGATGAAATGCGTATAGCCACGAAGTCACAAATAGTGAAGTCATTGTGGTTTCATAGCATATGGGGATGCCAGGACCTAGGTCACTGTTAAGGTTGGGTGTATGGTTTGATTGATATATCATACATGCCCTTCATTGGTTTGTATAACCCAACGTTGGAATTTCCAGCTGTATGCCTGTATGCTAGTTTCTAGGCTGTGCTTTGTAATTTGCATGAAATAACTAGATGGCGTGCCCCAAAACCCTAAAACAGTACCAATCTGCAATTCCAGGTCAGATGCCATGGTTTGTGTTCACACATGTAAATTTTTAGTCTAGTGGCACATGAGATGCATGCTACATGTGAACACTCTGCTTCATATTAACCTAGAAACAACAAAACAGTGGAAAAGCCAAAACTTGCCGGTGTTCACCTTTTTTTAGAACCAAGGTTTATTTTATTACTAACTATTTCCTTTTCTGGTATTTTGTTTTATGGTAGTCAAATGATGCTCTTCACAGGCTACAGACCAAGTAGTCTGTTTTGGTTATATTTTTCTACCATTTGAAAATTTAAAACACTCACATATATGCACCTTTTTAACTTGATTCCAGATGCGCTGACTCATTTTTTTTTTCTTGCAGAGAGATGATCCAGCACAGGCCGTATGACCAAAAAGTAGATGTCTACAGCTTTGGTGTTGTCCTGTGGGAGCTGATAACTGGCATGCTCCCTTTCGCTAACATGACAGCGGTGCAAGCCGCATTTGCTGTGGTGAACAAGGGCGTCCGTCCAGCCATACCCCAGGATTGCCTGCCCGCCCTCAGTGAGATCATGACCAGGTGCTGGGATCCGAACCCTGATGTTCGTCCTGCATTCACTGACGTCGTCAGGATGCTGGAGCATGCTGAGATGGAGATCCTGAGCACTGTCCGCAAGGCCCGATTTCGGTGTTGCATCTCGCAACCGATGACTACAGACTGAATCAGCCAGAAGGAGAGCTGAGAAAACTTGATGGAAGCATAATTGAGTGTATTTATCGTATATTAGACGTTGGTGCTGAAGTAGAAAGCCCCACCTGAGTGTATGACTGTGTGTATATACTCAGGTGTAAGCCGGTTCTATCTTTCAAATATTTCTCTCTTAGAGTATACCTAGTTCGCGTTTTCAGACTGCTGGGATGTGTTAGGGCTAGCTTTTTATCCTTTTGTCGAAACATCATGCAGGGTTCCGTTTATTGCAACAGTCGTATGTTCCTGCTGCGCTGTTCATGTGCTATAACCCTCTTGCTGGAACATGCACAACTATGTTGCTTCAGAGTATATAGTATGTATAATTTCTTATCATGGCTTTGAACCAGTGGTAGAGTTCTGAATGCTGATAATTGCAAGCTTTCAGTTATTTTGCATTGCCCTTTTCTTAGGTTCAGGTATTAGTTAATGGTCGAATCAGTTGTACGTGCCACTAAAATGAAATATAAGGCCATTCCCAGTGGAGAGTTTTATTTTGCGGTTTCCAAGATTGTTATGTCATCTAAAGAGATTTGAGTAGATAAATGAAACAAGGGTCACAATGCACAGTTTCATTTCACGGTTTCATATGTTAGCCATCACATTTAATTACAAGGCATAAGATTGGGCGAAGTTAGATGAAATGAAACTCTATAGCCCCTAGTGTTAGTTTCAATAGGTTTCATAGTCTTGAAAATAATGTACACTCAGTCTCATTCTGATGAAACTCATTCCCTCTCTCTCTTCATAATTATTATACCATGTCATCCAAATTACTTATGTATCATATCATTTAATGGGAATGAAACCCTTATAAAACCTCCATTGGGAATGACCTAACAGAATAACGTTCACTCAGCTGTCAGATACTGGTCTTGGCCTCCTAACTGGTTTACAACGAACGACACCTCAAACTCAATAGGGGGGTTTCACTACAGAATTGTAAGATGAGGCAACAACATGTCGAACGGATACGAGAAAACGATAGAGGATGACATGATTCAACTGCATACTATATATATGCAGCTTTCCCTTATGGCCAAACCACTGCGCACAATTCTTGAGGGGGCCCAAGTGGAACAAAAGAAGAGAATAAAACAGATGGAACTGTAGAAGGGGAGGGGGAAAAAGAACCTGGAAAGCTATGAAACTAACATAACCTAACTGAGGTGAAACTGTAGCCCTTGTACGGCAGAAGCAGCAGCTCCCATTTTCACATATTAACCTCCGTTGCCCTTCTCACTTCCATGAAAATATCATACATGACCCAGCCGCTGCTCCGAATTAGTCACGGAAGGAGAGCGAACAATCAACCGCTTTCCTTCAAAGGGCTCTGCCCCGCGTTTGCTATGGCTTCTTCGGTCTCAACAGGAACAGCAGAGGTGTTCTCAGCAGCCATGGTATCTTCAACCTTTGGTTTGTTCCGTTGCCCTTGGTTTCTTCCAGCTGGACAGAGCGTGCAAAGGTCCGTCGGTGCCTCGGCCTCCACCAGCTTCTGGGCCTCGCCATCAACACACTGCTGCTTCTGCTGCTGCCTGTTATCCTGCATGGCTTTCTCTCTTTGCTCATAGAAGTCGAAATCCTCAAGGATGGTCGTCTCGGCTTCATGGTTCTTGAAGATGGTTAGCATCTGCAGACCTTGCTCCAGCCTCACCTGCAAGTTCTGACACGTTGATTAAAATACTGCAAAAAAAAGCACATCTATAGACAACCAAAAGCATAATATAAATGTAATTTACATTCTAACAGTTAAAAGATTCAACTCTAAGAAAGCCACCATGTGCGTTAGCTTTACCTCCTGCGTGTCTCTGCTGTTGGTCACAGACTCTCAGGCTTATTGTCATTGTTCTCCAAAGTCCAGAATAATGTGCCGAAGAAGAGTGTTTGGGACATCCTTAACAATGTGCCATTTGACAAGGAGCTGACCGCTCCACTCGTCCTGCTGCCAGTAATCAACACTCCACTCGAAGTTGACAGGTCCAATCATCTTAGGCCCTGTTTGTTTGGGCTTTTTCATCGGATTAAAAGCCAAAAAACTACAATCTAAACAAATAAATAGCTTTTTATCTGGGCTTTTCAAAAGCCATAAGGCTCCATATAACTAAAAGTTCAAAACCATTGGAGAGAGACTTTTTTGGTTTATTGATGGTTGATTTTAGACTAATAATACTAAAGTTAAGTAAAATTACCTATCTTTATCACATATAAAACCATTAACTTTTAAGTTGTTTAAACCAAAAGGCTAACTTTAATCTAAACCTAAACAAATAGGGCCTTAGACACACCACAGAACTAACCACTACCGTTGACCTGTAAAGAAACAATCATAGATCAACTTCCCATAAGAACAAATACTAAAACTCAAAATCGAAATCATATGGTAGCTCAAAAGGCAAATATTTTATTTCCTATTATTATATATTTCCTCCTCAGCACAAAAATAGAAGAGAAGAATTAGCCATAAAGGGAATGATCGTACCGAGAAAAACAGGAAAAATAGGACGATGGTCTTCTTTCACTTTTGCTTCACGATAAGCATCATTTAACTTTATGTTCCCGCTGGCAGTGCTGGCCCAAACACAATACAAAATCTTCAGTGTAGGACTATATTACAAAAAATTTGGCATCCATGTATTCAGTGACAAAATCAGGATGGTTGCACACCTCAGAATCAACTACCAACGTGGTTTTGTTATTTTTGTCCTGAGTTGAAGAGTTATCCACTTCTTTCTTTGGTTTAGTGGCCCGTGGACCGCAGTTTTGCCCGTTCAGAAACTCAGGATAACCCTTCTCATGCTTGAAGCCCTTGTTAAAGGTGCTAAATCTGCGACTATCCGCACCCCAACTTGGTGTAGTACCTCCAAATTTACCACCTTGGTGCCATGCCTTGTATGATCCAGAGCTATACATGGATCCCTGATGCTGCAAGAATGCGAGTCATCAGTACGATCATAAAATGTAACTGGCTTGGCAGGTACAATAAATAATAATAATAATAATTGAATTTAAAATTAATGTCCTTACAAAACCAACCATGGACCGTAACCACTGATATAATCAAGTAAGAACATGCCAAAATACAATTGCATAACAGCATACAATACCAGAACTCCAGAAGTCGGTGGTATGTTTCCTTGTCCAAAAAATCCAGGAACACCACTTGGTTGCATTGGAGCTTCAACAAATTCACACGATCAGTACAAAGATGGCATGGGCCAATATAGTAAAATATGCGACACTGCACAAATATATAAAGCTTTTGTGCATATCGTTAGGAGGAACCACAGAGAGATTAAAAGAAGGAAATCTTACCACCATCAAAAGAACCAAAAGGTTGATGGAACCCTGGAGTAGGTGAATAGAGAAGGCCATCGGGAAGGTAAATACTCTTGCACTGAATCAAACCGCGATATTCCAGTTGCAGAATTTGAATATCCCATGCTTGGAGAAGCAGGTGGCTGGTAGTAAGGACTTGACAAGGGGTAGTAAAAAGGGAAATATGGCTGGCTGTCTCCAATCGTTGACAGAGGGGAATAAGCTCCATACGTCACCTGAGGATTGTTTGCATATCCAGGTTCCAGGATATAACATAAGTGGTCTTTATTGTAAGGCGACATTGGCTACAGCACATATTTGCTAGAGGACACTGGCTTTTTGTGTCTTTGCCTAAACACACTAAACTTTGGTGGCTATTTGTCAGAAGATACTAGTGCCATTAAAATATCATTTTTCTATCAGTTAGAGAGAGAGCATCTAAAAATGTCGTCTTCTTCTTCTTCTTCCCTTGTCTTCTTCCTTCTAATCCCAACACTAGTGATAGTTGGGCCTGATCCTGATGGTAAATCGCTCAAAATAGACGGTAGGACAATAATTTCAAATTACGGTGCAACAACATTCCCTTTTACAGAATCCAGAGCTTCTGAGGTAGAGGAACTGCTCAAGAAGGAGACAGCCTGCCTCGCGGAGTGAACGATCATGAGCTTGAGATGGACATGGCTAAGGCTTTATGTCTGATGAAATGCCATCGGCAAGGGAGACATTGGGTGTTCTCTTGCAAGCAGTGCAACTTTGACCTCCATCCCTCATGTGTAGGAGAAAGTACTTTAGGCAACATCTGATATATGTACAGTTCGAACATACTTAACAGCAATGATGCATGATTGCATGTTGTGTTAATACAGTTATAGTGACAATCTGACGCTGAAAAAACACCGTTACTATAGTCTATTTAGTCTATAGGACTCGATGAAAGCAATAGTACGAGTTCTGGTTTGCTGAATGCACAACTGCTATGCAGACCCTCTCAAGGAAATAAACAATCAGTACTAAAGATTCCAACGACACTGTTTATAATTAGATGATTTTATAGATAAAAAATGTTCATGTGGCTATCTAATCTTGACAAGGGAATTTTCAAGAACTCATCCAAGAGGTAAGTCGTGCCCCCACGAAACACCTCATATAAACAGCAATTGCAGTTATTTTCACCAAACACATATCAACATAGCATGCAGGCTTAAGAACACCAAGTGGAACCCATTAAAATTTGCAAACCTTACACACTGAAATCAGTCAGATAGTTGTAAAATCCTAGTTGCACCGCGTAAAAGGATTCCAAACGCAATTTCAGGATCTTCAAAAACAACGGCGGCTTCACTTATGAAGAATTCAAACAACAAGGCAAGGTATTACTGCAAATCTCTACTAATATAAATTTGTAGTTGGTGGCAGCGGTCCGTCGTCGTTCTTCCTAGGCCCTCCTCCGGTCATATCGACAATAATGGCAGGCCATTATAGCTAATTATTCTTTCTTGATTTACAGCCAGACATATCTCTATAAATATGGCTGATTATTATAGTAAAATCCCTGATTATTGCTGGCAATTAATAGCCGGCCAATCATTTCTTTTGTACTCTATATATGTTGTACAGTTTTCATAGAATCAATCAAGGGAATTCATTCAAGATCTCCCATGTCGTGCCGTCGCGACGAATGAACTTGATGAACTGATTAATAAGTGATGGACCGACGTACATGGCCGTGAGGTGCAGGAGGCCGAGCGTTGTGGTCAGCAGTAACTGCGGTTAGAAGGACAACCAGAGCGCGACGCCTACGGGTGCCGTGACCCCAGCGCGGGCCAGTTGGACGTGAACAAAGCGTACGACGCTTCGGCGCGGTTGCCTGGCGACACCGGTGGGACGTCGTCGGCGGTGAGAGAGTCATTGGCATACCCCTTGGAGATAAACGGGTTGATCCAGCTAAACGTTGCGAGAGAGAGGAACGACGCGGCGGCGTATGGCGTGGAGGGCGCCTCGGCGCTGGTGTTTTCTGGTTCACCTTCATGGGCTCCGGCATCATGGCTGATGAAACCAGTGATGGCTAGGTACGCCAGAGACATGGAGACGAGTAGGCCGGCAAAGGCGAGAGGGTCATCTGAGAAAAGTAGCGAACCGTCGGTGCAGCGGACCACCGCCAAAGCGGAGAAGAGCACGGCACCGAGGGCGGTGGCGATCCAGAAGACGCGAATGTGCAAAGGCTGGATAGCGGCGGTGGTCTCTTTCTCCGAGGCGACTGACCATATAGCCATGGCATACGCAACGAAGTGGGCGGCGAGGAAGGCGAACTCCACAGCGTGCGCTGCAGGCATGGCGAAAGGAAGAGGAACGCGATCTGGTAATATAAATTGCAAAAAGGGATAAAAATGATTGATTGATTTTTGAGATTGGTAATATATATTGCTACGTATAATATATTTGGTTTTAATTTGTAATGAAGAAAAAACCATAAAAACTTTTGTAATTGGGAGAAATAGATGTTTGATCTTGTAGCATAATTTTTTTTATTACTTGATCTTTATGTTTCGTTACCAATTTTATTTTCCGTAGTAACGCACGGGTATTGATCTAGTGTCACCTTATGACGAACGCTTCAAGAGATCAAATGTGGCCGTAGATGGAAAATTTGCGAGGATTCTCTGCAGAAAAAAAATAAAAGCTTTCTTTACCCAAATAGCATCCTGGCGTATTTGGCAAGGAGAAATTGGGGAAGAGGATAAATAGACCGAACAATTTAAAACGGAGCAATTACACTGAAGCCCTCATATTTTAACTCATACTGCAGATATCCCCTTGCATGTTTACATAAGAGGGTCTTTAGTTTGTTAATGGTTGAACTTATGTCCTTTTGTTAATTCATTACTCGACTTTCACTTAGTAGTAGATTCTAATGAGATGTCGCTCTAACGTTCCTAAAATCTGTCATTCCAACAAGCGATGACATTTGATACTGAAACTGTATTTTTATTCGTTGTCTTCGTTTAACCCTTTACTACTACGAATATGTCTCCAATATTCTCCAGAAAAATAGCATAACTAAGGACACATGTTTTCCTTATCAAAATACACTCGTTTGTCAGACAACTTCTATTTAGTCGAGCTACAGCCGACAATATTTAGATTATTAGTGGTTCAATAACTCATTACTGAGAAGTTAACAGTGGTAAATTAGATGGCCGTATTCATCCTTATGTAAAGAGGTTGGATTGTTTCCTTTATTAAAAAAACAGTGGTAAATTAGAGACATAGAAACATATTACCTCAAATAAAATATAAAAAAATAGTGCTTTTATCTTAAAGTGGGCAAAACACCCCGTCACAACATGTAGTCGGTAAGAATCAATTTTTAATCGTTAGCCAGAAAATTCTACAGCGCGCTGATTGAATGTGTTCATGGGTTGTTGGCTGAGCAGCTCAGATTAGTACAAATTTCACTGACAATCCAGAAAGTAACAGTACATTCACTTATGGCTAAAAATATTGCGTAGTGCTGCAAAGTACTCCCTCTGCGATTATCGAATCACTGTTGGTTCGAGTTGAAAACCATCGGCAGCTACACCTCCCAAGTTCACCGAGTCTTGTACAACGATTTTTGTAAAATTTTAAAATAAGTGGTGCTTCTTATACACCACCCTCTCGATATAAATTATACCGATTTTGATATAAACAAAATAATAAATAATTATTATCTATTTTTATTTATAATTTAATATTTCTTCTATCCTTACATATGGCCCCTCGTGCCATCCCTATATTTGCGAACCAAGCCTTCCACCGCATCTTATTCCTTCTTTCGTCGTCGTCTCCAGCTCGAAGCAAACTCGGGACACCCCCGAACGAAACCCTCGCGCTTCCTACCTCCTCCTCGGCGGCGGCGTACGGGCGGCATAGGCGGCCATGGCGGCGGTGGCGACGGTGAGTTCTGCGAGCGGCATCCTTGCGATGCTGCAGGAGCCGGCGGAGGAGCTCAAGCTGCACGCGCTCGCCAGCCTCAACTCCGTCGTTCACCTCTTCTACCCGGAGATCTCCACCAGCATCCCCACCATGTGAGCCCCGTCGCTCCCTCCCCCTTCTTCCCTCGCTTCCCCTGCGCTGCCTAGTTGCCCCCCGCCTCGGCCGCCGCTGTCTCTGTTGTAGTTGCTGCTGTGCCTGCTCGATTCGGTCCGGGGTCTTGGCTTGGCCGCGCTTATTAGTGTTTCGATCTATACTTCTGATTGATGAGGATTGTGGAGGAAGAGTTGCCATAGATGCTGTTGCTGTTGCGCGATTCGTTTGGTTGCTCTCGTTCGGTTCGATCTGGAGTTTGTGTGAGGGAACCGTAGGCTGTGGGTTGGTTCTGATCTGTCAACCTGGGGATTCTCGGGGTTTATTGCGCAGTTTTTGTGCTCTTCAGGATGAATCCGTAGGATTTAAAGCGAAATTTCATACTTATTGCTGTAATTCGTGCGAGTGAATTGGTACTCACTATAAAAATTTGAACTTTTTACACTTGTGTGTCCTTGCTTGGATTTGGCAAGGATTTTAGTGGAGAGGATAACCCATTAAAGTGGAATATTAATAGGAGTGAACTGAGGAGGGGTGAGAAATCAGAAAGCTATGAACTTTCTGGGCTGGGATGGAATCCAGGTTTATAATTGTCGAGGATTTTGATTTGTTCGACTATCGTGCCTGTTATATACCAAAGGAAATTTTGTATCAAGTGAAGATTTGTACTATAGGGTTGGGTTTTTATTCTTTTCCTTAAACGTAATTTATTTCCTTCATTTAATAGGGGCTTTCGTGGATCTGTTGGGTAACAAATAATTTGGTTGCAATACGTTAAGTTTGGGGTCTGGTAGGTTGTTATGTTTTTTGAGAAGTTACTCTAGATACTTGTTACTTTGGTTTAGATTATAATTTTTTTTGTTTCTACAATTCTCGTTCCACTTAGATTAGTATGATGCGGCAAATTTAAATTTGCTTTCTGTATGAAATTGTTCTTCATCTAGTTGTTACTTTTTTGGAACGGCGAAGGTTTTGTTTTAATTTGGATTTAGTTTGTGGAGCGGTACACTTTGTGTGATGAGAACATATAAATTGAGCATTTTGCGAATGTGATTGTCTATGATTGGATGAAATTAATGTCTAAATTTCCAATAATGTAAATCAATTATTTGTTTTTCCTTTCCTGCAGTGAGAGCTTGTACGAAGATGAGGAGTTTGATCAGAGGCAGCTTGCTGCACTAGTTGTTTCTAAGGTAGTACCTATCATTACATTAGATTTTTTTTGGGAATATCATTTTTGTATTGTTTATATTGATGATTGTTGTATATCATGTAGGTATTTTACTACTTGGGCGAGTTAAATGATTCACTGTCCTATGCACTTGGTGCTGGACCTCTATTTGATGTTTCTGAGGATTCAGATTATGCTCATGCTCTTTTAGGTGAGTTGTTGCCTTAAGTTCCGAGTCACTCTAGATGTTATTTCGACATGAAATTTCTGTAGGTTGTTTGATTGAATTGGTGGTTCTTTTCTTTCAGCCAAAGCGTTAGATGAGTATGCCAGTATCAAGACGAGAGCTTCTAAAGCTACAGAGGAGGAAGAAAATGTGGATCCCAGATTAGAGGCCATAGTGGAGAGGATGCTGGAGAAGTATGATAATATCATATTGTTTCCGATATTCTTCTGTAGTTCTGTATATCAGATGGGGTATTCACCAAATGTTTATTGTTTGCTACAGGTGTATTCTTGATGGGAAGTATCAACAGGCCATGGGTATGGCTGTTGAATGCAGGAGACTTGATAAGCTGGAGGAAGCAATTGTTCGGTGTGATAATATTCACGGTGCTCTTTCGTATTGCATCAATCTTTCTCATCAATATGTTAACCACCGTGAATATCGCTGTGAGGTACTGGCATGTTACACTAAATCCTATAGATAGTTTTGTTATTTTGTTGAATGGAAATGCAAAGATTATTTTAGAGTTGGATGGTGTTTTTGGCATATAGGAAGTTAGGAACTACTGCTAAACAATATTTATTTATGAATTGACCAAATAATTCACTTTATTTTCAATTACAGGTTCTTCGCTGTCTTGTTAAAATATACCAGACTTTGCCAAATCCAGATTATCTGAGCATTTGCCAGTGTCTTATGTTTTTGGGTGAACCTGAAACCGTTGCAACCATATTGGACAAGCTGCTTTCTGGAAGCAAGGTATGTGTTTGTTCTTTAGTCTGCTCAGCCATGTTACTTAGACGGTATTCTCAGTTGCCTACTTGAGATATTATGTTCTTTATTCAGGATGATACTCTCCTTGCGTACCAAATTGCTTTCGATCTAGTGGAAAATGAAAATCAGGCCTTCCTTTTGAATGTGAGGAATCGTCTGACCTCACAGACTCCTCCACAGTATAACACTGACAGTGGATCAGCTTTGCCAGACGATCAAGCTGGTAATGCGGGTTCAGGTAGCACAGAACCAGCTGGTGATGTTCAGATGAGAGATGATACAACTACACCAAATGGAAGTGCTCACACTGTAGATCCAAATGAGGTAGCACATGCTGATAGGCTTGCAAAAATTAAAGGAATACTGTCAGGGGAGACATCTATTCAGCTGACGCTACAGTTTTTGTATAGCCACAACAGGTAAACTGACTATTACTTTATAAATGTTGAGTTGTTGATAGCTGGCCTCTCATAACTTCTATTCGTGATATTGACTTGATGGGGCTGTTTGTTTCAATAGGTCCGATCTTTTAATTCTGAAAACAATCAAGCAGGCTGTGGAAATGAGGAACAGTGTCTGCCACAGTGCAACTATTTGTGCCAATGCAATCATGCATGCAGGAACAACTGTAGATACCTTCCTTAGAGAGAACCTGGTATTAATCTTTTTGATTGTTGTGTTATGTAACATTTTGCGCCTTTGTACTGTCTTATGTTGGTATTATCTTGCAGGAGTGGTTAAGCAGGGCAACAAATTGGGCTAAATTCAGCGCAACTGCTGGACTAGGTGTGATTCATAGAGGCCACCTTCAACAAGGCCGGGCTTTGATGGCCCCCTACCTACCTCAAAGCGGTGCTGTCGGTGGTGGTAGTCCATACTCAGAAGGTGGTGCCCTCTATGCTCTAGGTTTGATTCATGCCAACCATGGTGAAGGAATCAAACAATTCCTCCGTGAAAGCCTCCGAAACGCTAGTGCTGAGGTGATTTTTTTGTTTCTTTTCTGCCCTTGTCACATAATATCATTCATTTCATGTATACTTTGCTTACTCCAAACCATGTTATACAGGTCATCCAGCATGGTGCCTGTTTGGGACTTGGGCTTGCAGCTTTGGGTACAGCAGATGAAGAGATATATGAGGACATAAAGAATGTTCTTTACACAGACAGTGCTGTGGCTGGTGAAGCGGCCGGTATTGGCATGGGCTTGCTTATGGTTGGAACAGCCAGCGAGAAGGCTAGTGAGATGCTTGCTTATGCACATGATACACAGCATGAAAAGATTATCAGGTCAGTGCTGTTTAATTAGTGTAGAGCTATTCCTCAAAATGCGTCCTGTTCTTGTGCTGACATCTCTTTCATTCTAGGGGTTTGTCACTTGGCATCGCATTGACAGTATATGGCAGGGAAGAGGAGGCTGATACCTTGATCGAACAAATGACTAGAGATCAAGATCCCATACTACGTTACGGTGGCATGTACGCATTGGCTCTAGCCTACAGGGGAACTGCAAATAACAAAGCCATTCATCAGCTGCTGCATTTTGCTGTGTCAGACGTTAGTGATGATGTTCGGAGGACTGCAGTTATGGCTCTTGGGTTTGTCCTATACAACGAACCTGAGCAGGTCTGTAGAATTTAGATGTCGTCTTCTTTAAATAGATGTCTCATCCAATTGGATTTCCAATGATCAACATACATTAACCTTTTCACAGTTGATTAATCAGCCATCTTTTGGGAAAAATTGCTAAAATAAATAAGCACCAATAGCTTTGATCCACACCTTACATATTCTGTTGTGATCATGCAGACTCCAAGAATTGTGTCCCTGCTGTCTGAATCATACAACCCACATGTTCGTTATGGTGCAGCTTTAGCTGTTGGGATATCCTGTGCAGGAACCGGATTAAGCGACGCCATTTCGTTGTTGGAGCCTCTAACATCGGATGTTGTTGACTTTGTGCGCCAGGGTGCTCTCATTGCTATGGCAATGGTCATGATCCAGACTAATGAATCCTTTGATTCTCGTGTTGGAACATTCAGGCGTCAGTTGGAAAAGATTATTCTTGACAAACATGAGGACACCATGAGCAAAATGGGTGCCATACTGGCTTCTGGTATTCTAGATGCTGGTGGTAGGAATGTCACTATCAAACTACTCTCAAGGAACAAGCATGACAAGCTCACTGCTGTGGTTGGCCTTGCCGTTTTCAGTCAGTTCTGGTACTGGTATCCTCTCCTGTATTTCATCAGCCTGGCCTTCTCGCCAACAGCTTTTATTGGGCTCAATTCTGATCTGAAAGTGCCGAAGTTTGAGTTCCTGTCACATGCTAAACCATCCCTCTTCGATTATCCCAAACCGACAACTCAGCAGACTACCACTTCAGCAGTCAAGCTGCCGACAGCCATTTTGTCGACGTATGCCAAGGCAAAATCTAGGGCGAAGAAGGATGCAGAAAGCAAAGCTAACCAGGAGAAGACAACGGAAGATGCTTCTGGTTCTACTTCAGGCAAGGCGGCTAAAACTCAAGAGAAGGATGCTGATGCAATGCAGGTAAGAATAGCTGATGCCGACCATTTTGTTTGGTTTTATCTTTCTTTTCAATGTGTTTACATCAAATAATAATACAACACTTCGCTGAAATGAAATCGTCACATAACCAAACCTTGGTAGTTAGTGCAACGTGTTACCACTAACCAGCCGTTAAGTTAGTAATCAACTCTGCTGTTCAGTACACTACCATGATGGTGGCTTGTGATGCACTATCTAGTTGAAGTTTCTGTTTCACGTCAGCTGTAGATATTCAAAGTTAGTCTGAACCAACTTCATTCGCATGATAAAGGTCTCCGTCTCTTTGCATTTACTTGCCTCAATACTTGTTCCCAGGTTGATAACGCGACAGAGAAGAAGGCTCCTGAGCCTGAGCCAACCTTCCAGATCCTGACGAACCCAGCTCGTGTCATCCCTGCCCAGGAGAAGTTCATCAAGTTCATCGAGGGCAGCCGATATGTCCCTGTGAAACCTGCTCCTTCTGGATTCATCCTCCTCCAAGACATGCAGCCCACCGAGGCCGAGGTACTCGCGCTCACCGACGCCCCCTCAACTGTGGCCACAAACACCGGCAGCACTGTAACTGCCGCCGGCCAACAGGGGTCAGGCTCATCTGCCATGGCCGTCGACGATGAGCCGCAGCCACCACAACCCTTCGAGTACACCTCGTAATGGTAGATCCCTGGATCCATATAGGAGGGTTGCATCTGCGGTCTGGAACTCAAACCCTTACACCCCTGCTATATGTTGCTTATTCTTTTTTGAGTATGTAGTGTGCGGAAATTTGTTGTTGGTTGGAAACTTTGTAGAATCATCGGTAGAGAACTCGGATGGGAATTATAGGATGGATGTTTGGAATCTGCGTTATCGGCTGGGTCAAGCACTGGCTGCATCTTTTCCTGTGATGTAATTTGCTCATGATGTTTTTAACACGCTTTGATTCTCCGTTGCAATGCTTATGTTCCGCCATTTTCCAACGCCGGGGCGGTTGGGACTGTTCCGATAGCCTTTTCTTTCCGATGAACAAGTTGGTCAGGGAAGAGATAGATAGATGCTTGCGTTGCCTCGGGGGCCAAAAACTACAGGGGATAAGTTATCAGGGACATATCCAGTGCATCAGTGCAATCATGATTTTGATGCAATCACCGTACAATCCAACTAAGAAAAATTTCAAAAATTTTGAAAAAATCATAGATGTACATCTTATCTTACCTCATCTACATATAAAATTTCATGATCAAATTTGTTCTATGCTAGAAGTTACAAAAAAGACAAATTTGGGGTGCATTTGAACTATTCAAGTTTGTCAAAAATTTGTCTTTTTTATTACTCTTAACATAGAACGAATTTGATCATGAAATTTTATATGTAGATGAGGTAAGATGAGATGTACATCCATGATTTTTTTAGAATTTTTTAAAACTTTTCTTAGTTGGATTGCACGGTGAATACACTAAAATCATGATTGCACTGAAGATGTCCCCAAGTTATCAACCGACTTTTAGACACAAGCTTAGAGTTCGCGGTTTTGATAAGACGTGCCAACCCAAAAAAAATGTAATGGCTGAGTACAGCAGGTGCAATTTGCCGTATGAACAACGAAATATCCCCTATTGTTCCTGGTTCTTGAGTTCATGTTCAATGAGCCGTAGCTTCAGATTGTTCTCTCATTGAGTTGAGAGCCTCTCAAGTGAAGATTTCAGTGGCGAAGTTTGGGACTCCGAAACATGGCTTCTTCCAACTTTAGGTGTCTGCCACGGTGGGCATTCCTGTGCCAGCTGCATCGCCCATGGATGGGTGAGCGAACCGTTTCATCCTCGCGCACAGAGCAGTAATGGAAGAACGCAAAGCATCAAGCTCCACGTCTGCAAACCTATCTGCAGAAGTTTTAGCAGATACAAACTCTGTTAGCACATGCAACTCTAGGGAGAGAATGTAAAGACAGCTTTCTCAACTACGGACCAAGCTGTGCCTTGAACTCCTGCTCTGCTCGTGACAGTGGTTTCTTGTACGCAGCAGGCAGCATCTTGAAGCTCTCTACGCGCTTTTCCAACAAATCGTATACCTTGAACGCCTGATCTATCCGCTTAGTAAGGTTATGATCTTTGGCTTCAATGGATAGAAATGATCCTGCCTCCTCCTCTCTGGCTCGTCTCTGTGCGCTCTCGCGTACCCTGCGCAGAAAGATCAAGACTTTCGGAGGCGGCGGCGGAAGCGATGCAGGGGAAGGCGGTCGTGGAGTGTCTCAGTGGCAGTTCCCTCTCTCCCTTGCAGGACTTTACTAATCGGTGTTCGGCGGCGACGAGGAACACGAGGATGCCGTGGGAGTTTACGGGCACCAGCCGCGCCGTCGATGTCGTCTGTGAGCATGCTCCTTTGGCATGCAGTGTGCATCGCCTGACAAGGAAAGTAAGGAATGGGCTGCGGGCATGGCCGCCTCTGCCGCCTACTGTCCATCCGGCTCCATGCATGACCATTGGAGACACATCGGCGTGATGACATGTTCCCGCACTGGCCGGTTGGCATGGCAGCTGACACGGTGGCAATAACTGTCAGTGCAGTGCTTTCTCCTTGATCTACTGCGCTTTCGTCGTCTTCATGGTAGCACAATATTGAGAGCAGATCATGAGCTAATAATATCTATGTCTGTGATGGTGTGCTAGATTTATGCTAGCTGCTTCATGCTTTCGCATTCCCAGGAACTGTCATGACAAAACTGCTAAGCAGCTGCACTCCATTTCTGATGGATGGTTTCTTTGCCTGCTTATTTCTGGACATGCATAATCACGCATGAGATCCGTATGGCAGCACAAGACAGCATCCTGATGACAGCAGAAGTGATATTAAAACCTTCTGCATGTACTCATCTTATCGGCGACGATGCATCATTATCTTGTCACATGCATGATATCAGTATTAGGTGATCTATGCTTGCACTTCTTTACAATCTTGCAAAACATTTTTCCTCTTCTAGAATTCGCAAAACATAGTACTGAAAGGGAAGGAGCCATGGAATTTGCCCTTATAACCATAACTTCTCTGCTATTTTCAGAAATGTGACAACATTACCAAACATATTCTGAAACCGAAAACCTTGATGTACCTCTTTCACATGGATGGTATGGCCACTATATCTGAATCCATGTGTGTTCCTATGTAATGTTCAATGTAGATAGGAACAACCTACCACTAACCTGTCAGTGGTTTATCTATCTCTGCATGTACTGATCGTATTGGCGCTGAATCGCCGATGCATCATTATCTCATTATATAGCTGAAAGCTGAAACTATACACATTCATCAGCAGATTCAATACAAGCAGGAACCATAAATCCTTCCGACAGTGAGATTGCGCAAAAATGTGAGCTAGGATCTTGTCACATGCATGATATCAGTATTAGGTGATCTATGCTTGCACTTGTTTTCAATCTTGCAAAACATTTTTTCTAGAACTAATCTTGCAAACATAGTACTGACAAAGGAAAGCAACTGTGGAATTTGCCTTTGTAATCGTTACTTATCTGCTGGTTTCAGAAATTTGGCAGCATTAACAAACATAATATGAAACCTCGATATCTTCTCACATGATTGCTACCATAATTAAGCCCTCATTTGTTCTGCAATCTTCACACCCATGAAACATCAGACAAAGTGTGAATACATAGGATTAACGCATGTGCTTCCATATCTTTCTTTGGTGAAACCATGTGTCTCTCTTCTAACATCTCTCTGAAATTCTCTTCTGCGTGCAGCCACTAAGGCACATACCTCCGACACAAGTTAGAAACAAAACACGGGCAAAAATCTTCTTCATATCTCATCACGTGCAATGGAATTGTGACCACTTGCATAAGGCCAAAGCTTCTCATGCTACTATGTTCTTGACAGTTGCAAACAACTCCACAGGTATAAGATTTCCTGTAACTGGGAGTCCATACTTGGAGCAGAACAAGCTACCTTCTCACATGCGCCATGCAAGGCAAGAACATTTTGTTCATGCTTCGATGTTCATGAAACATCAAACCGTGTCCAACTTAATGCTTCAGTGGGATTATTATCAGCACCCATGAGACAGGGGCAAGTGAACTGGGTGGGTCTAACAGTGTGAAACTCGTACAGCTTGCCTTGTGAAGTTTCAGACTAGTTTAACTTAGTCATATTTAAAGAAATCCAAAAGAAGTTCTCGCTTGAGAAGGAAACAAAAGACACTTACATAAGCACATAAGCTCCTGTCTACTTGATTACGCCTTGTATTGGACTTTTGAGTCTCCTTAGGCTATTCACAGTGCATTGTATCTTGTCATAATATCCAAAAGCATGTCATATGATATTATAGAAAATAAAACTATCAATGCATGATATCATGGACTCCCCACAAGATAATTAAATGCCTTAGATGATTCAAGTTTCAATGTCTATGATTTTGCCCAAGTGGTCTCTCTTAACTCTCTTGCCATATCATCAAAAATGCTTATGTGGCATGCATTAAATAGATATGTTACCATGCACTGGGAATAGCCTTACGAGACTTTCCTGTCAGAACATCATGCTCGGATTATCTCAAGGGTGAAGTGAATTGTCAGAATTGAGCTCAAAGCTAAAAAACAATAATAAGAGTCTGTCCTTCGATCAAACCATTTGATCATACGATCAACAGGAAGATTTCAAGTTGGTGGTCATAGATGGTATGGAGTCTGTGATCGCGTTCAAGATTTTGGGGGGAGTAATGATTCAAATAGCCGCGGTGTTCTTGGTGGTGACGCGCAGAATGTTGAAAATCAGGGGTTGCGGATTGTGGCGCCTGAATGTTGGAAATCGAGGATCGGATTGCTTCGAGAAGATTTCGATAATGTTTTAGCTAAGCAATACAATGAAAAGGGGAGAGCTCTGCGATCGGTAGTAACAATCAAGGCTTCTCTTTTTCCTTTTTGTTTTGTTTAAGGGCTGTGTGTTTCTTGTTAAGCGGCAGGAGAAATTTTAGGACTTGTATCATCTTGATGTAATGTTCTTGAAATTAATAAAATCTTCCTTCATTAAAAAAACAGGAAGATCATGGGTACATTGAGCATGGCTCCCTAGAATTTCACTTCTCGCAAAACTATCAATTACTGTGTATAGTTTTATTTTTAAAAGAAACAGTGTATAGTTATAGCGCAAAGACACCTCAAGTTAAATGAATGCCGCCTAATCTCGATCATCAGAAATTTTGAACAATAAATTCCGGATGGCTTGTATCATTATGGAGCTCAAATCTGATAGCAAAACGATATTACATTTTTATATCTAAAAACGATACTCACTCCAATGCTAAATATAAAACCTATATTTTGAATGAGCTTGTTTAGAAATATAAAGCTTGCTTGTAGATTTAATGAGTCTTTCTTATTATACCCCTATTTATTCTCTCTTAACCATATGCATTTATTTATTACCATCTACACAAAGTATTATCTTTCATCTTCCAAGACAATTAAGAGGGGTATATAAGTCATTCTCCCATATCTTTCTCAATTTCACCACAATTTTAATCCTTGTGCAAAGTCAAAATACGTCTTATATTTAGGCCATTCCCAGCGGCAAGTTTAATTTCACGGTTTCCAGGAGTGCTACATCATCTAAAGGGGTTTGGGTTGATAAATGAAATAATGCCTCCCAATGCACAATTTTATTTCGCAGTTTCATAGGTTAGCCATAGCGTTTAATTATTGCATGGTGTTATAATCAAATATTCCATTTGGTGCAGTTTCATTTGGTTTTAGTGCATGGGAATGCATGGGATGAAACGATGCGCTTTCAGTGCAATTTCATTCGGTTTCCAATGTGTTGGAAACCGTGTGCATCCGATTTTAACCAGATGAAACTCGCCTCCTCTCTCTCCTCATAATTTCTTTGTCATGTCACTATTTTTGCTGATGTGTCACCTCATTAAATGATAATGAAACTCCCACTGTGAATGGCCTTATCAACGGAGGGAGTATTATATTTGTCATCTAAAAATGTTTTATATTTATATAATTGTGTGCACCAATTGCAGGTGACCTTTTCCTTTTCATGTTTGTCACAACAAACCTGCCGTGGAATCTCCGTTCTTTTTGTGCATTATTTTTTTCATAAACAAGAAACTTGTTTTGGGCCGTTGAAAAAATGATCATTTTAATGACAAATAAATATAGTGTTCTGCTGAATATTCCTGGCATTTTCCCTATTAACAATAATTAGTAGCTGCTGAGAACAACCAAATTTGCCGTGTAACTTCAAATTTTGAATGGTTCATCATTCAAACATAGACTAATGGGGTTAAGATGAGAAGTTGACTCAAACCTACTTTTACTTCAGTTCCATCAGAAGCCATATGACCTCAGCACATTATTGCTTTATTTACTCCCCAGCTGCTGCAATTCTGTTGAAAATCCAGGCCACTTATCTGGAACCCTTCAATTCATACATCGCTTATTTTCTATGGATCAGACTTACTTTTCAAAGTTCAGACTTTTTTGTATTGGAAAGAGCAATAACTTCTAATCATTTGCGTGAGCGTTGTGAGCTTATTTGACTGAACAATTGTATTGGCCCTGGTTTCTCAGTCGTCACATATACAGGGACAACCACAGGAGATTTCTTCAGTTTCCTACTGGCTACAAATGCAGAGGCCGTTTTCCCTCATTGACAGTCACGTGAAGTGCACATGCGGCGACTCAATTGCCGAAAATGAGCCATTGGGGCGTTGGGGGTGACCGTGTGCCCTTGGACGGAATGTATGCTAGTAAATGTAATGCAATGGATCTGTGGAATGTGGATCCAATGCAAATTTTGCAATGGATTGTCAAGCGGTTACTGAAGTAGCATCTGAAGGTACGTCCTGCAGGTACTTGAGCAATGGCTGGCGACCCACCTATGTCCATAAACTATTCAGCCCAACCTACGGGGATGCTCCATTACTTGCTTGACACTTCGCAACGTGCAGAGCACACGCTGTTCACCGGTCACACGGCTCACATGGACAGTTCTTGCAGTTGTAGAGGCTCATAGGGATCGGCATGAACCAGAAAAAAACAAGCTCAGATGATTAACGGTTGAAGCGATTTCACGCTCCAAAGCTCATTACTGGGGCCATGTTCCTGCAGTCTGACATTTTCCTGAACTGTCTAGTATCTGCAAAAAAAAAAAACACTGCACATCGTGATAAATTGACTAATTGAGCGTGTAGAGTTTTTTTTTCTGTCTAATCTTTGATCATTGACCAGCACAAGCCATTGCTTCTAGAGGTTATAAGTCATCTTGGGTATTATGATGCGTGTGTACAGGAGCTGAGGCCATGTTCTTGACAAACTGCGCTTTGTTCATCTCCTTGTCACTAGATAACTGAGTTGGACTTCAGGGGATAGGTATCTAAAGTTAAAGCTTATTGGGTTGAACAATCTTGTGTTCCTAACCAAAAATTCAACCTCTGCTGCAATGCATTGGAATGCGAAGCAACGTCTTATCGAGATGCTACTAAATTGTTGGACCAGAGAAACCTTTCGAGTTTTGAGAGAAGATAGATATAAGGTCGGCGAGTGAACAGATGCGTGCAGCTACTTTTCTTGGAATTATATGGGCAACTCTTGGTGCCTTTTAGATTATTCTCCCCACATTTCTTGGACCGAAGTTGCGCATGGACTGATAAGAAGACAAATGGAGAAAGTAATTCGTAAGAACTGGAATCAGTAGGTTGTTCTTTGAGCTCAGAAAAGTTAGTCCACTTTCACTTTTTGTTCAGGCTTCCAAGAAAGGAAGAAAGTGGAGTAGCGGACAAAGAACCACCGGAAAAGATGATGGGCAATGAGTAATGATCTCTCATTGATATCATTGTACCAGATAACAATGAATTCTTTCAACACCGCAAGCCCAGGTTGTCTTGTGAAAATCACAAAAAAAAGGAGAAATATGACCCACAAACAAACATCGAAGTCTTGAGATATTACGGCAACCTTGTGCTGTGAAACAGAGCAAAACCCCAACAAACCCGTGGGGTAGTTCTGGAGTGGGCACACATCGTAGCACTTATGAACAATTATAGCAACCTTGTCCCGCGAAATAGAAGCAAAAACCCAAAAACCCCATGGAGTGGTTCCGAAGTGGACACAAGTCGTAGCATATACTCCAACACTAGACTTATGAACATGTATCGAGTAATGATTATATGCACTTGAGGTATATATGATGTATTGCCGTGGGCGTTGGCTCTCAAAGGGATGAACTGGACTCACGGATGTATACCAAATGATGGTTCTAAATATTTGCTGTATATAGATGTACTATTGAGGGCGTCAGACCACAAGAGGGTAAATGTAATACCCAGTTCATTAATATAAAGCCTTACATGATCTACATGGGTGGTGATGAGATTAGTCTAACATTAATTGTCTAAAGTGAATTGTAATATATAATACATGTTGGATCCAAACATAACATTTTCAGGTTAAACTTTTTACACGAAATGAGAACAAAAGTGTAAATAAGGTGTCAATATATGTGAGCCCACCCTACAATGTGTTAGATTTTAGGCAAATTTTAGACTAGTGTGTTACACCTATACAGTGCTATAGCAATAGCAATCATTTCCGATTCCGAGGCAGTGTTTGTCCCTGTATTGCCTGCATCGAACAATTGAATTACCAATTTTCAGCGTACACTGTTTGCTACTCGCTTGTTTGCTCAGGTAAATACTGAACACTACTTAGATCCTGTTTGGCAACAAGGTTTTACAAAACCACCTATAATCATGGTTTAGGAATTGTCTTTATCTGACACTTTGCTCTCACGAGTAGTAGTAGTAAAACAGTGAAAAGGGGAAAAAAACCACCACTGTGATCTTTTTTAAAAAGCTGATATAGTTATTTTCCAACGTTTGATCGGATTATACTTCAAATATTCATAAAGTGGCATTCATTTCATTACATAGTGCATGGGCGTACACAGTTACCTTACCATGTTCCCATTTCCCAATAGTCAAGATAGACATAACGACCGGCGAGACGTACTCTAAAGATATACAAGAGCAATAACTGCAAAACGGGCAGAAAAATGAAATCTTTCAGGTAAAGGTAGTGCACTACTGATGGATTTTCAACGAAACGAGAAAAATCCTTCATTCTACATCAATCTTTCCATGATTCCATCCATGAGGGCTGCATTACCCAATCCAGAGCAGCTCAAATCGACGAAGAATTCTAAACCGCGGGGGGAGATACCATCGAATCATCCCTCACCATCACACAAAACTTCAAAAAACAAAGCAAAATAGAAAATAGAAAGAAGGAACGTTCGGGACAGGCATGGTCAGGGCCAGTGGCGTTCTTGAGCTCCGCCTATCTGCACAGTGGGTTGTTGGGCGTGCCGCGTCCGACCTCGTCGGCGGCGTACTCGCAGCTGCAGTAGCAGAACGCGGCGTCGTTCTCGTTCTTCTCGACGGCCTTGAGGATGGACTCGAAGACGGACACTTCGCAGGGGATGCGGAGCACCCCCTCCTGCTGGAACCCGAACTCCTCCTCCGCCTCCCGCAGCAGCGCCGCGAACGCCCGGTGCTTCAGGTACTCCGTCGGGATGACGAACCTCTGCATCGAGGGGCCCACGCACACTGCCAGGTGGCCCCTCGGCGGCGTCGCCGGCGAGCCCGAGAGGTTGTCCGTGAAGGAGAGCGTTCGCTTCAGAAACTTCTTGGCCTTGCTCTCGCCGCCGCCGCCGCCGTTGCCGCCGGCGGTGGCCGGGTCCTTGGGCGCGACGGAGAGCTTGCGCCACTTCTTAAGCATCTGCTGCAGCCGCACGATCTCTGTGATCTTGTTCGACTTCTTGCCTCCAGATTGCTCCATCTGCGCTTCTTGGCCAGAGACTGGGAAAATTTTCGGGTGGTTTTGAGATACGTTTTCTACGGGTTTGGGTGCAGCTTTAAAGGGAGATGGGGTGGGCCCCACCGCCCCAGTTTAGGTTTCTTCTAGGGAGTGGTAGTTTCTTTTCCTTTTTATTTATTTTGTGTGGATTTTTTTCTCCTCTGAATAATGGAGTTCAATTAATTAATTGAGTTGAGGTTTCTGTAGGTAGGTTAGTAAAGAAATTCCGAAAAGAAAATGCCAGTTCGTGGAATCTGAATAGATTTCTGCTTGCTGCTGCCATCTCGGGCAAAATGCTGGCTTGCATCTGTCAGGCTATGTGCAGAGTAATGGTGCTGCAAATTTTATTTTGTGATTTTACTTTTTTTCTCTCTATGTTTGCTTGGACTCATGGTGTTACAGTTTGACTACAGATGCTTATGAGAGTATTATACTTAATAAACCAATCACGCTCAGCCATTAGATGCTTCGGACGGTGAGTTTTTTTTTTGTATCTGTATCAAGTAGATCAGGATCTTGGGGAATTTCTGTTTTGTGATTACCTTTTCCTTGTACATGCTTTTACTCTAATCCAGAGAGAGTAATTTGAACTGAGACTTGTACCATTAATACTTCAAGAGACGATAACTGAAAGTTTGTTAGGAGTAGCATTTGCTTTTCTGTAGAGGGGCATCTTTGAAGTTCAGATCCTAGGAAAATGGATCCAAAACTACTAGTGCCCTCACCTCAAATATTCAGTCAAACATACTTGCTTTGGATTAATGACCTGTTGACCATCTATTTTGCTTCTGCAACACATCTACAGCAGTTCAGATTTCATGCAGAGCCTCTGCATTTTGGACGGCCAGGAATCCAGCAACCAGCGTGTCTATGGGCTCATTCTCCCACTGGATTTGTAGCTGGATGGAGAGGGAAATAAGAACGGCTTCACATCAGAACATGGTTGTGGCTGGTGAACCTGCATGTGATTAACACTTGTTAATAATGTGCTACTACCGGCTAAGCATTATATACTACTCTTTTCTACGTTGATCAGCTCAGCTTAATTAACCAGCTGCTTGTGATTGCTCCCTAATCATTTTGGTGGTTGGCAATGAAAGCATTGACCTGAATAACTTTGACAGGGTTCTTTCAGATTTCGGGATCTACGGCATCGTCCTTTCCATCTCACCGAATGCGTCGATGCTCCCGTCCGTATTGTCGTGTACGTAAACATATGAAAATTGTTTAGTTTGATGCCTGACTAAGTAGATCCAATGCGGTGGTTAAAAGGGGGCAATGAAAGGGTTCATCGCATCGTCTCTTCTGAATTGAGACGGGTTGCTTAGTGATCATTTTTATTCTTGAGCTAATTATTTGGTTGGTAAGATTACCAGTGATCACGATAAGGAACCAATACCGAAAGCAAATCATTTGTGCAGTAGCGGCAGATTCTTTGATCTTTTATGTTCTTTGTTTCTGGAAATTTTTGTCCGTGTTCTGTTGTTCATCGCTAATCAAAATGAGTTGACACGATGTCTTATGGTAATATGGCACAAGGTGAAAGTATATCTGTCTCTTTTGTTTCTTGGCGATTGAGGTGAAAGCATCTCTTGTCAATGATTAAAGCACAAGTAACATGATGAACACTTGGTTGATGACAAGTGGCTCTTTCTGTTAGCCTCAATCCTGGAGTTATTTTTTAAAAATAATAGTAAAAAAATAAAATTTACAGAAAAAATATGTCAAAATTAAAAATTACAAATATACCTCCATGTAGTCGTTCCAAATGGCGACAAAGAGTCCGTCGCTATTTGAATTGGCGACAGACTCTCTGTCACCATTTAGAATGGCGACAAAGAGCCTCATCTCAACTATGCAAGCACAGGAAAAAGGAAGGGAGCCTCTGTCGCCATTTGGAATGGTGACACTGTCACTATTTCAAATGACGACAAGGAGGCATGTTTGTAATTTTTAATTTTGGCATATTGCTTCTTTAATTTTTTATTTTTCAAATATTATTTTAAAAAATAATTCCTCAGTCCTGTCATGTGAAGTCCTCAACAATCGACAATGTGATGGCTGTGAGCCTGTGACAGCCAGTCCTATGATCCAAGCTCTTGCAATGTGTTCCTCTTTTGTAAATTAGTCGCAAATTCCAGTGAGACACGTGACATACTTGAAGCTCCAGTAATATCGGCACTAATGAAAGCATTTCTTGTACCTAAACCACAATTAGCACTTTAGGATAAGTACAAGTGGTAGTACTTGGATCTACTTCATAATTTTTCTTAGACGGAATCTACTTCATGACATTGCTACACCAAGGTTTCAAATTTTGATTTTGGATCGCATCTCAGGGTGACCGAAATCCAAAATTTCGATGAGATTTTGGAATTTCAGCCAAAATTCGATTGAAATTAAAAAATCAAATTCAAATCCGGAATTTTTTAAGAACCCTAAACCAAAATCACCAAAATTTCGGTGATTTTCAACCTCTGTGAAATAGTCTTCCGATGCTAGAAAAAAAAGAGAAAATTTGAAAAAAAAAATCATACAAGCATTTATTTGAATTTCCTATCTGTTTGGATGCAAAATACTAAGTATTTGTATATAAAATTCTCAAGTTAGGGTTTAGACCAAATATATCATTTAAGTCTTAAATCCAAATTAGGGTTTAGGGTTTAAACCGAAATACATCATTTAAGACCAAATTCAAATTAGTGTTTAGGGTTTAGACCAAAATCTAAGTTATGATTTAGAATTACATAATTTGTACATGTTTTTTTTTTTGCAAAAATTTCACATGTATTCCTCATAAAAAGAATTATAATCCGCCAAAAAAATTAGTACTAAATCCGATCAAAAAAAACATGAAAACCGGCGAGATTGATACCCAAATTTATCGAGATTAATGTGGTGTCCCCTAATTTTCAAACTTTTTATCTTGCCAAGATTTAAAATCTCATACCCATCTCGGTGAGATTTTGAGCCTATGCCCATGCATCCAGTCTTTTCCATCGTTTCTACAAAAACGCAATTTGCAGCCGGTAACGCATGACGCATTGTGGGCCTATCCGCCTATGGCACGTAATAGTCTAGACTCTAGATTAACAAGTAACTACTCCCTCGGGTCAAGGGGCATGTCGTTTTAGACAGGAGACTTTAAACTTTCAAAACTTTAAATATAAATATTTTTTAAATATGTTAAGTTAGATATATAAAAATTATTTTTAGATTTATCTCGAAAATATTTTTCTAAATATTTTGATTTGGGCTTTATAAATATAGTACAATAAAAATAACAGTAAAGGTTATGTTTTACTAGCTGTATCAATATCCAAATCAACGTATTTCTGTGAGCACAGGGAATACGAGAGATCAAGATCAGCGCGGATGCAATGCAACTACTATTGTGTTATCTAGTGCTGACCGAAATGAGCAGTGCTAATCACAAGTGGGAGTTTGAAAAGAGCTTCTCTTGCCCTGCAACTTGCAAGTCACGTGAAATCCTTTTTGTCATTTATGATAATCCCTTCTGGTGATTGCAATAGTTTATGAGTTGTAGATATTTGTTCGGTGGACTTTCTTGTGCAAAACGGTTAGGAACTGAAACATGATACAATTTGCAGAGAACATGGGACAACCATTTGGAAACACTTGATCATAAATTTTGAGATCTACTAGATCAATACCCGTGCATTGCTACGAAAAATAAAATTTATAATGAAACATAAAGGTTAAGTAATAAAAAAAATTATGCTACAAAATCAAATATCTATTTCTCCCGATTACAAAAGTTTTTATAGTTTCTTCTCCGGTATGAATTAAAACCAAATATATTATACGTAGCAATATATATTACCAATCTCAAAAATCAATTAATCATTTTTATCCCTTTTTGCAATTTATATTACCAGCTCGCGTTCCTCTTCCTCTTGCCATACCCGCAGCGCACGCTGTGGAGCCCGCCTTCGTCGCGTATGCCATGGCGTGTGGTCAGTCGCATCGGAGAAAAGGGCCACCGCCGCCACCCAGCCTTTGCACCTCCGCGTCTTCTGGATCGCTACCGCCCTCGGCGCCGCGCTCTTCTCCGCTTCGGCGATGGTCCATTGTGCCAACGGTTCACTGCTCTTCCCAGATGACCCTCTCGCCTTTGCCGGCCTACTCGTCTCCATGCCTTTGGCATACCTAGCCATCACTGGCTTCACCAGCCATGATGCCGAAGCCTATGAAGGTGAACCAGAAAACATTAGCGCCGAAACGCCCGCCACGTTGTGCGCCGCCGCGTCGTTCCTCTCTCTCGCGGCGTTCAACTGGATCAACCAGTTTATCTCTAAGGGGTATGCCAATGACTCTCTCACCGCTGACGACGTCCCACCGGTGTCGCCGGGCAACCGCGCCGAAGCGTCGTACGCTTTGTTCACGTCCAACTAGTCGGTGCTGAGGTCACGGCACCCGGTGGGCGTCGCGCTCTGGCTATCCTTCTGGCCGCAGTTACTACTGATCGCGGCGCTCGGTCTCCTGTGCCTCGCGGCCATGTACGTCGTTCCGTTGCTTATTGATCAGTTCGTCGAGTTCATTCGCCGCAACGGCACGACATAGGAGATCTTGAATGAATTCTCTTGATTGATTCTGTGAAAACTATACAACATATATAAAGTACAAAAGGAATGATTGGCCAGCTATTAATTATCAGCAATAATCAGAGATTTTTGCTACAATAATCAGCCATATTTAGAGATATATGGCTAGCTGTAAATCAGGAAAGAATAATTAGCTATAATGACCAGTTATTATTGGAGATATGGCGTCCGGGAGGGTTAGAAAGAACGGACCGCCGCCACCAACTGCAAATTTATATTAGTAGAGATTAACAACCCTTTTAACATACACTCCGTGATGCACATGTATTTTTTGTACTCCCCCTTCGACTTAATCAAATGCCATCTCTTTAAGGACTATTTATTAGCCACGGTGCCAGAACAAGTACTGTGGTACAACGTACAAGGTATTAGCAATTCTCGAGCACACCAGTTTGATAAAACCATCAGCGTCTGTATCTCTGCTCTGCTGCTCAGAGGATCAACGCTAACGGTCAAGTTGTTAGGTTAGTTATTAATCCATCTTCATGTACTGCCGTGTAAGTGTAACGTCCCTCCGAAGTTAATTAGTATTTTAACCCTGTTAATTTACATTTAACCCGTACTGTTACTCTGTACGACTGCTTCCACGGCCAAGCAAAGCGAAGACTGAAGAGATTCGCGGGCGGTCAAAGCTTGACAAACCAGATAGGCCGGTGCATTGCTGCATGCAAGAACAGTAAGCACTAATCGTTTGGTAGAAAAGTTCGAAGCTTGCTGCTCAAACTTGTTATAAGCTCGGCTTGTAAAATAAATGAACCGAGCTGAGCAGCTTTTCCAGTTGGGTATCTTAACGAGCTAAGCCTAAGCGAACTTACAAGCCGCTTGTTAAGGCTCAGTATCCATGTTAGGTTGGACATTTAATTAATTGAATATTTAAATTAATGTATGTCTATGTAACCATTTAAAGTTGGGTTGGAATTGTTAGGGCATGTTTGGATCCTTGGGCTAATTGTTAGCTGGCTAATAATTAGTTCTAGTCTATCAAACCAGTGGGCTAATTTTTAGCCAACCTATGAGCTAACAATTAGCCCATTAGCTAGTGAGAGTGAGCTAACAATTAGTCCATCCAAACAGGTAGGCTAATAGGTGGGCTAATTTTTACGGCTAATGGTATAGCTAATTTTTAGCCAACTAACAGTTAATCCTAGGCGATCCAAACATGGCCTTAGATTGTTAATCGGCTCCTGACTAAATACTTATGTTTTACGTGTATGCTAGATAATTAGCTATGGTTTCATTTATGCAATCCTCTGTTTATATGGTATGCACTTAGGACGTAACTTAGCTTCTGATTAATTACTCTAGCTCACGTAACTTAGCTTATGTAAACTCATCTTGGCTGACATAGCTTGTGAGCTGCTCGTTAATTTAAAAGTTGAGCCAAACTAAGCTATTTTTTTTAGACGAGCTTGCATGAATGAGCTGACTCGATAGCCGGCCCTAGCACTAAGCATTTGCGGAGAATCTAAAGCATCGGAAGTTGTAACCTGCGCAGAGGATGCAGCACGCTGCTACCGCTACTACTCTATTAACGGTTAAATTAGTTAGACCGCGTACAATTAAACCCTAGCTGCTAGCTATCTCTCGTTAAAGCTTTGGCTTTTTTGAAAAAAAATTAGCTCTCATTTCAAACGAAATTATAAATCTAGTCTCTTTCTGACAGCGGAGACAGAGGTATCAATCACAAAAGGTGGATCTATCGTGCTCTCATACCACGTTAGGTGAACTTGCTAAGATCACATATCGTGATAGATGACAGGTGTTGCTTCTCGCTCTTTTTGTAGTGGAGAAATGGACTAGATTTACAATTTTATTTAAATAAAACTAAACATAAAAAAAATGCAAAGGAGCCAACGTGCCTAGAGCTTCCCTCTTACTCCGTAGACCATGTCTCCATGGTGATAGAGCGCTCGTTTTGTCATCAACCAACAGTCAATCTAATCATCTGACTTTGAAAAGTGAACGTCTCATATGCGTGCACACTGTGTATTTTTCTTTGTCGTCAAGGCTTGACTGGTCAATTCTTCTGTAAAATACACCTGTTTTGAAGAGAATGTGCCTATAATTGTTCAAATGATTCCATGAGGAATTGTTCCAGAAGAAGCGGTACGAATGGCACAGATCAGTGGAATCACCCATGTCTTCGAAAAGGGGGGAAAAAGGGTTGAATCGGCTAGCTAGCAGCTGGATAAAAGGTTTTTTTTCCTGACAAATGGAGAAAATTAAAGTTGAATGTTAGCGGCGGCGGTTCAATTCTCTTATTGAAAACTTCTGCTCATGAGAGCTACTGCCTACGACTGGTTTGCATCATTTCTGTTGAATTTTCAGCACGACCAATTGCGTTCCTTGCATCTACGGCCGGAGATACTCCATTTGGATTTGAAGGTTCATAAGTTCGTACTTGTTCTTTTTGATGGAGTCAGTGGTGGATCCATGTATAACCTATAGGCCAATTGACCCTACAGTTTTTACAGGCAAGCCTAAATGCTATCTATATTCATTTAGTAGTCCCTGCGTTTTTCAAAAAATAGCCCTACATTAAATTATCTAGTTATGACTGACCCCATAGGGTATAAATCCAGGCTCCACCACAGTATGGATTGATGGAGCCATGGAGAGCGATGGAGTCTAGCCTGATTCTTTTTTAAAAGCAAGAATGAGCCTGCGATAGATGTGACTTGGATCCAAGAGGAATGCACATGCTTTTTGGGGCACAAGGCAAGAAGATGTCGGGCTTTTTCAAGTACCAACTGGGCCGGTAGCGGCCACTGCGAGCGAGCGCGCGTGTTTGCCACAAGTCGCATCGCAGTGGATTCAAATTTCATTTTGATCGCATCAGGAAGACGAAATTCGGACATAATTTAAAAGAAATCCAGTAAATTTGAAACCAAGAAGACTAAATTTTTGACCAAAATTTTGGTTTTTTCAAACTCCTGTGAAATGGTGTCCCGATACTAGAAAAAATATGAAAAAAAACATACAAGCATTTAACTACATTTTCTATTTATTTGAATGCAAAATAATAAGTATTCTCACATAAAATACCCTTCCAAATCAAGCCGGCGGTCAACATAAGTATTTGCACATACTAAGCATTTTCACATAAAATACCCTTTCAAATCAAGCCGGCGATCAACATAGGTATTTGCATATACTAAGTATTTTCACATAAAATCCGGTCCAAGTCATGGTAATTTTGCATGCTTGACCAAAATTTGGGTATCCAAATCATGACAAATTTGTAGGCTTTGCCAAAATTTTGAGGGTCCAAGCAGGGTTAACAAAACTGACGAAAACTGCTTGAAAACCACGGTTTTCAATCTTATCGTTCCGGTTCGAGATCTAAAACCACTCGGTAAACCATTCTAATTAAAAAATATATAAAAAATAAAAATTTTGAAAAAATTTATGTGTGCGGTTTTTCATGAAAACCGCGGTTTTCGTTGAAAACCACCCAAAAACCATTTTCGAAGAACATTCAATTGGTCGGGTTGTTTTTTCGTGAAAACCGAGCGGTTTTTCACGAAAAACCACGATTTTTTATTTTTTGACCATTCGGTTTCTGATGGTTTTTCGAGCGGTTTTTACGAAAATCGTACCGCAAAAACCGTTGTGGTTTTTTATTTTTAATTTTGTTAACCCTGGGTCCAAGTCATGGTGAATTTTCAGACTGTGTTGTTCATGGTAGGATCTTTTGGAACTTTGGATTCTGCTTGATGTTAATCACCTCATGAGATATTGAGCTAATGTTTAACCCTATATGCATATGCTATGCATTTTTTTCAAATGATATTATTTAACTCTGGTCTCTGGAGTTTCAAGACAAGAAAAGAGCAAGATGTACAGTTCTCCTTCCTCATGCAAGCATGTGTGTACTATTCATGTGCATATGATCGCCGTTTGTGCATATATGTTCTTCAGTTCCTGTGAGTTCTTTTCTTGACGAATTTGTACAGGGAAGTGCATGCGTGCTTGAACTGTGGTTTAAAATTTTAGTGTTTGTTGTTTCCTTACAGAGAGATTGGCAATTGAACCTCTAGACGTGATTGTTCATGACATCATAAATCAAAGATCTATTAATTTGTATAGGTATTTTTTTAAAAATTTTCACATATGTTTCTTACAAAAGGCATTACAATTCTCCAAAAAATTGAAGCAAAATCTGGTCCTAAAAACCGGTCCAATTTCTAGCATTTTGGTCCCCAAAACCGAAATTTCGTAAAAATCACTGTAGCAATTTGATTCTTTTTATTTCACTGAGATTTGGAATCTCACCCCTACCGAATCCTGAAATCTCGGTGAGATTTTAAACCCTGGTTCATATCCGCAACTGCTTGCCAAAGTAAGAAAATTTTAAAACAATACATTTTAAAATGAATTATAGAAAAAATACGTCTAAAAAGTAATTACATAAATATAACTCATTTGGCGACGAAAGCTTCTCATTAATATGTTGCCAATTTATTTAACAATTTAAATCTACCATTAAATAAATTATTAACGGTTTTTTATTTAGCCAACGGTTTTGCTGCTATTTGGCCGGTAGACTTATGTCGCTAAATGAATTAGCGACATATCTTAGATCATTTATCGTTAAATTAAGTGATGACGGATGTAGATTTATGTATTGATTTTTTTCACATATCTTTATGTAGTTTTATTTTTAAATTATGTTATTGTGTTTAAAAAATCGCCCAAGTAAGAGTGCGGACATGCGCTAGGTACGCAAGTCAAAAGATGCACTTGTTCAGCGGATCTTCACGTTTTCTCTGCGGTAATAAAACTGTGGTAAGATTCTCACTCCTCGCCGATCGAGTACTCCACGTCAGAATTCTGATGTACAGTGCAGCTACGTCTGCAACCTTATGGGCAAGTTGGGCGACAGCGACCGTGCAATGCCGTGCGCATATATATTCTGTGGAAAAGCTATATTATTTTATAAGAGACAGTGTGCTGCAGAAACCGAAATTATGAATTATTTTAGTGCAGGCTACGTAACGATTGGTGCAAGTGGCCATGGCTTTCTTCTCCCAGACCTCTGGATGGCGGTCTAATCTTCGGATTGATTGTTTTTAGCGAGGGTGGATTATTTTGTTCATGAGTTGTGTTTTTTGATTTCTGGGCTGTGTGCTTCATGATTAACAGAGGCCGAGAGTAGTTTCAAGGACTCGTATCTTCTCGATGTAACGTTTTTGAAATTAATAAAAGCTTCCTTTATCCAAAAGAGACAGTGTGATAAATACTTGATTTCTTTTAGTAATAAAATATAAAAACTATTTATATATGACTTTCAACTTATGCTAAAAAAGCTTAAAAATTAAAATGTTCAATGAGTTTTCTATTTTTTTAGAAGCTGAAGTTGGATTAAAGCCTCCAAAATGGCCTAGGCTCAGTTTGTTTAGGTTTGAGCTTGAGCTTATTTGGCTTCTACACCTCTATAAACCACAAGCCAAAACAAACAGTATTTTTCCAGCTAGATGGAAAGAAGAAGTTTCTAGCCCAATTTGCACTACTGACGAGAGAAGCAAGGAAAACGATGCTTTCGGGGTGGTGGTGAGCTTCTAAAAATCCCACTTCCCTAGTACCCTTACAACTTAACTATTATTTACGAAAAATTGCTATCCTCATCCAGCTCCAGCAGCTTCTTCCAGCTCCAGCAGTTTCTTCCAGCTCCAGCCAAATAAGATTAAGCTCCAGCCTAAACAAACTCAGCCCTAATATCAGTAGCTTTAGCTGGCAGCGTGTTCTTACCGTTGCTCACTAGCCGTCCAAAGTTGGAACAACGAAACGTGAGCTTAGCCAACCGGATAAGCTTAATCGTATACTGTAAAGATTCTTAATTTCTCCAGCCGCGACCGCGAGCGATGCCGAGTCGTCGCCGTCGTCCCGGTAGTAAGTCGCTCGCTGCCGATGCTATCCTCGTCATTGTCGTGCAATGCAACTATGCAAGCAGCTGCTGTTTCGTTCTGCTTCCTTCCAGGCTTCCACGCGCTGGAAGAATTGGTTTGACTTAACCTAATCGCGAAACGACAACCTGGAAGGTGGACGAAATCCAGTCAAAGTTTAAAAAACGAATTTGAAATCCGAAATTTTTGAAATTTTAACGAAATTGGTCGAAATTTTGTTGATTTTCAACCTCACGTGAAATGGTTTCCGAGGCTTGAATCAAATTGGAAAAAAATGAGCACATTTCGGGTCTTGTCAGCTGGTACTGGTAGGGCTCATGGGTTCAAGTTCCAGCGTTCGCAATTTTTGTGCGCAGGTTCGAGCTCCAGTTCCCAACTTTTACTTTTACGTGGCAGGTCCAAGCATTGATTTCTTTTATAAGGATATACTAGATCAATACCCGTACGTTGCTACGAAAAATAAAATTGGTAACGAAACATAAAGGGTCAAGCAATAAAAGAAAATTGTGCTACAAGATCAAACATCTATTTCTCCCGATTACAAAAGTTTTTATGGTTTCTTCTCCGGTATGAATTAAAACCAAATATATTGTACGTAGCAATATATATTACCAATCTTAAAAATCAATCAATCATTTTTTATTCCTTTTTGTAATTTATATTACCAGCTCGCGTTCCTCTTCCTCTCGCCATGCCCGCTGACGACGTCTCACCGGTGCCACCGAGTAACCGCGTCGAACCGTCGTACGCTTTGTTCAAGTCCAACTGGCCGGTGCTGGGGTCACGGCACCCGGTGAGCGTCGCGTTCTGCATCGCCGACCGCGATTACTCGACCACGGCGCTCGGCCCCTGCGCCTCATGACCATGTACGTCGATCCGTCACTTATTGATCGGTTAAATCGAGTTCATTAGCCATGGCTGACACGATATGGGAGATCTTGAATGAATTCCTTGATTGATTCTGTGAAAATCGTATAACATATATAGAGTACAAAAAGAATGATTGGCGACTATTAATTACAAAGAATAATCGAGGATTTTGCTATAATAATCAGCCATATTTAGAGAGATATGGCTGGCTGTAAATCAGGAAAGAATAATTAGCTATAATGATCAGTCATTATTGGAGATATGGTAGAGAGAGGAGGGTTAGGAAGAACGAACCGTTGCCATCAATTGCAAATTTATATTAGTAGACGTATTTGTACGTACGAAAAAGGAGTATGTATATTCCATACTTAATCCTTTTGAGCCGTATACTCCATACTCCATTTAATAAAGACATGAAATATATCGTTTAGAAAGGAAACAAAGAGAAATGTAAGATGCATGCATGCAGCACTCACGGCCAGGGAAGGCCGAGTATCCAGCTGACCGTTGCTTTATGCACCCGCTCCCTCAAATACAGGAAGAAGTTTGGTATAGATAGTCCATGCTAATCCATCTCCGAACACGTCAAAATGTGCATACTCCCTGCATACATGTTAACATGATATACACCTCATGTATACATACTCCCCAAGTACAATCAAGTATACATACTCTCTTAGGCATATACATATATGGCGAAATATTCTGTGCAAACCACCAATTCTATGAAAACTCCGTGGAAACCACATGTAGAAGTTTTAAAAAATTCTCAAAAAATTACCATATGTAGGGGAGGTGAACCTCTACAACCCTGCAAAATTTGAAGTTGAAACTCAATCGCATTTGAAAGATATGAAAAAGACAAACAGCAAAAAGAATAGTGCCAAAACAGTAAAAATTACTATTCATACTGACTTTGTCTTTTTCATATCTTTCAAATGCGATTGAGTTTTAACTTCAAATTTTGCAAGGTTGTAGAGGTTCACCTCCCCTACATATGGTAATTTTTTGAGAATTTTTCAAAACTTCTACATGTGGTTTCCACGGAGTTTTCATGGAATTGGTGGTTTGCACAGAATATTTCGCCTACATATATACTCCCCAAATAGATTTGCTAGTTAGTATGGAGTAAGTTTGTACACTCGCCAAACACATATAATTAGTTAGTTCCCGGCAGTTACAGATTTTTAAAACGACACATACAGATCGAGACGAACAAAATCTGGAGCTATCCAGAGAGAAAGGGGCCGGTTCAGTTTTGTTTAGGAGGAACGAGATCGAGAACTATCGCGAGGAACGAAAGCAAAAAAAGAATAGATCGGTTTTTTTCGTTCGGTTCGGTTTCGTCCGGTTCGGTTTTGTGGGTTGGTGGTAGAGAACGAACGTGACACCACCAACTCCTAATTAGAAGTAGTAGAGATATAATGGTTCACAGTCAACTGTTTATAAAAAATATCACATTGGATTTTAAGTGATGTGGAGTAAAGAGAAGAAGGAGAGAGAAAGCTATTATCTACTATTTAATAAACAGTTTTACGGACCATTTTACATTTTTTATACCATAGTATAGATAGTCTGTTAATTTAATGAGAGACCATTACAGACAACTATATAAACGATCTATTGTATAAATTATTTTCAATACTATCTATAGATAATATAAAAATATATTATAGATCATTACCATCTATACTACTGCATATACCTAAGATAAAGGTACAGAAGGAATGACTATGGATCCCCATCGCGTTTGGGGTCGTCTAGCTTCCTTTCCTGGCCGGCTGGTACACGGTTGTTCCCTCCCCTCAGGGCATCTCCAATGGTGCTACTTCAACTAGCTATAAGGGTGCCATCTCAGCATTTTGCTTAGGTGGAAGAGAGAAAATGAGGAGAGAGATATAGACTGGCTACTAATGTATAGTCAGGTTATAACTGATTCCAAGTAGGGGTGGCAATGGGGACCCGTTCCCCGATCCCCGGTGGGGAATTCCTCTATTAGGGGACGGGTATGGGAAGAAATCGTCCCCGCGGGGATGGAAACGGGAAAAATTATTCCCCCGTCGGGGATGGCGGGGACGGGGACGGGGAATTTTTTTCCCCGCGGGGACCCGGTTGAGGATCCAAATTTAGTTTAGTTCAATTTAGTTATTAGATTGCAAACATATTCTTTAGCCTATCATATTCAAATTTTCATAAACGGGACAACATAATCTTCAATGAATGCATTCATTTTTTTCCTTGTCTGTTGATATGATTTTAGAGTTAAAATGGCTATAAGAGCTCTTCTCTTGTGTGAAATTTTCGCGGGGATGGGTCCCCGACGGGGCCCCGATACCCGAACGGGGATGGGGACGGGGGATTTTCTCCCTCGAGACGGGGAACGGGGACGGGGATGGGGAAAATTTTGCATCGCGGGGACGGGGAGGCACTCCCTGGCGGGGAATGACCCCGTTGCCACCCCTAATTCCAAGGCACTTATTATCTATTACATGTGGGCCAATATTTAATTTTATAGACAATACTATAGCTAATCCATTGAAGAGGTTGTCTATATGCTATCTATAGATGACATGGATATTTCTTATAGCTAGTACCATTGGAGATGCTCTCATGATCAATAAAGAAGCTAGGGAGCTTAGGGGTGAAAACGGATCGGATACGGGCGGATATTGCTCTTCCCGTATCCTAACCCATATTTTTTTCTCGGATTCGGAACCGGATACGGGCTAGCCGGATCCGGATACGAATCCGGATAATTTGGGATCTGGATCTGGTCGGATATATGAATGATTCGGATCGGAAGCGGATAATGCACGCATACATAAAGTAATATATGTTGAATTAAACCACACAAATACATGACAATAATAGTAAGATATATCTCGGACAAAGCATCTCTCAACCCCAAGAGAACCGATTGCACATGCCCACATGCAATGGCTGGAAGCAGAACATAATCTACACAAAACGCAACACAAGGTGGAAGATGAGGTCGAGCACCGACTGGTCTCTCCTCTGTAACCCTACAATAGAAGAAGATGCCAACTTAAGTTACTAGATCAAAAAATCAATAGCAAAAAAATCCGCTTCAAATTAGAAATTCTACACTCACTTGTGGACCTCACGATCACCTCTTCTTTTGGTCATCTGCCACGTTAATCCCCGATCGGGCTCTAAACCCGTGAGAGATATCCAGACTATATTTCTTAACAAGTTTGATGTACCTGTAAGCCAACACCAACATATATTTGTTAATTAATCATATCAAGAAACATTGAATGGAAAAGTGAAGAATGGAAGCATACTCCACTCCCAAATGCGACGCCGCTTCTTTCTTCTTTTTCTCTTATTAATTTCCGTGCCAAACACTCAACTCACCGAGTGGGGAGATGGCGAGCAGATCGGACGGGTCGAGGTGGATGGATAACGCCATGCGCGAACCCCAACGCCGTGGGCAAATCTTTTTGATCGAACGCGAACCAACCACGACCCATTAACAACCCCAAGGCGGACGGAGGCGAGGCGATGGCAGTACACGGCGTACCGCATTGAAATGTTCCATCGACGGCTGGGTCGACGAGTGACTAGTGAGGCCCAAGACCGGATGACCCACGTCAGATAATTCGGATATCCGAATTCCCGAATACCCGATATCCGTTTCCCGACCCATATTTTCCGGATAGTGGGCGATCCGAATACGATCCGGTATCCGTTTATAAATATCCGGATCCGACCCGATATCCGTTTTACTTCCCGGATCCGGTCGAAACCGGATCCGGCTCCGGATCGGGCGGGAATTATCCGTCCCGTTTTCACCTCTAAGGGAGCTAGAAGCCTACGAAGTAGGAACCGGTTGATTCTTCCTCCCAGTAAACAGAAGCTAAAGATTAGGGCATACACAATGGTTAAAGATATTTGCTCTCTATAGTAAGATCCATATCATCTATATACCATGCTATAGTAAACCCTTGCAATGGTGAATCTATATAGATGTCTATAGCTATTTTTAATTAATAGAGTGCTCTCTCTCTTTCTTCATTTAATTAATAGACAATCTACAGGTCTATAGATAGCAGCGCTCTCTCTCTTCGTTCAATTGCTTGCCACATAGGATAGATGCTGATATGGACTTCTTATAGATAGCTGACTAGGCACCATTGCGAATGCCCTTATAGAACCTCTGTGCCAAGTCTAGGGGATAGGGAAACAAATGCCCAAATTACGGCGTCAAAAAGCTTCGGTGACTACTCTATACATGTTGCCATGTTGGTTGTTGCGCTTTATTGTATAATTAGGAAGGAGACGGAAACTTTACAAATATTTCAGAACAGTTTTAATTCCTACGTGAATAGAGAAAATGGGGTGTATATATAGAGGTGGGCATCGTGTCGTACAGGGTCGACCCAGCACGGGTCTATCATGTTTCATGCATGAACCGTGCCATACAGACCCGACTCACCTTCGACGAGCCTAGGCAAGAATCATTTGCGTTTTGTGCCGTGTCGGTTAAGGCCCAACACATTTGCACTATTACAACGAGAGGAAAGGACCCGAAGACGCACGGAGACTAAGACAGTGGTCTCTCCGGTAAGCCACGTACTTTATAGTACTTAGTGTTTTCGGTTGTAATTCAACGTGAGTGGCTCAACCGTTCATAATCACCGATGGTCGTTTGGAAGCTATATGGTCCTGGCTTCAACGTGGACAAGTTGAGAGCGACTCGGTTGTCCAGAAGCTAGACGGTCTTGAGTCAATGGGCAATAAATGTCTCATTCAAACATTTCAGGCACTGCAAGTCTGCAACCATACGAATACTCAGGTGATGACGTAATGCTTGTATGCATAGTACTAACTAATCGTCAGCCGAGGAGAGAACGAGAGAGAGACGAGCGAGTAGGTGCAGAGATGGAGAGACGAGCAAGTGAGCTGCAACAATGAAATGCAAATATTAGCACTAGAAGGAAGTTAATCATTCACTAATAAGTACTCATCCTGTCACAAATAGTTATTATTTTAGACATTGACACGGTCTCCAAAATATAGATTTACCACTCATTTCTATTATAATATTTTTATAAACCAGAAAAATTATAATATTATGAAAGGACATTTTGAGACAAATTTACACATGATTTTCGCGTATCCAATTTAAATATTTAAACATATATTATTAGTCAAAGTAATTTCTTTCATTTATTTTTGGGAAGCTTCCTAATATGGATTTTCCCCTTTTTTCAGCCATGCACAGGAGCTCTAACACTTTGTGCTTGCGTGTGCTTTCCAAACGAGGACGGAATTAAATTTCGCTTATGAGATCTAACTCAAATCTAGCTTTAATAAATATCTTTCCCCTCTTCGGTTCACAACCTCCACTCCGACCAGGACCGCCCGGTAAGGAGCTCCTCGGCCTCTAGTCCAGCTGTCGGTGTACTTTACGTGAGGGTATCCTCTCCACCGCAGATAAGTAAGACCACGTGGCGCCCTGGCGGGCAGGCGGGCGATCAGGCCCTGCCCCCCAGGGCATCGGCCCACGTGGCGGTCTAGCGAGTAAAGCCGACGATCGAGCCCTCTCGTCGGGCGGCGGCCACGTGGCGGCTTTGGCGAACAGCGGACGATCGAGCTTTGCCCATCGGGCGTCGACCCGTGGCGATTTGGCGGCGGCGGCGTCGAGCCCTCTCGCCGGGCGGCGGCCCACGTGGTGGGCGGCGGGCGTCGAGCGCCCCTGGCGTCGGTGGCGGCCTAGCGAGCAAGCGGGCGATCAAGCCCGCCCGCCGGCGTCGGCCTCCGTGGCGGCTCGCAAGCGGCGGTGATCGGGCCCTCCCGCGGAGTCGGCCTACGTGGCGGCTGGCGCGCAAGCAAGAGCGATCAAGCCTGCCGTCGGGCGTCGGCCTCCGTGGTGGTCAGCAGCGGCGGGTGATTAGGCCTCTCGCCAGCGCGGCGGTCCACGTGGCGACTGGCGGTGATCGAGCCCGCTCGAAAGTGAGCGGCCCACGGGGTACTGGCGGGCGTCGAGCCTGCCGTACGGGCGCCGACCCATGTGGCGGCTTTGGCGGCGGCGGCGATCATGCCCTCTCACCGAGCCGCAGGCGACAAAAGGATGAAAAGGACGCTTCGCCTCGAAGTCTCCTTCCCTTGACACGGTATGTCAGAGCCTGACACGCCCTGTTAGGGCCATTGATTGCGAAAGTTCTACTGCCGACACGACGACGGCCCATCCCTCTGACGCCTCACACCTAACTCGTCGCAGAAAAGTCACATCTCGAGCGGACCGGGCGAAGCCATACAGTGACATTACATGAAGCTTGAGGGACAGGTCTACAGGGATAGGTGTAATTAATGAGTCATAGATCAGTATGATGTCACCTTCTTATTTGCCCGAGCCAGCCCAGTCTATATAAGGGAGCTCTGGTGCATGAGGAAGAGAAGAGAGGTCGAAAGACTTAGCAAGAAATAAGAGAAAAACGAAGAGCATTGTAACCAACTCAATACACATCAACAAAGATCTAGCAGGACGTAAGGCTGTTACCCAGACAGGGGGCTTGAACCTGAATACACTGGAGTGTTCTTTCATCTGTTGATCCTTGGATCTCCCGTGCGAGAGCCATTAGGGTTTCCAACCGCGAAGACGCCCTCTACCGAACCTTAACCTCCCTCCTTGGAAGAAACCCCGTCCGTTGACAGGGTCCTGTCCGGCGAAATACGCCGACACCAGCCCAGTGCCCTTGACCTCCCTCTATCCTCCATGTCCCCCATGCGGCCAAGGCGGCACCCGACCAAGGTAGTGGCAGACCAAGGTAGCGCACGACAAGGGAACTAGGGCTGGGCAAATAAACCGAAAACCGAAAACCGAAACCGAAATAACCGGAACCGAAACCGAAAAAACCGAAACCGAATTGTTCGGTTGTCGATTCGGTTAGCTATATGAAATAACCGATTTTTTTGGTTAATTGGTTTCTACCTCGATTAACCGAACTAAGCTGGAATATACTCGGCGCATACATGTCGGTATATCACAATTCACATGTGAACTAAACTAGTAAACCCTAGTGGCTCATGTCACAATTTCCTCATGTCGACAAGTGAAGTTGTAAGAGCTAATACATCAATAATATCACTAGCCATCGATATGTCAAAGCTGTTTCTCTCGCCATACCTTTTTCTTGAGCCTTGTCCAATGCTGATTTTCCTCGAAGTGATCATTAACATCCATTTCGTCTCCAAGTAATGGATGCGGGGTCAATATCAAGTCTTACAAAGCGTCTAACTTCTTACGGTGTAAGCTCATCGAGGTCTGTCTTTGAGATGCCAATCTTCATCGGTGTCTAAGCATTACATCGAAAGCGCCTCTTCCCTTCTTTGTTTGGCGGACACAATCTATTGAGCGAGCTTTGTCGATTGAGAAGCTTCATCGAAAATTCTTGTATTAATTGCGGTTGCAAGAAGATTGTTTGCATTTGTAATTCCAAGGATATCTCTGTCGGATGGAGATTGAACTCATCCATGGGTATAATTTGGTCAGTAGCCACCTCCGAAGCACCCTCCTTGGTTCCAAAGGTAGGCCCTTGTGATGGTTGATGGAGGCAAGTAACAACCTATAACAACAAAATAAACATTCAAGAAAGCGATTAATCACATCGGTAGCATAATATATACATCAATACATGACAATGATTCTTATATGTTCGGAATGCATAGTCGGAAGGAGCATCGCACATAGAACAAATTGGGAAAGAGAAAATCCTCTGACTCTACATAGAGTTGAGATCAAATACAATTTCACAAATAAATCAATCAAACTGACCAACAATTTATTCTTTGTGGTGATTCTTGACAATCAAACTTCGGTTAATTCGGTTAAAACCGAAACCGAAACCGAATTATCGGTTAACCGAAATGTCGGTTTCCGAAATGTTCAAACATATTTCGGTTTTGTTTTTGAAATAACCGAATTGTCTAAAAAACCGAAAACCGAAACCGAAATTTTCGGTTTAACCGAACGCCCAGCCCTAAAGGGAACCACTGCGAGGCCATGGCGAGGCTGCGGTCCGGCGCAACTGCATGAGGCCATGGTGAGGCAACGCAACAGTGCGAGGCCATGGCGGGCGACAGCTCGACTGGGTGATGCAATGGGGGAGCCGAGGTAGCAAGGCGCGGGAGGGCGAGCACCGCGTGGGAGGCGGGGAAGTCAAGTGACCGCGCGGGAGGTGGAGGAAGTCGAGCGGTTGCGTGAGAGGCAGAGCGGCAGTAGCCGTGGGAGGCGGAGTGGCAGTAGCCGTGGGAGGCAGAGCGCCGCGCGGGAGGTTGGAGGCAGAGAGGCTACGTGGAAGGAGGGAGGTAAGTGACCGCGCAGGAGGCGGAGCAGCATTAGCGCCGAGGCAGCTTGGGGCTTAGTGCCACGCCGCGCGAGGCTCGGTGGCATGGCGGGCGCAGAGACTTGGGGGGCTCGGTGCGGCGCCCTGGCGGCTCGGTAGCACGGCGATGGCATGGCGCCCCAGCGACACTGTAGCTCCCAGATAACCCCTATTCCCCCTCTCTCGCATCCCTACTGCGGGCCCGCGATAGTCTTGCTGTGCCGAACATCTTTGTGGTCATGCCGAGCGTGCGTGCTGCTGCGTCGTCGCCGTTATCTTGAGCAGCCACGGGCATGGCCTAAACTGCCATGTCGGGCCATGCCGCCCATTGTGCCTGGTTTTTCGACCTGACACGGCCCAAGAATAGTGACAGACCGGTTCAGCACAGCCTACTTCGTGCCGAACCGTGCTTTGGGTCAAACCGCGCTGTTGTGCCTCGGGCGGCCCACGAAGGCATGCCAGTGTGCCCACCTCTAGGTGTATGTATGATTCTAGAATGCATGACATCAAAGCTAAACTTAATTGCTGGTGCTAACGCATTTACTACTAACACAGAAAAATAAACTATAAAATATGCTATAGCACTTAGCACACTCAGGGCAGTCCCAACCCTCCACCTCAGCTGATGTCCATAGAATTAATTACGCTACCAACTAAGTAAAAATCTGATGTGGCATAGGAATTAAGGAATGGAGAGAAGGAAAAACAAAAAAAACCGTGACTCATGCGAACGAGCCCGTGCTCGCAACATAGGTGCACGACCCTCATTCGCAGCGGGGGCTTAGGGGGGAGCGACTAACCACACGAGCATCATTTCAAAAGGTTGCGGCCGAGTGCCTCGTTCTACCTTACCAAGCGTAACGTTGCTTCTTTCTTAAGGACGCGCATTCCGGGCTAGTGTCGCCCACGTGTCGTTCTAACCTATGATCGACCTACTTTTTGCTGCTTGCCTCGTGATTTTTGTTTACAGGGAAAAGCCAAGCAAGAGCAAAAGAGGCATTGCACCAAACGCAACCCTTAAACAAAAGAGAGTTACATGCCCCACCAACGGCGTAAAAAATTGTCCCAAAGTCACCAAAAGAAAACAAAAAGAAGAAATCCCCTACGCGCCGGGCTTTGCTCCCTTGAGGGCCGCAGACAATTTCCGCCTCAGGTCGTCGATCTTTGTTTCGTAGTCGATCAACTTCCGGTGGGCTTCACGACCTTCGCGGGCTTCCTCTCGGAGCTGCTCGATTTCTTCGTTGCCTTGTTCGGCAAGGTCGGTTGCCACTCGCGCTGCCCGTTCCAGCTCCGCCACCTTCGACTCAAGAGCGCTGGAGTGCTGTCTCTTTACCTCGAGCTCTTGCTCGAGTTTAAGGGTTTTCTCCCCGGCTTCAGCGGCGGCCTTCACTGCCTCAAGGGACCGCTGTTTTTCCCGCTCAAGCTCCTGCCCGAGCATAAGGACCTTCTCTCTGTCAGCGGCAGCACCTTCCTCAGCCTGGCGAGAGCGCTGTTTTTCTTGCTCAAGCTCTTGCTCGAGCCCAAGGTTCCTCTCCTTAGCCTCGGTGGCGTCTTTCTCCGCCTGGCGGCATCGGTACACTAGCAGTGTGTCCCGATCCTTGAGGTCGCCCACGCGCTGCTCGAGTTCGGCTATCTTGGCCTCATGCGTGGTAAGCAGCTGGGCCGTTTCCTCGGGGATGACCATCGTGGTGTCAAAATCGCCAAGGGTCTTCTCAAGGAGCTGAGGGCAGAAGGACTTCAGTCCACCGGCTCTGAGGCCCGAAAAAGCAAAAAACTATGGCGGCCGCAAGAAGAAGCACACTCACCTGAGCAAAGCCGGCGCGAAGATCGTCCCGGAAGCGTTTGGAAACTTCGCGCTCTCGAGGATCCTCAAAGACCGGCAGGGGGCTCCGCGTTTCCTCTGGGCCCTTCCAGAAGGGCGGGTTGGTCGACGATGACGAATCATCCCCCTGGGCATGAGGTTCGCCCCGGGGCACCAAGCCCCACTCCTGAGCGGCGCTCTCGCTCAGAGTGTTCTCACTATCCCCCCGAGCATGTTGTTCGCTCGGGGGCAGAACGTCCGCCCGAGCATGCGATTCGCTCGGGGCGGGTGCCGTCTCATCCCGGGCATGCGGTTCGCCCGGGGGCTTCGCACCTTCATCTCGGGCAGGTGATACGCCCGGAGGCACCAAGCCTTCTTGAGCGGCCTTTTCGCCCAAGGCCGTGGCGTCGGCTTTCTCCCCTCCTTCCGTGCTCTTCGCTTGGAGGTGCAGGAAGCTTCGCCAGGAAGCATTCCCTCGGGGGCGGTGAGGGCCATCTCGGCCTCGTCGTCGGCGACGAACTTGTCTACCGCCCTCACGCCCTCGGCCATCACAAGGTCGGCGGCTTCGGCGAGCACCCCCGCTAAGGCATAATCAACAAGCTCGTAAGCTATTCTGCGACAGTCCGGGAAGGCCCTACGGGCTATTTTCGCCCACGTCGGAAGAGTGGGGTCAGCCCGGGGGTGCAAAGCAAAAAGCAAGAAAAGCAAGGGAAGGCAAAGCTCGAAGCTCACCTTCGCCCGGCCCTTCGTCGCCACCAACGGATGGGTTCGCGGCCGCCGCGACCACCATCTCGGCCTTCTTTTCCGCGGCCCGGGTGATCCTAGCCAGGCGAGGGTCGGCCTTCTCCATGTCAACCTCAACCAGCGCCCCCTCCGAGCTTCCGCGCTTGGCCGCGGGATGATGCGCGTCCAGTTCGGCGATCGCGAGGGCCCGATCTTTCTTAGCTTGCTCAACCTCGGCCTTCATTTCGGCAAGCTGTCTCTCCAGTGCCTGCCGCTCGGCCTGTACCATCCCTCCAATCAGTCTTCCCTCTGCCTCGATCTGCTCCACTTGAGCCCTCACACTATAGTTCTTCAGCCAGAGCCTCAAACGGCTTACCTCCTCCTTCCGATCGGTGTACTCTTTGTGGGGCGCCGGCGGATTTTTGGACGAAACCGCCTGGCTCTTCGACGATCGGGTGGTCGCGGTGGCGGGGCGCTCCTCTTGCTCCTTGAGCCCTTGGCCCGGGAGGCTGGGATAAGCACTCCTTTGCCGCCCGCCAGGGGCGCAAGCTCGGCCACCGCCAAGTCCAAGGCGATCCTCTCCTGCTGACAATGCGACGAAGGCGTCGAAGGCTCGGGATGCTCTTCCCGAGCATGAATTGCGAAAAGCTTACCACCGCCCGCTCGAGCACATTGCTCGGGACCTGCCGCTTGCGCTCAAGCTCCTTACCCTTGGGGGTGCCGAACAGCTCGGCCACCCTCTTCTCCAAATCGATCGAAGTCCGGAACATTTTGGACCAACAAATGAAGTCAGCACGAACCCAGATCAACAGAAATAAAACAAGGTCCCCTTAGGGTCGTGGAACTTACTGGAGGTGCCCTCCCGGGTCCGGTCATCCCATCCAGTGATCTTGAAGAAGGGGTGCTCCCTCCTCCTCAGAGGGGACACCCTGTTCCGGAGGAAGTCGCGGGCAATGTCCCGACCGGTGAGCCCCATCTGCGTGAGTTCACCGATCATCATCAGCGTCCGCTCCTCCTCAGGCGCGACAGGCGGGCGCGGGATCTCGATGTGGCGCACCGGAGTCTCGGTGTAGCGCAAGGTGCTCCCCTCCGCTTTCGGCATATAAAACCAGTTTTCGGCCCATCCGGCCATCGAATCCTTGAGGGAGAAAGGGGGGTACTCGTACGGACGAGTGCCCCGCAGACGGAAGTACCGGGAGCCAATGAGGGAGGCGCCCTCGGTACGGAACAAGGAGTAGAAATGGAAGAAAAGGCTTGGTGTAGGAAGGACGCCCACGAAACCCTCGCAGAGATGGGCGAAGATTGTCAAGACAAGGATGGAGTTGGGGTTCAAATGGGTGAGTTCGCACTCACAGTTTAGGAGCACGGTTTCCAGGAATTCGCTCTCGGGCATCCGAAGCCCGTTGGTGATGAACAGCTCGCACGTGACGACCTCGTCATCGCGTGGCGCCGGCGTCGCCTCGCCGGCCGGGAGCCGCCAGGTACCGACGCCGAGGTACTCAAAGTCTTGCAGCACCCGAAGCCTCTCCGCAGTGGCCTTACTTACGCCGAACTTCGCCATGGAAGGTGTGGTGGGGAAGATCGTCGGAGCGGTGGAAGGAAGTTCGAAGGATGAAGTGCTTTTTCAAAGTTTAATGCGAGCGAGGGGAAGGTTTCGGCTGTTCCTTTGATATTTATAAGCGAAGAAGTCGGCGGGCGGAAAACCGTCCCTTCGCCGCGATATTAGCGTGGCGGCTCGATCCCGAAACCGCCCAGCGATGGCGCGATTCCCCAAAATTTGTCGAGTCGTACTGCCAAAGCCGCAGAGAAGGAACCGTCACGGTCTCCCCCCTTCGCTTCTAAGGTGTTGCCCGGGTAGATCCTTGGGCAAACACGCCCGTTCCCGAGCAAGCGTTGCTCGGATGCTGCGGCAGCCTTTCGCCACAAAGATCCTCGTTCCCGAGCAAGCGTGGCTCGGATGCTGCGGTAGCCCTTCACCGCAAAGATCCTCGTTCCCGAGCAAGCGTCGCTCGGATGCTGCGGTAGCCCTTCGCCGCAAAGATCCTCGTTCCCGAGCAAGCGTCGCTCGGATGCTGCGGTAGCCTTTCGCCGCAAAGATCCTCGTTCCCGAGCAAGCGTGGCTCGGATGCTGCGGTAGCCTTTCGCCGCAAAGATCCCCGTTCCCGAGCAAGCGTTGCTCGAATGCCACGGTAGCCCTCCACCGCAGGGCACCAATCCCTCTCTAAGATGCTGGAGGCTTAAGGCGGGCGCCTCGGCGAGGCGAACTTCCCCCTTTAGCCTCGGGGGCTAGTTGTCGGGGATTGGTTATTGCCCATAAACGACAATTAGAGCCCGGCCGGCGTCGACCATGCTCGTGCTCGGGCGTCGTCCCTACGTGGGGACCCCCGAGCACTCCGACCTTCGTCAAGCACCCCTCCCCCGAGCATGCTTGCTCGGGGGTCCTCGACCTGGCGACCCGGTCCACCGATGATGCCTCGAAGGCCACCCAAAAGCCGGGCACGGTCTACGAAGAAGACGTGGCATTAATTGCATAGCCGCCCGTGGTCTGGCGCGCAATCCGCCCATCTATACCGCGTCGCATGGTGCGGCGGTGGCGCGGCAGCGATTCTCGCACGTCGAGCGATGAATCGCCCCTGTAATAAGCGCCTTATCGCTGTAATCCTCTATAAATACCCCCTCGCGAAGGGTTCAAGTCGCATGCATCTACTTTCGCACTTATACCGAGCATACCCCATTGTAACCACCTTCATACATCAGTGCAATCACTGGACGTAGGGCTATTATCTCCCCCACGAGAGGCCCGAACCAGATAAAAAACGATCCCTTGTGCCCTGTGATTGTCTTGGTCGCCTCGTCCCGTAGCCCGGTAGGACCTCGGACGCTATACCCCTCGCGAAAAATGGGCTTTAGGTTGATCCCTCATTCAACAAATAAGCTCGGCGGGGGACCGGTTCCCGAATCGTTGACATGATCATAATCTAAAAATTTTGCAGCATCATTAACATTGTCTCAGGGCCACACAATTTTTTTTCAAAATTTATAACATGATTTGATAGCTCATTTAAATTAGGAATTGTAGACTGCTTTGCTGCTTTTTTTCTTTTTTTCTATTATATATATTTGGTTTTACTCAAAAACGTTTCCCACATTTGGTTTTTCAAAACAAATTCATGTTAGATGCCAAAAAGCTATTAATACTAATTTTATATAATTTTTGGACAAAGTTTTCCAAATTTCCTGATGTTTTGAATTTGAATTGGACCAGTTCTAAATCTCAAGCGGATCGATACGGTCGAACCTTGCTCTAATGACTAGGGATAAAAACAAAACAGAAACGGTTGGTAGATGGCTGTTTTGTTTTCATATTTTTTACAGGTACAGAAACGAAATTAAAAACCATGGAAACAGATACAGAAACAAATGCGAAATGGAACGAAACAGATATAGAAATGAAAACAAAAAAAATCTATTCAGGTATGTTCCTAGTTGTAACACCCTGAAAATCTACAAACTCTTTAATTGAGCTTTGAATTCGGATTTTACGATTTTTTTTCTGAATTTTCAACATTTTATTAACATTTTTCTATTTTCATATCTAAATAATTATTTTTTTGAGAAAAAACCAAAATATTGCTAGAAATAATTTTCCTAAGTTTAAAATTTTATAAAATATTTTTGCAAATTTTGTAGGATTTTTAAACTCTATTTGATATTTCTTATAAAGCAATATATATTTCTGGTATCATTTAAATTAGGAAATGGAATTTTTGGTTTCATTAATACGGAATTTTCTTTTTTGTTTCCATTGAAACGGGCTCTACCATTTTCATTTCTGGCAAAAAAAATTGTTTCTATTTTTGATAAAAACTATTCCAGTCGGAAATTGAGTTTCCATTCTCAATTCTACTGATTACGCCTGCCTGGCCAGCCACTTTAGATGAAAGGATACTCTGAGTCTCTGGTCCAAGAGGAGAACACACCTCTCCGATCTGGCCATGAAACACCCCCAAAATTTCAAAAATATTGTTTATTTCTTTTATTTGGATTTTACTTGATTTTCTCAGATTTATTCAGATTTATTTTGCATTTGTTTGAATTTTCCTTGTCTCCTTGCCATTTACGGAAACCCCGCCCCGAAACCCGCTTTCCCTAAATGGAAATTTCGTTTCCTACCTTGGCTCGCGCCTCCGTCCCACCCCGCCTCCTTCTCCTCTTATTGACCAATTTTCTTCACCAATAAAATTTTTCCTGCCCGGCCTTCTCATGTGCGTCAAGCTAATTCCTTCATGTGGCAGCTCCTCCTCAAGCTCACCCTCATGGCCTTGGGTCCTCGTCAACGCCCTCCCTTAAATCCTCCACCACGCGCTTGTCACCTTCGCCCGGTGTCATCTTGCATGCCATGCCCTTGCCCTGCCGCCTGTGCAACCTCTCCTTCCCTCGCCTCCGTCACTTGAGCCTTGGTCGCCCTCCCGTGTCCACCACCATGGTGCCCCTCCTTCTCTCCTCCCCAAGACGACTATAAAACCACCATAACCCCTCATTTCTCCTACTTTGAGCCGGTAAGCCTCTTATCATCTTCCCCGCACCCTCATCTCCATTTCTCCCAAAACCTTTCCCCCTCTGGCGCATTGCTCCGCCCGCGCCACAGCCTCCTTCTTCGGCTCCGGTCAAACCCTGCCGCCACGCCTCTCCGGTTCTTCCCCGAGCCCATTCTCTCCACCCATGAGTTCACCACACCCTCCTCTCCCTTTTTCTCTATGTCTTCCGAGCTCCCACGCTATTTCATGGGAATCGCCGTCGTCTTCTTGACTCGGCCGCTCCTTCCCCTTGCTTGCGCTCCGTGATTTCGTCCCAGCGGTCAAGATCGCCCTTGTGTCGCTGTCACTCGGGCCCCGCTTGCCAGACCGTTTCTCCCTCTCTCATTGCTCCCCGCCTCCGTGCCACTGGCCCGCGTGTCGGCCTCTGCATCGCCAAGCCCGGTAGCCTAAATTGCGCTCGTGGGCGCATGGACCGCCTGAGTGCTAGGCAGCGTGGCTGTGTGGTATTAAAATCAGATTTCGAATTTTAATTTACTTTTTCGGATTTAACTCGAAAAAAAAAATCCAAAAAATCATTTTAAAATTCAGAAAAATCCCAAAAATCCAAAAATGCCAAAAATACATTTTCTTGACCGTTTCGAGCCACTGAGTCCAAAAATGATCTCCGTTTCGCCAAACCAAGTCTAGAAAAATTCCACAAATACCCCTGAGCTCCGTTTCGTCCATTTTGTCTCCGATTTTTCTTTCCATTTCTTTTTCCTTATTTTATTTATTAGTTTATTTATCGTTTGCATTTTCTCGCGCTAGAACCAACGTCGAAACAACCGTTGGCACAAATCTCGGAGCAGAAGCAAACGTTGGAGCCGTACCTGGAGCAAGAGTCGTTCGGGGTCAAACACGACATCAACTCCTTCTCACTAGGCGAACCCTCAAATCCGCAAGGCAAGCCACACTCTTTGAACATGTTGAATCCAGTTCCATTATAGTATATATATATATTTCTTGTATTGCATTATTTTTGTTATTTTAGAAAACTAGCAAATGTGGTAGTTTTGAATGACATGATTAGATACAACCAAATGTTAAACCTGTTGTTGTGCCCTAATTCCTTTTTAACCTTAGGCTATAAAATATTGAACCATCGTAGATGTAGCAATTCATACAATTATTACTTTTAGACAAATGCTTAATCTCCGAAAGATGACTCGGTTGATTTCCAAAAATTGCTATAGTGTGGGGGACAGCTTGGGCGGACCACAGGAGGTGGATGCTAGCCCAACCCCCAACCGATGATAAGGCCAAGGTTGTGGTATGGTGGTGGTACAGTTGGTACCAATGGTTTGTGGAATGTCATTTAGCTGAGTCTTTGGCATTTAAGGACCGACATCTTGGGCAACGTAAATAACTTCGGATCCCGCTCAACCACAAGTTGGGCCGGCCAATCCTATTGACTTGGTCCAACATAGCTCAGTACATTGTACTTCCCTTTGGAATGCCTATAGGAAGAAGCTGCCATTAAGAAGAATGGCACGCAGAGCGATCAGGGCGGAACGTGAATGAAGAGGCCATTCACCAGTTCACGCAACAGTGGGTATCCACAATATTCAGAGCGTGACTCCCACGACGGCCAAGGGGTACTGAATATTGCGGATCTTGAAAAGTCTACTGGGTAGGAGCTAAGAAGGGAAGTTCAACGAAATGCTATGATTATCCCGGCCCGGCCACATGCATTAAAGTTGCATGTTATTCACGTGTGGCACTAACGGTCGATGATATCTTGTGGGTAAAGCTGAGCACCTCTGCAGAGTGATATCAATGGTATTGAATCTGTAGTGCTTAGGTTAATAAAGCTGAGTTAATTTAGGGTGATACCTGTAACTGCGCCCCTGTAGCTTTTACAATTAAAACCTGTCGTGGATGTGAACTTTGCAGATAACCCCCCATGTTATATTGCTAATTATGGTTTGTGTTTCAAAGGTAAAATGAAAAGTGATAGCTACAACTTGCATCCACAATACTTAAACCAATGCCTACCTTGTTTATCCCTACATGTAATATTCAGAATTTCTATGTGGTTTGTTGAGTACGGTTGTGTACTCACCCTTGCTCCCAACCCCCTTTAGATTTCAACTGAAGCTGGCGAGTTCCTGAAGACCGTAGATGACGATGCTATTTGGTTTTGAAGGTCTTGATCTATCTGCTCAAGCCTTTTCTGTGGGTGTTCTGTAATGTATTCGGTGCTAGCTGCACCTTTTGTAAAACTCTGGCCGTCAGGCCCTTAATTGATCTATAAAATATTCGCATTTGCTTTTATGTCCGGCAATATACGCTTGGTTACCTACAGCTAAAATTCTAGGTAGCTGTGAAGGTATTTATACGCACCCCTGAAAAGGGCGGTCCGTGACATGCCACTAGCTTTTCTTTCGGATCTAGATCTGACCACGTGATAGTTTGCTGGAAGAAATATGCAATCCAAGGGAAGAAACAACAAAATCCTCTGGCATCGCGCATAGGCAGTGCTGAACCTTCGGACGGAAGGACAAGAATCATTGTCCTTGGCAGAATAAATTTTACAAAACTACGGTTTAAAAAAAACTGTAAAAAATTATATGATTTAGCTTTTATTTTATAAAACTATATAGTTTAGTAAAACATTTATTATATAACTACATGTTTTAGAATTGATATTTTTTAACGGAACTTAGAACGTGAGCTCACATGACAGTTTTTATACGCGAGTGAAATGAGAAATATAGGTGTGTGAGACTGCTATATAGACATACACTATCAGATTTATTACAATAAACGGTCAATTTTAACACCTATGGTTTTGCGGCAAATGTTCTCCTAAAACCTATAATTTTATCAAATAGGACTAAAACCCGTAATCTTATAATAGTTTATATAAAAAACTAATAGTTTGTAAAATTTACTTATATATATCTAAGAACCCACGTTAAATTCTACAGCTTGTTATGAACAACCAGTGACATGCGGTATAGGATCGAGCTAATTATGCTTTACACACTACGAAATACTCCTTCCGTTCAAGTTTATAAGATATATTTCTTTTTGATATGTAGGATAATAAGATATTGAAAATAAAGTAAAGATAGATAATTATTAAAAGTATATAGAAAACAACACATTAATTTTATATTAAAATATAAAATAAGTTATATATTTATAGACATGATTATTTAAAAAGTAAGTATTATAAGATTAGTAGGAGGGAGTGATGATGTTGATGGCAGATTTTGCGAACACAATCACGGGAGTGAGCATCGTCGGTGAGAGAAGCTACCATATTTGGCTCTTTACCCTTTTCTTTTTTATAAAAATAGCTTTTTTTAAAAAATTTACAAAAATAGCCTTTCTTCGTGCTATAGTAACGCTTAGAGGTAATCTTGTAGTACTTAGCGTGGAATTGCTACAGTAGCATACACAAGAATTTGATTTCCACGGTTGTGAGACTCGAGAATTTGACTTGCTATGGAATAGGGGAGCGGAATTCACTGGCAGCCATGGGATTCAGTGTAATTGTCGTAGAACGGGGACGTGGAAATCCAATTTTCATGGGATAGAGGCATGGAATTTGGATTTTTCCATATGGGGGCGGCAGTATTTGGATTTGTCACGGTATGATGGTCAAAAAAATTGTGTACTCTTTCTATACGGAATGAGGTTATTTCTGAAAAAAAAATCACCAGGACTGTAAAAAAATTTACAGGTGTAGAACATTAAACAGTTCGGTCAATGAAGCCGATTCATACGAGATTCGATTCATGTGCGTACGATCGATCAGTCGCAAGAAAACATACATGCGACCGTCCTGCACCCGGCAACCACCGATACCTCAAAAAGCTGGCCCTATCAAGAGGCAAGCCAGCTGTAGAGCTGCTGGTGACTAGTTTGATCCTGTGAGTGGTGATCACACCAACCCATCAAACCGCACGGAAACAGGCTCCAAAGTATGAATGGATCACTTTTCTAGCTTTTTATTTGCATTTTTTTTTAAATTTAGCCTTTTTTTATCGAAATTGTAAATTTAGCCTCTCCAACGTGATCCCGCTCTCCCTTACCACGAGAGGTAGCTTCCCGCACTTGCTGGCCATGACAAGCAACCTCTCGCGTCCAGGCCGACACTCTCACGCTAGTCTGCCTCCTGCGCTCGCTAGCGCGCACCGTGTGCTACGCTCTTGGGGCACAGTAGGCCGGCTTTCGTGGTAAAGGAGCATGAAAGCATGGTGGAGAGGACTAGATTTGCAATTCTGACAGAAATGGAGCTAGATTTGAAAAAAAAAGAGGCTACATAGGTTAGAACAATTATCACTTCTCAAAATTTCATTGAGATTACAGTTGCTGCAGTGATTCCATGGTTTTTTGCTAGATTTCGGTCAATTTTTATCATGATTTCGTTTTTTGGACCGAGTTGATCACAAATTCAGTTGGTTTTTATGTTGTAGATTCAGATTTAGCATCAATTTTTTTATAGAGAATTGTAATGCCTTTTTTTTGGGGAATATATGTGAACATTTTGCAAAAAAATACGTATACAAATTATATAACCCTAGCCCTAAACCCTAACTCGAATTTCGGGATTTTTTGGTAAGATTTCTGTCAATTCCACTGAGAATACGGTTTTTTGAACTGAGATGATCACAAATTCAATCGGTTTTTATGTTTGTAATACTATATTTAGCACTAAATTTTTTGTGGTGAATTTTAATACCTTTTCTAAAGCATACATATGAAAAATTTTGCTTCGAAAAGACCATTTCACAGGGGTTAAGAAGGGCCAAAATTTCGGTCATTTCGATTCGAAATTTCAATTTTACCAACCTCCAAAATACCATATTTGAAATTTAGTTTTTAAATTTTAACCAAAGATTCAACTGCCTGGAGACACGATCTAAAAACAAGATTTAAAACCTAACGCGGAAATCATCAATGGAATCAGCCTAACCCCACCCATATCGCTGTGTGCGATGATCACACAAACCCATCAAACTTCACTTGAATCACCAATGGAATCAGCCTAACCCCACTCATATCCTTCGGTGGAACTACTATAAAATATTCAATGAGGTGTATACTTAATACATATAATTTTACAGCCCTCGTAACATCGTAAACTTAATAGAAATATTCAAAATTTGCTACAAATACATTACGAAATAACAGATCCAAGACCACTAAAATCAACTTAATTCAATCGAAAATTCAACATATTAAAATATAATATCCTAGCATGTTTAGATTTTTAAAGATGCTAATACATACCTGGCTCCACCTAGATCCGCCCGTTCTCACATCCAAAACTGTTTTGTTGCTCGCTAGTTACACTTCACCTAACGGCCCGACACGCCGAACTCGAGACTGGAGAGATAAAAACGCGACGACCCCGGCCCGGCTCCACCACCGCGCGGCGCGCACCACGCACGAGCACGAACGATTTACGGAGGCGGAAAGCTAACAAACGCCACGCCGTCCGTTGTCTAGTGCTAGCTGCACCGCGCGCTGCGGCCACGCCACTCGCGTAGTGACACGACACCGGGCGCGCGCGCGTCTACCGGCTTCGAGCGGCGAGATCACCGGCGGTGGGCGGGGCAATGGTCGCGCCCGGGGGAGCAGGGTCGTCTTCCGGGTGGCCGACGGAGGAGGAGGTAAGGCCCAGCGGCATTGCTCTGAGCGATGGGGGGCGATTGGCGGGGTTTGGTCTCGATCTCGCGGTCGCGTCAAATTTTGCTTGTTTGGGGGTTTATTTAGGGCTGCGAATTGCGATAGCTTCTCGCGCGCGATCGTGCGATGCGTATGCGTGGAGTGGACGATTAGCGAGGGTGTAGGTCAGTGCGGCGCCGACGGCGTCCCGCGGTGGCCGTCGATAGCTGCACAAGTGCGCCTCGAATTATCTGCAGTTCTGCACGGCATCACCGACGGCGTCCCGCGGTCGACGTCTAAACTGTTTATTTTCAAATTGGTTTTTATCATGTTTGCAAATTGCAAATTTATCTCTTTAAATTTTTCATTTTGCTAGTGTGGCGCGTCAAAAGGGAACTCTTGTTAAAAAAATTGGACCAATATATATGACACAATGGCAGTGCTAGCTCAGAATTAATGGAGTACTGATGTATTTTGCGATGTGTTAGTTATTGTGAATTGATGTATTTTGGGGATAAGATGGTGCCTTGCTCATAGTTTCTGATGATGTATCGATGTGGGAAAGGTGGGATGTGCCGTATGCTTTTTTTGATTACGTGCTGATGTCGATGGCCCCAGTAGTAGTACAGTGTCGTCTCAAAAAAAAAAAGGAGTGCAATGTGCTGTAGTTTTCGAACAATTGGAGATTTCGAGTAATTCATCTGGTCCCAACAAAACCTGAATCTTTATGGTGTTCAAGTAGGCATGAGCTCATCTTTAGCCCAATGGTTCCTGAAGAGAGTTGTGGTCAGGAAGCGGATGGGACCGTATGATTACAATATGTTCTTTTCCCATCAACTCAAATTTCGGTAAAACTAATCAAAATAAACCGAATTCAGATTTGTTCACTGACTGTTGCATGGACTTGGATGTCTTTTATTTTTGTAAGTACATTGGTGAAATTACATGTTATTTCAGGGTGCTGAACTTAAGGCCATCTTGTTAATCAAGTTAATGTATGACCCTCATGTCTTTTTACATTGTTGCTGGTAATGCAGCTTGACATTGTACGGAAGAAGGTGGTGGAGATCAGTGGTAGGGATGCAAAAGAGGTTAGGGTGGTTGCTTGCCCCTACAGGATTTGTCCTTTGGGGGCCCACGTTGATCATCAGGTTAATATGCTTTTGACATTTTCAGAAGGTTAACTCATGGTTAAGATTGCTGGTTTGCAGTATATCTTAGCTAAGTCACTCTAGTGTAGTTTTGATGTTATAATTCAAGTGTGTATCCAGACAACATAGATTGTATATGATTTATTGCAGCTTGCAAGTCATATTGTTGCTACATAAACAGAAATAGTTGGATCATTCTATAGATGCATGGACCTAGTGATACCTGCAAAGTTGATCAGGCCTTGATGATTTTCAGGACAGTGTCTGGCTAATAACTGACAGCGAATCTGATTATTAGATCTCCCCTCCGCAAAACGTTTGGAAGTTGCATCAAGCTTTGTATAGTGGTACTAGCATTCAGAGTTTGACATGGTGGTGATAACTGGTTACTGCCAATAACCAGAAATCCCGGTTGGGTCTGTATTTGAAAAGATGTGTCCAGTTCAGATATTTTGAATTAGTGCTTTAAGTCTGAATTCCTTTGAGTTATGATCGAGCTCCATCAATATTGGTTGAGCTTCATGTTTTCTTTACTCGTAAGCGGGACAGTATTTCATAACATTTTTGGAGGAAGGGTGGAAGGTGTATAAATTGCTAATATACTGCTCTAAGGGCTCAAGGTTCTGTTTTGTACTGAATAATTACCATCTCTAATTGATTGAAAAGTGGAAACTAGTACAAGCCTTCTTGAGTAACCATTGTGGTACTGGTTTACAAAGCTTGTAAGAAAGGGTGTCTAGCTCAGCTACACTGTAGAATTGTCTATGGTGGAATGGTTAAAACGTTTCACAAATTGCTAGATTGTTTAACTATTTGTTTCTTCCAGGAAAACTAAGGGTACTATTAAGTCTGCCAGGTAGTTGTTGTGATTTGGGGTGCATCATACTCAGAAATTCTTGTGATTGGCGCAATATGATTGTTAGCTAACTACTGTTCTGTTCTGCAATCTGGCAGGGTGGAACTGTGACAGCTATGACCATTAATTATGGAGTTCTTCTTGGTTTTGTGCCCTCAGATGACGCTGAGGTTGGTAAATATACTAAAACATTTTATCTGGAGGCTCTCTGATATTCCAAGTTAACTCCTTTGTGCTGAAATAATGGATTGTGCTGCCTTGGGTGTCCTATTATATTTTTGTTTATATGTTTGATAAATATACCACCACAAGGAGAAATATGGTCGTCTTGAAAATTAGAGGTTCTGCATGTACGCTAATACTATCCATTATAACTATATTTACCTACGTTGCTAAATGTCTCTTTTATTTTTTCAGGTTTTACTCCAATCAGGTCAATTTAAAGGTGTTATACGTTTCAGGTAACACCATACAAGCTACATTTCCTAGAACAAAGTTTGCACCCTGTGTTGGTGGTCCCTAACAAACACCAAATAGCGTTGCCACCTTTTTTTACAGGAAAACAGTAGGATAGGCTCCTACTGTATTATATTAATATAAATATCGAAAGGATTAAAGCACGCCATTCTGGTAGGATTACAGAGAGTTTAGCTAGGAAATTACACTTGTTTAAGGGTACTCTTCATTCTATACAAATGAAGAGAGATATCCTCCATAAGATTATGCTTCCATGTCTGAATTGAGGGATCAATTTGATTGAATATCTTTCTATTCCGTTGTTTCCAATTTCCAAATAGTGTAGCCACCTTGGCCCTTCTGAGGGACAACTTTGACACCATTTGCTTTCTTTCAAAGCTTTGTTGACCTTCTGTTAATTGCCAAAAACCTTCTGTTAATAACTTTCAGTAGGGCTCTCCCCTACTGTTCCCTGTAAAGAAAAAAACTTCTGTTAATTTCAGACTGATGTGCTGTCCCGCTGTTCTTCATGATGACTAGTCTAAATGTTAACCTGTAGTTGTTTTATTGGACATCCACTATTGTCTCTAGCTAGTTCTTCGATGAGCACATTACCTAGGAAATATAAAACTCCTTTATTATAGCTGCTGTTTGTACCTTTTTTTGAGGTGTTGTTTGTATCCTCCAATCCTTGCTTTCTTACAATTTTCAATGCTACCAAGCAAATTTACAACTAACCACCTTTTTTTAACAGAGTTGATGACTTGCAAAAGCCTATTGATAACCCAGAAAACATTAACTGGGAAAGCTATGCAAGAGGTGCTGTTTATGCCCTGCAAAATGGTGGATATGATCTCACTAAGGTAACCCCGTTTCATCTGTCTATTTAATAGTCCAGATTATCTATGCTTTAAAAAATATTGACAAATGCCTTCTTATAGGGCATTATAGGGTATATTTCTGGTGTGCAAGGACTCGACAGTTCAGGGCTTAGTTCATCTGCAGCTGTAAGCTAACTGATATGTTATATACATGTATCTGAGTTAAAATTACTGCTGGACCCATTTATCGTGTCCTGGAACCTGGAATTGCTTCTGGACCTAATTATAAATCTTTATTATGCATTTATTTAAGTTAGATTCTGATGTCTAATTTCGCCAATATATACATCGTATGCAACAACATATGTTCTTAACTTCTTGTGTACCCTTACCTTTACATTGTCTTACTTGGAGTTCATACAACTTTATGCAAGACCACTAATTTTGCACTAGCACCTTCTAGACCTTAGTAGGTCCTTGAAAGTATCATTAAGAAAAAAAAATGATATTTTGGTTAGTGTTGTAATTATAAGATACTTGTTTCTGTATGCTTCTCAACAGGTTGGCATTGCCTATTTGCTGGCTTTAGAAAATGTACATGAGCTGGTTGTATCACCAGTTGATAACATTCAGTTGGACAAGTAAGTTGTTTCCTTTCCATCTATATCATTATTATCATATAAGAAGGATCAAATTTTTTGATACATGCATGCGACTGATACCAGTTTTAAACACCAAGTATCTATGTTGAACTCATTGTGACAATTTGCTATTCCTTAACAATTTTTTAATGAAAGCATTGTGCTGTTGCTACTTACTTCAGACTTAATTGTTCACAGTCACTAGTGTGGTTCCCCTAAACTCCATATTCCTATTTCTCAGGTCTATTGAGAATAAATATCTGGGTCTTGAAAATGGTATTCTAGATCCATCAGCCATTTTGCTTTCTCGGTATGGCTATCTCACCTTCATGGACTGCAAGGTAGTACCTTGCCTTCTGTTTTTTTTTTTTTGAAAGTTTATTTTATTTCAGTCTCCAGTATGGCTTTTGAGTTTTCTAAATGTTTTAAGGCTGATGTTATTCCATTTTTTATGTAAGTTCAAATTGTTTATTGTTGAAAAAACTGCGCTTTGGCCATTTAATTATGTCAACTAGCCCTAGCAACTCTTTCTTTGTTATGTGTTTTCCATGCCCAGTGTTTGTTGGAAAATGTTCATTGTAATGTTCTCTGTTAGCATTTGTAGTGACTGAGACTCTCTTGCTTGAGTAGACCGCCTCACCTTCGTACGTCTACTTCTCGGAGCTGAGTAAAAGCCAGCAATCTCAAGGACAGCTACCATTCAAGATTTTGTTGGCATTTTCAGGGCTGCAACATAACCTACCAAAGAAGCGCGGATATAATACGCGAGTTTTTGAGTGCAAAGAGGCTGCCCGTGCTCTTTTATGGTGAGTTCTTGTGTGTGTGTAATTAAATTTCATCATGCAAAGAGATATTCTACTTGATTTCAAAGAGGCAAAATTCATGATTCCTCTATAGTCTGTAGTAGTTTTCTTTTTTCAGAACATAATCAATTAGTTGATCATTTTGTTATTTCAATTCCAGTGCTTCAGGCTGTGAAGGTGCATCAAATATACTTCGTAATGGTAAGTAATGTTGGTTTGTGGTGACCTATTGGACAAGTCTAACAAGCTTGGTAACATCTCTTTTTTATTTCATTCTGCCCCTTTTTTTTTCCAGTCGATCCAGGTGTATACAAGGCCCAGAAGGTACTCTACCATTTGCAGCTCCATTTCTTAAATATTTTCTTGTTGGTACCAGACTTTGAATCTGAACAAATTCCACGATAATCTATTCCCGTAGTATATATTGGAAGAACATATTGCCAGGAGAGCTGAGCACTACTTTTCTGAAATGAAGCGAGTTGTTAAGGGTGAGCTAATCACATTCCATGCGTGGATTATCAAATTCACAGTTCACTGTATTTCTACTACTCACTGTATGTATTGATAAATAATAACTAGAGTTTCGCTGCCTTTGTGTTCTGCATAAAGGATTGTTTGTACTAGTACCTTGTATTCTTCATAAATGAACTGGAGCTGCACCTATCTCAATCTATGCACATCCAAAATAAATAGGCAAGATTGTACACTGCATCTGTTAATTCTATTATCCCAGTGCGTTCTTTGCGAGCTCAACCTACTGTGTTGTCTTACTAGCTACTGATTACTTGCTATTTCCCATTCACCTTGCACTTCGATTGGGCATGCTAGCCAGAAGGTTACAATTAATATTTCACTCTTCACTGACTTGTCTTGTGTCTCCTCTTAAGTTTTGACCAGAAGTGCAATCACCTAATAGTTTCTGGTTAATCTGTGCTCAGGAAGAGATGCATGGGCTCGTGGAAACCTACACGATTTTGGGCAGCTTATCTCTGCATCCGGCCGTAGCTCCATACTCAACTATGAATGCGGTATGTCCACTTCAGACCATATATTGACAGTTTCAGGTCCAAGGGCGGAGCTACAGGGTGGTCCCGGTGGGCCACGGACCACCCTGACTCAGCCCATTAGCCTTTAGGTATTTTTCTATAGGGAAAAAAATCGTAGGACTTCCTCAGCCATGAACGCGGAGCTAGATGGTTGTTAAAGCTTTTTATTTGATCATATTGTGTTTGGTATTTTTTTTATTTAAATGTTGGTATGCTGCACTTAAATTGTTAAAAAAAGTTATGCTGGACCATCCATAACTAAAATCCTAGCTACGCCACTGTTCAGGTCACAACTGTTTTTGTCTCACTAGTCCTTCCCGGAACGCTGTGGTGGCTTCCAAATTGCAGGGAGCAAGGAGATGATACAGCTCTACGAGATCCTCCTTAAGGCCCCCGGCGTTCTTGGCGCGCGATTCAGTGGCGCTGGCTTCAGGGGCTGTTGCCTTGCTATCGTCAGCAGCGACCACGCGGAGGAGGCAGCGGCGTACGTTCGAGCCGAGTACGAGAAGGCCCAGCCCGAGCTGGTGAGCAAGATCCCGGCGGATCGTCGCGTGCTGGTCTGCGAGCCTGGAGACTCCGCGCGCGTTATATTGCCAGACCATCATCGCCAACCGTGAGCGTTCTGTTGGTGTTGGAGCAGCCTCCCTGCTCACGCCCGTTCGTCTTGGAGAGTCGTATAGGGACTAATTGAGCGGCCGGCTCATTCGTGCATGTGTAGAACCATTTGATATATTCGTTTTTATCGAAGCAATAAGCAGTAATGTAAGATTCAGAAGAACGTTTGGGAGTATTGAGGTTCACGGTTCAGGACTGGGAGAGTCTGCAGGAGTTGCTGCAGGGGATTGAACTGAATTTGGAGGAAGATTCAGTAAGTTGGGTCGTAGAGAATTATGGCTATGTATTCTGTGAAAGCTTCGTACAGGATGATAGCTTTTCATGTGTGTAGTGAATAAAAGGATGGAAAAGCTCTGGAAATGCAAAAATACCTATGAAAGTTAAAATCTTCCTCTGGCAGGCATTCCAGGACAAGGTTCAATCAGCGGCTCAGTTGAACAAAATGAACAGGCCAGGTGATAAGGTGCAAAGATGGACAAGGTGCAAAAATGTGTCTTATGTAGGCACCTTGAAACATCTGATCGTATTTTCTCCTCTTGCATCTGCACGTTTTATTTGTAGTTGCTATATCTTTTCAGTACTTCTGATCTAACTGGTTACCCATGGGGTGCAATCCTATTTACTCGCGTTCTATTCAGTTTTGCAGTTTTCTCTTGGGCTGTATGGCAAAACAGAAACAAAATGGCTATCGACAAATGCTTTCCAGGCAGCCACAAGATATTATGTAATGGCGAATCTTGCTACGGGAGAAAGAGACGCGGTGAAGGAAAAGCTACAAACTTGCTGGACTTCAGAAGCAGTGGCGAAGGATCCTCCTTTCAAAAATTAAAGCAGTAATTTAAGATGTTCTCTCACTAGTCAAAAGTGAAAATCATATTGTTCTTCTCATTTGCTCCTGTTACCGTAAGCTAGTAGTAGTAACACAAGAGTTTGAAATTTCATTTTTGGTTCACATCTCGGAGGTAGGCGAAACCCAAAATTTCGGTGAAATCTTAGAATTTCAGATGAAATCCGTCAAAATTCAAAAAACAAATTTGAAATCCGGAATTTTTTAAACGAAATTTTGGCTGAAATTGTCGAAATCTCAGCAAAATTCAACCAAGTGAAAAATAATCGAAACGATGTTAGAAAATTTTGAAAACTTTTGTGTATGGTCCTGACACATCACTGATATTCCCATAAAAATTTCAGATGATGATAAAGCTTGAACAATTTTTAAAAATTCTAACAGTGCTACTATCCTGATAAAAGGCTGACTGGCAAATTTCAACCGAATGAAAAATGGTTCAAACCACATTAGAAATTTTACAAAATTTGTGGATGGTCTTGATGCATCAATAATATTACCATAAAATTTTCATATGATGATCAAGCCTGAGGAATTTTTAAAAATTCAGAAAATGCTACTGTCCTAATAAAAGGCTAACCCGCAAATTTCAACTGAATTAAAAATGGTTCAAACTATGTTATAAAATTTAGAAAATTTTTGTGGATGGTTCTGACACATCATAATATTCTCATAAAATTTTCAAATAATGATAAAACCTGAGAAATTTTCAAAAATTGTGACAATGTTACTGTCCTCATAAAAGCCTTACACTGCTATAAGTATTGCATTTATAGATTTGATTGAGGAACCAAAATAAGTTCACAATTTTTTAAACTTTTAGAGAAGGGTACCAAGGAAATTATCAAGCTCTCCTGAAACTTTTGGATCATGATCACACTCAAGCGAATTTATAAAATTTTGACACGGTTACTGTCTCATTTATGTTCATTCTATTTTTGAATTTTAAATATAATAAATAAAGTTCAATTATTTTGAAAAATTTTCTTTATGATGCTATACTGCTAAATATGGTACCATAAGTTTCTGCTATTTTTATAAAGCATCTCAAAAATTCGGTTTATCAACAAATTTTCATGGAATATGATATTCTTAAAGGTTATTGACCTAAATCCGATCCTTAAAAGTCAAAATACGATCAAGATATCTGAGATTTTGGCAAAATTTACTGAAATTTCCAAAAATACTATAGCAATTTGATTTTTTTTAAATTTTTTTTATCCTATCGGAATTTCGAATCTTGTCTCCAACCGAAATCCAAAATCTCGAATGAAATTTCTGAAATTTCATCTGGATTTTGCAATATGGTTACAACACAGGGGATTGGACGTAAAAGTGGTGGTGTTTTTGGACAACAGTTCACCGAAATGGCCCCATAGATTTTTTTTTTGCAAATATGGCTTTGTATGATAAAAATTGCAAAAATAGCTCTGTCATTTAGCGCAAAAAAGATATTTGTCCTATGCCACGCTATGTAACCACGGTTGGGAGCTGGTATCAGCTGCCAGCTCCTGCCACAGCAGGGGAGCAGGGCTGCCACAACTGTTGCGGTAGGAAGCATGGCTGCCAACTAGTGCCATGTCAACCACTCTCCCATTTTATCAACATTTCAAATTCTTAACATTCAACAAGACAATATGTGAAAACCTATATAATATGGTCGATGGCCTTGACTGGCTGCAGCAGCAGTACAACCTGTAGTGTTGCGGCTACTACTTGGTCGACAGCCTGGCTGTCGCCTTAGCCCCATCCTTCCGCCGCCACTTGCTTGTCGAATTGTATTATCGGTCGATGCCCCAAGGCCAAGTGAAAGGGGAGGCAGAGAGTATGAAAGACAAAAAAAAATTGATTAAGGTTGGTTGTGTTTTACAATGTGCTCTGCCCGGTTGAGAAATGGAAGGTGTGTGCTTTTCGCTAATGGGCTATGATGGCCGGTTGAGGAGGAAAGTTATAGAAAAATAGAAATAGGCCAAAATTAGTTAATAAGTGAATATATATATACTAATGATCCTATTATTAATATATATAGCTAATATACATATTATATAATTATTTTTTGTAAAAAAAGTTTAGGTGTACAGTTGTACACCCATGCCACTTCATTGGATACGACCCTGATACCGACCGGGATCCAGTGGATTTTTCAAATTGGTTCGGTATTTAAAACCATGGTCGGGTTGGTTCCGCGGTTGGCACTATCCCTCGGAGTCTACGAGGCACCAGGTGTGTGATGCACAATAGCGTCGGGACTCAGGAGAGTCACCGTCAAGGAGAAAACGCAACGGTGTTGCGCACGATGGGTTGTTGGTGCTAAGGGTGGTTGCGCTTGCGCAAGTGGCTTCACGAATTGAGCATGTATAAGCCGTCCAAAATGTCTCACAAAAACAACAAGCCCAAATGCAAGCCCCCAAGATTTATTTTATAGCCTCCCTAAAAAAACTAGTCGTTAGAGGGCAAAACGGGCAAAAACTCAACAAACCTAGTGTTACCGCCCTACTGGGGCTGGTAGCACTGACCTCTAGGGCCACGGCTAAAAAACTAGCTGTTGCAGGAGAACCAGTGCAACCACTCAACTTGGAATGGTGCTATCGCTCGTGCGTTAGCACCGACCTCAACGTCGATGTATGAAGCCTACAAAAGCGAGAAATCCTCCTCTGTAATAAACATACCAACCACGAGGGTGGTAATCTTGAACCTCCGATACTACACGCTTGGCGAGAGCGATAGAACCAGACCTCTTGTGCTACCAGCATCAGGGGCGGTACAACCGACTTTCTAGACCAAAAATAGATTTTACAAAAAAATCTTTTCTTTTCACATCATAATCCAATAAGGATTGATTCTTTGAGCCATGTGATGATCAATACATGATCAAGTCAATTTGCAAACCCCACATGCTTCAAAGAATCGCATTAAAACTTCAACTTATTTGCAAAATACATTTTGCAAATAAACCAAGAATGATCAACATATGATCATGACACTTTGCAAAACACATTTGTAAATACCAACACATGCTCTAGGATCGAAACCCATACCTTTCAGCTCATTTGCAAATAACAAATTAATTCACTTAAAAGCAAATCTCGAGCCATGTGATGACCAACTAATGATCGAGTCAATTTTCAAACACCTTTGCATACCCTATTCACATGCTCTAAGATAAGATTCAATTAAACCATATTTTACAAAACTCATTTTGCAAACACAAAGCATAAGCTATTCTTAGCCTCGTGATGATCAATACTTCATCAAGTCATAAGCTAAAACTCCAATGTATGAGCTCTCTTCTTTTGCAACACATGCAAAACTTAGTTTCATGCAAAAACCAGTTAAACCAAATTGTATGAGCTCTCTCCTTTTTACAACACATGCAAATTCATAGCTCTATGTAAAATTCAAATCAAATAAGATTTAATAAGAAGCAAGCATGAGCTCCCTTATTTGTAACACATGTAAATACTTAGCTCATACAAAATCTAAATAAGAGAGTGAATTAGAGTGAACCAGTCAAGCTAAAAAACTCAATCGTTTTTAATAATACGGCAAACCTAACTACAAACCTAGTCTCTCAATCAACTACCGAGACAGGTAAAAGACTAAAAACACATCCTTAGCTTATCTAGTTATACTTTTGCCTCTAGCGATCCACTTGGAGCTTTTATGATATCCATCATCTTCTCTCTAGGATCTCGTCTCGTTCATCAACACATGATGGTATCCATCTTTTTTATTCTTGACTTGATGGCAATCAATACATGATGCCATCCAAATCTTCATCATCGTTGGACGTAACTTACTTTCACAACTCATAAAAAAGGTTAGTCCAACAAAAACGATTGTCTTAATCATCAATGCACTCCATTAACACATAATGGGTGCCTTCAAGATCCTTTGATCTAATCCCTTTATGATTAATCACAACCCAAATCAATTGATTGAAATAATTTGATTTGTCTTGAATATATTAATGCAGCTAATGCTCCATATACTCAAGAACTTTTTGTTTGTCTTTTAACCTACAAATAACACCATCAACACATGATTGGTTCTTTGATTATTGAATGACAACCAAATACAATTTAAATTGACTTTAAATTGTCTTAAGTATATATTGACTATATAAGTTTCGTATACTCGTTTTGATAGTTTCTAAATAATGATCCAAATTACATAGAGTAATTGATACAGATATGAGAAGCTACATCAAAACCAATCTTGATGATTTTAACATGCATATGCCACGTCACTGGAAAGATCTGGAAATCTAATTTCTAGCGCTTCAAACCATGCATCATTTCGACTTTCGAAGCAAAAGTTATGACCATTTAAGTGAAAGCTACAAAGGCTGTTTTGTGGGTGAGCGAGATTAAAATAAGACTCCTCAAATGCTCCATCAATATGACCTTTCATATATCTTCATTAGTATTTACGTTCATAGATAGCTAGGAGGGTTGTTTCTAGTATAAATACCCTATGCACTCCTCCATTGTAAGCAGTGAAAAGTGAAAAATGTTATTATGAATAATTTTTGGATTAAGCTACTATGGTGTCTTCTCCACCATGGGATGGCTGTATGGAGGGATCCTTACCCTCTCCGATCGTTTGACGACTCCTAGTATAGTTAGACGAATGACTTGAATCAGGTTGTTGTATTGAGCAGTGGTTGTTTTCAAGTACATTTGTCAAGTTGCATTGTTATCTTAGCTGCTTACAGCTAGTTATCCTCTTTCTTGCTCTCACGTTATGAAGATCGGGCACTCCCCCATATCATTATCCATATCAGTGGTGGAAAGCGATCAATACTATTTAGACCATCAACTACAGAATAAACTCCATTGTATATGTGCATGTAAATAATTGAACTTAGAATCAATATCCACATAATCAATCTTAGATAGCATTTGAGTTTATCTTATATTGACATGAGTATACTACAATTACACAAGTTAAAGGGTTGTTTCAAAGTCATGATCCTTTATATTATTTCGCAAGAAGATATGAATCAATACTATTGAAACATTAAGTTAAATTATGAACTCCTTCCATATGTGTGTTCATGTAATATATGAAATTAGAAATATAGTGCACATCTTTAATGTATACGCAATAGAAGAGTTCATTTTTTAACTTGAACCCTAAGTATGCATTAAGATAACAGAGTGAATACGAGTACATACTTTGGGTTTTCCATTTTCCATCCAAATTTAAGACTAATAAGAATATGGCTCAATAAACATATTAGTTTCATAATAACTAGATTTATCATTAAATAATAATTAAACATTAATCTAAAACCAATCACCAAAACCAATGAAACTTGAACTTACACCTTCGACGAGCCTCCACGGTGCATCCGCCAAAGTTTGCTGTTCAAGAAAGATTTTTTTGAGAGTGGAAGGAATTTTATTTCTAAAATATAATTTAGACGACATAACATAATCATACAAGTTTCTATCATTTTTAAGGTCCGCTGCTTCTTCACAATGTTAGTAGAGAGGAAAAGAGTAAACATAGCACTATGTGTAACGAGTGGGTTGAAGTAAATTTGCTCTTTCAACAAAAAAAGAGAAATTTTATGAAATCTAACCAGGTTGTTAGTAGGGGTGTTAATAGGTTTGGACCGGTCTAGTCTTTTGGATTAGGCTAGTCTAAAACTACAAATAAATTAGACTCATTTTGAATCTATAACTATTTAGACTAGATCTAGGCCAAATTAGGTCAGACTTAGAACTTATGTTTTTCTACTAAATCTCTCACTACCAACCTGTTAAATCAATTGATGTTGCCTTTAGCACTAATGCTTTCTTTTTTGTTTTACTTACTTTAGTATCATACTACAAGTTCCAACTTTCAACCTCTGTTTCCAGTAAGTGGGATATGTAATTATAGACATTAGAGTGATCTTTCTTTTTTGCTTTCTAAGACTGTAACAATGGTTTTAATTGATGGTTTACAGCGCTATATTCAAGTGATAGCAATGTGTTTCCATAGAGTATTATTCTTGAACCAAAACGCAACAACAATAATTTTGGAACTTGTTGATAGTGGGTTAATAAGGAAGGGGATATATCATCCTGGCTATCATATTTGTGAGTTTTCCTTTTATTTAAGGATTTAGTTATGATGATATATGATAATTTTACTTATAACAAACGTTGATTGAATTTTGAGGTGACACTAAAATGTTCAACTTACTTTTGTCCTATAACTTAAAACAATGCTGAGCTTCTTCAATCGAACATGTCTTTTGCATATATGTAATAGAAGCAGTGGCGACAACGTCTATGACCTTTGTTAAGTTTTATGCGTGCTTGATTGTAGTTAGCACATTTTTGTGGCGTACTAAGCCAAGTGTAGGTAAGGGAGTTAGTGTTAAATCTAGTATGTCAATTAAGCTGTAAACTAAGTAGCGCCGCATAAAATTTCATATGATAGTATTTTCTTGAGACCTTTGACCTTTTGTGGAGACTTTGATGTTTAATTTTTACTTTACCTTACCTAAGTTTTTCTATAGACAAGTTTATTGGGATAGTTCATGTATGTTATCTATTCCGATCACATCATAGTTCACGATCTAAGAAATAGTTTTATTACTTGAATATTGTACCATAAACTATCAACTTATCAAACAAATAGTTTGTCCAAATCAAAGTCCAAGCTTTCATTTAGACCCAGACTAGACTTGAACCGTTCAGTGCGGTAGAACGCAGGTCTCGAAAACCCGATGTCGTAGGTTTAAATCTTAGATCAGGCTAGATACAGATCTCTGAAAAAAATATTAGGCTTGGATTATACTGGGCTTGGACACATTAGCATTCTTAACTATAGGGCTGTAGCTAGCATTTTGGGGGCCCTGAGCTAAATTTAAAATTAGACACTCTTGAAAGGGTTAAGTACAACTTTGTAAATGATCATGTCTCACTCTCCAAACTAGTACAACTTTGTAATCATCATATACCTAGTCATTGTAGTCATACGTCTAATCATTGTAGTGCTATCGTGAGTCTTTTCAATCCATTAGATCTTTCTCCAATCATTGTAGTGCTATCGTGAGTCTTTTCAATCCATTAGATCTTTCTCCAATCATTGTAAAATCCAAGTAGGACTTCAAAAATTCAACTTATAAAAATTCCCTTTTTCAAATGCAAAAACCACGTGAATATTCAACAAAATTCTGAATGCAACAATTGAATTACGAAAATAATATAGTTGTTTCACAATCTATAAAATATCAATTGGCCCATATTTTTCTTAGGAATATTTTTTAAGTAAAAATTTAGCACAAGAAAATAAAGAGAGAGAATTGGAGAAAGTAGGTATGAATCGATGGAAGTTTTTACAGAGAAGTGAATAAAAAGGGCCACACACTTACTAGTTTACTACTAATACCAAGATTAAGCATCACTAATTGAAAGAGATTTGGTAAAAAAAAAAATAAGCCCTTAATATTTGGGGCCCTGTGCGGTTGCTCACCTGTCACGTGCCCCCGGTACTATCTCTGTTCCGTGATCGTGATAAGCCTGGAATAAACCGGAGACGCAATGCAGCAGCAGATCAATCAACCTCGACACGGCATGTCCTAGCTCGAAAGGACAACCAACAATCCTCCATAAGCAGATGGTTTGGCACCTCCCGACCCATGCTCTCTCTCTTTGTACGGCAATCATGCATTACCACATCTGATCTCCTTACGCCATGAACAACCTTTTGCTAGCTCTTACAAACCGAGAATTGAGACGCGTTCGTTAGTTCGGGGCCACGACAACTTGTCCCACACTACCCAAAACGACAGAATAAAGCTGGTAACTTAGATACTACAAAGTCAAGTGGACTTGATATATCACATCCAGAACGGTCTTTTAATTAGGAGTATCGGACTTATTCCATCCTATGAAATTTGAGAGCGAAGGAGATCAGGGCGAAGGAGATCTGAAGCTGTGTCCTCCGTTCACTTCCTTCAGGTAATCAGGTATGATTGGATGATGCAATCTGAAGGCTTTTTAGGAGTGCCTTTGGTTCCTCCTGTTGATCGATATTCTTTGAGGGATAATTCACAGTATGGTGACACAACTGATGATGATTTGGTGGTTAAATCAAATGATTTAACTGAGGCCATTTCATATACGGTTGGGGTTTGTAAAGAAAATTCTTCAGTTTCCGTGGTTCCATCTGAAGGTGCGGCTATTGCCGGACAAGGAATAGTAACAGGACAATTGAATTTTAATCGAAATACAAACCGGTCACCAAATGTTGCTGAGTTGATGAGTTTATCTAAGAAGGCTTCGATGAAGTGTCAAAACAGACGCTTTCCTCGTCGGAGTTGGAAGATCCGTCCATGGTGTGGCCCTTTGCCAAAATACCATCATAACCCCTGTTTGACGCTTCAGGCTTTTTGGCCGGTGGAACCGTCTATTCGGGAACACATTACATTACCCAAGAATGATACGGCAGAGGGCGAAGATCTCCATGGGGTTGCCGCTGTCAGGCCGCTGGTGACTGTCGTGGCTATGGATGGCCAGAAGGCTGTATCGACAGGGAAGGTGGTAATTCAAAATTTGAATACGGGAGATAATCACGGGAGTCTGGTGGATCGGGCCAAAAATTATGGCATGGCTCGCAATATCCTTAGGCATCCGGTTGAAAGGAGGCCCACTAGTCAGATTTCATCGCTCAATCCTATTGGGTCTAGGGTCGAAGCTTCCAGGCGCACATATGCTAAAATTGTTGCCCTGAAGCCGCCGCCTTTGAGGATGGACCGTCATCAGCAGCAAGATCGTCATCAGCGTCAAGCACCTGCGGCGAGGTTTGACCGTGATTGGCTTCCGTTCGGCAGACCTCACCGGGGTAGATACCATGGCGGGTGGGCAACTCTGGCAGGGCGCGGTGGTTTAGCGGGACATGCTGTCTCGTCCAATGGCCATACTGGGGGTGCCCATGCCTTGTCTGGTGGGAGAGGCTGTGGTGCTCAGGGGGCGGATCGTGGAGCCTTGTCCGGTGGGAGGGGAAGCTATCCTGCATTGACAAGAATTCAGACGGGGCCTATGAACATTCGGGGGGATGGTGGGGCGTCTGTGGAAAATGGAGTTGCGCAAGAGAAGCTGCTTGCTGAGGCACCCAAGGTGAAAAAACCTCACCCTCCATTCTGCTTCCGATGCAAAACTGTTGGTCACCTAGAATCTGCATGTCATGCAAATTTAGACTGCTATATCTGCAACAAGAAGAATGCTCATTTGCCGGTTAAATGTCCACTAATTAAGCTTCCAAAGCCTAATGCTGCTATGCTCGGGTGTGCAAAGAATGAAATGTGTTTCTTCAGAATACCAGAGTTTGATTATAAATTAGAAACGCCTGACCCAGCTCCGACTGCTTTAGTCTCAATCTCGGGTGGCACATTGGATCTGTAAAGCTTGATTCAGAATGAGCTTGCAAGGCTTACAAGGATGGATGGACTTGGGAGGCCTTGCCACATGAAAATGATCGTTTCTTGTCACTTTTCCTTAGGAGGAATTACAACAAGCATGTCGGATATTGAGTATAAATTGAAGAATCACCAAGTGACTCTTACAATCTCACAATGGGAATGTAGTGGAGATGTGACACCGACCTATTACCTTGATGAAGTTTGGGTGCATGTGACAGGGTGCCTCATGCTTGGAGGCATTACACAGGTTTTGGGCTCTCGGTCTATGATTGGGGTGACCCTTGAGGTGGATATGTATACTTATCGAAAGAAAGGGGTTATCGAGAATATTAGTCGGTTTACTTGTGAGAGGTCAATTGCGGCTGAAAACCGATTTAGTCTTCAACAAGGTGGGATATGATTTGGCCTTTTCTATTGAAGAAGATGGTTTTGAGCGGCGGTGCCCGCCTAATCCACATGACCTCGATCATATTGATGAGGGTGGCGCGTAATCGATGGGTCGAGCAAAGGGGAGAAAGTGATCAAATAGTTAAGAAAAAAAAATGTGCAAGACCCTCTGCTTCAATCTTTGCTAATTAGGAGTGGCCTGTTCCTATCTGACGACTTGTGTTTCGTGATGAGCGGATAGGAGGCTGTCTAATCCATTGGAGAGCTTTTAGCGGATATTGAGGATCTTTGAGTACTATCTGGGTAACCAAAATGCGGACTTGAGTTCAAAGGTGGCGAGTAACATTATGATTTGGGGTTGAAGGGTCTCAATCGATTCCGTGCTTTCGCCAAGCGGCTTAGGTATGAACGGGATCATCAACGAGTCGGGATCGGATTTGTAACAGCAAGGAGAAGCTTAGTAAGGGAGTGATTTCTTTGAAGGAAGGTGAAGGGTGCGGATGGCGAAGTTATTGGGACGGATTTGTTAGGTGAGCCGGATCGGATTGCTCAATGCGGATGATCGACTTAATGCCGACTAGTTACGTGGTGTTGAGGCGCCCATCTTGACCAAGTGTCGGGGAGCTCGAGTCAAGGTGGTGTGCAGGAGGATTTGGTGCTTCAATTCGAGAAGATGAGGTGCGATCTCGGTTGGAAAATTTGGTGCCATTTTCTCCGGTCTGAGAATATTTGGTTACGAGTCGGTGTAGTTCGGAGGCTTCAATGTAATAATTCTGATGTGCTGTGGGGGTTCGGTAGATTCATTCCCTTTGAGTCGAGGTCTGTTAAGTCGGGTTCGTGATTCTTGTATTGAGAAGACTCTTAAGGGGATGGTCAAGTGGGCCATTTTACGGTTCAGAAAGCCAAGAACCTTTTTGAAGGTCTTTGCCAGAGAATCAAATTTTGATGGTGATTCCCATGGTTGAAGGTAGTTTGCCTAATTCCTTGGTGCAGTCCGGATCAAGTATGAGTGGGAAGGTATGTTCTTCTCCTCTGTTTAATCTGGTCAATTTGGAAAGGGCTCCGATGGGAGTGTTTTATTGCAGGATGTTTCAAGTATCGATGGGTGCAGAGGTTTACGAAGACACCTCTTTGCAAGCGTCAAGTTGAATCTTGATTGGATGATCAAGTTCTTCGGACTTGTGCCAAGGGGTGTCGGCGAATGAATTGGAAGGGTGGTATACATTGTCCGAGCCAAAGTGCGAGGTGTGGATAGGATGAATGAGGCGGAGTCATATCGATGCAAATGGTCTGTCGCTTCTTCTTTGGGTGGTATGCTCTGGGTTAATTTTCATTCCATTGATGGACTCCGTCGTAGTTTACGATGTAATATTCAAGTTGTTGACGGTTCATCTTTGGCAGATGGTGATGCACTTTGCAAAGCCATGCGTGACTACTGATCTGAAATTTGGATGCGAGTTCGAGGAATCAAGGCGGTGGTGTCCTCCATTGAGAGACCATATTCGTCTCAGACTCCTCTAGCACTCAAGACTGGTATGTCTACTTGTGCAAATGCTACTTCTTTTGTTAATATGTCTGATGTGATTTGTGCAACGAATCTAGCTAGCATAGGCTTTTCTTTCAAAAAGAATAGCAGTGGTTGCAATCTATCAATTAAAGTGTTAAAACGGTTGGAAGTTAATAGAATTAAGTTGACACAATCAATTAGGCAAAAAGAGGCTACTAAAAACTCGTTTCAAAATAGGGTGGTTAATCCTTTTGAAGCAAGTGATGATGAGGCTGCTAATGTTGATAGTGACTTATTTGCGCAATTGACTACAGATACTTCAGAGGTGGATCTAGAGTCGGATGATCTGGACATGAGGATTTGTGATCTAATGGCATTCGCTCGTAAGTCTCGTAGGGGTCGGAAATCAAAAGATAAAAACAGGTTATTATGAAAGGTCTTTTTTGGAATAGCAGAGGTCTTTCAGACCTGGCTAAATTTAGGTATATTCTTTGAAATTTGTAAAGATAATAATTTGGAATTCGTTGCGATATTGAAATCGAGTGACAAGATATGTCCAAATCGAATCTGCACGGTACCGTCTGGAGGTCTGATTTAGTTTAGCATTGTCTTCCCCTAAAGGTAGATCGGGTGGGATTACATTAGGGATTAACTTCGGTTTGCTTTGATCTGCTTCTCATTGAGGAAGAATTTTTCCTCAAATTCCATCTAAGTAATAAGAGTGACAAATTTAAGTGGATTTTAATGGCAGTCTATGGTCCAGCCCAGGATGACTTTAAAGCAGCATTTCTGGCTGAACTGGTGAGATCTTGCCAACGCAATCATTTACCGACTCTTATTGGGGGGATTTTAACATTATGCACAAAAGTTTAGAAAAGAATAATAATAGATTCAATTATCGATGGCCTTTTTTATTTAATGCTGTAATTGACAGCTTTGATTTAAGGGAGATTGATCTCACGGGTCGTCAGTTTACATGGGCGAATTCCTTACCGAATCCAACTTACGAGAAGTTAGATAGGGTGCTTATGTCTACCGAGTGGGAGTTTAAATACCCATATGTTTACATTAGGGCTTTGGATAGAGGCATTTGGATCATACCCTCTTTTGTTGACACCTTGGTGTTCCAGCTTTCTCTGGGATTGCTAAACAGTTCAGATTCGAGCTTAGTTGGTTGCACCGGGAGGATTTCCATGACAGGGTGGTGGAGATTTGGAGTAAGCCGGTAAGAGGGAATAATTCGGTACAATGATGGAATCGTAAAATGGGGGCCTTGCGTAGTTTTCTTCGGGGATGGGCTCAGTATACTAATGGTATTTATAAGAATAAAAAGAGAGAACTTCAAGAGAGAATTTCTAACCTGGATATTGTTCTTTGAGGCGAGGATTTATGCGCTCTGGAGCACGACAATCTTGTTCAGGCTCGAGATCATTTGGCCAAGCTTCTTAGAGAGGAAGAAATTAAATATTACCAGCGGGCAAAAGTGAATGATGTCCTTTTTGGTGATAATAATACTAGATATTTCCAAATGGTAGCCAATGGTAAACATCAGAAGAAAAGAATTTATTTTTTGGAACATGAGGATACGACGATTGAGGGCCAGGCTAATCTTAAAGCATATATAACTAAGTTCTATAAAGATTTATTTGGGGAACCGAAGGAGAGTTTGATAGACCTCTGTGAGGAAAACATTCAAGATATTCCGCAAGTTTCCCAAGAGGAAAACGCTCTTCTTACGGCTCAGTTCACTGAGCATGAAGTTCAAGATGCTGTTTTCCAGATGGAGCACAATAAAGCTTGTGGCCCAGATGGTTTTCCTGCGGAATTTTATCAAAAATTCTGGGATATCATCAAAGGGGATTTTTTACTCATGTTTTAGGACCTTTTCTCGGGAACATTACCTATTTACAGTCTGAACTTTGGAATAGTTACTCTTGTTCCCAAAGTTAAGGATGCGAATGTCATCTGTTGATATAGACCAATATGCTTGCTCAATGTGAGTTTCAAGATTTTTACCAAGGTTGCTACAAACAGGTTGTCTATGATTGCGGACAAGGTAGTTAGCCCTACCCAGACTGCGTTCTTGCGGGGACGAAACATCTTAGAAGGAGTCGTCATTCTGCACGAAACTATCCATGAGATGCATAGGAAGAAGATTAGTGGGGTTATTTTTAAAATTGACTTTGAGAAAGCATATGATAAAGTTAAATGGTCATTTCTGTTCCAAACCTTGCGAATGAAAGGTTTTTCTTCCAAGTGGATTTCTTAGATTCGGTCCTTCATTTCGAGAGGGAGTGTGGCGGTTAATGTTAATGGTGATGTAAGCCAATTTTTCCAAACAAGAAAAGGGCTTCGTCAAGGTGATCCTTTATCACCGTTATTATTTAATATCGTTGCTGATATGTTGGCTGTGTTGATTAGAAGGGCTAAGGAAATGGGGTTAATTGGAGTGATTCCTCACCTTGTTGAGGATGGTTTATCTATTTTACAATATGCTGACGACACAATTTTATTTATGGAACATGACCTGGATAAAGCTTGTAACATGAAGTTATTGCTTTGTGCATTTGAGCAATTTATCGGGTCTCAAAATAAATTTCCATAAGCGAATTATTTTGCTTGGGAGGCGCTCAGATTCATTAGATCGGTATATGGATTTGTTTGGATGTAAACAAGGAATTTCCTCTCAAGTATTTAGGAATTCCTATCCATTTTAAGACTTTCTTGAAACTTCAGATTGAAGCGGGTTGAAGAGCAATTCGAGAAGCGTCTTAGTAGTTGGAAGGGAAAACACCTTTCAGTTGGTGGCAGACTAACACTCATTAATTCAGTGTTAAGTAGTCTTCCGATGTATATGATGTCTTTCTTTAAGATTCCTAAGGGTGTTTTTAAGAGGCTTGATTACTTCCGATCTCGCTTCTTCTGGCAAGGGGAGGAAGGTAAAAGAAAATATCGTCTTGTAAAATGGAATATATTATGTCAGCCCAAAGATCAAGGGGGACTTGGGATTCATGATTTAAATATTAAGAATATTGCGCTTCTGAGTAAGTGGTTGTTTAAACTTATCAATAGATGGTACATGGCAGCAGATTCTTAGAAATAAGTATCTTGTGTCTAAATCGTTGGTACAAGTCGAGTGGAAACCAGGAGACTCGCATTTCTGGTCTAGTTTGATGAAGGTAAAATGGGATTTCCTTCGGTTTGGTACTTTCAAAATCAATAATGGATCACAGGTGCGATTCTGGGAAGATAATTGGCTTGGTAATTGTGCTTTAAAACATCAATATCCTGGGCTATACAGTATCACAAGGAAAAAATATATAACGATTGCTGAAGTTTTTATGGCTCCTCAACCTAATATTCCTTGGCGAAAATCATTAATTGGATCTAAGTTGGTGGAGTGGAATGACTTGCTTTCACGCATCGCCAATTTACATCTAACGAGTTGATGGCAATTTATTTGGAGCTTGTGCCAATCTGGGCAATTCTCAGTAAAGTCTCATTACTTGGCGTTGATAAATGTGATGTTCCTAATCTCAACAAGCGTTTATGGAAGTTAAAAGCCCCATTAAAAATTAAAGTCTTTCTATGGTATCTTAGAAGAGGAGTTATTCTGACTAAGGACAATCTGGCCAAACGCAATTGGCAAGGCAGTACAACATGTTGCTTTTGTCACAAAACGGAGACGATTAGGCATTTGTTTTTTACTTGTCGATTTGCTCGTATGGTCTGGAGCTTTGTGTATCTTGCTTTTGGTATTGTTCGACCTTTCAGTGTTTCTCATATGTTTGGTTCTTGGTTGGATGGTTTTGCGAAGGGTATTAAAAATATTGTTTTACTAGTGGCCGCAACCATCTGTTGGTCTATTTGGTTAAACAGGAATGACATTGTCTTCCAAAAGAAATCCAACTCATCTCCTTTGCAGGTTGACGAATACCCAGGAGATAGGTATCCCGGCTGCCCGGGAGAAGCGTCACGGGCCGCCGCTACCGGGCCTCAAGCGAAGCCCAAAGATAGAGACTCACGACCTCCGACCGAGCCGACCCAGAGGCGGTCCGACCGAGCGATATAGGACGGCGCGATCGCGACCTCTGGCGAGGACCTGTGGTTGACCCAACCAATGGGTCCGACCGTCAGCGACTCGAGCGAGCTCGGTTCGTCTCCACCACAAGCGGATGTCGGATCATCGAACAAGCCCCTCTTGGTCGCTTAGATCGACCGACCATTTAATCGTCTGTCGGCGAGGGCAAGGCGCTGCGCGTCTTCCCGAGACCCCCCGGTGACACCCTCGGCGTCGGCCGCGCCTTGAGAAGCAGTCGCCGTTTCCGGAGGAAGCGGACCGAGCCGTCCCTCTCGTCTTCACCAACCCAACACGGACGTACAACCACCGTCGAAGGCGATCTAGCGATCGACACGAGGCAAAAGACCGGACTCAAAGGCGTGGGGAGCCCCATCCATTTTTCCTTTTCGCACTCCGTGTAACCTCGCGCCACCGTCCTCCCGAGCTATATAAGGAGGTGTGGCCCTTGGAGCGGGGGGCGATCTAAGCGACCAAACACAAGCACCCCGAGTCACCCTCGTAGTCGTTCCGAGTAACCCTCAGACCACAGGCGCCCGAGCCCGAGCTCGGCCCTCGCTTGTAACACGACGGATACAGGGAATGAATAACATCCGATCACCCATGGCTGGAGTAGGGGCGTTACGCTGAACCGGTATAACTCGTGGACCTCTGTCTTTGGTCTAACCATTCAAGGAAGCGGGGCGCGTAGCCCTCTAAACCTACAAATTTACTCGCGGTTCTCGAAACAAGCGGTTAGCGCGCCGGTAGGTGCGCGCGCCATCAACATCTCCGGATTCCCATTTGTCTCCTTGATGGCTCCCTCTTGGCGGCAACACGCTGCGTGCGGGGCCGAATCCGTTCGGTTCGCCGACTTCGCGTCACCACGGCGGAGAACTCAAGCTCGCTCCGCCGCTCCTCGTGGCGAGCCCCCACGGGCGCTGGACCTCGTCGCCACGCCCTCGGCCACCTTCGACTCGAGGACCTGCGTCGCCTTGCGCCGGCGCCCATTAAGACACCGCCGCCGCTCGCGGGCGCGCGATGTCCGCGGCAGCGGCGCTACCACCTTTCCGCGATCGCGTTTAAGTGGCGATGGCGGCTCGCGCCGACCTCCCTCCACGAAATCTTGGAGAGTTCTTCGACACCGACTCTAGCTCCGACACGGGGCGACCATCGACGGACCGTACTCCCACGAATGCAAGCGTGGTGGCGTGAGTTAACGATCGGCCGCCACTTCGAGCCAGAAGCCCGCCACCATCCAGCGGGTTATTGGAGGTGAAGCGGCAGACGCCAAACATGGGTCTCCTCGAGATCCACCACGACGAGCTTCTCGGCGGGAATCGGAGTTTGTGGCGGCAGACTTGGTAAGGCGAGGCTCGACCCGTCGAGGCCAAGCCAACTCACGCCGCCACCGGCGGCCGGCGCAGCGTCTTGACGCCTGCCAACGAGAATCGGCAGAAGAACCGGTCGTCGACCGTGTTTTCCCTCCTAGCCAAAACCGCCATGGTGCAATGTTGCTCATGGCGTCCCGAGCCGAAACAAGCTCGAGGCGGGGCCACCTACCGGCACCTCCGGAGCCGATAGAGCATGCCGCCGTACAATATGTCTGCGCCCTGGCGCTAGTCACTCGAGGTCCCCTTGGGCCGCTGGCTGCTCGCCACGAGCCGGTGAAAGCCGCCGCCGTTAGAACGGCCCGGGCCTCCTACACCCCGGCGGCGGCGTCTCGAACAACGCCACGACTATCGCGACACCCTCGGCGCTTCGCAGAGGTCGGCGCCATTGGCCAGGGCCGTTCGCGGTCGCGGACGTGATCGGCGGCCACGACCGCGATCCGAGCCGGAAGGCCGGGACCTCGAGCATTCTCCGGAAATCCGTCGCGGATTTCCCGCCCGATTCGGGCACCGTCAACATAGCCAAATACAGGGCCACGAACCGGTGTTTGGCTCGAACTCTACGGCTCGCTGTCGGGGCCGCTGAGCTCTAATGATCTTTTGTCATTCGGTACCTCCCCATTTACTGGCGGACTCGGCCAGAACTGGCTCGATGTACCGCTCGGGACTATTAGGGCTGGCGATTTGAAGAACGCATGCCGTCGGGAATTTCGGGGCACTTACAAGCGCCACAGGAACTCCTGGGACCTCGGAAGTATGGCAGCCGGGAGAAGCTCGGGACTACATCCGGCGCTTCTCCCAGCGAGGTAATGAACTCCCTGACATCAGCGACACCGACGTTGTGGGGGCATTCATCTATGGCACAACATGCAGAGCCTTGGTCCACAAGCTGGGTTGCGTCAAACCCAGGACCACCAAGGAGCTGCTCGACGTTGCCACCAACCACGCCTCCGGCGAGGAGGCCGTGGGGCCATTCGACAAAGGGAAGGCCAAGCGAGAATCGGCTCGAGCCCGCCGCCCCTTCCGTCGCTCCGAACAAGCGGAGGCGAAAGTATGCAGTCGTGAGGACAAGCGTCGCCGCCGACCGCCATACGACAAGCGGCGGTAGCGGCGCGCCAAACCGCCGAAAAATTGATGGAAGCCCGTGTCGCATCACGAGTACCCGTCAAGCACAAATATCGGGCTGCGAAGTCTGGCGTTCTCTCCGAAACCCCCGATCATGGGGCAAAGGAAAAAGCGCGACCCAATGCCGGAGGTCGGGAAGAAAAAGCGGTGGAGGTTCCGGAACCCGACGGATGCCTCATGATCTTCGGTGGCGGAGAGCTACGCCGACAAGCGGCAAAAGCTTCGCCCTACGCGAGGTGCATCACGGTGACCGGCGGTCGAAGTACCTTCGGTGGTGAGTCTCCGATCACCTTTGATCAGGCGAACCACCCGACCACATCCGCACCGGGAAGATACCGCTCGTCGTCGATCCCATCGTGGGGTCGAGCGCCTCCGAAAGTGCTCATGGGCGGCGGCGGCCTCAACATCATGTATCTTTGAGGCGCTCGGCATACAGGAGTGCTGCGCTCGACCTCTGACCGAGCAAGGCACCTTTCCACAGTGTCATCGAGCCCGTGAGCCTACCCCTCGGCGGTCGACTGCCCGTCACCGTGGGGGCGAGAACTTCGACCGAAACCCTCACTTTCGAGGTTGTGGGATTCGCGGGATCCTACCACGCCATCTTGGAGAGGCCATGTTACGCTAAGTTTATGGCGATCCCCAACTACATCTACCTGAAGCTGAAGATTCTAGGGCCACGGGGCATCATTACCGTGGCCTCGTCCTTCGGCTTGCCTTCAAGCTATGGCGGCGATTGCGAGTTAACCGGCGGTCATCGCGTCGCCGAGCTCGGCGACTACTGGAGGAGGCCTCGGGTCCGTCCACAGCCCCGATGAAGTCGGGGCGGATTCTTCGAGTCGCGGAGGACACGAAGAGGGCATGATCGACCCAAGACCGACCAAGACCGTCTGGTAGGGTCCGCCCTCCCGCCAAATAGGAAAGCTCGTCGACTTCCTCGGGCGAGCAAGGGCGTCTTCGCTGGAAGACCTCCGACATCTTGGGCATCCCAAGGAGGTCGCCGAGCACACCCTCAATATCCGACCGTGCGAGGTTGGTCAGCCAACGCTTCGCTGTTTAAAGAAAGCGCAGCTCATAAGCGAAGAAGTAGCCAAACTTTTGGAGGCGGGGTTCATAAAGGAGTCGCCACCGAGTGGCTTGCCAACCCTGTCCTTGTAAAAAGAAGTCCGGGCAATGGAGGATGTGTGTTGATTACACGGCTGAACAAAGGCGTGTCCCAAGGACCATTTTCTCTGCGCCTGAATTGTCCGGTCGTCGATTCCACCGCGGGTGTGAATTACTCTCCTTCTGGGCGCCTACTCCGGTTATCACGGATCCCGATGAAGAGTCCGACCAGCTCGCGACTTCTTTTATCACTCCCTTCGGCTCGTTTTGTTACGTGACGATGCCCTTTGGTCTGAAGAACGCAGGTGCTACATATCAACGGTGCATGTACACCTGTTTCGATGACCAGATCGGCCGTAACATCGAGGTCTACGTGGACGACATCGTCGTCAAAACCGGGAAGGCTGGCGACCTCGTCGCCGACCTCGAAGAAACTTTTACGAACCTCCGACGCTTTCGCATAAAGCAACCCGAAAAATGCGTCTTCGGGGTCCCCAAGGGGAAGCTTCTCGGCTTCATGATATCCGAACGCGGCATCGAAGCCAACTCGGTGAAGATCTCAGCAATCATGAGGATGGGCCCGATCGCCGACCTAAAGGGCGTCCAAAAGCTGACAGGTTGCCTCGCAGCCTTGAGCCGTTTCGTGTCTCGCCTCGGCGAGCGTGGAATGCCGCTCTATAAACTGCTTAGAAGATCCGACCGCTTCAGTTGGACCCCGGAAGCTCAGGAGGCCCTTGACCGACTAAAGGCCCTCCTGACCTCACCCCCGGTCCTGACTGCGCCAGCGCCATGTGAGCCTCTACTCCTCTACATTGCCGCCAAGACCCAAGTCGTGAGTGCGGCACTCGTCGTCGAGCGGACGGAAGAAGGCCGCGCCCTCAAAGTGCAGCGACCGGTCTCGCCGTCGGTGAAGTACTCTCGAGTCAAAGCCGTTACATGGTGCGAAACTACTCTCTGGCGGTGCTAATCGCAAAGAGAAAACTGATCCACTACTTCGGCCAACACCCCGTCTCTGTCGTAACCTCTTCGCCGCTGGGCGAGATCCTCCACAACCGCGACGCTTCGGGGAGGATAGCCAAGTGGGCACTCGAGCTCAACGGCCACGACATTTCGTTCGTCCCCAAGACGGCGATCAAGTCCCAAGCCCTTCGACCGTGGCGAGTGGACGAAGCCGAGCCCTCCGGTGCTTGAAGATCCCGTCTTGGGCGATGTGCTTGACGGATCCTACACCAAGAATGGGGCGGTATTTGGGTCGTTCTCGTTTCAACAGCAACAAAGTCCAATATGCCGTCCATTGCTCTTCGGCCTTCTGAACAACGTCGCCAGTCTGAAGCCCTCGTCAGCGGTCTCCGGATCGCCGCCGACCTAGGCGTGCTGCAACTCTCGTATCTGGTGACTCCAAGGTGGTGGTCGACCAGTCATGAAGGCCTCGGAACCCCGAGATCACGCATGGCGGCGTCTTTGCCTTGAAGTCTGTGGAAGAGAAGTTCAAAGGGTTCGAGCTCCACCACGACTCTGGCGCAACAACGGCGAGGCCGACTACCTCGCCAACCTCGCTTCGGCAAGGGCCGTCCCCGACAGGATCTTCGCCCGACCTCCACCAACCGTCCATCCGATGGACCCACCGGCCAAGCCACCCCGGCCGCCGAGCCGACTCACCAATCAGCGAATCGCGCGCTATCCGACTCGAGTCGGGGCGTGCTTCGGCCGAACAGATTGGAGGAAGCCCTCGTCGATCGCTTGATGAATGGGACCCTCCTCCGGACCGCCAGAGGCGGCGCCTCATGGCGGCAGCGAAATCTTTGTCCCGTCAGCGAAGACCTTTACAAGAAGAGTCCCTCAGGGGTCCTCCAGAAGTGCATCCTGACTGACCAGGGCAAGGAGCTGCTGCTCGACATCCACGGCGGGGTGTGTGGTCACCACGCGGCACCACGGTCCCTCGTGGGGAAGGCCTTCCGTCAAGGTTTCTATTGGCCAACCGCCGTTGCCGACGCCGAGCAAATTGTTCGCACCTGCGAAGGGTGCCAGTTCTTTGCTCGACAAACGCACCTGCCAGCCCAAGCCCTTCAGACAATCCCCATCACATGGCGTTCGCGATGCAGGGACTCGACCTGCTTTCGGACCTTTCAAAAGGCGCCGGGCGTCCGCACCTCTTCGTCGCGGTGGACAAGTTCACCAAGTGGATAGAGGCGAAGCCGGTCGCCACTATTACGTCCGCATGAAGCGCCAACTTCTTCCGCGACATCATCTACGGTTTGGGTCCCGAACTCCATCATCACCGACAATGGTACGCAGAGTTACGGGAAGGAGTTTCTCGAGTTCTCGCGACGACTTCAACATCGCGTCGATCGGGCGTCGCCGCCCCACCGCGAACCAACGGCGGCCGAGAGGCGAACGGCATGATCCTCTGAGGGCTCAAGCGCGAATCTTCAACCGACCGAGAAGTCGGCGAGGCGATGGGCGCCGAAGCGCCCTCCGTCGCTGGAGCTGCGAACCACTCCGGCCGGTCGGCCGGGTTCACGCCGTTCTTCTGGTGTTGGCGCCGAGGTTGTCTTGCCAACCGACACAGGTCTGGCGCTCAAGGTTGCGGACCTTCGACCAAGCTCGGGGACTCGACTCACGACAAGACGCCGATTGACCCATTTCGGCGAGGCCGCGCGTCGCCGTCCTCCGATCGGCCAGTGTCGCGAGACTGCGCGATGATATCGAGTCGCCAAGTCCGCGGCCGAGCCTTCAACGTTGGCGATTTGGTCCTGCGCCAAGTCCAGTCCAACGTTGGCAGGCACAAGCTTTCGCCCCCATGGGAAGGCCCCTTCACCGTTGGGGAGGTAATTCGGCCCGGCACCTATCGACTAAGAGACGCCGATGGCAACATTGTTTCAAACGCTTGGAACATCGAAAAGATTAGGTGTTTCTTTCCCTGAAACTAATTTTCTTGGCCGGACCCCGCCCGAGCGGCGCGAACCTGCTCGGGAGCTTCTATCCTACGTAACCTCGTTGCGTGGTGCCCAAGTCGACCCAAGGTCCTCCCGGCGAAGGACCCGCTTCGCCAGACCACTACGGTCTACGTCTTGTGAAAACTCCGGTAGTTTTTCTTGACTACGACTACTAAAGTAGTGGTCCGCATAAAGCGAGTGGCCTCGCGCCCGCGACCAGACGGTTGGCAAAGGAGTTCCATGATGACTACTAATGACCGAGCGATCGGCACGAAGGGTGAACGATAGGATTGAGTCGACAAAAGCACGAAGTGTCCATTACAAGAAAGGAGCGAAAAAGCGAGATACAACTTGTGCAAGTCTGAAGCGAAAAGGCGCAAAAATCGCAAAAAGCAAGGCGGACAACGAAAGCGGTAGGAGCCGCCCGATGCCCAAGATGCCTCGCTTTGCACAGCGAGTTTAGGGCGAGCGCGGCCCCCTAAGGGTCGGGGCCAAAAAGCGTCGTCCCGTCGCCTTCCCGGAGACCTCGCTTCGCATCGGTCTCGTCGTCAGAGACCTCGAGATCTGGCCGCTCGCCACCGTACCGCCGCCTCCGCGCTCGGCAGCGCTTAGCCCGCGTCGCCTCGGATGTGGGAGGCGGTGGCAGCTGCGTCAAAGGAGCACGCCGGTGGCGCGGCAACGCCCAGCACGTACTCGGGCCAGGCGGCAACCTCCGCCCTTCTCGGCGAAGCGCTCCGGAGGGCTGAGGCGAGCCCTCCAGCGCCTCGGCCGCCGAGTAAGCCAGCGTCTTTGCGCGCATGTGGGCTGAGCAGTTCGTTCGGCTCCACCGCGTGACCTCGAGCTCCTCCCCATGCTCTCGTAAGCAGGGCGGAGCATGGAGAGGAGAACCGCGCGCGTGGAGTCGAAATCCTCGTTCGCGCGGGCTATCTCTGCCTCGGCGGCTTCAGCACGCGCCCGCTGAGCTGCCGCCTCGTCTTCCGCGGCCTGCACCCGCGCCCGCAGCGCCGTCACCTGCATCTCGAGGGCAGCGGAGGCCCCCACCTGGGACACCAGGTCGGCATGCGACCGCACCAGCGCGTCCACCATGCTCGCCGCCCGATCCTGGCGAGCCACTCCCATTGCACAGGGGTGCCGAGCCACCCGGCGGTGCTTATCGGCGCCATGTGGGCCGATCGGACTGCAAGAGGCAAGTATCAAAGATGAACCTCAAATTAGCAACTAGCGCCCACTAAAACCACTAGAAGGACATATACATGGCGGGGCTCCGGATAAAGAACCTTGGCGAGGCGGCTCGGCGCCACCCTCGCCCGCCCGAGAACCCCTCCGTCAGAGCTTTCTTGGAAGGAGAACCCCGAGGTCGCTTCCATAATCCGCTTCCCGACCTCTGTCATCACCGCCACCGCTTCGCCATAGTCCTCGAGGTGCTTCCAAGATGAAGGAGGCGAAAACGCATAAGCGTCTGAACCGGATGTGAGTTCCGCTACCTGCACCGATTTATAGGGGTGGTTTCACGCACCGAAACCACCTTCGCGCCAGGCGCTCGCGAACTCCCTCGACATGCCCACCGTCCGTCTTGCGCCGGCGCAGCGGCATTAAAATCCCCTCCACATTAAATCGCCGAAGTGACACGGGCGCGGAGGACGCCGTCTTTGAAGCGGCGCGACCCTCGATCTTGCGAGCCGATTATCCGGACAACCTCGAAGTCTGCGCCCAGCGCCGGGCCGCTCGACCACCGACCAAAGAGATAAGTCTCTCGAATCTTGATCTCCTTACGACTATCTCGAAGGACTGCCTGTCTGGCGCCGACCACGGCACGGTCGCCCATGGTAATTGCTCGGGCACTGAGAACAGCGTTATTCACACTCATACGGGCGGTGGACCGACCGACCACTCGGCTCCCGTGCGAGTGGTCGTCCGACCCAAGCGCCTCGACCTCGCCCGGCGGCTCACGGTTTAGTAGCGCTTTGTAGTAGAGAGCTACCGCTGCGGCGCGAGCCTGGTCGTCGGGGCGCTCCTCCACCGCATGAAGCGTGAATTTTGTTCTCTAACGTCGTTCATACTCATCGGGCAGTGGGCCGACCAGACCACTCGGCTCCCGTGCGGATAATCCGTCCAGGCCCAAGCCCTCGACCTCGCCCGGCGCCTCACGGTTTAGTAGCGCTTTGCGGTAAGGGCTACCGCGCAGTCGCGAGCCATAAGTCGGTCGAGCCACTCATCCCCGCATGAAGCACGAATAAGCGCCTTTTTGGCCTCGGGGTTCGTTAGCACTTCGCCGTGTCTCTCCTCGAAATCGAACACGCCTCGCCCGAAAAACCCGGCGGTTTCGGGGCTATGGTTTCGAACACGAAGGAACCGCTCAAACTCATGAACGAACACAAAAGCGAACCCGATTCATTACATGTTAAAGTTTTTACATTTTTAAAGGTAATGTCTAACATTATTCATAATCCCGTGGAGAACGCTCTGCTGGCGATATCCGATCAGCGATCACTCGGGCATGGGGCTCGGCCTGAAGCGCAAAGCGATGGACCTCCTCGTCGGTCCGGTTCACGGCAATCCGCTCTCGACATTGTCGAGTTAATACCGTTGTAGGACATGGTGTTAACGGGCGAAGTAGCCCCGAGGCAGCACTCGTCTTCACCGACTTCTCGGCGTGCTCGACACGAGCCAACTTCGATCGCGGCAGACTTGTGCCCCGACGGCCCGAAAGCGAGCGGTTGCGAACAACGGCCGACCTTCCCGAGTCGCCAACTCGTCGACCGATTCGTCGGTCGCCCTCCATCTCTTTCCACGCCGACCGAGCCACGCCTCATTGCGACCGCGCGTCACGCTCTTCGCCGCCAATCGCCGCGCCTCGCGATTTCGCCAAGATTCTTACGCAATTCGAAGATCGGGGCAAAAAGTCGAAGAACACGCTTCGCGCCGCCGCCTTCCAAATCGGCCGAATAACAACGTCTTACCGGCCGTCGATTCGGTCATGGCGATGAACTTGGCGAGTCTCCTCCTCGAGTTTTTCGCGCCATTGCTCACTTTGGCGACAACCTGGCGTTGTTGGCTTCCGCCGGAGGAACTCGATTCGGGTTACCCTCGTCGCGAGGGTAGCCCAACCCAGCGCTCCTCACGCAACACATCGGCCATCTCATTCATTGTCAGCGGGCCTCCTCGCCGCCCGACCGCTCCGCAGCGCCCACGGCTTCTGCGCCTCCGCGGCTCGGAGCCCAATTGGTTGCGGTCCTCCTCCGGCCGATCCTCGGCCGTGTAGGCTCTGGAGAACCGGACTTACCCTCCGAACGCTCTCGCAGACGCAGCAACAAGCGGCACATCAATACAAGGTCCAGCGAGATTTGAAAGCGAGGAGAAATTTGAGCACAACTTACCACACCGGCTGGGTCGACCCCACCGGTGACCGCGTCCAGCACCCTGCCGGAGGACTCGAGGAGCTGGCCCAAGCTCGCCCGAATCTCCTCCATCTCAGTCTTCACTCGCAGGGAGCCCTCCTGCAGGGATTCCCACTCCCCAAGCTCCGCGCCGTCATCCAGTGTGAATGATGCCTCGTCAGGCGGGTCGTTGCCCGGCCACACTAAGATGGGCGGTGGCGACTGGAGGGTTCCTTGTGGTCGTCGGCAAGCCGCGCAGCGGCGGGGCCTCTGGCGCCACCGTGGCGAATCAACGACCACCACCACGCTGCGATTCCTCCCGGGCTGTTCCTCGGCAGCAGTGGCAGCAAAGCTTCAGCGCCGGGGCCGCGGCATGTCGACAACCGTGGCGCGAGGCTGCTCCGCCATCGTCGGCCCCGATCTGACAATGAGCAGCGGCGGTCGCCCGGTCTTCGTGGCGTCTGCGGCTCCATTGGTCGACTCGGCACGACCACGACGAGCCTTGCTGCTGTTGCGTCGGTCGCTGCGGGCACGACCAACACCACCGTCTCCGCCATCTGCTCCGAGCCGGATAGCCCATCCCCAACCTCGCGGTGAGTGGCAGCGACGGTCCCAACGGCAATTCTGCCACCTCCGTCAGGCTTTCCCCCGCGAAATCCCTAAGAGCACGGGCCGGTCAGAAGCAGCTCAAGCAAAGCCGGCGCGAATGACAAAGGGAACAAAACCAACCGCGTCGAGCGGGTGCTGAACAGCCGCGCTCTCTTCGCCGGCCTCTCTGGCGAGGACGGGCCATCTCTCCCTCCATCCAGGGGCACCGCCGCCAGGGGTGACCCTGCCTGGGGCACCCCAACGACGACTTCCGTATCAACGCCCTCCGGATCGTCGCCCGACGACAACCCGAAATCGTACGCTTCGTACGGGTCACCGGGATCTCTGCCGTCGCTGGAGGACGACCCCCCGCCAAACGAGGAGAAGGCGGTCGTTTCTGACACGTCCTCGCCCAGCAGCTTCATGGCCAGCAGGCTTCCCTCTTCTCCTTCCTCCTGCTCTCCTGCGCTCTTTTGAGCGGATTCCTCAGCTTCGGCTTTTGGCGGGCCGCCTTCATCTCCTTCTCCCGTGACCATGCCGGAGGATGCCCTAAGCGAGCCACGAAGGGGTGGGAACTCTGTTGAGTCAAAGCAAGGAATTAAGGCGAAGGGCGAGGAAGCGGGAGAGCGCCGATTACGATTTGGGGGTTTCGCCCAAAGGCCTCGGAGCGCCGACCGCCACAAGTGGCCTTCCACGACCGGGGCGGCCGTCACCGAGCCTCAACCTCCGACGAGGGAGGTCAGAATGCTCCATCCTCATGGGGTCGATGCTCCCCGTACTCGAACATTGGGTGAGGCTGTCCATGAGGGTTGGGCGCGTCTCGCCATGAACGTCACGGACGGCAGCGTCGCCCGTCGAGCCCGCCTCCAGACCCATAAAAGTTGCTCGAGATCACCTCCATTTTCCTCTTCTCCTTCAGCGTCCGCCGGCGGTTCCATTCGAGCATCGCCTCGGTCCTCTCCCGGTGAAGGCCGGTATTTGTCCCTGCGTTCGAATGTAGAACCATTGAGTGCCATCCTCGATTCGACGAAGCGATTTCATATCGATGTACTCGACGCCGGTTGGACCGAAATTTGGATAAGCGGCGCGCGTCGTCGGCGCCAAGCTGCGCACCGCCGCCGACTTTCCTTCGGCGACGCGATATGGAAGAAGTACCTCAGAGGGCCCAATGGGGCTCGACCCCGAGAAGGCCTCGCCGCGGCGTGATGAAGATCGCAATGTGCGGCCGCGCAGTGGGGATTCGGTGGTGCGCCTCCACCTTGTAAAATGAAGAAGTCGCGGACAAGCGAGTGGAGGGAGGCGAATCCGCGCTCGAAGAAGGACGCGGACACGGCGATCTCGCCGTCGCCCGAGCTCGAACGCGGCTCTGTCGGCACCCTCCACCGAGATATGTCGCGGGGAAGAATCGCTTCTTCGCCCGGGCCGAGTCTGCGGCGTCAAGCCGCGAACACTCGGCCACGACATCTCCGAAAGCGGGGACCGATGGCGAGAGAAATTTGGCGAGATTTCCTCCCTAGGTTTTTGGCTTCCCTATAGCGTCGACTTTCTCTTTCTTTCGCGGCGGAGAACAGGACAATACGGAGGAATCCGACCGGTGGCTCTCCCTTTTATAAGGGCGAACGCCCGTCGGCCGGACGGCGTCGGCCGAAACGAACGATATCGCGAAGAGAAGCGGCGTCGTTCCCTCCCCGGCCGTTGCGGCGGTCCAGCAGTCTGATACCTCGATCCTTGGTCGCCTTTCGTTAATTCTGACGGGGCGGCGGCCAGCGAAAGGGCCACGATCAGGCGAGTGGCGCACCGCTCCTCGGGCCTCGTTCCCGGTCGAAAGGCGCTGGCAGCAAGCGAAAAGGCACGCCAAGGCCATTACGGTCCGGAAGCGCGAGAGGCTCACCAACTTATGTCGGGGCTCGGCCAAAGTCTTTGTGGGCTCCGCGCCGAGCACCAAGTGGGTGCACGCATCACCGAACGAAAAATCGGCGAGGGCGAGGATAAGGTGAGCTCGGTGGGCCTCCAATTGGGCCGGCGGACGGCCCAATCACCTTTAATCGTGTTGAGACCATACTTCACACTCTCCGGAACCCGTCGGCGGGTGGCGGCAACAGTGCGCTCTGGGTCGGCAGACGACCTAGAGTCCGACACGGATCGAGTAAAAAAAGGTTCTCATGGGTGCGCCCCGAAGTCGGACGCCGCATGACAGGATAACGTCCGCTTCGAAGCAGTTCTCCTTCGAGGCCGCCAGGCCCACTCGGACAAACCGCTATCGGCTCGCGTGAGCACGGCGTTCAAGCCAACGCATAGCAAGCGCGTTAGCTCACCCTCCAGTCCCACACTGCGGATGGGGCGTATTAAGTGGAAGCGCCGCCACCCGCTTCGGCGGCGTGGGCGCGGCGCCTTTATCCATTTTGGCGCCGCGCCGACCTTACAGTACATCGGGCCACGACGCGAGAATGGCGCCTCGACGAAGCGAAAACCCCAACCGGCTCTCCGATCCGCTCGGGGCTCGGGACTCCATCCACCGGATCTTTCGCCCTTGACCGGCGTTAGCGGCAAACCGACAGGAGGCCGCCTCCGTTCAACCGATGCACTTGCGGTATCGAGCGACCTCGACCAGAGCACGAGGTCCCCAAGCGGGCCGCCTCGCGCGGGGCGAGCCCCGGCAAGCTCTCCGATCCGTTCGGGGCTCGAGGCTCCATCCACCGGATCTTCGCGCACGGGTGAAATCGACCAGATCCGGTGGCGGGACGCCGGAAGTGCGAAGCCGTCGATCGGTCCTAAAACACGGAGGTCCGGCCGTGCCAGAGCAACATGTCGACCGGCGCCCGTTGAACGGGGCAAACCCTCGACCGGCTCTCCGATCCGTTCGGGGGCTCGGGGGCTATTGACGAATACCCAGGAGATAGGTATCCCCGGCCGGGAAAGCGTCACGGACGCCGCGCTACTGGGCCTCAAGCGAAGCCAGACATAGAGACTCACGACCTCCGACCGAGCCGACCCCAGAGAGCGGTCCGACCAGGCGATATAGGACCGGCGCCCGCGACCTACAGCGACGAGGACCCAGGGTTGACCCAACCAATGGGTCCGAGCCGTCAGCGACTCGAGCGAGCTCGGTTCGTCTCCACCACAAGCGGATGTCGGATCATCGAACAAGCCCCTCTTGGTCGCTTAGATGGACCGACCGACGAATCGTCTGTCGGCGAGGGCAAGGCAGCTGCGCGTCTTCCCGAGACCCCTCGGTGACACCCTCGGCGTCACCGACGGCCAGCCTTATGAAGCGAGTCGCCGTTTCCGGAGGAGCGGACCGAGCCGTCCCTCTCGTCTTCACCAACCCAACACGGACGTACAACCACCGTCGAAGGCCGATCTAGCGATCGGACACGAGGCAAAGACCGGACTCAAGGCGTGGGGAGCCCCATCCATTTTTCCTTTTCGCACTCCGTGTAACCTCCGCGCCACCGTCCTCCCCAGGCTATATAAGGGGAGGTGTGGCCCTTTGGAGCGGGGGGACGATCTAGGCAGCCAAACACAGCACCCCTGAGTCACCCTCGTAGTCGTTCCGAGTAACCCCAGACACAGGCGCCCGAGCCGAGCTCGACCCTCGCTTGTAACACAGCGGATACAGGAATGAATAACATCCGATCACCCCGCGAACTGGAGTAGGGACGTTCTGCCCGAACCAGTATAACTCGTGGACCTCCTGTCTTTTGGTCTAACCATTCAAGGAGCGGGAGCGCGTAGCCCCTCTAAACCTACAAATTTACTCGCCGGTTCTCGAAACACCGACACAGGTTATCTATGCTATTTCTCATTGGCTACGTACTTGGACTGTGCTTCAGAGGGCAGATTTGCGTTCTATTATGGTGGATGCTACGCTTCGGCTGTCCAAGGTGGCCAAGGATTTTTTTGCCCAGGCACATGGGTGGCGGTTTAGTCTTCGACTTAATAGTCACTAAAGTGTGTGTTTTTTTTTTTGGCTTTTGGGCTGTGTGCTTCTTGTGAAGCAGAGGCCGGAAGGTGTTTCAAGGAATTGTATCTTCTCGATGTAATGTTCTTGAAATCAATAAAATACTTTCTTTATCAAAAAAAATAGTCAATCTTAGCTGAATGAAGAAGCAGCAGAAGCATCAGGAGCTAGCGCGCCGGCCGGCCGGCTAAATCACGAGATCAACTCAAGAGACAGTGATCTCCGTATTATTCCAAATCCCGTTTGCTCGTGCCTATAAATGCACACCATCCCACCCAATAGCAAAGCTGTCATGGTAGGGAAAGGAGATGAGGGAAGATGGAACAGTACCTGCATGGGTTGCTATGCGCTGAGGCCTGAGAGGCAGAGAACGGGATGCAGCCAAGGATGACTTGCCGGCTCGTGGTGTTGGGGAATATCAGCTTTGTTGAACCTTAAGAGTTAGCCGGCAAGCCTGTCCTTGGCTACACCTAGCTCTCTTCTTCTGGTGTTTGGACCTCAAGCATCGTCAAGAGCTAGCTCTCTAATATCTGCAATCCTGTCAACTTCCATTATGGAAATGCATGAATTAAGTAAGAATTTAAAGCATAAAAGGTCTGCATCTCAAGCTAGATCAACCACTACTTGACATCACATCTCTACAGCTATATATATGTGTATATATTAGAAGTAAAAAAAAAACATCTTTCTGTTTCTTCTGCAATGCAAATGCATGATTTATAAGCTTAAAGAAGTATACAAGGCTTGCATACAGGCTAAACCTCCACTTGACATCAGATCTCTACCATTATATATGTGCATATATCAGTCAATCTAACTGTTTCCTGGTCATTATAGTATGCTAATCTTTGGTTTTTGAAGATAAAAGACCGACTTTATTGTTTTACCCCATAATGCAAAATGAAAAGCCAAAAGAAGTACAGCTTGCAGAGTTGACTCTTACACTGCACAACATAGATTCTTTGAGGCTTCCAGTTAGCAACAGCAATTGTGCTTAAAATATTATAGCACAAAGATGGTATACTGTGTGTACAAAAGAAAATCTTAAACATGTACGACAGGAGAAGCAGAACGTACATCGACGATGTAGCCATGTTCATAAAGTGCTGCGCATTCCTTATTCAAAAGAAAAGTGAAAAGATAAGAAAGAAAAGATGCACCCCATTCCTCCAGTGATAGTACTGTTAGTGGTCCAGCTTCATGTCTTCTCAATAAAGCAGTTTACTTTTTTTTTATTATCAACAGGTTAATGGCTATGACACATCATTTTTTTCGAAAGAGCAGCAAGAGAGTTACCGTAAATTATACTAATAAAGGGAAACAGATGAGCGACCCTATTTTTATAAGGAAAAAATCGGGTCCGAAAAAACCTCACAACTGACGACCATACACCTCGGTAAACTTCTAGCTATACACCACCCCCAACAGAAGACATTAAATTAAAAGAAGCTAAATTAAATCAAACTAACAGCACCCATAACCCGGAGGCTATCCGCCACGAGAACGAACCCAACCGAAACTAATCCAAAGTCCTCTTAGACCAAGCAAAACTATGATTTAGTACGGCGTCCTTGATCGATGTAGCCACTTCTTCGGGTGTTCTAGCCACCCCTTGAAATATGCGTTGGTTTCGCTCAAGCCAAAGATGCCACCAGAAATAAATGAATAGCCCGTCAAGATCGCGACGCTTGTCTTTGCCGCATACGGTTCTCAATCTTCGTCACCACTTGTATACCGAACCATTATAACTCATATTCTTCCACTGGTCCAGCTTTCCCCACTGCAGGAGAAGGCACATCATCACAGTAGCATTAAGTTGAGATCCTTATCTCACTATTAACACATGGACAACAATTATTTTTCCCATATATATATCAGGTATCCGTATCATCCGTATCATGGGCAAATGCTTGGCATCATTAGATCATGATGGTCGGTGCCCTCTTTTTAAGAGAACTACTAACGGGGGGAAAGCCTATATCTTTAAATTCTATTGCAAATTTGTAATAGAAAATCATAACGATATTGGGTTAAACTTATCTGTGTGAACTGTATCAGACGTGACAATGTAAATGTAAAACAAGTTTTACTTTAAGCTATCCTACGTTACCTCAAAAGTTGATTGGTTGATAGATGCTGACAAATGTTATATCATAATAAATAAGCTTCATGTTGAGATTGATATAGACAGCTCGAATGCAAGGCCACAATCCTCCATGATGCATGCTTGATGAATATAAAAGTACCGTACGTACACAGTGAACACATGGTATATTTTGTAAATGCGCTTTTTTTTCTGGGACACCACACAAGTAGTCAGTAGACATAATCTCGAACAAAAATAGTAAGGCCAGCCAACAGCCTTTTTGATGCACCAGATGACGATAATTATTGTAGCGGTCCTTTATCATGCCAAGTTGAATAGTGTGCCAAAAAATCATGTGATAATTATTGTAGCGGTTCTTTACCTATGAAAGGAAAGAAATAAAAAGATTTTTAGTGCTACTGTGACTTGGCCTATACATCTATCTAGCATTGTCGTCTAAGACGTCCGCAACAGCAAAAATGCTTTTCGTTGTGTCTCGTCTCCTCCTCCTGTTTGATTTTCTTTCCTCATTGTAACCCTCTCGTCTTTATCTAACGTTTGGTATGCTTCTAAGCAGTTGAACGCTAATTCGTATTACCTGTAACATCTGTACTATTCGTTTTTTCCTACCTAAATGCATGGCAAGCTCCTGCCCTTCCCTTAAAAAAATTAATGCAGCAGAATAAGATCTTCGTATGCAAGTATCATCGTGAACTAACAGCAAAAATAGATCATGCTGTTGATGTCAGAAAACTACAAACTGTACTTAATCAGGATACGTCACCGAGTGTGTTATGAATTCAGATTTAGTTCTGTCGTGATAAACCAGCCATTGATAATGATGACTACCAAATGCAAAATTGTCCAAGATTAGAACAACAAACTGAAAACGTTAAGACAGAGACCACAAGTAGACAGCCAACTTCTGACCGATCAATAACAAGTGTTAATACATTGCAAGCAGTGGCCCTAATACTGGCCTTGTCGTTTGCAGCCTATATCATTTTGAGGCATAGTACACTAACATTAGTAACCATAAAGAAAATCCCCTTAAAAATGCCAGTGGTAACCAGTACTGAACAGTGCATGGACTGCTGAGAGAATAGATCTAGAAAGTCCAAGGTTTAGATTATATTGAACCAACAAAGATTTACTGTATTCATATTGACGACAACATCTTGTTTAACAAATAAATGAATTATAATTCTACTATTTATCATACAAATGGATAGAATAGGAGCAAGAAAGAAATATTCCTGTAGTACACAAGTAAACAATGCAGTTTTGCCCATGCATGGTAGAGGTGGGCACTCGGGCCGGGCTCTTTTAGGCTGGCTCGAGGTACAGTGGGCGTGGCTCGGTCAGAAGCCCGAGTCGGCACGACATTGTTGTACAGACCGTGTCAGACTCGAGAACCAGGCATGATGGATGGCACGGCCCGGTACGACGCTGTAGCACAGGCCGTGTCAGGCCCGATGACCTAGGACATAAGAAAGAAGTTCAGTATGAAGATTACCGACCCACAGAGTATGAGCGTTATGAACGTACCTAACAGCATGAACGTCACATCACCGCTGACACCTGAGAGAGACGGGTTAGCTCTCTCTCTCACCCGCCTCTTTCAATTTCTCCCTTGCTCATCCGTCTCTCTCAATCTCCATTGCCTCTCTTCCTCACTCTCTCGTTGCCCTCTCTCTCGCTCGTGTTTAGCACATCCCCCTCGTTCTAAAGATAAATAAATTTTAGTTTTTTTTTCTATAATATTTATGTCTACTATCTTAACTCCATGTGTCTCTGGTTCCTTTCTTCTTGTCATAATAGTGCAAATTAATGGGCTGGGCTTAAACCGGTATGCCACAAAGCAGGCACGAAGCACAAATGGGACATGCTTAGACTCGCTGAAGGTGAGTCGGGCCAGCCCGGCACGGCACGGCGGGCACGACGGGCCGTCGTGGCCCGGCACGGTTCAGACATGAAGCACGATGAGCCCGTGTCGGGCTGGCACGACGCCCACCTCTATGCATGGGGTGCATAATATTACATGCACAGAATCATGAATTTCAAATATTTTAGAACAGTGCATCATGCACTTCACAAACGGGGTAATGCACCCCGATGGGCATCAAAACATTTATGATACAAGTAACAGCTGGTAGCAGCTCAATATAAACATAAAATCTTAAGAACAAACAAATAAATAAAGAAATAAGGATATTTACTAATATATAAATAAGAGTTGATAGTGGCCGTCTGTTCTCCCTTTTCCTCTCTAAGAAAAGAGACGCCAACATATAGACTACGGGATAAAAAAGAAACTAACCATATCTCTCTTTCCATCCACACTAGCTCCCCCTGGCAAGGCCATTAATTAGCCACTCCTCCCTCCCCGTGACAACTCAAGAGTGCAATTTTATTTTTTGTAAATACATGGCATAATTTGATTATTTGGTTAAAAAATATGTGTTTCTATTACAACGCATAGGCATTTGACTAGTTACCTTTAAATGCCAAGATAACCACTTTCAGGTAATAGACTCGCCCAATTGCTACTTGTGCTGTCCTGTTCTACTAAAGTTCCATTTTATGATGATACTGTGTTGCTCTCATTATATTCTTCTAGATAACAATCTCAAAGGATGCCTGTAAAAGAGTGAGATTATCTCCTGGTCAGAAGAACTACAATGAAGATTAAAGTTTGAGCATTTCACATCAGAAGAAAAGGGATACAGATGGAACAAGTGAAATCCCAAGTAGACTTAACAATTGGAGTTAGCCAAGAACTTTGCAAGCATTGGGAGAATTTGGAGAAAATATACGTGCATGATTGCATCTAGATTATTGCTCATATTAAGGGCCTATTTGGTAGAGTTCTAGATCCCAGCTTCACCTGAGATTTAAAACTTGTAGGCTAAAATAAAGTGAATTAAGTTTATATTTTTAGTCTAAAATGTAAACAAAATGATCCATCTAAACACTCTTAATGTACTCACAGTTCCAGCTCCACAGATCTAGTGGAGTTAAAAATACCCAGCTCTACCAGATCCACGAATCTGATAGAGTTGGAGGCTGGAGCCCTACCAAACACACCCTAAGCCTCAATCCTAAAGCATCTGCAATGATTGAAGCAACTTCACACTAAAATTTAGGTAGACTTTCAGGCCTCAGAGAATGAACTTACCATACTAAAAATTCCAGACAATAGGTGTTGGCTTGAAGCTTTCTGTCATAGACTCGTAGTACATCAGTACATCATCACATATTATTAGCAGTACAATGACAAGAACCAAAAGAAATAACTACCTATCCATCAGACTGGAATGGAATGTACATTTTTAACTTCACGGAACATGATGGAAATTCCACTTGTGCTTGCAGATGTGATTTTTTTTTTCGAAAAAGCATGCAGATATGATTTATCTTTTCAACCTTTCAAGGTTGAAACCAATTAATGACCCTGGAAAAGGACCAAGTTGTAGTGCACGCGTGAGAAAAGCAGAAAGGTGAACCTAAATAAGGACCAGGGCCATCAAATGACCACGAGGACAGAGGAAACAAAAAAAAAAAGGAAACCAACACCATCCCTATAACAGATGCTCATGCTAAAGCCAGAAGCACTCCTTGTCCTGCACAAGTACCAGAGCCACATCCGTTTCAGAAAAAGAGCCACATGAGCTGCCTTGATTGACCAGAAGCATGAATCAAATCATATGCAATCATGCATGCCACAACATCATAAGTCATATTAGACAGGCTGAATTAAAATATGACAGGCTGAATTAAACTACCCCATTATGTAGCATCACTATTTTTTCCCTCCATGACACCACACTCTAATCGAGAGCCCTAAAATCCTCTCTAAACTGAACCCCATACAACCTAGATGCTTCACATAACCTGACTAACCAAAAAAATTCCACAGATGCCAGCCTCTTGGCCCACAAATATTCTTAAAAATTAGAAATCCAGAAAGCCCCAATATATGGATAGGTTTATGCCGATACTTTTTTTTAAAAAAAATAAGTCAAAAGGAGGTTCCAGAATTATTCCAGATCAACTTGCAGTGCTGCCTATAAATACCTTCCCTCTATGTGTACCAGAAGCACCTTCATAGCAAAATAACTGAGAGATCAAAAGATGGAGTGAAGGGTTTACTGCCGCAAGGGCCATGCACAAAGAGGCCGAGAGTGGAATGCAGCCAAGGATGACTTGCCGGCACCACTGAACAAGGAGGTAATCTAGATGATTGCCAGTTGCCCGGCAAGTCCGTCCTTGGCTACACCTTGCTCTCTACCTCTCATGTATTGATCTTGCATGGCCTGGAGAAAACTTGAACTTCCCCGATGTGTCTGCTTCCACAGAGGTAAGACTATTTTCATCTTAGGGAACTATCAACGGACAGGCTTGCAACAAATTCATCCATGTGTGCAAGGAATAACATTAAACATAAACTTCATGTGATGCCAATAGAAATGCACTGCATGCTGTTGACACGCAATGCTCAGAAAGACGAGTAAAGCTTCGTGGTGACCATTGATCATCATTAATTTTAAAAGAAGTATTATGTAGATAAATCTAACAACACATCTTTGCATCAAAAAGTGTTAAAGAAGTTAAAACATGCCAAAACATTCGGTTGCAGGCTTGCAGCAATGGCATTCCAGCATGATCTGTGAGATGATATGTACATAGGTATTTTTATAGAATTGTTGGTGGTTGCAGATCTGTGAGAATTGAGATTGTATGTACATTAATGAAATCATAAATGTTGCCTGCAAAATCATAGAGCTGATTTATTGTTCTTTGCAAAATGCATACTGTCACTTGTTTATATATTTGAGTTGAATATCTGAAGTTATAGACTGGAGACACATATCCCTATTACTCAGTTAAAGAGGGCAGCCTGTATTATTTTCTTCCCTCAAACCATATGCACAGTTTACATACAAAGTGTGCTAAGATACCAAAGAGTATGTCAGTGCAAGAAGTATATACAACTGCAAGTACTTTGTATCTATTCATCATATATCTTTTTTCATCAATTGTTGCAAACTACAACTTATATGAGAGTGCACAACATTAGGATGTAGGCTGTGGTCACGATTCTTGGTATGGCAAACATCACACATGATGGTAATGTTGTAAAGCATATATATAAGCATATAGCGTCTGTTATTATTTCAGTTTATCAAGTTAATTGAAAGGTAATAACATGCTCAGATGAATCATACTCTTGAAAATATAACTAAAATGCTAAACGGGTTCATTTTAATGTATTTTATTTCATGAAAGTTACAATCTACAAAGCACAGCCCTAATTAACCATTGTGCAACAACAGTATCACCATAAGGAACCAACTTATAGAAGAAGCAAGATAAACATGTATTCATTTAGTCAGGTTCAAACTGTTAGTAACATAAACACAGCGAATCAATTAACAAGGTACAAGCTAACCACATTGCCTTTTATACCATCAATTCATTAAAATCAAGACCGAAACATGTGCAAACAAAATCGATATGTTTACCTTGGAGTTCCTTAACTAGCTAAAGTGTTGGAACTGTGAATGTATCAGGGTACTAAATTGCGTCCCTGAGTTTATGTTCAACAGAATTCCTACATCCCAGAAGATTGTATGAGAAGGAAACTATCCATCACACAGTACGAAAGAGCTCAATTTATGTTACTCTGCACTCTGTGTGTTTTTGTGTGTGTGTGGAGTGGGGCAATCCAGTACAGAAGAACTGTAAACTTTTTACCTCAAAAAGATTTTTAAAAAATGGTATTCTAAACAAGGTGTGATGCCTTCATTTGCCTAGTTTACCCTAGTCAGGCTAGCAGTATAAGATCTGAAAGGCTGGCAAAAATAAAGATGACAGGCGAGTTTCATGATTTCATCACGGGAGATAAGAACATTTCAGCCAGTTGTGAATCAACAAGTGACCCAGAAGGGAAAAAATCAAACTGAGAAATATGGTCCTACTAAGTACTACCTATAAATAGTCAACTCAAATGCAGAATCAAAAGGAAAGGCTAAGGAGAAAAGCGCTACTTAGCTGGTATGACTGTTGATAAAATAAGTGGCACAAACTACAAAGGATAGTCAAGTGATTGTTAGGTAGTCATATATAAGAGCATCTCCAACAGTTCCTTATCCTTGCTCCCTAAACTAATTTTTAGAAACAAACCAGAAAAATCATGCTCCAACAGTTACCCTACCTGGCTTCCTATTTCTCCGCACGCCCCAAATCGCCGGTCGAAGTGGCCATATATTCGCCGCTTCGTTCTTTCCCAATCCACTCCCGCGTAGATGTTTTTCCTTCTCCCGCGTAGAGAAATTCATTCGCGCCATCCTAGCCGAGCGCATTTGGGCGCAGTGGAGGAAAATCCCCCAAATGTCGAGCTCCCTTGTCCCTGTTCTTCTCAACCTCCGATCCTCCATGATCTAGCGACGGCGGAAACCGGCGAAGAGCGGAGGGCTCGGCTGCACCTTCTTGCGCGTTCCACGGCCGGCGTAGCTCTGGCAACGTCCCAATCCAACCGCATCACATCACGTTGGTGTAGGGGCGGTGTCTCGTCGTGTCGAGATCTCCTGCGCTCCGAGCTCCTCGGCAACGCACGACACTAACCTCTCCCCTCCCCCTATCACTTTCGTGTCCCATTCTTCGTCCGCGCGGAAGGTACAGCTCTATCCTTCCCCTGTTTGTTCTTTATTTTTTTGGTATGTGTTGGACTAGGTGTTAGAGCAGCCGTGGATGCTGTCTTTGGTTGATTTCTGCGTGGAATTGATTGGATTGAGGATTAGATTCTAGAAAGTCTCATTGACCCCCTTTTTGTTGTTGCGGCGCCTGTAGGGGTTTCTTGATCTTCATATCACATAAATTTAGGAAGTAAACTCATTGATAACTACATAACTGTTGCATGATTCATGAATTACTTGTAATTTTCTTATGCTGTTGTAGGCCAGACAAAAACCATATCCTAGCTGATTTAGCTCCTTGAATGAATTGTGTGTATGGATGCGTTCAGATGAATGTGAAGGGGTCTGTCTCTGAATGTAAAAGGTTGAAGACAGAAGAATAGTTATGTAGTAAGTTCACTTTTGTGTAGGGACTGAGGGGGCAGTGAATTAGTTTCAATTGACACAAGGGGCTCTGATCTCATGAATTCTGCTCTTATTGAAATATGGCTTCCAACTAACAAGTGTAAATGTACACTACACATCAAACTAATGAGACATCCTGGTAAATAGCAATGTAGTAGAAAGCAGAAGGTAAACACTCATCTCTGCAAAATTTGAACTTGACTACTTAAAAAAAGAAACTATTGATGTCCTGTTGCTGCGGTTGATTGTAGGAAGTAAGAGGCATTTTGTTTAAGGTTAATTATACTAACTACTAAATATGCCAACATAACTGTCCCATTTTACGAATAACAGAAATAAGATGATTTGTGCTCACCCTGGACAATACATTACCCCTTTCTGTACACTGTATTTTTTCTTAAGCAAGGCCAGCCTGATATTTATTCCTGACAATTGTTTCATATTTTTTGTTAGGTGCTATTGACAATGGAAGGAGCCGGATACTATACTAACTTGTTGGATGAGACCAACAATATCCTGTCTTTGGAGGACTTCAATAGCTTGCCTGAGGAGCAGCCATCTCCTGTTGTTGAGAGGCGAGGGTTGCAAATGAGGCAAAAAAACTGGACGTAAAGGAAATTGAAATACAGTACAAGAAAATGGTAGAGGAAGAGAGAATTATGTCAATGGACATAACCGTTACTGTCTGCTCTGTTGATACTACAAGAGCTTGCAAGATGAGATCATGGCGCGTCGTGCTTCTGAATAGCTTTGGTAGAAAAAGGTATTTTGTTTTACATTACAAGTCATGCTAACTTTGTGATTAATTTGTGATTGTATAATAAGGCGCTCTTGTTTAACTTTTTACCGGAAGGCTGGAGGCTGTGATAACAGACTTTTGCAAAAATCTGGAGTCAATCGTTCAGGAGTCGCTTCCTCTGGAGTGCCTGACGTTGCAATGTGAAAATAAAGTTGGTCTTTGGTAGTTCATAGCCGGTGATTGCAGGAGTGGCTTCGATTCGATGGTCTTGGTTGTGGATGCTGTTGAGTTTTGGAATACACGTGGATCTTTGCTTTAGCTTTGGTTTTGAGTTAGAGTTCAGTTTTCAGTTTACCTTTGTTGGTTGTGATGTGCTTGTGCGATGGGTTTTGTTTCGGTTCATGTTTGTCCTCATAGCTTTGTGGGTCTTGTGATGGTTACGGTATGTGCTTGTGTTATTGTTAAAACTGAATTCTATCGGTTTGATACAAGATTGCTTGTCATTTTGTTGCTCATCCACAAGCCATTGAAAGCCGATGTTACATATTACCATCGCTTGGTTGTTCGGAGCACGATGGCTTGAGTGTTACTACAATTTCACTTAAAGTTACCTAGTGAGAGTAATTGGTGAGTGGTGACATTACATTTGCGATGTTAGATAGAAAACCGACTAGTTAAGTAACCTTTTCTTGAGTCCTACGTACAAGTTACCTAACTGCAGAAGTCTCGAGCACTTGAGTTACGGCGTTTTGACAATTTTGGTTCATTGGCTTCTAGGAGGTAAAACCAGGTGGAATTCTGAACATTGATATTCACTAGACTTGATCATGTTTTGTTGGTTAACTTAATGCGATTCACTCAAACCAACGAGCGTTTTAATCATTCCTATTTGAATAATTAGGTGATGCATTAGTGTTAAGCGCCATCCTCGATGTCGCTTCACCTCAATCAAAATTGCACCTTGCGTCTTCTTGTGATGAGGTGTGTCATCTTGCTCCTTATTTTTATCGCGTACCTGCGGTCTTCTCCTTTTGACGCAGATCCTGTTCTTGCCCTCGGCGGGCTTGCCGTCTGGTCGGCGTAATGGCGCCCACGTCGCCGCGTTGGTCGGGAACAAGGTCGCGTCGTCTGGTTTTTTGCGTCGAGAACAAGGTCAGCGAACGAATACATATCACGTCCTGCGTGGAGAACAAAACAGATTTTGTGAGAAGGATGATCCACCGAACCAATTCAAAGGTGTTTTTGGATAAAATATAGGAACTGTTGGAGAACAAGGTATTTTGTAGATCCAAAAACTTTTAGGAAGGTCCCAATCTAAGGATATTGGGAGTCTAAATATTAGGAACTGTTGGAGATGCTCTAAGGCAGATCTCGAGTACCTATCTTTTCCAAGCCCTATCTAATGTGTCTTAGATAATGGTTTCCTTTTTTGACCTTGCCAGTTGCCATGAAATTACAGAATAATGACATACATGTAAAGCCCCATTTTTTATAACAAATATCAATAATGGTGGCCTTGCAAGTTGGTTTTAGAGTCATACTGACTGTGAGAAAACCCTAGGTAGCCTGGGCGTTAGTTAATTAAAAACTTAAAATTTGAAATTAGGGTCCAAAACTAAAATAATAAATTTAGGACATCTTACCTACTTTTATATATATACTAGTTCAATGCCCGTATGTTGCTACGAAAAATAAAATTAATAACGAAATATAAAGGTTAAGCAATAAAAGAAAATTATGCTATAAGATCAAACATCTATTTCTCCTGATTACAGAGGAGCGGGGGTGTACCGGGGAAGGCATCTGGACTCGCAGATGGGGCAGCTGTCGTGTTCATGGAGAAGTCGGGAGGTGAGCATATCGTGAGGAACGGAGCGAAAAACGGCTTAGGTTTTTTTCCATCGGTCAGTCCGGTTTTTTTTTGTCGGCAATTTTTTTCACGGTTTAGACATGAGTTGGTAGTGAAGAACGGACGTATCACCACTAACTTCTAACTTCTAATTAGAAGTAGTAGAGAAATGTGTGTGTGTTATAATACTCTTCCTTAATCATATTTTATATATCTGTTAATAATTCTTTCCTGTCTTAATTCTGCTAGAATCTTTTCCTCTCAATAATTTCTTTTACTGTCTTACATTTAATCTAGAATACTAATTCCTTATTGAATGTGTAGATGGTTGGGTTTGTGCCATGCTATGAATCTACTCATAAAGAGTGTAATGGCATGATGGACAAAAGAGAGTAATGGCATGATGGACGTACTTGCTAACATGCTGGAGCATGCCAGATTTGAAGATAATCCTCGTTATGTGGTGTTCCAAGTTCCAGTGAGCCAAAAAGTTCAAATGCACCTCAAATTTGTCTTTTTTGTAACTTCTAGTATAGGACGAATTTGATCATGAAATTTTATATGTAGATGGGGTAAGATGAGATGTACATCCATGATTTTTTTCAGAATTTTTTGAAACTTTTCTTAGTTGGATTGCACGGTGATTGCACGGGAGCCCTGATTGCACCGCAGTCGTTGCCATACATATACCTGCCAGAGTAGTATATGATGAAGGAGAGCGTTATTTTGATGGTTATGGGTCATCCATTACCTCCGCAATGAATGAAGCAGCCTATACAGCGATTGTTAGGCTTCAAGCCTTCAACATGCATTGCCGGAGTTAGGGGTGACTTGCCGTGTTTTTCTCTCGCGACCACCAGTAGGGGAGACCACCTATACAGATTCCACTAATATCCGTCTTCGTGGTCTTGTGGAGTTCACAAATGCCTCCGATAGGTATCATCGCCATGCGATGGCAGAGCTGACAGCAGCTCGCCGGCGAGTATCCTATTTGGATAACATAATGTCCATATGTCGCCATGGCTCGTCGTCACTATTTTTGCATTTTTAAAGGCTTCAAATATAAGTTTTAATTTTTGGCCTTTTTACCGAAGGTGGATGATGATCTAATGTCGGCATGGTAAAAATATCATCTTCACATAATCACATTAGCCCTAGAGATTTCTACACAAATCTGACACAAGATCTGGATAAGATATCTTATCCCTTGATTGCAATATCTTTTCCTTTATTTTAATGGTTCAGATCATCTCAAATGTCATGATTAGAATTATGGATGGGTCTGGTATTTAAATATAATTTTTGCTGATTTTTTGTTTTTACCTTTTTACTTTTACCATTTTACCATATCAATTAATTGAACTTCTTTTAATAGCAAAAAGCCAAAAGAAATTATAATAATTCAAGAAAAACCAGAAAATGTAGAAATAAATCATGCAAAAGTTTTTGAATTTCCATTTATTATTTTATTAAATTTTGGGATGTTACGATACATCTGCATATTAACATGATTTGAATTTTCATTTCCTTTCACAATGCATACATACAGTGGCGTAGCCACTTCTTAGAAGGTGAGCGGGTGGAGCCACCCCGCCCTTGACCAACTAGCTCAACAATTAATAAAAGACTCCTGCGCCCTGCGTAGGCACGTAACACAGGGGGCAGAGACTATATACTTATATTGTATACAATTTAAATTTTAACTATTTTACAATATGCCGATAGTCATAATAGTTGATTTTGGATGTCTCTTTTTTAAGCCCTCCTCTTTGAAACTTTCTGGCTCCGCCACTGCATACATATATTTACTCTAAGAAAATCCTCATATGTCATTTTTGCGAAAGTGCTAATTCAAATGCACATAGACATAATTGACACCTTAAACACTCGAGAGTAAGATTTCCTTAAAGATAGACCCTCAAGTAAGATCTATGTTCATAATAATCACCTTGGAAATAGGTTTTGACACCCCAGCACTTGTGCTCAAGAAATTTCCACCACTTACATTTCTCCTCACTTTGCCATGATTTTAACCATAATCTCAGCAAGCATCCTAAAACAATTATCACTTCTACTAAACATTATTGATAAGAATTTGCATAACAACAATAACAAGAACAATAATGAATTAAACCTTAGAACTACGCACCCAAGCACACCTGAGTCCATGCTCTAGGGAAAGCCCAAGTCTTCAAACTTGGGTACGTCCAAATCACATGCGTCCAGGAGCAATCTTTAACTTTTGGCAACAACAATAATCAGTAATTTAGATAATTAAAAAAAACGACTAGCTTCTCCATTAACATTAAACCCCAACGAAGTTCACATGACCTTTATTGTGAATACGGCAGTCCATCAACTAAATTGGTTAGGCACTATATTATTCATGAGTGAACACTAAAACTAGGTATTTGTGGAAGAGATGTGACAAGTGATACAATGGCGCTACTCCCATCCCATGCATGTCGCATTCAATAATCACCTAAAATATTAAAATAAGTAAGGGAGAATCCGCGACTCAAAAAGTACATAATAAAACAATAACTATTTATTATATTCATCTCATTAATCATCATTGGGTGAGTCCACAACTCAATAACATAATCATTTATCACATTTAACTCATTAATCATCATTCATAATTAGCGATGCAATGCAAACATGTCTATATGCTCATATGTTCATCACATAGCGTATACCGGTATCGCTGAGTACACACCCATCGATGTCGCACCATCTCATACACTCCATCCCGTGGAGGTGTCTACTAAAGTAGGTCTTTCATGCCTACACCAAGTAGGTCATAAAGACCCACACTTGTCACCTCTTTCCATCATGAATGCACATTACAAATGACATGAGTTATTAACATATTTCATCATCTCCATTATTCTTATCATCATATCATTTTCCATAATAAACGAAAGGAACCATATAAAGCATCATGATAGCAAGTTTCCAATAAAAACGATAAGATTTAACCATACATGTCATCATTCTACCATTTAGTTGCCTTTTTACCCTTGAGGAACGAAATGGTGTGTGATAGAAGCCAAACCTGTAGTCACATCTCCTACAATAGGTAAACCGATCTCAAAAATCATGCCCTAACAGTATATACATCAAACATAGCAATATTGCTCCTACACACATCTTCGGACTTAACTTTTTCACTCGCCAAGCAGTTTACCCTTTGTTGTCCAGGCAGTCAGAAGACCATAACTCTTAACTCAAGATCCCAAACATAGTAAACTATATGTTTTCTAAAAACTACAGAATATTACCTACAATTCTATTTATCTATATTTTCCAATTAATTTATTTAACCCCTCATTTTTAGCCCCAAGACCGATCTATTGTTATACTAGACAACAAACTTCACAATTTCGCAACTATTTTTATGTAACTTCAAACATAGCAAACCATAGTATATATGCAATTTAGGGAAATTTATCTAGCTTTCTCCAGTTATGGACATAATTTAATTCGGTCATTATCTAGCCCTAAACAACAGATTAACACGACTGCTATCAGCAGCAACGGTTTCTGGACAACAAGCTTCTACATGCTATAACTTCCAAGCTGCTTAACCAAATTTTATGTTCTTGTGCTCTAATTAAACTTTAGACAATGATCTACATTTCTCATAACCTGGATATGCCATGAAACTGACTGTAAGTACCCCCAAAACTCAACCCACAAACAGAGACCACTATTAAACGAATATCGATCTCTCCTAAATTCCACCCCGATGCTTTTCAACTTCACCATCTACCAAAATACGACCATAGCATTGCTCCACTACAACACCAACACGACCAACAAGGTTTATACTTGCGTCCGAAAGTCTCGCTGAAAACATCAACAACGTAGGTCCTCCGTGATCCCCACACATTTCCCGCTCTATCACGCATCCCAAAACTCCGGCACCACTTCCTCCAAGATTTTCGATACTTCCTGCATACGATGATGTGAATGGATCTCAGATCGGGTGCACATCGGGTGCACGGTTTGACAAGGAACACGAAAAAGAGGAAGGGGAGAATGCCTAGATCTGGTGCACAAGACGAGAACTCTTGCAGTTCAGCCAAAGACGGCGATGATGACGATGACATGGCTAATGCTCGACGGCAACCCGGTAATTGCGGTGTTGGTAGCGGCTCAACCGAGCGGCAGGTGCACGCAATGACGCGGTGCCGAGCAAGTGATGAAACTCTTTGCGCAGGGTGATGGCTGCAAGGACACGGTGGCCACGGAGAAGAATGGCGTAAAGCAACAGCGTGCAAAAGCGCCGACATTCTTGCGAGAGGTCGAGGCGAGGCTAGAGTGACGGTGTGGCTGAGGGCTAGGGTTTCTATCCCTTCCTCCCTGCACCTTATATGGCCAGCACAGATGCCGAATCCGGCCCAGCCACAGCACACATGCCAACGCCGGCTCGACGCCGCCCAGCCTAGCCCACGTTTTTTAACTTATTATAGGTCTGCTGCATTAAGACAGTTTCACACAAGCCGTGACAACAAGGCAGTACTAACCCAACAATTCTGACAGTTGCTACTGAAGACGAATGCGCCAGAAGATTATTCCTACAACAAAGGAAATGTTGTCTGTGAATGAATTTACTCAAGCAAATCACCACTACTATATTTAGTTATATAGACTATCTATTGCATTAAATTCTGCCTAGCAAACAATGATAGTGAGCTCCAAAAGGAGAAGGACATCTTGAAAAATGAGAGTCAAAATGGCTTACCAGGAAAGAGAAAAAGAACGTGAAGGCATAAGATATAAACTTAACCAGCAATAAACATCTGCCTTCAGACCAAGGGTTTTTTTAAATAATACCTTATAGGAAAATTGACGATATGAGATTCCATCCAGCTGAAATTCATCATTAAATGCTCAGAGTTAATCCTGGCATATCTCATTCTCCTCTTCAGGTTTTATTCCTTGCAAGTCTGTTTCAGAAAATTAATGGTGGGTGCCTCCCAGCAAATGTAAAGCGGTGGTTTCTGATATTCTGTCAGTATCCCATTAACAAGAACCAAAGATGCCACAAGTATCTACTTTCCACCTAAACACTCAAAATGGAAAAACTTTGTTGTATACAAAACATGTGGCTCATTTGGGATCAATTAGATGTCTCCTTCAAACTTGCCTACTACAAGATAATATTGCTAGCTAGGTAGTGCAAAAAAACAGCATAGGGGCAAACTTCACTTCAATCTTTAGCAATAGGTTTGACGGTGTTAAACGGGAAAAAAGGTCGATTAATCATATGGTCAATTAATCGTTCGATGGCATTAATAGCACTCTGATTATACTGTTCGTGATGGTTTGGCCACCATCACCAATTAATCGGCTGAGTCGACCATTTTTCACAACAATGCTTCAAAGTTCAAAATATTAGCAGTCGTTCAGGTCTTCAAGAAGCTCTATGCAAGTCATCATATATGTTTGGAAGATCATTTCTCTGAAAATGAAAAGAAAAAAGAAAGTCGGGAACAAATTACCTTCCTAATGTTGCTAGCTAGGTACGTATTGCAATATAATAGGGCAAACATCACTTCAAAGTAGCAATAGGTGCTCAAGTTCTATGCAAGTCATCATATATGTTTGTAAGATCATCTCTCTCGAAAGGAAAAAAAGAAAGTTGGGAAGCAGACTACCTTGCTGCTGGGGATAAGTATGCCTCAGCCTCATTAATGTTGATTATAAATGAAGGAACCTACGCAACAAAATATATAAACAAAAATGAAATTGACACATAATCTTCACACAATTGATGAAGAGATGAAAGAATCTTTGTCTATAATAATGTATTGGGACTAATCCACCCAGCCCAACATAAAGAACTACTACCACATCTAGAATCAAATAAGAACAAACATGGATTAATTGGACACTATTAGGTCAGCAATGAAAATGGAAAAGATACATAATTGTGGCTTAGAGTAGACCTATAGATATGTCTTTTTCTACCATTCTGCAGAAATACATGTCATAGTTGCCTCACAATGCTGCCAAAATGTACGGGACAATCAAGTTAAGAGCACACTTGCAGAAAGGAGCTTCAACAGAACTGCAAGGTAGAACCTTCAAGTTTTAAGCAAACTAAGGTCCTGTTTGGCAGAACTCCAGATCCTAGCTCCACCTCAGATCTGGAGCTTGTAGGCTAAAATAAAGTGAATTAAGTTTATATTTTTAGTCTAAATTGTGAACAAGATGACCCACCTAAATATTCTTAATGCACCCACGCTCTAGTTCTATAAATTTTTGGAGCTAGGAATACCCTGCTCCACCAATTCCACGAATTTTGGTGAAGCTACCAAACACTCCCTAAGCTAGAAAGAAGAGCTTTAAGAAGACTGCAACAACCCATGGAAGAGCTATGTAAATATAAATGAGAATGCAACTGAAAACAGGGTCTTGCCCTAAAAAAGCTGAAAACAGGGTCATGCCCTAAAAAAACTGAGAACAGCGTATCAAACTAGGCAGACCCTTATGAAGTATCTAAATGTTTCATTGAGAGTGAAACTGACGATGGTCTTGACCTGGGAATTAGTATGTGCCAAGTAAATCCCAGTACAGACAGAACCATAAGAGGATGGCACATAATCCTGTTTGGGATAACTTAGCTCGTGCTGAATGCGAGATGTTTATGCAGTCCTGTCAAAAATGCTGCCACTCAAAAACCCTCTAATATCAACAATGCCACTACAAAAAAACCATAGAAATGGCACTCAAAACAGCAACTCTTATATTTATGACACACTAGCTTTTCATGCAAACAAAGATGATTGTAACCTTCTATTGAAAAATTGGAAGAAATACATATAATCTTATCGGTGCAAGACACTTCTCTTAGGCTCTTAAAATTTTTAGAACCCCAGGGAAACGTCCACAGGCTGTATGGGATCTATAGAGATACATGGTCCTTATCTATGCAGAAGATATGCATGTGGTAGTGATGTTATGTGGGGCCGCACCTATAGCCGCCGGCCAAAGGCAAGCTAGAGGGCTGGGTATTCGGTTTAGGTATGATTGGATTGGATTGGGTTTAAATTGATTTGGTTAAGATCAGGATTCCTTTTTAGGAGAGTTTGTTAGGAAAGGCAAATAAGGCTGCTGGCCTATATATGTACGCCGCATTGCATGAATAAAGAACAAGAAAGAATTAATCTTTACCTTACCTCTTCCCTCTAGTCTTATCTCCTGCTATTCATCATTGATCGGAGGCGTCCTGCCGACGATCATCACCTCCGGAGCCGAGGGCCAGTGCCGCCGGTTCCCCCCTTGCCACCACAGAGAAGGACCCTGGTCCATAACAGCTTGGTATCAGCAGTCAACGATCCTGTGCCTACATCGCCCTCCATGGCCGCCGCTCCAGACAGGGACAAGGCCATCTTGGATCAACTAGCTGCCATTACTCAGCAGCTCGCCAAGCTCGGCAACATCGAGAGTGCGGTCACCAGATTGGAACAGCAGCAGTAGCACGACCACCGCGCCATCAAACGGCTCGAGCGCAACAACAATGCCATCATCGCTCCGGGCAACGATGGCGGGCGCAACGGTGCCCTAGGGGTCGAGCATCCTGCCGATCGCCCCCCTCGCTTCCACAAGCTGGACTTCCCCAAGTTCGACGGGAAGACGGACCCCCTCCTCTTCATCAACAAGTGTGAGTCTTTCTTCTTCCAGCAGCGCATCATGGAGGAGGAGAAGGTCTGGATGGCGTCTTTCAACATGGATGGCCCCGCTCAACAATGGTACATGCATCTCCGGCGGAGGAAGGCACACCAAATCTGGCGGCGTTTATGGGCCGCTCAACACCGTTCGGCCGCCACTCGCGCCAATCCATGGGTGAACTTCATTCGCTGCCGCCGACAAGCACCGTCGCGGTCTACAATGGCGGTTCATGGAGTTCTTTGGCGCGTCTTGAGTCTCTCTCACGAGCCTCAACAAGTCCAGATGTTCATGGTGGGCTCCAGAACCTCTCAGCATCGACGTGCAGCTACAAAACCCGATGTCTCTGGAGGTCGCCATCAGCGTGGCTCGGGCATATGAGCGGCGGGAGCAAGTGCTCATGGCGGCGGCCGTATGCCGGGGCATACCTCGCCCACGGTTACCGGTTCTTCGCGCCGCCGTCTATAGCGCCACTTTAAGCACCAAGACGGTGATCAGCAATGCCGCCGAAGCGCCGCCTCACGCCATCTGAGATGGATGAACGCCGCCGACAGGGCCTTTGCTTCAACTGCGACGAGAAGTACGTCCGCGCCCCTGTCGGCTTTACCAGCGGCTCTTCGTCATGGAGATGACCTCGCCCGGACGACGACCTCCCGACATCACCACCGACGCCGAGCTCCGCGTGATCTCCCTCCACGCTATCTCGGGGTCGCGCCTACCGCCACGATGCAAATCTTGGTTCATTTGGTATTTGTCACTTTCCATGCCCTCCTCGACTCCGGCTCATCCCACAACTTCATCTCGGCGGCCATGCGGCACGCACAAAGCGCTCCTACGATTCAGAGCCGGTGCGAGCAGCGGTGGCCAATGGGGAGCGGATCTCGTGCCTAGGGGTCTCTGGCGCCACCTTCTCCATCTACGATTTATTCCGTGAGGAGGTCTTCGTCTTGCCACTCGTCGATTCGACCTTGTGCTCGGCTTGCCGGGTGGTTAGCGACCCTAGGGCCGATCCTATGGGATTCGGCACCCTCACGATGCGATTCGCTCGTGACCACAAAGTCCGTTAGCGGTGGCGATCCTCCACGACTACACCAACTTGCGGTATTGGGTTCAGACCTCATGCCGCTCTCCTCCAGAGTTCAGCGCCTTCTTATTTGGCCGTGTGGGCTCCTCCACCGACCATGCGACCACCGCATTCATCTGTTGCCGAAACGCCTCCGTCGTCGTCGCCCATACCGCTACCCCGCCATACAAAAGGGCGAGCTCGGCGTCGGTGCGGACATCTTTGGACCAGCGGAATCATCCGTCGCGGCATATAGCTTTCTCGTCTCGGTCTTTGCTTTCGTCGAAGGTGGCGACTCTGGTGTTTTTTCGTCGACTCATCAGTGCCCTAAATGGCGGACGGTCACGGGACCGTTCCGATTCGATCGTGGATGAGTTGCTCGATGTCGGTGTATTCCACTGACGAGCCCGAGCCTCTGGATGGGTTTTGTTCGATAGGGGGTGGCCGGTAGTTGGCTAACCCTAGCAGAGGAAACCCGGACCTCTCACACTAACGAGCTCGATGTCTAAATTCAGATGAACACAATGATTTTTTACCCGAGTTCAGCCCCATGGAGAAGGGTATGACCTTACTTCTGCTTGAAGTTGGATTGCCTCTCGAAAAGTCGTTACCAAGTTTTGTGGGTGACCGGCTCTCTGTCCCTTTTCTTGATGCCCTTATATGCACGGGCTTACATGAGCGATTCGGAGAGAGGTCATCATGCCTATCTTACACGTATTTATTACACTCTTGCCGTTGTCCGTTCCTTGGCGCTAATTAATGCCGGCGCATGCCTTCGCTCGGTTCTTCCGGAATGTGACCTCTCGGTGGTGGTAGGTGAGAGGTGTCGAGGAGAGCGGCTGTGTGAAATTCCTTGGGACCGACATGCACGGTACAATGAGCTGCTTCGACCAAGATCTGGCGAAAAACTTGAGGGCAAGCCACCGCATTCCACCCTTTTGCATGGCGGCGGAATAAGCGAGGCGTGCTCGTCCGCATGCCACGTTAGTGGCGCCGGCGGCGGCGTGATCGCCCGCTGCTTCGCCCGCCACGCGTGGGCCGGCACCGGGGCGGCGTGCCGCCCCTTTGCCGTCGAGCCGCCACGTTAGGTGGCGCCGGCGGCAGCAGCGTGTCGCCCGCTGCCGCCGCGACGCCACGTGGGCCAAGCACCGGAAAGCGGCGTGCCGCCGCCTTTGCCGTCGGCGCCACGTTGGTCGGGCGCCGGCGAAGCGAACGCCGCGACGCCGTGGGCCGACCGGATGGCGGCGTGCCGCCCTTTGCCGTCGGCGCCCACGTTAGTGGCGCGGCGGAAGGCGGCGGCAGCGGCGTGATCGCCCGCTGCTTCGCCGCCGCCACGTGGGCCGGCACCGAAGGCGGCGTGCCGCCGCTTTGCCGTCGCCGCCGCGCCGTTAGTTGGCGGCCGGCGGCGGCGTGATCGCCCGCTGCTTCGCCCGCATGCCACGTGGACTAGCATCCAACAGAGCGGTGTAAGCACCCACTGCTTGCTAGAGCGCCACGTGGGCCACGACGCTTTTGCGGCGAAGAGGTACCACAGTGTATAATGCTGCAAGAGTAGCCGGGCACCCAAGAACGCACATCATAGGTTTTCAAAATCTTTTCATTAAATGCGGTGCATTCTTGGATGGGGCCATCACTCATCGAGATCGACGCCTCGATTCCTTCCCGCGTCCATAAATTTTTCTTTGGGACCAAGCGGCGCACAACCTTGTCCTTTCGTGAGAACTCGGTATGAGTGGGGATACATATAGATCCATCCGCACTGGCGCTTCACGCTTTTAGTACTCTTTGCAAACTTCATCTTCTTCCTCCAAGCTTTTCTTGTCTCTTGTTACTTTCGCTCTCATGGCTCCTCTGCCGCCATCCATTCCCGCTTCCACGGTGGACTCCTACAGATGGGAGACTCCACACCATCGTCTTGGGAGGGCCCTCTTTTCTTCAGTGGGACCCCCACCACGATGCCCCGCCGCGAGATCATCATCTTCGTGTGGGGCATCATGGCGGGCCTGGTACCGCCTTTTTCGATTTTTTTTCTCACCGTCCTTCACTTCTACGAAATCCATCATCTTCACCTCACCCCCAACTCCATCATTTTCCTCGCCATTTTCGCACACCTCTGTGAAATGTTCATGGGGGTGATGCCGAACCTCCCACTTTTCCGCCATTTCTTCTCTCTGCGCCTCCTCCGGCAATGACTCGGCCGAAGCGCCACTTCCGTCTTGGGGCGGATGGCCGCCACTATCTTCCTTCGGCCGAGTCAAACTAGAAGGCTGGCGCCTTGAAAGTGGTGTTGACGTCAATGACGACAATGACATCGATCTACAGGGGTGCCGCAAGACGGCCAGCGATCGCAAAGCTCGAACTCTTTGTCAAAGAGGCGGCGAACTCGCAATGGCGGCCGCATCAACGGCTTGCGGACGCCGGTTTAATCTGAAGCGCTGGTCGTCGAGATTTCGTATCCAAGACTTAGCCCTTCCATCGCCGTGCCGTTCGCCTTGATGGCGATATCTGAACGCAGCGATATCACCGCGACCTTTCGTAGTAAGTCTTTATTTTTCTTTAGCTTTCTTCGCATCTAGACTTTTTACGTGTTGCTCCCTACCAACCGCGATCCTTTTTAACTTTGGCGATTCGCGAAACTTGGATGGGCCACGATCGCCAGTGGCTTACAGGCTCATCTTGCCGGTCCCGGCTGGACTTTCCTTCATCAGACGACCGCTCGCCGATTTGGAGTCATGAGCGCTGAAATTGTCGAGTTACTCACCGCCATGGACTCCAAGCCTGCTGAAGTGGTGGCGCCCGCGCCCACAGCGATCGAGGATGCTCCCTCCCATCGATCGGGCGGCGAACAGCGGCCACTCGTCCCAACACCGAGGTCCGGACATGAAGAAGGCGCTCATGGCGAAACTCCGCCGCCACGGTCAAGGTGGCGGTGACTTCTGCAGGCGGTTGCACCGCCGCCTAATCATAACACCAGCAACCCGGCGCGCCCGCCGGGCGCCGGTATCTTCACCTCCGGCGCCCGACCTTCGCCACGGGTGCAAGATAAAGAAAGCGCTGTTTCGACGACCACGGCGAAACCCTGCGCACCGATTCCACCGCCTTTTCCTTCAACTCCTCGGTGGCAAACTTCCCTCCAGCGCCACCACCTTCGCCATGAGGACCCAGCCGCCGCTCGACGAGGCGGGCTTGAGGTTCCCAAGGCGGCTTTCAACTTGAGGGCGGCAAGGCCGACCCTCAAGATACCTCCAAAGCGAGCGCGCTTTCTTTGGAGCGTGAGGCTTCGCTCGACATCGCCGGCCGCCACCGCCCAGAGCGAGCGGCGGCCCGGCCGCAGCGCAGCCTCGCTAACTTCGCCCGGATCATCGCCATCGCCGCTGAACGCTCCGCTGAGCTCTTCACCGAACTCGGCAATTTACCTACTCGCTTGGCGCGCTCCTTGCCCACGGCCATTGGGCATGGGCAGACAATGAGACAACTACTGAGGGCCATCGGCAATTTGGCGGAGAGCGGAGAGGTCGACACCTGATGGTGGCGCAGAAAGGACCACCGCGACCATACGATCGCCATGCAAAGACAGGCGGAGAGGGCCGAGGTGGCTTGAAGGCCTCCGTCACGAGGCCGCCCGCCTCAGCGCAATCTCACCACCATGCTCAAGGAGCATTCTGCGCATCAAAGATGCTGGAGCCTTTGGGCGTGGTGTTGAGACACCTCTCCGGACACCGCCCTCTGACGCCCACGCGACCAACCAGCCGCAGAGGCGCCGAGGCCCGCCACCGCCGCCGCACGCCCGCCTTGAGGCGGAGAGGTTGCGGCGATGACCATGACGCCGTCTTTGGCATCTTTGGGCGGCCAGCCGCGCCTCTCGATCCTATGGCGGCAATGGAGGCCGACATCGTGGGAGACGCCGCCAAAGTGAAGCTTCGTCTGGTGGCCGCCGGCGCCGCCGGGCATTTGCAGTCTGCAAAGACCCGATCATGGACGTCGCCACCCGTGGCGAGCAAGAAACGCCGGCGATATCGGCGTGGGCGATGAGTGAAGGTTGAGCCACCGCTCCACTTTTCGTGTTTATTTCTTTTGTTGATCAACCCCCCTTTCCTTTATTACTGCATGAACACTTTAACAAACTTTAGTTGTAATGGATGTTTTCGGTTTACCTTCATGCCTTTTGCCATGCTCATCCGATATTGCATGCTGAAATTGCTAGGTGGCGGTCTGCGCAACTCGGCTAAAACACCAATTAGGCTTCTAAGCACGGGCAATGTCGAGAATTCTGCGAGAGGTTGAATGTAACTAGCCACAAGTGTAAGCATCCTGCGTATAAGTGATATGGGACTTAGGCAAAGGCAACTTTGAAGCATAAAGGTCTGCGTTTAAGCACATAATAACTTCACCGTCAATATTTTATGCGGAGGTCATCATTGGCTGAAATCTCTTGAACTTAAATCCTTGTGATCTCTTAGAATCGTGCCCCGATGTGGCGCAGAAGTAGTAAGTCCCGAGAGTGGTTTTGGGCGGTGGTACTCAGCGGTGACAACCGGTGATGCTTACGAGAGCCAACCCGAGGCGTCTGAGCCGTGTTTGAGTTCCGTGCCCAACTTACACCCAGTTACTTAGCTTTACTAAGCGCTCACATGAAGACTTTCCTTTATCACCAAGGAGCCGTCGAGTTGCAACATCGTGATAACCATGCATAATTTGATTAATTTTAGCATTCTCATAAGCGTACAAGCGAGAGTGTTATTGAACACTTATCGCTTACGATTAGCGGCGCCAGCCTAAGTGATGGGGCGGCCGACCCCTGGCTGGCGGCGATCGGAATCTTGAGGCGACCCGGCCCCCAGCGGCCAGGCGGCGATCGGAATCTTGAGCGACCGGCCCATCGTGGCGGCGGTCGGAATCTTGAGCGACCGGCCCGGTATTGGCGGCAAATCTTCAGGCGACCAGGCTGGCGGCGGCCAAAATCTTGAGCGACCCGGCCCGGTATATGGCGACCGGATCAGGCGACCAAATTTGAGCGACCGGCCCCCAATGGGCGGCAAATGAGCTCGTGTACACTATTAGATTTATCCTTTGAATCGGGCCAAAACTTTACAAGTCGACCAGCGCACACATCGCGGATATGGCCAAGGTAGATGAACACTATCTGAGATCACATACAATGTAGATCATGATAGTTCAGATTGCGCTGAGGAAATATTGGTTCACTCGCTTTGACCTCCATGTTCTTTGCGCTTTTCTCAAAATCTGACCCATGGCGTTGTGTAGTAAAGCGGCGAATTCGGGAAGGGTACTAGGCGGTGAGATACTTGCAATAACAACCATCGGTGCTTCAAAGAGCCAACCCGAGGTGTCTAAACTACATTTGAACACCGTGCCAAACCCACTTCCTAGCTGCCCGTCTTTACTCGGCACAAACACCAGGCATAATTATGGATCAACAAGGAGTTGTCAGAGCGTAGGGACCAATAGTATCCACACGCATAAACCATTCCATAGGGTATAAGAAATGGAGTAATAAAAAAGTCAAAAATCTCCAAGATAATAACATTATTAACGACCAATGACCGCCGATCAGTTAAGGGGTAGATTCATCCCAAGGCTGATCAAGGCGAATCACTGGGTACTTACAGTTTTTCAGGGATAAAACTTCCGCAATAACTCCACATTGTAGGAATTCGCCAATTCGGCCGTAATCCGTGGCCAATCGGACCGCCGGTCGAGATCTGAGACCACCTTAAAGGGGCCCTCCCACCGGGGAGACAGCTTATGCAACCCGGCATGCGCCTGAACTCTGCGCAAGACCAGATCGCCCACTGCCAGTGTTCTCTCGAGACCGGGTGGCATGGTATCGCTGAGGCTTTGTTGGTATCAGGCGGCACGAAGGCGGCGATCCTGAACTTCTTCTAGGAGATTGACATCTTCTTGCGGATATCTTCATGGCCTTCCTCATTGGCGAGACTCGCGGAGAGCCAAATGGCAAATCGGAGGAGAAGCGACTTCCGCTCCATACACGAAAGAAAGGTGTCTCGCGATGCTTGACCGGGGTGGCGCGGGCGACCCAACACAATAGGGAGCTCTTCAATCCAGTAGCGCCCTACGCTTGGAGTCGATCAACGCATGCCGTCTTGAGGCCCTTCGGTATCAACGCGTTGGCGCGCTTCGACCAGCCGTTACTCTTGGGGTGGGCGGCAAAAGCAAAACATACTTTGGCGCCCATCTCATCACAAAACTCGTAAACGCCGCCTTTGGTGAATTGGGTTCCATTATCGGTGATAATCGGTTGGCGACTCCAAGCGGGTGAATATCCCATGCATGATTTGATTTGTGGCGGAGCCGTGATGGCGCGTCTTTGCTTCAACCGACCCACTTGGTGAATTTGTCGATTGCGGCGAAGAGGTGGGTGAAACCCTGTGGCGCGTGAACGGACCGGGATATCGGCCTCCGCCGCGAACGGCAGAGAGGCGGGATGGTTTGCGAGCTTAATTTGGTCGGTGGACTTACTGGCGAAGAACCGACAAGCAGCATGTCCTCGCGACCCGCAAGCATCACGGAGGCGATGAGGCCAATAAAATCCTGGCGGAATGCTTTGCCAACTAGCGTTCGGCGGGACATATGGCTCCGCACATGCCTCCATGGATATCAAGGAGCGAGCGCTCCCTCTTCCGAGTGATGCACTTCAAGAGAATTCCATTTCTACTCGTGGTATAAGTCCCCGTCCACGAGTATAGCATTTGGCCTTGCGTGCTATTTTCTCGGTGACGCATCATCGTCGGGGATCACTTGGTCCCGCAGAAGGCTAGGATCGGATCCATCCACCGATCTTCCCGCCAAGCGTGGCGAAAGCACTCGGTGTTCGCGGGTACTTTTGGGCCAAACATTTCCGGCGTTGTCGCAAAGACCGCCGCGCCTTCCTCCGGACACGGCCGAGGCGAACGACCGCCTTCCCTCCTCGAAGCGAGGTCAGGATGTGGCAACAACGCCGCCATCCCCACTGGCCGGAGGCCTCGATGACCATACCATCGTCCCCCTTTGAATCGGGTGCGGCGATGACACCATCATTCCCACCTTGATCGTGAAGGCTGCGATGGGCGGTCGCGATAGTCTTTCTTCAAGACCGGACGGACGAGAGCTCTCGAGGATGCAAGGCTGCGAAGCCCATCGCAAGATGATTATCACGTCGGGGATATGAGTATATCGATCCTTCAAAGTGTCGTTCCATTTTCCCGACCTCCGCCAAGCACGCCGCCATGGTGGGGTCGAGGCATTGAAATTCCTTCCTTACTTGATTGATGACCGGCAGGAGTCACCTTTGACTTGAAGGCCTTGGGACACCTAGCGCGGCAAAACACGCATAACCCGCGATGAGACCTTCATACTCGGCAATGTTATTAGTAGCTTTAAAATCAAGAACAACTACATCTTTGGAGGATGTCACCGATCGGGAGACTAAGACAACACCGGCCCTGCGCCCTCAATCTGAGCGAACCATCAAAGAATAAGGTCGGGGAGGCGGACGAGGGCTTCTTCCGCCGAGGCGGCGAGTCCACTCGAGAACAAACTCCGCTTGACTTTTGACTTTTGATGGGTGTGCGGGAACAAATTTAAGATTGAACTCTCCCAATTCCGCGACCACTTAGCAATCGACCTATACGCTTCACGGTTGAGCAGATTTTCGCAATGGATAGGCGTAACCACGATAATTTCTCGCCCTTGAAATAATGCAGAACTTCCTAGGCGCCACCGTAGGCGCATCTGACATTTTCTCGAGCTTGGGGATATCGGGTTTCGCTTCATGTAATACCTTCTTGACATAATAAAGCGGCCTTTGAACACCTTCCTTTCGCCACAAAACAAAGATGACCACTTCAGAGTAGCCGCAATATCTGAGGAGTAATGGTTCACCTTGCACAGGGAAACGAGCAGGGAGGAGAGGTGAGATCTGCTTCAAATCTTCAAAGGCCTTGAGCTTCATCAGTCCATTCAAAGTGATTAGTTCTCTTTAATAACTTGAATAAGGGTAGGCTTCTTTCCCCAATCGGGCAATGAATCGCCAAGAGAGGCTAGGCGACCGACCAAACATTGAACTGTTTGAGCCGTGTTGGCGGCTTCATGTGCTCAATCACGCTATCTTGTCCGGATTGGCTTCAATTCCCGGTTGGATACCGGGAACTGACAACTTGGGAGGGACCTTAGAATACACACTTTTCTCGGGTTCAACTTTAAACCATTCCTCCGGAGGTTGAAGAAGGTCTCCTCCGGGTCTTGAACCAAGTCCTCATCTTTTTAATTTTTACCACGGATCATCAACATATACTTCAAGATTCGTCCTATCGTGGACAAAAAGTAATGTGCATAGCATTTGGTAAGTGGATCCGACATTCTTTAAACCAAAAGGCATCGACATAACAATAGACACCCATAGGGGTTACAAAAGCGATTTTTCTTCATCCTCTATCGCCATCTTGATTTGATGGTACCCGAATACGCATCCGGAAGCATAATAATTCACAACCTTAGTAGAGTCAGCGATAAGGTCGACTCATGACAAGGGATAAGGGTCTTTGGACAAGCTTTGTTGAGGTCGGTAAAATCGACACACATTCGCCACTTCCGTTGGATTTTTAACAAGCACAGAGTTGGCAAGCCACTCGGGGTGAGTGACCTCCCGATGACCCTGCACCCAATAGCTTCTCTACCTCTGCCGAATGGCATCCTGCGCTCCGGAGCTTGCGCCGGATCTTCTGTCGAGCAAGGCGCGCCGGGGCGTATGTCGATGCTCGATCACCTGCTGGGGACCCGGTCATATCGAGCGGTTGCGGCGAACACGTCGAATTACCGGAGGAAGGTGGCGCGTCTTCTATTTGGCGCCGAGGTGGCGCCAATGTTGCGGTTTCTTTGGACTCGCCCTCGCTCGAGGCGACCATTTTAACTCGCCGGCGTGAGCCAGCGAGGCGCTGGTCCGGACTGAGGGCTCCGGACGAGGCGACATCGCTGCCCGGGACAAGTGGCGGCACTCATATCAAGCGCAAACTTGTGGCAGTATGAGCTTGACCGGTCGCTCGAATGGTTATGGGGCACGAGTTCCAGGCATCTTCACCACCATATATGCATAATGGGTCCGCCATGAACTTGGCGGTAGCCGGTCGGCCAAGCAAGGCATTGTAAGGAAGATCAAAATCGGTGACCTCAAAATCCACCATTTCGGTGCGATAATTATCCTTTTCTCCAAAGGTGACAGGAGACTTTTTGGCCACGGGATTGCACTAACCCCGGGGCTATTCAAAGAAGGGCAACGACGGATGGAGATCTGCTGCGGGATTTGGAGAGCTAGGAACGCAGTGGAGGACAAGATCTTGAGAGAACTCCTCCATCCACCAACACACGCCCAGTAGAACATTAGGGGATGGGCGACACCACATCGGGGAGATGTCGAGGGGGGTGCAATCGGGGTGGTCACCGATGAAGATGATCGTCTCCTCCGACCATTTCAAACATCCGTCGCGACACTCGAGCTCGCCCGCAAGACACACCTCCTCTTCAACCGCTTGCAAGCGGTATTAGAGCGAAAGCTGACGAGCCACCATAGATATCGCCAAGGTATGATCCGCTTTCCGGAAAGCGATGGGGCGGGGTCTTCACCACGATCACCGCCACGAGTGGCGCTCCTCATCACGAGGGGCGTTCCTTGATCCGCCGCTTTACCATTCTATCCACAACTTGACAATTGTCCAAGTCATGGGTGTCGGTCCGATGAATTGGGCACAAAGGCCCTCTTCGTCCGTCGCGACGATCGTTCCTGCGATCATGACGGTTATCGCCGGTCGGCGATCGTCACGCCTATCCGGCGATTGTCACGCGCTCCACGGCGTTCTGCAGCCCGATCTGGCGGCCACGCCCGGCGACTCGAGCCCTCGCGGTCACACTCGGCGGCCAAGACCCGTCGGGTCTCTCCCGCCTCATGCTTCCGCCTTCTTGTTGATTTGGCCGGAACCCTTCGAGGTTCGGCTTCATCTTTGCCCGGCCACCAGGGGCGGACCTAAACCCTCGCCTCAGCGTCTGCGTGCGACTTATGCGCAAGGGAAAACAACTTCGAGAGGTAGTGCCGATGGTGCGGTGGCCATCTTCTCCTTCATTTTACGGTCGCGGGCGCCTCTTGGAAGCGATGGCGACCGATTGCTCGAAATATAGGGGAATCGTGTTGCGGCAATGGCGAACCGCCGGATGAAATCACATAGCGACTCCCCTTATCTTTGTTCGGGGCATGCAGATCATCCTCCACGCCCATTGCGAAAGAGCCACAGAAATTGGCGACAAAAAGGTTACAGCTCCTCCCACGAGTGCAAACCCTCGCGGAGGTTCAACAACCAAGAACGGCGAGCCCGTCAAAATTGTCGGAAAATAATTGGCCATAACTTTCCGGACCCACCCGCTTTCGCACCATCGTTGTATAAATTTGCAAGAACTCCTCTGGATTGGTGGTGCCGTCGTAACTTTCTATAGGCACGGCGAAACTTTTCGGGCCAATCCACACGGCGTAATCACGGAGAACGCCCGATACCCGACGCCATAAACAAAGCGGGCCGCAACGAACTCGATCCGGAGAGCGGAAACATGACTCTCCGTGAGTGGAGGAACTTCCATCCTCGGGAGCCACCTTGCGCAGCTCTGCCGGGCCGGGTGGCGCGGCACTGGCCGCGAATCACCGCGTCGCCGACAGGATTCATCAAGATGGCTTCTTAGGTCCCCGGTTCCTTCGGAGTCGGACCGACGCAGCAAGATCTCCTCCTCGCCACGACCCATCGGGCCAAGGCGCTGCCGCCAGGCGGCTGAGCCTGCGAGCCCTAGCCCGCATGCGGGCGGATCACCACCGATGCTTTGCCGTGGAGAATCCCGAAAGTTGGGTTGGCACGACAAGGCAACAAGATCCCGCAGACCACGGGTGGTGAGAGTCTCCATAAGCTCACCGGAGGTGGTCGAGAGAAGACGAGCGGCATGCGAGTTTTGAGCCGGGGTGGCGCTTCCATAGCGGCCGGCCAAGATCGATGCCCCGCACGGCAAGACGGTGCATCACCGGCACTGCTGCGGTGGAGTGAGACGGTCTTGCAATTGATGAGGTTCTTGGGACACACTCGAGTATGGCCCGACTCTTCTCCTTCTGCCATGTGAACTCGACATCTTCAAATGCCAGAATCGAAAGAGAAACACCCAAACTCATGGGAGATGATCGGAAAACCGACTACCTCACTACTGGCGCCCCGTCGGTGTATTCCACTGACAGGCCGAGCCTCTGGACCGGTTTTGTTCGATAGGGGGTGGCCGGTAGTTAGCTAACCCTAGCAGAGAGAAACCCAAAGACCTCTCACACTAACGAGCTCGATGTCTAAATTCAGATGAACACAATGATTTTTTACCCGAGTTCGAGGCCCCATGGAGAATGTAATGACCTTACTTCTGCTTGAAGTTGGATTGCCTCTCGAAGGGTCGTTACCAAGTTTTGTGGGTGACCGACTCTCCTGTCCCTTTTCTTGGTGCCCTTATATGCACGGGCTTACATGAGCGGTTCAGAGAGGCGGTCATCATGCCTATCTTACGTATTTATTACACTCTTGCCGCGTCCCGTTCCTTGGCGCTAATTAATGCCAGCGCATGCCTTCGCTTCGGTTCTTAGGAATGTGACCTCTCGGTGCGAGTAGGTGAGAGGTGTCGAGGAACGGCACAGTGCGAAATTCCTTGGGGCCGACATGCTCAGTACAACAGCTCGCTTCGACAAGATCTCTGGCGAAAAAACTTGAGGCAAGCCACGCATTCCACCCTTTGCATGGCGGCCGGAATAAGCGAGGCGTGCTCGTCGCATACCACGTTGCCGGGCGCCGCGCGGCGGCGTGATCGCCCACTGCTTTCGCGCGACGCCACGTGGGCCGCACCGGAGCGGCGCGCCGCCGCCGCCGCCAGCCGCCACGTTAGCCGGGCGCCGGCGCAGCGGCGTGTCGCCCGCTGCTTCGCCGCCGCCACGTGAGGCCGGCACTCGGAGGGCGGCGTGCCGCCGCTTTGCCGTCAAAGCCGCCACGTTAGGCTGGCGCCGGAGAAGCGGCGTGATCGCCCACTGCCGCTTCGCGACGCCACGTGGGACCGCACCGGGCGGCGTGCCGCCGCTGCCGTCAAAGCCGCCACGTTAGTGGGCCGGCGCAGCGGCGTGTCGCCCGCTGCCGCCCGCCGCCCGTGGGCCGGCACCGGGCGGCGTGCCGCCCTTGCCGTCGGCCGCCACGTTGGTTGGCGCCGGCAGCGGCGGCGTGATCGCCCGCTGCTTCGCGCCGCCACGTGGACTAGCATCAACGAGACGGGTGTAAGCACCGCCGCTTGCTAAGCGCCACGTGGGCCACGCGCGCTTTGTGCGGCGAAGAGGTACCGGTGTATAATCGCCGACACTCGATGAACTCTACGGCGCTAGTGCCACCAAGCTCGACCTCGCTCGGCTATCATCAAGTCAGGATGTTCCCAGGCGACATCGAGAAGACGGCCTTCGCATCCATAGCGGCCTTTACGAGTTCCTGGTCATGCCTTTTGGCCTGACCAACGCGCCGGCAACCTTCCAAGCCTTGATGAACGAGGTGCTCCGTGGTTTCTGCGCCGTTTTGTCTGGTGTTCTTCGACGACATCCTCATCTTGACAAGGCGTGGTCCGAGCATCTCCAACCGCGTCCGCACCGTCTTCGCGCTCGTGACAATGACCTCGTCCTCAAAAGTCTAAGTGCTTCTTCGGTGAGCCCTCGTCGCATATTTAGGACACGTCATCTCCATGACGGTGTCGCTATGGATCTGCAAGCAAAGTCCGGTGCCGTGGTCATTGGCGAGGCCAGCGCAAGACGGTCGCGCCCTCCGCGGCTTCCTTGGCTTGGCGGGGTACTACCGCAAGTTCGTCAAAGCCTCACGGAGTATTGGCGGCTCCTCGCGCTCTACTGCCGCAAGGATGGTTTAAGCTGGTCGCGGAGGCCGAGCGCGCTTTCGATCATAAAGGGGCCCTGGCGTCGGCTTTTGTCCGCATCTGCCGTTCACCGCCATTCGTGGTAGAATGCGACGCTTCAGGTAGGCCATTGGAGTGGTGCCACCAACAAGCGGGCGTGGCCTTCTTGGTAGATCAATGGCGCCACACCACCAGGTCTTGCGGCGTATGAGCGCGAGCTGATCGGCCTCGTCCAGGCCGTCTGCCATTGGCGGCCCTACCTCTGGGGGCGCCCGTTCATCGTCAAGACGGATCACTACAGCCTGAAGTTTTTGTTGGACCAACGCCTAGCCACGATCCGCGGCACGGTGGGTGAGTAAATTCTTGAGGTTCGACTTCACCGTCGAATACAAGCCGAACGCACCAACATAAATCACCGGCGCTCTCTCACGCCGCGACATGGATGAGGGCGCCCTCATGGGCATCTCCGGGCCTAGCTTCGACATCGTCCGGGACCTTCGACAGGAGGCCGAGCACGACCCGACGATAATCACGCTGGCCGCACAAGTGGCCAACGGCACACTCGGGACTCCATGGTCTGTGGTGGATGGCATCCTCCTTCATGGCGGCAAATTTTATCTTCCACCAGGTTCCACGCTCCTACAGAAAGTGCTCCAGGGCATCCATGACACGGCGCACGAGGGCGTCGAAAAGACCTTGCGGAGGTTCCGCAGGGACTTCCACACGCCGCGCGTGTGAGCGGCCATCAAGACCGTCGCCATCGCTTGAGTGCGCGGCGCAACAAGGCGAGCATCTCCGCCCGCCCGACTTCTTTGTTGCCCTTCTGTGCCATCCACGGTATGGTCCGACATCTCCATGGACTTCGTCGAGCATCTACCTAAGGTGGGGGGCAAATCCGTGATCCTCACGGTGGTGGACAGATTCTCCAAGTATGCGCACTTTATTGCCTTAGCGCATCCATACTCAGCGGAATCCATGGCTGCAACGTTCTTCGCGGACATTGTGCGACTACATGGCGTGCCCACGTCTATCATCTCCAACCGCGACTCAGTGTTCACTTCTACCTTTTGGCAGGCCCTCTTCGCGCTTTTAGGCACCAAGCTCCATATGAGTTCGACATTTCACCGCAATGATCGGCCAGTCGAGAGGCCGTCAACAAAGCTATAGCTATGTATCTTCGGTGGATGACGGGTGACCGACCTCGGCAGTGGCTTAAATGGCTACCTTGGGCTGAATTCATCTACAACACCTCCTTCCATTCAGCCACGAAGAGACTCCATTCAAAGTGGTCTATGGTAGGACCCTCCGGCTATTCGGTCATATGAAGCGAGGGTGTCGGGTTCATGGTGGCCGCCGCCATGGAGGCAATTTGTTCTTGGTCGATGTTAGGGCTAGGTTGCTCTGAGCCCAAACCGTGGCTAAGAAATACTACGATCGCGGGCATCGTCAAGTATCATTCTTAGTTGGGGCTGGGTATGGTTCTACAGTCGCCATCGGGCTCAAGATCGCTACAAAGATCGCCCAAAAGGCAAGCTGCGTCTGCGATACTATGGCCCTTACAAAGTCTTGGCTGTGATCAATGAGGTGGCATACTGGCGGCATTGCTTACCGCAAGCGTCTCCATGATGTGTTCCATGTGGGTCTTCTCAAGAAATTCATGGGCACCCATGGTACACCACCACTCTGCCTTGATGCATTTTGGTCTTTGCCCAAGCTACTCCTGCCCGTGCGGTCAAAATAAGGCTTGCCCGTGGCGTTCGCCAAGTGCTCATTCAGTGGGCAGATCAACCGGCTTCGGCATCTACTTGGGAAGATGTGGAAGATTTTCGTCGCCGCTATCCTACTTGGCAACTTGAGGACAACACAGCTTGTCGAGGGAAGATGTTATGTGGGGCCGCACCTATAGCCGCCGGCCAAAGGCAAGCTAGAGGGCTGGGTATTCGGTTTAGGTATGATTGGATTGGATTGGGTTTAAATTGATTTGGTTAAGATCAGGATTCCTTTTTAGGAGAGTTTGTTAGGAAAGGCAAATAAGGCTGCTGGCCTATATATGTACGCCGCATGGCATGAATAAAGAACAAGCAAGAATTAATCTTTACCTTACCTCTTCCCTCTAGTCTTATCTCCTGCTATTCATCATTGATCGGAGGCGTCCCGCCAACGATCATCACCTCCGGAGCCGAGGGCCAGTGCCGCCGGTTCCCCCCTTGCCACCACAGAGAAGGACCCTGGTCCATAACAAGTGAACAGTGGATAAAATTGCCTCTAATATCACGCTGTAGTTGATTATGTCATTGAAATTCAGATTCTGAAACAATGACAGTGTTAGTTATACTCCATATGCAATATGGTCACAGGGAATCGTTAAGTGCTTTTTGACTTTAAGAAACCACGTCGTTCGCTCAGCTTTTATTAAAGCTAAGACTTTAGCAGTTTACAAGAGAAGGAAAAGTAACTGTTGGGGTTGCCAGCTCGCTAATACAGACCAAAGGACAAACTAACAGGATTACTATGAGGCCGTGCTTTTCGACAATCTGTGACACAAGTGGTGTAACTTATTAAACCTCAAAGCCACACAAGAGTAACTAATTATAAAATATATACTCTCGTACAAGTAATCCATGTAATGTAATGCACGCCGGTTTTCAACTCAGCCACCGAACTGAACCCCCAGCTGACCTTACTCCTCTATGATTATGAATAGCATCCATCTATTATTATTTTTTCTCATTTTAATTTCTGATACACGCTCCTGTAATATTCAAACAGCAAATCAAATGGAAAACACAGCTCATCCACCTCAAGCTGGTGCAAATACCGCAAGGAGCTAGAGCGCCTCATCCACCTCCTCATCATCAGCAAGGGCGGCCCCCGCAGAAGCAGATAAGACCGTATCAACAACAAGGCAGGAGGCCTTAGCAACAGAATCTGGAGTCGAACAAAGTTGAGGAACGAATCGTCATTGATCCAAGGTACCGAGGCCTAACTTGCTTTAACTGCGGCGAACCTGGGCATTTTGTTGGTATTTGTAAGAAACCTAAAGTATGCTTCATATGTGCGGTACCTGGACACCATATGAATGTTTGCCCTACTTGGTCTAAAATGCTGCCTCAAGCTGCTTACATAGGTAGTGCTGGTAGAGGTTTGGGCTTTTATCATTTGGATTTGCCTACAGTAGAATCCACTCAATGGTTGAACTTGAAGACTTGTGGTATCGTTAGGGTGAAAAGAGGAGAGATTACTTTGTCGGAACTGGAGAATGAATTGTCTGAAATATATTGCAGAGAGTGGCCATGGCAGATCAGAGAATTGGATGTGGGTAAATTTCTTGTCTGATTTCCGCCACATAAGAAAGTGTCAGATATTAAAAATTATCCTTCATTCAACTTAAGAAAGGAGGGTGTGGAAGTGGAGGTTTTAGAGTGGATTGGTGAGCTGGAAGCTTATGGAGAGTTGAAGGAGGTGTGGATACAGATAAGAGGTATCCCTCCTAAATGGTGTGATTGGTCAGTTTTTGCTCAAATTTCTTCTGGGTTGGGTATTATGGTTGATGTTGATTGGTCCGGTTTATTCAAATCCTTCTATGAGATGGCCAGGGTTAAAATAGCTTGTAGAAATCCTGAACAGATTCCTTTGGAACGGTTGTTTGAAATGGACAAGAAGCTGTATTTGATATCGTTTGTGGTTGAGGAATATACCCAGGAGCAGGATGGACCTTCAAACCCTAATGAAGATGATGATGATGATGATGGTCATGCGGAGGATGATGAAGAGGCTGATGATTTAGGGGATCAGGACAGCGAGCAAACTAATATGGAAGTTGACAAAAATAAGACTCAGCAAAAGGGACTTAAGCCAACATCCCCAAATGATGGTAAGTCTTGTGAGGGATATAAGTCAGTTCATTTTTTGGATGAAATGGAAGATGTAATTGATCAGGCTGAACAGCTCCAAGAATATATGAACCTCAGTGGCAGGACTGTTATTGGAATAGAAGGTGGTCAAAGAGAGGATGTTTTGATAACTCCTGAGCAGAAGGATAAAGTTACAGAACAAGATGTTCATGTGTATGAAAAAGAAATGTGTGGGGGAGTTTCGGAGGGGACTTCTACAGAACATTCGAAATGGGAAGCATTTAACATGCTGGCTGGGGATGGCAGGAAGTTGGACACTGACTCTATTTTGAAAGATATGGAGTTGGCTGATTCTAAATCTGAGGAAGAAGTGGAGATTGGAGAGGAGGTCTTAGCTCTTGATCACGTGAATAGTATGGGAGGTGGATTACTGGTTGAATTTAATAAGTGTACCCAAGAGAAGGAAGGGGCTGTCCAGGTTGAGACAGATGTCCTGGTGGCTACACAACCGGAAGTTAAATGGGGACCATCTTTGAGGATGGAGCGACCTAGAAGATTTACTGAAGATGGCAAAACAGTTATGCAGAGAGCTCAAGATTATGTGAAGTATAAGAATCTGGAATCTCAAAAATATCCAAAAAGTGGTAACTCTTTTTACTCTTTACCTAATGAGCAATTAATTGACATGGCTTCTAAGGTTGATGTGAGATTAGGGATTGATCCTATAAATATAGTTGAAAATGTTGAGAAGATGAAAAAGATAGAAGTTGAAAGGGTTGCGGCTTTTGAAGCTAATAACCCGGATTTACTTCTTCCTGTGGATTTAGATGATAGTTTAGTTCATACTGCTTTTTACCCATTGATGGGAGTATCCCCACACAAAACCTTTCCAATTATGGGAGGTATGGAGATGGATAAGGAAAAGACTTGGTCTTAGGTGGTGAGTAATACAAAACCAAGATTTAATGATGAAAGGAGCATTCTGGAACATTAGAGGCTTGAATAAAAAAGGTAGAAATGCTGGGATTTCTGATTTTATTGTTAACAATAAGTTAGATTTTATAGGTATTCGTGAAACTAAGAAAAAAACTTTGAGGAGTATGTGTTAAGAGATATTAATAGAGATTACATTTGGAATTGGTTACCCGCTATTGGTATACGGGGTATTTTGGTTGGTTGCAATTCTAACAAGTTTGAGTTAATTGTTTGGGCTGTTTTAAGTTACGTATGTCATGTACTATCAAAAATAATATTGATAACTTTGTTTGGAGATTAGTGGTGGTGTATGGCTCCCCTTATGAAGAGGGCAAGCAGTATTTCTTAGATGAGCTGCATTCTATTATGAATGGCTGGGATGGTCCTACAATCTTTGGGGGCGATTTTAATATGGTTAGAAGACAGTCTGAAAAAAGTAATGGAGTGATTAATCACCATTGGGCCTCTCTTTTAAATGATTGGTGTAATACATGGGGAATGATTGAGCTGAAAGATCTGTCTAGGTCTTATACTTGGTGTAATAATCAAGAGCAGCCTATTATGGCAGCACTTGATAAAATAATTGTGACTACTTCCTTTGAACAGCATTATCCTGGAGCTGTGGTTAAGGCTGGGTCTAAAGCCATTAGTGATCATGTCCCTTTAATTTTTGATTTTGGTGCTGTGGAAGGCAGGAAGCAGAAAATTTTTAGATTTGAGAAGTGGTGGCTGAATAGACCAGACTTTGTTGAGTTGGTTGAGAGGTCTTGGAACTCTCCTTGTGCTCTATCAGACCCTTTAGAAGTTTGGCAATTCAAGATTAGAAGTTTGAGAAAAAAAATCAGAGGTTAGGCTTTGAATGCCAACTCTGAGATGAAAAGATATAAAGATGAATTAATAAAAGAAATTGATGTTCTTGATTTAAAAAGGGAGGCTTCTCAGTTTTCGGAGGATGACAGAAATAGATTAAAGGTGTTGGTGGATGATTTGAATAAAATTTGGAGTATTGAAGAGATAAAAGCTAAACAAAGATCTAGAGACAGGGATGTTAAGGAAGGAGACAGAAATACTGCCTATTTTCATACAGTTGCTAACCAGAGGAGAAGAAAAAAACAAATTAGTGTCCTTGAGGGCATTAATGGTCCTGTAGAGGATACTAAGAGTATGCTTGATTTGGCAGTTAACTTTTACAAAGATCTGTTTGGTCCTGAGGATAATCTAAATATCTCCTTAGATGAGAATTTCTGGGACTTGAATGATAAAATTAAAGATGATGAAAATGGGATGTTGGAGTCCCCTTTTTCTGAGGCTGAGATCAAAGAGGTTGTCTTTGGTTTTTATGCAGATGGGGCTCCAGGCCCTGATGGCTTCTCTTTTATGTTTTATCAAAGGTTTTGGGATTTGATGAAAAAGGATTTGATGTTCTTGTTTCATTGCTTTGATAATAGTGCCCTGGACCTTTCTAGATTAAACTATATTATCATAATTCTAATCCCAAAAGAAAATGAAGCAAAGTCTTTGAAGAAATTTAGACCTATTAGTTTGATTAACTGTAGCTTCAAGATCTTCTCCAAAGCCTTGAATAATCGGCTGGTTAAAATTGCTGATAGAATTATTGCTCCTAATCAAACGGCCTTTATTAAAGGTAGGTTTATTTTAGAGAGTGTTATGGCGGCACATGAAATTATTCATGATGTGGCTACTAGGAAAGATCAAGGTGTTGTATTCAAGATTGATTATGAAAAAGCTTATGATGAGTGTTTTGGAGTTTCCTTGAGGATATCTTTGCTTGAAGAGAGGCTTTGGTGAGAAGTGGATTAATTGGATCAAGAATGTGGTGATAGGAGGACATATGTGTGTGAGAATAAATGATGAAAATAGCGTGTCTTTTAAACTGGTAAGAAATTTGAGGCAAGGTGACCCTCTTTCCCTTTGCTTTTTAATTTAGTGGTTGATGTTTTCTCTAGGATGCTTATTAAAGCTGCTCATAGGAATTTGATAGAAGTTATGATGACTAATGTGTGCCCGGGAGGTGTAATTAGCCTCCAGTATGGAGATGATACAGTGTTTTTCTTGAAAAATGATCTTGATAAGGCTAGAAACTTTAAGTGGCTGCTTTCCTGCTTTGAGCAATTATTTGGGATGAAAATCAATTATGATAAAAGTGATTTGATGTGTGTAGGCTTAGAAGAAGGTGATAAGAAAAAACTAGCTAGACTTTTCTGTTGCAATTTGGGTTCGTTTCCGTTTAAGTATTTAGGAGTTCCTTTACATTTTGCAAAATTGAGAAGGGAAGATATTCAGCCGGTGGTTGACAAAGTTATTAAAAGGGTTGCTGGTTGGAGAGGGCGTTTATTATCTTATGGTGGTAGATTGACCCTGTTAAAATCTTGCCTAGCCAGTATTCCCATTTACTTGTTGTCAGTTATTAAATTTCCTAAGTGGGCAATTGAGGAGCTTAATTCTCAGATGGCGCACTTTTTCTGGAATGATAATGGCCAGAATAATCGTTATCACTTAGCAAACTGGCAGCTGATTGCTTAGAAGAAAGATTATGGTGGTCTAGGTGTTCCTGATTTAAGGAACTTGAATTTATGTTTGCTGGCCTCTTGGGTTTCTAGGTACTATTTGCGTTGTGATAGTCTCTGGAGGCAAATTGTAGATACTATGTATAATTCGCAAGATCCTAACCTGTTTTGTTGTTCGAATGTTAAGGCTTCCCCCTTTTGGAAGGGTGTGCTCTGGGCTGCTAAAGCTGCTAAAATGGCCTTTATGTGGAAAATTGGTGATGGTAGAAGCGTTAGGTTCTGGGAGGATCATTGGTTCGGCACATCTAGTTTAGCTATTCAGTTTTGGCCCCTTTATGTGCTTTCATTGCAAAAGAACATTGTAGTTAAAGAGGCCTGGGATGGTCAAAATTTGAAACTCTCTTTTACAAGGAATGTTTCTCAGAGGCTAATGAACATGTGGCAAGATTTGGTGAGTGTGGCTGAGTCCATTGTCTTTAGTGAAGATTGTGATTCCATCGTTTGGCAGTTTAATTCAAAAGGGGTATACACAATTCAATCTCTATATGCTGTTATTAGTTTTCGAGGTATCCAGCCTATGTTCATTCCTGCTATGTGGAAGATTGTTGTTCCACCTCGTATCCATGTTTTTCTTTGGCTTTTGGCTAATAATAGATTGATGACTCGGGATAATCTCAGTAAAAGACAAAAACTGGATGATATTACATGTTTCTTTTGCACTGATGCTGAAACCATCTCACATTTATTCTTTACTTGCTGTGTTAGTAGAGCTGTTTGGCAAGAGGTGGCTGATGTTCTGAATCTGAATATAGGTGAATCTTTTGAGAATGTGGCCAGATTGTGGATTAGCAGGAAAAAACATGCGGTGGTGAATTTTTGTACTTCTGTTGTGCTTTGGACGTTGTGGAAACTGAGGAATGCGTTGTGTTTTCAAGGGGAGCTTTGGAGGGATATCCGAGTGGTGATTGGCCAGGTGGCAAGAAGGTTGAGAAGCTGGATGGCGCTGCTGAAGGAAGCCCAGAGAGTGCAAGTAGAAGTTGTGGCAAAAAATCTGGAAGAGAGAGCTGGCTGGGTGATAAGGCTCGGTTGGAATCAAAGGAATATTGCAAGAAGCTTAGATCAGCAGAACTAGCGAAATCTAGGGGGACTTTGTTTGCTTGTGTTAGTCATAATCGTTGATGTTTGGAAAAGATAGTAGTCAGGCTCAGTATTGGGAGAGGTTGTTAGTCTGGCTCAGTTTCCGTTTCTTGCTTCTGGGCTTACTGTCCGGCAAAAATGCTGTCAGGTCGAAAGGCGTCAGTCTCAAAAATGCTTGAATAAGAAGTTCTTGTGTTTAGTCTGGTAGTTTACCTCTGTTTTGTCAGGTTTAGCTTACCTTCTCTCTGTCTCAGGAGATGGTAGTGCCCTAAAGTGCTTCTGTTATGACTGTTCTGGTCTGTTTGTGACTGAACTTGTAAGCTGGTAATCCCAGCAGAACCTTATATGTTTGCTTTCAGTAAAGCTGGGCCTTATGCCTGTTTTCTAAAAAAAAAAACACAGCTCATGGACACATTGTGGTTGCCAAATTAACAGAATCTACACAGCAATCATCTCATAAAAAACACACTACTTAGAACCCCACTGTTGCTCAAGCTGACTACCATAGCCCAATTTGCAGCAATCGCATGTGGTGTTGAGCAATAAAGGGGCCAGGAGCCCAGAGGAGTTGCTAGCACCATCCGCAGTTTCTATACATCAAATTCGGCCTGAAAAACGAAACAATTGGGCCGAAAAACACAAAACAGTTGGCTCCCACCACCCCGTAATTTACCCTACTCGCCACGAGTCGTGCGTTCGTGTTCATCCATCCGCCTCATCAGAACAATTGATTGAAGCGGCCCCAAAACCCTGATGAATCGATCTGATTCTCTCATCCAGAGTTCCAGACACGTACCATGCATGCACACACCAAGCGCGCACGCGTCTTGTTCGATCGCGTGCGCGCAATGTGCTCGCCCGTGTGGCCTTACCAGATCGACGCGCCCTGGGGAAAAATTCTCACGGTTTGCACCCAATAATCCGCACAAATCCATCCCACCACGCGCAAAAGCATCGCGATCGCCCCCGCGCGTGCGCTGATTCACGTGGGCAGGAACATCACACCAGTTCAGTTGCTCCGATCCAACCCCACCCGCGTCACACGCGCACGTCGTGGTCGCGTTTCCGACCGTGTGCGCGTGCGTGTGTGTACGCGTGCTCGTATGAGAGAGTATGGGCAACGAGAGTGGGGGACACACCTGGACTCCCCGCTCACCGCAGCCGCGACGCGCCGCCGTTGCCCATCCACCTGCGCCCGCTCCTGCTCGTGCGGCCGCCGCACTGGAAGAGCGGTTCGCCCCGCAGCGCCATCGCTCCCGAGCGCACGCGCCGGTCTCGCCGAGGGCGCAAAGCCACGCGACCAAATGGACGCCGACTGGCAAACCGCCGTGCGTGGGGTCCGTCCGCACGCGCGACGGCGGGTGGAGAGGAGGGGAGAGCGTGGTGGGACTGGGAGGGAGGCGGGGAGTGGGGCTTCGCTAAGCTTCCAGAGGGGTTTCGGTGGCGTTGGCGCGCGAATAAGTCAATAACCGGGAGTGAGACGTGTAAATAACGGAGAGGATGGGCAGGGGAGGGGGGACAAATGGCAGTAGTTTTTTGGCCTTTTTGGGTTGTCAGTTTGCGCAAAAACCCTTGAGGGAAATTTATTTATTTTCTGCAATTCTCTGGGTGCATGATGCTTATCATGCTTTAAAATGTTGAGTAGTGCTTGATGTTTTTACTTCTACTATAAGTTATGTAAATTTTAAAGTAATTAAAGGGGTAAGTAATTATTATTTACTTTTCACTTATATTATAATATTTATGTAATTTTAAAAAAGAAAAACATAAAACACCTCTCTAGCATGTTTCATCCGTATCCATTTCTTGCAGATTTATACCCTCTACCATTGTAAATATTTGCAGTGGTAAGGTAAAGAAAAAATTCTCTATATACCCTTGAGATTTGTCTCAATCAATTTGCTACTAGGAAAAATGTAATTCACTATATGTCACCGAGTTCGTTTTTCTTGTGCCCTTCCGCGCCACTTTAGTTAGCTCTATTAGGTCACCTTGCCATTATCCCCGTAAAACATGTAAGTTTTTCTCTAAATGCCAATTTTGCACATATGCAAGTGCCTTCTTCACTCTCCTCGACTCTGTTCTCTCCACGCCAGTGACGAGGAGACCGAGTTAACGTACACATGAGCTGCGCCTGGCGACGAGGATACTAGCACTCTAGCAGGTGCTTCGCCAAAGAGCGGAGGCGGCCGGATGTCACGGACGTGGGCCGTGGTTGGTGGGTTGGCCCACCAGGCTGAGAAGGGGAAAGCACTACAAAGCAAAAGAGCGACTGCCAGGCAGGGGATCGGACAACAGACATACGTTCAACCCTTCTTCTTCGTTTCTTTCTCCTCTGCTGTGAACCTTCTTCCTCCCATTCTTCTCTGTTCTGTTCTCACCCAATTAGCCAAAACTCTTGTAATCTGCATCCTGAGGTAGCGGGTTCATAACATTTGGTATCAGAGCGTTCGATCCAGTCATGGCTGATGCTTTTGAGAGAGCAATCGCAGCGAGTGACCGAATCATGGAGTCGTGCGAAGCGCTCGTGGAGTTGAGCAAAATGCGATTTATGGAGGTCGCCACCACCGCGAAGCTCGCGATGGCGGCCGGCCGCGACGGGCCCAGTCTTCGCGCCCCGGACACCGGCAGTTCCTCGCCGGTTCTTCACCAAAACGCCGTCCGGCGTCCGACCATCTGCGCTTCTTGGTTCGGGGTGAGTCGTGCAAGATGTCCGTGGCAAGGCCGACGAGGACGGGAAGATGGTGTCGCGCGTGAGGTGTTTGTGAGAATCTGCGGTGGAGAAGAGGACACGGTTCTAGTGTGGCGGCGTGCAAGAAGGTGTTCCGCTCCTACCGGCGCTTCGGCGCCATCGCGCCAAACAACGTCTTGTGGCGGCGCGGCGGCTGCGCGCCATCACATCGCTTCTCCTCCTCGGCGCAGCGAGTTCGCCTCCATCGTCGCCTTCGAGCGCGCCCGGCAGCGTCTGTGAGTTCGCCGCCAAGATGGCGCTTCCGGCTGCGACATCGTGCGATGCCGCAGCGTTCAAGGAAGCCGTGGCGGCCGTGGGTCAGCTTTGCCGCCGCGCCATACTTCCCGTGATGATCCAAAGCGGCTTATTCAACTCGAGGTGCGGCGGTTTTGTGCACATGAGGTGTTCGATGAAAGGTCTCGAGGCGCAGCATCCTCATCGGCGTTGGTACCAGCGGCTTCAATCGCAGCGTCAACGGAGGTGGACACGTGGTGAAGCACAACCCTCTGACGCCTTCGCCGCTGCTGGGCGGGCTCAAGACCCTCGTCACCGTCGGCTGCGCTTGACCTCGGCGACGGAGGGAAGCGGGGTGAAGAGAGAGAGGATCGAGTCCGGGGGCTACAACAACAACAAGAGCCCCAATTCTGCCGGCGAGGTGAAGAGCTTCATCGTCCACCTCCAAGTGCCTGCACCATCGTCGTTGGAGGGCGGTGCGGCGAAGATGTTCACGGCGATTCCACCACTCTGGTAGTGACGGCAATGCTCCACCGATCCAAGTCGTCTGTCGGTTCAAAGGCCCAAGCCGCAAGCCGCCGTCTTCTTTGAAAGTTCCCATTCCCATGGTCGTGAACCATATCGTCCGATTCGGCGTCTTTGAGATGGTTGACAAGCTGCGTCCAAAACAAGATGGAGGTGCTGGTCGCTTTGGGAACAAATGCTGCCTACTTCTATTCTGTGTATATAGTTTGAAGGCACTAACATCAGACTCATTTGAAGGACAAGAATGTTTTGAAACTAGTGCTATGTTGATATCTTTAATATTCTTTGGGAAAATATCCGGAGGTGGCAAGAATGGGGAAGACATCGATGCTTTGTCAAAGTTAGTGAAATTGCACGAAGCAATTTGTTCTTCTCACTTTGGACAAGGACGGAAATGCCATTTCAGAAACGAAGATCAGCACCCAGTTACTTCAAATAAGTGATGTCATTAAGATTGTCCCTAGTGACAAAGTCCCCGTTGATGGTGTTGTCATCAAAGGCCAAAGCCAGGTTAATGAAAGTATGATAACTGGGAAAGCAAGGCCCATTGCAAAGAAACCAGGAGACAAGGTTATTGGTGGTACTGTTGAAGCAGCTCAACTTGCAAGAGCTCCAGGGCAGAAGTGGGCAGTCAAGGGCGGAAGTGATATCAAAGCTGCTGCTACTCGCTCTGCTGGCAATGATGAATTTATTGGATCCCTGATTGTTGATGCTAATGACAAAGTGGGTCCTGATGTTGTTCTTTCAATCGAGTCTCCTTCGTATTTTGAGACTACTGTTGAGGTTGAAGAAGGGATGGAGATAGGCTGTGGTTACATTGCCCCTCCTTCTGCCATCTCTACTGGTGGTTTCGGATATGGAACTCAGGCTGGAGGTGAGAGCGCTGATTTCCTTATTGTTATGAGGAACACTGATGCCATCAAAACTTTTAGTGGAAATGCACATCCGTCAGTTGGGGCCGGTGTTAATGCTTCTGCTGGACATTTTGGAAGAGTGGCAACTGATGCCTTTAGGTTTGCTAGCGGTGATCTTGGAATGGAGATTCCAGTTGCGAAGATATTCCTTGCACAGAAGATGATGATTTACAAGTGCAACCTTGCCGGCAAGCCTGTGGTTCTTTGTTACTCGAATCTTTGGAATCGATGATCAAACTCCCCAGGCCAACTCGTGCCGAGGCCATTGACGTTGCAAAGACTGTTTTTGATGGAACTGGCTGCATCATGCTTAGTGGTGAGAGCCCTGCTGGAGCATCCCTTGAGTTGGCTGTGAAGGTCATGGCTCGTATCTATGTTAAGGCAGAGTCTTCCCTGGACTATGAGTCTGTCTTCAAGGACTTTGTGCCAAAGATGCAGGAGGGCCAGAGCTTCCTCTACATTATTGACCGATGTGCTGATCAAGTGAGGAGCAGAAGTCTGTACTTGCAATTACCATGGGACCCTGGTGGTGACCACATGTGCAGTATAAGGTTTGCTATCATCGGCTTGGGGACAAGCCGAAATTCAAGGAGGGAGGAATGTCACGGACGTGGGCCGTGGTTGGTGGGTTGGCCCACCAGGCTGAGAAGGGGAAAGCACTACAAAGCAAAAGAGCGACTGCCAGGCAGGGGATCGGACAACAGACATACGTTCAACCCTTCTTCTTCGTTTCTTTCTCCTCTGCTGTGAACCTTCTTCCTCCCATTCTTCTCTGTTCTGTTCTCACCCAATTAGCCAAAACTCTTGTAATCTGCATCCTGAGGTAGCGGGTTCATAACACCGGAGTTGGGCCAGTGACGAGGAGGCCGAGCTAACGTACACATGAGCTGCGCCTGGTCACGAGAATACTAGCAGGTGCTTCGCCAAAGAGCGGAGGCGGCCGGAGTTGGGCCAGTGACAACGAGTTTGAAGGTACGGTTGTGGCGACGGTGATCTACTAGTGATGAGACAGTGAGTCGGTGCTAGGAATGAACTCCGGAGGTAGCGGCGGAAGTGGTGATGCGAGTGGTGTGGCCTGGAACGCGACAGGGCGGTGGAAACGGCGGCGGCAACGCGGTAGCAACCGGCTTCAAAGGGGACAGGATGAGGATGTCTAGGAGCTTCATTGGAAGGTCTAGAAGCTAGCTGCGGGAGAAATTTGGGAATGATCAACCATGGACAACGAATTTTGTGGTGGAGCGCAAAAGGGGGCGATAGCAGTTTCGCTCCAATTACCGCGATAGAGACAATGGCTACTGCTGCAGCTTTAGCTCCGGGCGGCTGTGGAGGTGAGATGGCCAATCTCCAAGAAGAACAACTTGGGCTTTTATAGGGCGAGGGGAGGGGGGGTGAGGGCGATTTCATCTTTTGCATGCCACTTAACAGGTTCAAGGTAGGGTTACGAAAGTGCCAGTAACTCTTCCAACAGGTAGCTCTGAATGGATTATTGGATTATAAGGTGTGGCATTACGTTTCAGAGCATAATCAACATTGACGTGTGGCCCCTTACAATTATGGTGGAACCAGATTCTTCTGACAAAGAAAGTAAACATTTGGATGATTGGCGTGACTTTTCCCAGATGTCAGCTGGATGATGTTGTTTGATGCATATGACGATACATATATGAATTCCTGACCTGGTTATTTTGTTGTGTTAGAGATTGATCTTTCTACTTCAGCTTGGTGAACCAAAAACTGAATTAATCAAACTAAAATATGTCGGTTCATTCGATTCGGTTTTTAATTTTGACGGAAGAAATTTGGAGTATGGTTTTCAAAAACCTAATTATTTAAAAATAAAAAAAACCAAGCAAAAAAAGAATGCCACCCCTATCAATAAGAGGAGGCTAGTAGCTAGACCTGAGCAATGGGCTATGTCGTTTTGAGTTGGCCCTAGACATGGTCAGTCCAGCATGCCTCAAAGCATGGTATGGCACGAACGTTATCACTCCAAGCTTGGCACGGCACAAATGATAGACCATGCTGAGTCTAGAAACTCAGTACGTAGGCGATCCAATCTAGCATGATCAAGAGCAGTGCTTCAATGCATTCCCTCAAAATACAAACTGCACAAATCTTGAAGCAAACGAAGGGGTAAGTAATCACTATCTATCATTCATTCATACTTTAATATTTGTGCAACTGTCAAAAGGAAAAGTATGGAAGCACCTCTCCATGATCAATTAGGCCATGACTAGACCGATTAAGTACGAAAGTAGTCCTTTCATAAAAAAACATCCTATCTAAAGCCCATCTCATCATCAACTACCTTCCCAGCGGTTCAGTCCATCATCAAATGTTACCTCTCCCCTTCGCCTTCTACCATGACCCATCCGGCACAGACATCTTCTCTTTCTCTTCTCTTACCCTCATCCACACCTGCTTCCTCCCCACGTTGTCCCCTCCTTGTTGTCTCCTAACCGCCTCAGTGCTAGATCCAGCGCCCTTCAGCCATGTTACCACTGGATACGGCCATACGGTACCTCACCACTAGCTTCACCGACCATCCCGAGGAAGAAGACGATAGCGACCGGAAGGAAGAAGACGGTGACACCGCCGGATCTCAACGATCCTCACAGCCATGGTGTCGGATCTAGCAGTCTTCAGCCATGCCGCCGCAAGATCTGGCCTTCCTGCACCGCATTGCCATCGTCCTCGGCCACCATGCGCATTCTTCCCCGACGCTAGTGCTTTGCTCGCCTCGGGACAAGCTGCACTCCATCCTCGTGACTACGACAGCAGGTGCCCCACTCATCCCCGATTCCTTTCTTGTGCTTTGCAACAATTCAAATGGACCGAGCTTGGACCGATACGGCACAACAACGTGCTAATGGCGCGTGCTTGGGTTTGTAGAAGACAAGTCGGGCTGGCTTGAACTGGCCCGATTGGTTGCTCGAGCCATGATGGCACAACACGGTTTAGATCCATGACCCATAGAACACATACCATGTCGGTCCGATTCGGTTCAATACCTAGGTCTAATAAATGAAGCATTCTCTGCAAGGATACAAGATTAGAAATTTTTTCTTATTAAAAACCACATCATTTCGATATAGCCAAATTGACTAATACAAAAGCGGCAGCCCCAATAAAAATGTAAGCCCTTAAATCTTTTCTCAACGTCAATAAACAACTCCCAAATATATTTAGCCATACTACCAGAAGGTAACAAATTATAAACGGCTTGAATGACATGCTGAAACAAACAAATTATCAGTAAAAAAACAGTGGTGCTATATCCTAAGCTTTTGATACACGTTCAAGTCTGGTTCCCCCGACGTGTCATCGGCTCCCCATGTCACGAAGGCCGCGTGTACACGTCAACTTTGCCACGCGCGCAGCCACGCACTATGACACTATCTAATATCAAACTTCCCCCCTCTCGTTTTACTTATTTACGTTTCCACTCTCATAGCCTTTTTAGCCCTACGAAAAATGCAACGGTAGAAGAAAATAAACTCGCCTACTCCTTCCCGATCCGTACGAACAGTGCGTAGATTAAGTTCACATTAGGACTTATCTGAAAAATCGTAGGTAAAGTGAACTTCATGGAATTGTGGTCTCCTTAATAGCAGGCAGGCAACGAAAGCACCTGTTCGCAAATTCGGATTACTACCGTGCGATGCAGCTCTTGTCTCTCCGTCGGCGTCGCCCGAGCAAGAAAGAACACGAGTCAGAAGTGGCAGCATGGAACCCGCTTGTTCTGATAAAAAATCAAGGTCAATGGAGAGGTGGGAGAGGGGGTAGAAGCAAAGGGGAAGAACGACTCGTCGAAGACAACATGCCGTGAGATGATGATGCGTTTGGAGGACAAGTCAAGGTAGCGATACCCTTTGTGATTGACCGAATAGCCGAGAAAGACACAAAGAGTGGAGCGAGGTGCGAGTTTGTGAGGAGCAGTGCTAGAAAAATTGGGATAGCAGACGCAACCAAATACGAGGAGGTGAGTATAGGTAGGGTGAGAGCCATGGAAGGCAAAAAAAAAGGAGTGGAGTGAGAAATAGTGAAGGTAGGCCGGATGTTCAATAGATACGTGGGTGTGTGGAGAGCTTCCACCCAGTATGAAGGAGGCAGACTGGCCTGAAAGAGAAGAGAATGAACAACATCGCTGGTGGTGCGGATTGCTCGTTCAGCTTGACCATTCTGTGGGGATGTATATGGACATGACAAGCGAAGTGCAATACCATGTGTGAGGAAGAAGGACCGGGATATGGCGTTGTCGAACTCGTGGCTGTTGTCACATTGAATGGTTTTAACGGTAGTATTGAATTGAATTCGAACATAAGCGAGGAAATAAGAGATGGTAGGAAACGTCTCAGATTTGAGACGAAGAGGATAGGTCCATAAAAAATGAGAACAGTCATCGAGAATAAGGAGATAATACTTGTAACCTGAAACGCTAGTAATGGGAGATGTCCACAGATCATAATGTATTAAATCAAACTTATTGGCAGCACGATGGCTGGAGGAACCAAACGGAAGACGAACATGGCGGCCAAGTTGGCAAGCATAACAGGTCGAGTTGGGTTTGTTTTTATTACATGGGATAGTCGAGGAACTAGCTAGCCGAGAAAGAGACTCGTGGCCAGGGTGTCCGAGAAGACGATGCCATAGAGCCTGAGAAGAAGTGTTGGCAACAAGGGCATAAGGAGAAGCAATCGTCAGAGTGAAGGAGTAGAGGTCCCCAGAGCTATTGCACCTGGTGATCGTGCTCCTAGTACGAAGGTCCTTCACAAAAAAAATGAAATGGGTCAAACTCAATGGAACACTGGTTATCAATAGTGAATTTACGAACTGAAATGAGGTTTTTGATTATGTAGGGTGTGACGAGGACATGACAAAGTGTGAGGGGTCCTCGATTGCTGGGATAGGAGATATAACTAGTGGCCGTGACTGGCAAGTGAGACCCATTGCCAACGATAATGTTGGTCGGGCAAGAGGGAGAGGTAGGGTGGGATGATGAGAGGTTACCAGCATCCGAGTCATGTGTGAAATCGCACCAGAGTCCATGTACCACTCCGCAGTGGTGAGAGGCGGAATTAGGGTCATGGTGTTGAAGGCATTAGCCAGAGACTGCTGGTCCCATCTAACTCGGCCATGGGAGTCCAGGGCTCGAGCGTGGGAGGCTGCCACATGGACCTGGGATCAGAGCCAGGTGGAGACGTGTCGGTAGTGGAGGCCGCTGCCAAGGCATGGGGAGCCTGATGAGGCCCTGATGTAGGAGGGTGCCTGAGAACACCTGGGCCCTAATGGGGCCAAAGCCGAACTGTGCTCATCCAGGGATTGTAGTAGGATGGCACGGTCGGAGTCCGAGGGGGGGGCATTGCCCGTGGGGTTGCCCCAGTGGAGTTGTTGGGGCGTCCGCCACCCCCACCGTTGCCGCTACCACCTCCGCCACCATCGTTACCTCCACCACGACGATGGTTGCGGTTATTGTTGTTACCGCGACCATTGTTGTTGTGAGGTGCGCTGGGGGTGGTGCTAGAGGAGGCGCCACCACTGGGAGATGGGCGCCCCCCACTGGAAGGCGATGTAGAGGCGACAAAGGCAGTGGATATGGTGCTCGAGTCGTCGTTCTGGGTGATCTCCTCCAGAAGAAGTTGGGACTGAGTGTCCACAAAGGTGGGAAATGGCCGCTGAGTGCGAATAATGGCCTTCACAGTGTTGAACTTGGCAGAAAGATCTTTTAACATGTTAAGGATGAGTGTGCGGTCATTGATGGGCTCACCCAAGTCGCCGAGAGTGTCAGCCATGCTCTTTAGCCACCGACAGTAGTCAGTGATGGAGAGATCGCCCTGCTTGAAGGACTGAAACTCAGCCTCGACGTAGAGGGCCCAAGTTTCCTAGTTCCTGAGGAACTGTTGCTTGAGGCTAGCCCAGGCAGAGCGTGCTGTGGCGACGGGAGACATGACAACTTCTATAAGACCAGTGGAAATATGGTTGTAGATCCATGAGAGGACGACGTAGTCCATACATGCCCAATCTAGGTCAAGATGATGACCAGCGGGAGAGAGTACATGGTCGTCAAGGGCAAACCGGCCGAGAGCAATGAGGAAGAGGCCTCTCCACTTGTTGTAGTTGGAGCTGGGGAGGTCCAAGACGACCGGGACGAGTGAGGCAATATGCATGACGCCAATTGCCTACGTGTGGAGCGCAGCGAGAGCAGCAAGGTCACCGAGAGGAGCGACACTGGTGGCGTAAGTGGCTGGGATGCCAGCGGGCACGGCTGGTCCAGGGCCGAGAGTAGCGAGGTCGGTGAGAGGCGCGATGTGTGTGTTGGCATCGGACACACTGTAGACGCTGTGGGCGCCGATGTCACCGAAGTAGGGCACGCCGTAGATGCTAGCGGCATTGAGTGAGGGTACAGCGACACTGTGGGAGCTGGCAGCGTTGACGAGGCGCGGCACGGACGTGTCGTGGGCACTGGCGATGCTGAAGAAAAAGGGCAGCAGGGGCGCGGCAAAGGCACCGGCGCTGGCGGCATTGAAGAGAGCCGGCGGCGCGACCGAGCCATGAACACTTGCCCTGGTGGCGTGGAAGAGAGCTGGCGGCGCGGTCGTGTGGGCACCGGTGCTAGCAGCACCGAGGAGGGACACTGTGGGTGCGCGCGCGGCGAGATCCGGCAGCGCGCCGTCTTGAGGAGGAGAGGAGCCGTGGGTACTGGCCCCGGCGGCATGGAAGAAGGCCAGCGGCGCCGAGGAAGAACATTGCGGGCGCGGGCGCGGCGAGATCCAGCGGCATGGCTTCTTGGGAAGGAGAGGACGCGGTCGTGACATGGCCGAGATTCGCGGTGGGGAGAGGAAGCCTGGCCGCGGCCAGCGCGGAGACAGCCGTGGGACGGGCCTCCTTTGGGAGCGCTGCGAGGAGTTGCGTCACGACTGAGTGGGCGGTGGCGGCCTGGGCGGCAGCCACCTACAAGGTGACGATGTGGGCGAGGTTGGCCGAAAGGAGGACGGCCAGGGCAGTGCTGGTGTTGGTCGTGGCTTCACCGGCGCAGGTCATGGGCGCGGCTGGAACACCGGTGGTGCTGGTCATGGGCACAACCATGGAAGAGGGCACGCCGGTGAGCGCGATCACGCCGGTGGAGATGGAGCCGGACGCGCTACTGTTGGCGGCCATGGCTAGCGATGGCGACTAGGGTTTGCGGAAAAGGAAGGTGGAGGAGAGAACCTGCTCTGATACCATGATAAAGAGTGATTTGGGGAATGACTGAATGAATCTATTCACAGAAGTCACTGTATATAAATAGTACAACGGGCAGGGCATACATGGCATGCATGAGCAAATCACGGCCCAATTAATGGCCATAATTAACCGGTAGCTAATCTAGAAAGGTAATCAGCTAAATGTACAAATATATGACTAACAAGTTCTTTTGTTCATATATCTCAGGGCTTATCACTGATGCTATACAGGTTCAGAAAGTAGGGCACTTCCTGGAGGATAATGAACTGCTGAGACCTGTTTCAGCTGATAGGTTGGCGTGGTTCACAGTGATTATCCGGTAGCATAATCTGCACAGCTCAAATTTACCGTGCTTCCCAAATTCGCCGGTTTTGCTGCATTGTTGCAGGCATCAGCTTTGTTTGCGCTATCGATGTTCTCCATTTATAAGATCATCTCAGCCATTATCTGGTCAGTTTCCAATTCCATCCATGTCTACCTTCCTACCTGACCATTCATAGCGCACGGGACAGAGGCAGATCTTCTAACCGCAAGCACAACTGCGCAAGTGCAGAGTCGACAAGTAGGGAAGAGTCACAATCACAAGGTATGAACTGAAAGTCTGTACACAAGTACAGAGCTGGTCTACCTCCTGTCACAGTTCCCTTGTCAGTGTTGACCCGGACTCTACCATGGCGTTGATGAGGCTTGTCTCATTAGGCTACAATTCAGACCTATCATTTCTCTCTTCAGAATCTGCAAGCCCGAAACAGCTAATATTCCTGGGCTGGGCACCAGCACCATGCTAAACGATCTGAAACCACCTCCTTTCTTGTAGCTGGTTTCCCGGTTGCTGAACAGCGGAAGCTTCCCTTCATGTAGAATCCTGAAAACCTGCTCCATGCATTTCAGATACTACGGCTGCTCTGTAAACGCGTGGCGATCTAACGGCTGCATGTGCATACAAGCGTACGCTATCTGTAGTCTGTACTGTACATTGCCTGCAGTTTTCGCAGCTCACGCTGCTATTCTGTTTGAGTTGACACGGACGGTATGTAGCATATGGTTTTATGATATCTATGGAATTCTGGAGCACGGTGGTTCCTTCGATACGGCCATGCAGATGCAGGATTGCAGGCCTTCTCCCGTGTAGTCTAGTCCCGGGAAATGCAGCTGAATCGCATGTCGCTGTCTGCTGCTGCGTGCTTTCTCCACTAGGTAGTAGTGCGCTGCTATATATGCCTGAATTTGACTCGGCGAGTCGTTCGTGGCTGTCACGCGGCGGAGAAACCGAGGAAGGCGCTGTCAGGCTGGGAATGGAGTGGACGAATGGTCGAGTGCTCGAGTCGATTACGATGGGCACCGACTGCCGGCCCAGCACTTTAGCAAGCAGTAGATCATGTGTCTGCGTGCCAATTGGGGGTTGAAGGCCGCGTCTTCTCGGGAGTTCTTGCGCTGGCGGCGATGGACGCCTCTTGTTGTCGAGGGAAGTGTCTGCGCGAGGAAGCATGGCACGAGCAGGGTTTACCTTACCAAACAGGCATGGAAAAACGAGATAAGGGTGACACCAATTTTCATCGAAAATCGATAGAAACTGAACGAATAGCAATCGAACTTGTTAAATTGAACGGTCAGAGAGCGGCAGAAAAACAAAAACCGACCAATTTGACTGATTTTCGACAGATTTTGTTCGATTTTCAACCAGTTTTGTTCATTTTCTATCTAGATCGGTATACTCAACAACCGGTTTTCGATTTTCGACTGATTTTATTCGATTTTTGACCGATTTACATCGAAAATCGGCACACTCGAGAAACTTTTTTTAAAAATAAAAAAAATATGAATAAAACCTAATTAATCTATAAAACATATCAGAGAAATTTCAACATTTTTGAATTCATTTAATATTTCTGAAAATTTAAAAATAGCAATTAGCGAAAAGAAACAGAAACACTGTCAGATTTTTATAAAAAAATTATAAGCTTGATCATGCTCTAAAATATTAATAGTATGATAAAAAGTTTCCAAGGATTATGTAGTAAAATGTTTAGAAATATTAGACTTCATTTAGTGCCTCTAGAAAATAAAAAAACAGAAGAGCATATACAAAAACAATAGTACTATCATAATTTTCTAAAAAAATCCATGAGTCTGTTCATCATCTAAAAAATTTATTGAATCATTAGTATTGCCTCAGAACCTCACAAAAAATTTAAAATTTTTATAAAATGATTTAATAGCTCAATTAAATCAGAAATTGCTGACTGCTTTGCTCTTTTTTCTATTATATATATTTTGTTTTAATGCCAGCAAATTTTGTTTTTTCAAAAAAAAATTATGGTAGATTTCAAAAAGCTATTAATACTATGTTTAGAGAACTTTTGATATATTTTTCTAAATTTTTGAATCTTTTGAATTTGAATTTGAATTGAACCAGTTTACTGACCTGTTTTAAATATCGAGCCGGTTCGATATGGTCTAAAATCGCGATTTTCGTTGATTTTTAAAACCCTAGACATGAGCACCATGAAGGACAGGAGAGCAAATATGAGAAAACCGCTCGAAAACCATAGTTTTTGACTTTACCATTGCGGTTCGAGATCCAAAACCGCTAGATAAACCGGTCTAATTAAAAAATTCAAAAAAATTGAAAAAAATTATGCGTTGAAAATCGCTCGAAAACCATTGAAAACTGTCAAAAACCGTTTTTAAGAAACATTCAATTGGTCGATCGGTTTTCGACGAAAACCGCACGGTTTCTCGTGAAAAACCAAACGGTTTTCTATTTTTTCAAATTTTTCCCAAATTTTTTTATTTCTTAACCCTTCGGTTTCTTATGGTTTTCGAGAAGTTTTTCAAATGATTTTTGTGGTTTTTGAATTTCGTACGTTTTTCCAAGAGCGGGTTTTAAAACCCTGCAGAGGAGTATCCATCTATCTATATAGTTAGCGTATGGCCGTGGGTTATTTGGGTTGACAAGATTGAAAAGGACGGGTCGGGGTGACTAATATGAAACAGTGCGATCCTAGCATGAATTCTCAAAGCTTACGCGTGCACACACGAAAGTCAACTTCTCTGACACGTTGTTAGTGTAATAACAGTAAAGCAAACATGCAAGTACTAACATTCCACCACTCCTTCCTAGGTGGCCTTGTAAATCTTTCTACTATAACAGAATAGCAAATCTCCCGCTAATTGTTCAGGGGAAAAAATGTGAGGTAGAGGAGCATAGCTAACAAATTTGAGGTACAATAAGTCAATTGAATAATTTCTTTTGGACCTCTTATACCCATGGGCGGATTTACATTGTATAGGTTAAAGTCAAACGACACCGATACTCTCTAGTCTAGCACACTGCACACATGGATTCTTTAGTATATGATCATATGATCATCTTATTACATATTTACATGTTATAAATTAGTGCTACGAGTTCATGATGACTTTAGCGATTCTAATAACATTTTCTCATGATCCGTCCCTTATACCTTAAAAGAAAATTGAACAAAAGCGAGTGATTGGGTTTATTCAGAGATACATTCTAAATCTAAATAAACGAAAGTCGAAATTCAAGTACTGGAGCTCAATTGGAACAGAGCAAAATAGAGAAAACCATCGTGCAATTTTCCCAACCAGAATTCTTGGAGAATAACTCGTTCACTATGCAAAGATGCAGCGTAAACTCCCTTTAAGAAAATCCAGCACAACAAACGCTAAAACGACAGTGGCGGAAACCAACAACCGCGCAACGGCACTCAGACACACAGAAAATAATAACTAGGGAAATAAATAAACGAAGTAAGCTCTCTTGTTTCTTTTGGTTTTTCCCTCTCCTCACTTTCCATTCACTAGAAGCCGCATTCCCCATCGGTTCCATATAAAGCAATCAATCGATGAATATTTTGGTTTTTCCCTCTCCTCGCTTTCCATTTACTAGAAGCCGCGTTCTCCATCGGTTCCATATAAAGCAATCAATCAATGGATTCATAGTTCTCCGCGATTAGTTTCCAATTCCTTGCCGTCCTCTCTCTTTTTGCTAGCGCTTGGGGGTTCATCGATTCGGATCTCGAGCGGGCTCCATCGATCGAGGTACGACAGCCTTTTCCCGTCGATTTGATTTCAGCACATTCTTGCTCGACGTGGACCGGAAGAGCTGCACTGCCCTGTGTTTTTTGGTACTTGGGGTGAGTCCCTGGCCTAATTCGATTTGTTATCTTCTTTAGAGAGAGAGAGGTAATTTTACACGCTAGGGCAGCAATATTTTGTGCATTCTATACCGTTTTTCCGGTGAATTCTTGCTAATCTAAGAAGTTCTGGCATCTTCAAGACATGAAAATTCCAAACTTTCACGTGATCTCATTGTCAGCACCGGATTACAAAATCCAACAAATTATGCGTTAACGTACACACATTAGCAACATAAATAAAATACATTTTTATTGACAAAATAACTAATAAAGTAATAAATTATTTTAAAACAGTAGCAACGGAAACTTATGGTCAACGTTTGCCCAACTACTGTCTCATAGCTCTTAAAAGAACTAATAAACTCTTACAGCCAAAATGAAATAATTTAATGTCATACGATACGACATAGGCAATTGTTTGGAGAACACACTTCTAATTTACAAAGTCTCAGTGGTATTTCTCTTCCTAGAATTCTAAGTTCCCTAGTCCTTTCTCGGCAACCGATCAACAAGACATTACTACGAGTACATAGAATACTCAGCAAGTCGTAGAGAGAACAGTGATATAATTATAATCATGCAAGACTTGACAAAGGAATAGTCATATAGTTCTTTTTGCATAAAACAATAGTTATTTAGAATACAATAAAAAGATTGTAAAAACATAATTAAAAATAATACACAAAATAAATAGGACATTTGCATTTAAAAACATCAAGTGAATTACCCGTTCACTTCCTAACAACTCCATCTTTCAATATTTTTTTTAAAACTCTACATCTCGTCTTAATTAATTCGAAAAAAAATCCAAATTAATTTTTATTTTGGAAACGCGAAAATCAGGGTGTCAGCTGACGTCGCCGTCGTTTGATTGATTTGTTCACCAGCATGGAAACCTTGACCATTTATTTGATTCTACACGCCGGCGTGCCTCTCCCTCCCCTTCCCCTCTCGTGCTGAGCTCCGGCATCTGCACACGCACGAGATATCATACGGCACGAAGCCACGAACAAGACCAGCGACCGTCTCTTCTCTTCGTTTCCGCCGTTCGCTAGATCTGGTCCCCCTTCTCCGGCGGCCGGCGCGGTGAGCACTTCTCCTCCCCTTCCTTCGTTTCCGCCGACGTTCGCCATATCTCCCCCACCGGCGGCCGGCGCTGTGAGCTCCGGCCGGAGATCCCCCGTCCACATCCTCGTGGGGGGTCTTCTCTTTGCTGTGAGCTATCTCATCGAAATATTTGTTTCTGAGATGGATACTCCAATCCATACAGTTTGTTGCGTGGTGGAGTATTCAACCCCATGACCCACGTTAGGTTCGCCCCGGCTTGCGGAGTTGGAAATTCTTAGTTTCTAAAATTTGGTCCTTTCCGGTATGTATTTAAGTAGGTTGCCACACCCTAACCAATCAGTTCATACATTTGTTGCTAATATTATAAGTAGCTTTGATTAGTGGATCTCAAGTAGACAAGTTACCCACCCACCTATATGTAACCTGTTACTGTCATTTTGATCAACCTGCATGTTAAATTTTTGCAGAAGAACTTGTAAGAGTGGGAGGTGATTGTCCCGATTTTAGCTGTGGTCATCAGCCATAAGTAATCTCACTAAATCTGGTAAAGTCTGATAGTAATGGGGGTTTGGCCTTCATTGTGAAGGTTAAATAGATGAAGGCTTATCAAGTGTGGCAGTTAGGCATCAAGGATATGAAGGTTGTTCCACAGCCTCGCCCAAGAACCTCTCCCAAAACACGTGTGTGGATACTTGTTGTTGCAGCTTTTATCTCCATTGCAATAGTCTGGGCTTATCTCTATCCGCCCCAGCATTACACATCTCCTATGAGAGATTGGCTTCCCGCGGAACCTGCGAGGGAAATGACTGATCAAGAGAGGGCCTCACGTGTTGTTTTCAGACAGATCCTAACAACACCTCCTGTTCAGTCCAGGAGGCGGAAAATCGCTTTCATGTTTTTGACTCCGGGCACATTGCCATTTGAAAGACTATGGGAGAAATTCTTTGAGGTGCGTATTAATAAATTTTAGTTCATACAAATAACATTGTTATTGGCTTCTGCATCTGGTATACTGGATCCCCGACAACACATGAAAAAAAGGCATTCATTTTAACTACCTCCAAGATTGAAACATAATAGAAAACTGACATTTCTACAGTAAGGATGTAAATAATTGAAGGGCATAATCATTTACAGCTAGCTAATAAGCTAGGTCTAGAATTAGATTGCTTGGTCTTGATGCACATATGTTGCTCTCTACTAGTGCTTTCCATAGCTAATATAACCTGAAGTGATAACTGTTATCATGTTGTTTGGATATCTTTTTTTTAGGGGAGTGCTGTTTGAATATCTTTTATTATCTGAGGTATTGCATTGTAATTTAGGACCTTTTTGTCATAACTGAATTTTGTTAAGTATTAAAGTAATGTCTGAACAATTTTTGTTTTTTATAAGGGTATTGCAAGAATTATGAATCATTGAAGGGGTATTATAATTCCCATGCCATAACTTTTCGCTCAAAGTTGTTTTTTTCCACGTCTTCTCCTTTTGTTTCTGCAGGGCCATGAGGGAAGATATACCATATATGTTCATGCCTCAAGGGAGAAGCCAGAACATGCCAGTCCCTTATTTATTGGTCGAGATATTCACAGTGAAAAGGTACTTATATTGTAAAATGCACAGCTTCAGTTCCTGTTAATAGCAAGGCATGTGCTGTGTCCATATTCATTTAAGAGCTGGAAAAAAATGCAGATTAGTTTCAGCGTTATGTTTATGAAAAATTTCTCTGCTATGTTTCCTAGATTGATATTCGGTATTTAGTTATTTACCATATAAACCATGTTTCGCCAAAGTGATTGCAAGCTAAAGAGCACCTTAAATGATAGTTACAATGGTTTTACTTTCACTGCAGGTAGTATGGGGTAAGATTTCTATGGTTGATGCAGAGAGGAGGTTGTTGGCAAATGCACTAAAAGACATTGACAATCAGCATTTTGTGTTGCTTTCTGACAGGTCTGCAAATCCTGGTTTGCTTTCATCCCATTCTCTTCCATGGTAAATTTCATGTTATCTGAACTCTTGTGTCTGGTTACAGTTGTGTACCTTTGCACAATTTTGATTATGTGTACGACTATCTGATGGAAACAAAAGTCAGTTTTATTGACTCGTAAGTCAGTTTCTTTGCCTCAAAACTCTTTTTTTCATGGACTTGTCTATTTTTGTTTTCATTCATTAGCTTTTAAACCGACTTTAACATTTGGATGATGTTGTTGAGTTTTCAGCAGAACTTCTTATCTCCCCTCTTCATATATTGTCAATGACTTAGTAATATTATCTAGAATTATTATTTCTTCTCACATTATCTTTTGTTTACTTTGTCAGCTTTTATGATCCTGGACCACATGGAAATTTTAGATATTCGAAAAATATGTTACCTGAGGTCAGAGAGACTGACTTCAGGAAAGGTTCACAGGTAAGCTTACACTTCTGTCTTACATGCTCACAAACTAAGTTGATGGGCTATCTGTTACTCAGGATCCTTGACACGTACAATAAAATTTAAAATGTTCATGATGGCAAGCTCACATTCTGGCATTTTTTTTTTGTGTGCGAAGTAGATGCTTCAATACACCAATTTATGTCTGAACTTTATGCTATCAATCAATTGTTCACCAAACTATAAATTGCAACCCATGCCTTTTCCAACTTTTGTGCAAAATAATTGATCCTTCTGGAGTTAGAACTTAACAAAACTTTTTATATTGGACCATCCTTTTCTTTTCTTCTATTTTATTTTGTCTATATTTAACTGTCATTTGGAATAATGGATTTCAACAAAACTTCTGAATGTTCCAGTGGTTCTCGGTCAAGCGTCAACATGCATTGCTGATAATTGCAGATAGTCTTTACTATACTAAGTTCAAGCTTTATTGTAAGGTAAGATGCCACCTTTGTTACTATTTTATTTACACAGTATGGTGTCAAATATATCTTTGCCCTCTTTTCCCATAAACTCAGCATATAAGATTTGATTATGAACTATATGCTAGAACTATGAGTAAGTTTCACAAAATTGCAGCTTTAGTGGCATAATCATCAGTTTACTGCAACATTTATTTTGGGTATCATGGAGCTGCACCTTTAGCGAACTGTTTTTTCATTGGACTCCAACTCCGTCACGATTTGGACGTGCTGACAACCCGGGATGCCACGCATGTACGCAAGATGTGATGACGGATCATAACGGAGTGCCATCCGGGATGCCATGCATGCATGCCACATCAGAGTGTTGTTGACTACGACTAGGGATGGCAAAAATACCCGTGGGTCCGGTACGCATGGTGCAACCCGACCGATGGGTCAGGTCCAAATTTAGACCCACGGTATATTATTTGTCCGGGTCGGTCCGGGTTGGTCCGGGTCTCATTTGGACGTGGGTACCTGACCGGACCACATTACCTATAAGCCTGATCCGCCCGTGAGAAAAATTCTGCCTTGAACGGATGATGCATTTGCAGACTTGTCATTGATATGAGCTTTCTAGGGCCAACCAGCAAAGCCAGGTCTAACATGGGCCTGGAGGCCCGCGAATGTTAGGCTAATGGGCTGCCAAACTCAGCCTTGGCCTGGTACGAAGCCTATATGTGATGGGCTAGGCCGCTACTGTTTGTAATAGCAATAATAAAGGCACTAATGCAGTACGCTTTCTAGTGAAGCCTGCATCCGAAATACCCACGTCGCCGACTTCGCTAGCCCATATACTTCGAAACCCCAGTCATTCGCTCGAGTGTGCGCGACGGTCGACATAGTATCGGGTCCGGTCCGAGTTTGGACCAGACCGACTTTCGGGTCCGGGTCAGGTCCACGGAGGTCGGACCGGAGGTACCGGACTGTATATCCCTAACTAGGACGCCATGCAGGCATGCTCTCTCTCTCTAGCGTGCGCGGCCATAACAGAGGAGCTGCGATGGATGGCCTAGATTAAGCTTGGCCTCGGCGGGGGAGAGATGAGGTGGTTTGGCAACGTGAGCTGTGGGCGGCAAGGCAAGCTCCATGGTGGCGGCGATTTGGGATGAAGGGAAGCTCAAATTAAAGGTTGGGAATGGAATAGGATGGCTAAGTGGTGCTTGAGGAGAAATTAATTGGCTCGGAGCTCATTGGAAAAGAAATAGCGTCAATATAGGTTGTTTCAGTCGGAAACGGGGCAATGAGGTTGGGTTTGTGTGGCACGGGCTCGGACATCGAGGACGACAGCCTCTACTGCTGGCTCTACAACACCTTCTAGTCTAGCCACCAAGCCAACTCCTTCAACTTCGATGGAATGCCACCACACTCGATCCAACACTCGGGCGAACTTCTTCCTGCTTTGCTCGCGTCAAAACATGTTCTCGACCCCCTTTCATCTTTCCCCCTAATCAATGTTGGTCTTCATCATAGGAACACATGCCACCGCCTTCTTTCCCAATTCTGGTCTGAATCAATCGCCACCGTCGCCTTTCTTCGCACAGTGCATCTCCCTCCAATCCCTTCCTACCAGAGCATCCCCTCACATCCACCTTTGTTCCCCCACCGTCTATTTGAGCCTCCTCTCTCCATGATGTTGCCGCCATGTGGGGCTTCCTCGCTGCCATTGGTTGTACATCACTGGCTTGCCTCGGTCTATGTCCTCCTTCACCAACAGCACTCCCAGGTTCCCCTTGTGTTGTGGATGCTCATGCCACACTCACTTTTCAAGGACCACCAATGGTTAAACGTTGCTGTAGTAGCCGTTCTGGCTCCGTCGCCGCGCCCAGAACTCTGCCGTTGTAAGCCATCCCCTGCCATCCCGTTGCTGCTAATGAGCTTTGATGTGGCCTCTGCTGTCCATTTTGGGGTTGTACAGCTGCCGTTGTCGCTTGTTTCACTAGTGTTGAGCTTGGCCTGAGTTGTCCATGGCTGCCTGACTACCTCCTCCCTACTCCGTCTCTCTGTTTGCATTAAGGAGAAGAAGAAAGTGGGCCCACATGGATTAGGATTAAGGGTTAATGAGACACCGACATGTGGGCCCTACTTCTTATGTTTCGACGAATAGACTCAGTCCATAGTCTAACCATTGACATATGGGCCTATACCGCTAGCGTGGCATGTTCACGTGGCACCGTTAAATGCCTGACTTGAGCATGTGAGCATGACAGCTGGGCCCTAGCTGTCAGGACAGGCTGGGATTAACAGAGTTGCAGTTTGGTGAAAATTTTGCTTGCTAATGTTGCAGCTCCATGAAACCCAAAACAAATGTTGCAGCAAACTGATAATTTCACCACTAAAGTTGCAGTTTTATGAAATTTATTCTTGAAGTATCCATTGCCATGAGGTTGCACTTTTATAAGGCTTTATACCAAGGAAACGTTTTGTGTCTCTTCATCTACAGATGGCAAATTTTCAATATAAAAAACAGTTGTGACCTTGTGTAGGTCCTATAGTTGTTTTCCATTATTTATGTGCATGTATTTGGGATTTTTATGAGCTAATTTACTAAGTTAACATCAATGGATTTAGTGCACCGCAATTCCTTACCAACAATGGACTTTGTGACCAGTATTGTCTGCTATAATATGCGTCTATATAACATATCTGATAGTGTTTTTTTTTCCTTGCTCTTTTTGCAGCCGGGGATGGAAGATGGCCGCAATTGCTATGCTGATGAGCACTATTTGCCAACACTATTCCATGTCAGTACACGATTTTTTTAATAACATATTTTTTAAATAATTTCACAAAAATAATACACTGAATTTTTTTACAAAAATATGAAATGGCAATAGAGGTCTGTTTTATCATAGCTTGAATTGACTGATGGATTATTTTGTCGTGGATTCATTTGGTCGATAAAACTGAAGCTTCGGAAGGTCTGTCGCCAATTCATTTGGCGCAGAGGTATATTTTCGTAAAAAAAATCAGCGTGTTATTTTTGTAAAATTATTTTAAAATGCGTATTTTTTAAAAATCATCAGTACACAATGTCCTTTATGCGCTGAATTTTGTCATCACCAGTAATATCCACTGCAGCACGTTTGATGTTGTGAACTTGTATCAACCAGATGATGGATCCAAATGGAATTGCTAATTGGTCTGTGACTCATGTTGACTGGTCTGAAGGAAAGTGGCATCCAAAAGCTTATCGCGCAAAGGATGTCACTTACGAGCTTCTCAAGAATATTACAGTATGTTTTTGTCTTATGTTTACTTGTCAGAAGGTCCTTTTAGATCCATCTGTAGCATGCTTCTAACTTTCAATACGTTTATCTTGCTGCAGTCAATTGACAAGAGCTACCATGTCACCAGTGATAGCAAGGTCTCTCTCTCTCTCTCTCTCTCTCTCTCGTGTGTGTGTGTTTGTGTGTGTGTCTGTCGTGCTGGCTATGTTTTGCATCTTAGGTGAATTATTCAGTAGTGTAATTACAATGCAAATTACATTCTCCAGGAAAGGATGTTATACCCCTGTTCCTTTTTTACACAGCAAATTATGCATAGTTGGATACATTATTCATTTACTCCTGAAGTAATAAAAAAATGGTACTAGGCTTGTAATTTGGTTTTGGATATTGTCAGTCCACTGCGATCAAATTTCTCCCTTCGGTAGTCACAATTGTTGACATGCATCTTTACGTGCCATGCCTAAGGTGACGGATAGAAAGCACTAATACTCTTACATATTTCTCATGTTATTGCAGAAAGTGGTCACGCAGAACCCTTGCTTATGGAATGGAGTGAAGAGACCATGCTACTTGTTCGGGAGGAAGTTCTACCCTGAATCCATAAACAATCTCATGAACTTATTCTCGAACTACACCCCTTTTTGAGTTTGATGGAGTGAATGGTTATCCTACACTCAACACCCCCATACTATAGGAATACATAGGAAATATTTTGTTATAGAAACGTCTGTAGTACATTGGAGAACAGCAGATTTATTGACAGTAACCGGGTATAGAAATAGGGGAGAAGGCATTCGCTGCAGCAAAGAGTTAAGATCTCCACAGGCCATTGTCACTCCTGAGCATTTTACTTCTTTTAGTTTCACCTTATTTTTCCTAGTTTCTTTCTCGTTTTCTAGCTGCAGTTTTTGCCATGTATATCAAGCTTACTGTAACACGGTCATGCCAATTAGATGAGATCCCTTTCTTGATATATCCATAGGCTTACGGAGAGCTCTATTTTATCTGTTCGGTCATCCGCTGCGCGGAGTTGGGCGATGGAGCAGTCCTTTGACAAGTAGGGCTGGGCGTTCGGTTTAACCGAATATTTCGGTTTCGGTTTTCGGTTTTTTGAGAATTTCGGTTATTTCAAAAAGGAAACCGAAATAGGTTTGGAAATTTCGGAAACCGACAATTCGGTTAACCGATAATTCGGTTTCGGTTTCGGTTTTAAACCGAATTAACCAGAATTCACACCTTACTGGTTAGCACTAGCAAACCGAATTAAAAGTAGTGCATATAGCTAGCAATCCACATATTTCGGTGAACAATCGAACAGAGATAAAAGTAGTACATATAGCTAGCACTAGCAAACCGAATTACTACAACCAACTCCAAAATGTGGATACGAGCATCGACTAGTCGTAGTATCTAACACATCATCATTCATCAACCAAGATGAGTAATAGTAGCAAGCAAGGACAAAAAGAGACGAGTTCGGACTGATCTTCTTAAGCCTCTCGAGGTCGTCCCTCACTTCATGTCGAGGCGTTAGAGGCGACTGGGAGAACTGCCGTCCTTGTAGTCCTTCTTCTGTTGAGGAACGGTCGGGCACCTTGAAGCGCATGGGTTCGCCACCATGTCATCACCGCTCAAGCTCCTCAGGAGACAGCTCATGACCTGACTCCCACAAACAAAACACGCTCATTTCGCCCCACCATCACGAGATCGACGAGTTCTTTCGAGGAGAGAAGCGAGAGGAGGTCCTTACCTCTTGTTCATGTCGATGTCGGCCTTCTTGCAGACGATGTTGAGAAGCGGTGACACCTTGATGGCGATCAAGGCAAGGGAGGCACACGGGGGAGGGGAGGAGGTGGGGATTGGGAAGGAGGCCGGATCACGGAGGGGAGGCCGGGAGGCGCTTGAGCCAAGGGAGGTGGGTGGGGCACTGGAGGCGGAGGCTGGAGGCCGAGGCCTGAGCCGAGCGAAGGCCAAGAGGAGGGACGGAGGTCTTGGGATTCGGGAACGACGGAAGGGAAGGCGCCGCCCAGAATTGGCGCCTGGAGCCCTAGGGTGTGACTTGTGAGGAGAGTGAGGTGAGAAATGGGAATTAGTCCAATGAGAGCTAGGGTTACCAATGACGCTATTAGGTTAGTTCGGTTAATCGAGGCTTCAAATCAATAAACCGAAATAAATTCGGTTATTTAAGACAGACAATCGAATCAACAACCGAATATTTCGATTCGGTTTATTCGATTTCGGTTTCGGTTTATTCGGTTTCGGGTTACGGTTATCGGTTTATTTGCCCAGCCCTATTGACAAGTGTAATTGCTTCTGAATGACTGTAAACTGATGGTAAAAATTAGCATGTCTCAGAACATCACTGAGCTGTTGGCACTTGCAATAGACGGTATCATGGTAAACGGTGAGGATATAATTGCAAGTAGCTTTGGAACAGTTAGGCAAGGGTTCGGATCGAGTATTCGAATTTTGTTTTGGATAAAATTTCGCCGGTGGCCGAAATCTGAAATTTCGGCGAAATTTTGTTATTTCGGATGAAATCCGTTCAAAATTCAAAAAAGAAAAATTCAAATCCAGTTTTTTATTACCGAAATTTTGTCCAAAAATCTGAAATTTCGCTTCGATTTCAACTGATCGAAAAATGGTTCAAACGATGTTAAAAAATTTTGAAACTTTTTTAATGTTCCTGACACATTAGAGATGTTCTCATTAAATTTTCAGGTGATTGTCAAATCTGATGAATTTTTAAAAATTCAAACATTGCTACTATCCTGATAAAACGCTGACCGGCAAGTTTGAACCGAATGAAAATTAGAAAAAATGAGGTTATAAAATTTTTAAAAAAATTGGATAGTCGTGATATATCTATAATATTCTCATAAAATTTTTAAATGATGATCAAATGTTATGATTTTTAAAAAATTCGAAGAGTGTTGTTGTCTTGTTAAAAGGCTTATCGACAAATTTGAACGAAATGAAAAATTCTCCAAACCATGTTATAAAATTTTGAAAATTTTTGTGGATGGTCCTGATGTAGCATTAATGGTTATATAAAAGTTTTAGATGATGATCATGCTTAAATAATTTTTAAAAATTCTGACAGTGTACATCCTAATAAAAGTCCGATAATCAATACATAGATTTGCTTTAGCAATAAAAAAAAGTTTAAAATTTTTGAAAATTTTACAGAAGGTTGATAAGAAAATTTTAATATCTCATAAAATTTTGAATCATGATCACGCTCTAGTGAATTTATAAAATTCTTACAAGGCACAATACCATTTATGTTCTTTCGTTTGATTTTTAAATATAATATAACAAGTAAAGTTCAGTGCTTACATAGATTTAATTGAGCAAACAAAAAAGTTAATTTTTTACAAAAATTTATATAATGGTACTGAGGCAATTAGTAATCTCTTGTAAAAATTTTAGATCATGATCACACTCGATAAAATTTATAAAATTCTGACAAGCTAACTGTCTCAATTATGTTCATTCTGTTTTTGTTTTTTTAAAGATAACAAATGAATTAAATTATTCTGAAAATTTTTCTGTATGATCCTACATTACTCAAGATAGTATCATAAAATTTTCAAATCATTATTAAACTTGTAAAATTTTATAAAAATCTAACAGTATTTCTGCCAAAATTTTAAAATGTCTCAAAATTTATTTTTTCAACAAATTTTCATAGAAGATCACTTTCTTATGGGTTATTGAACCAAATCCGGTTAAATGCGGCCCTAAAAGTTCAGATTCCGGTCAAAATTCACGAAATTTTGGCGAAATTTAGCCCAAAAAACTTTTTTTTTGCTGTAGCAATTTCAGATTTTTTTTTATCCAACCGGTAGTTTAGGTTTCATGGAGTCCTGAAATCCGAAATTTTAGCGAAAATTCAACGAATTTCAGCGAAATTTAATTTCCTGGTTTGTACCAAGTTCTGAAATCACCAAATATCTTGTTGCCACGCCGAAATTAAATTACGATGTTGCCTTCTCCAGTCGAAAGAAAATGAGAGCAGCGTGCCAGCGTCTCAGATTGTTCAAAAAACAGCAGTCGGGAAAATTGTTTGCGAAAAATAGAAATAGGAGAGACGGGCTTCAGCTATCACCACACAACGAAGAAAATGTCGGCTTCTGTTGCGCCCTCTTGCGTCCGCTTCTCCTCCGCCGCACCTCCACTGACCAATCTCCACCGGCCGCGCAGCCGGTGCGTCCCGTCTGTCCGATGCTCCCTCGCCGCCGCGCCCGGTCTCCGGGCGCCACCGGAGCTCGTCGACTCCATCCTCTCCAAGGTGATTCTGACATCAATCAACTTCCTTTGCATCTTGGTCCACTCCCAGCTTCCTAGCTAGTCACTGCGCTGCTTATGCCATCTTGCTTAGCTTTTCAACACATATAATGTTGCTCGTTAGTACTAAATTTATCCCCAATTAGTTTGCTTCTTGCAAGAAACTTCGATTTCTGGTGTGTCTCAATTAGTTGGCCTCCAACAACTTGAGCTTTCCCCCTTCTCCTGTTTCTGTCTCTCAAACTCATGCAATTACGCCTCTACCAGCATGTTAACGTGACGATGTCTTAGCATGATACAAACAGGTGAAGGGAACTGACCGGGGAGTGTTGCTGCCTAAAGATGGCCATCAGGAAGTCGCCGATGTCGCGCTGCAGCTGGGGAAGTACTGCATAGACGAGCCCGTCAAATCCCCACTTATATTTGGAGGTGGTTCCTTGCCTGCATGGTTCGCCAAATCCTAGTTTCAACTTGTACTGTGTCAATCACTGACACTGTAGAAAACAAATCTAGAATCTTGCAACCATCCATGTGTGAAACTTGTGGCAAATGAAGAGAAATTTGCGCGTTCTATTGCGCATTCGAGGATGTGAATGTAATGTTATATCTCTTTCGTGCTTCATGCCATCCTGAATTCCTGACTAGATTGCTTCTGTAATGCACCTGACCAGAGTGGGAGGTTGTGTATTGCTCCGTGCCGACATCCCCAGGAGGACTCTACCGCACCCTCTCGGCCGCCTGATATTTAAAACTGACGAAATGGTTCAGGTGGTGGAAGCCCCTGACATTGTCAGGAACAAGGTGTCCTTCTCCCTCTTTGGTCTCGATGGCGCGGTATCTTTGAAAGGTAAACGAACACTTGTTCTCATTCCATTCAGATTGCGCATAATGTTGGTAATAAAAGTTCAGGCTGGCTTTGATCCCGCCTGTAACTCCATAAAAAAAGAAGGTTGCGCATAATGTGCCAGCAATCTTGTAATTTGATATCACGAAGTCCTCTCTGTGTTGGTCATGCAGGTAAGCTGAATGTACTGGACAGTAAGTGGATTCAGGTCATATTTGAACCCCCAGAACTGAAGGTAGGCTCCTTGGGGTTGCAATATGGTGGTGAGAGCGAAGTTAAGCTGGAAATCACTTACGTCGACGAGAAGATCAGGCTAGGAAGAGGATCCAGAGGTTCTCTCTTCGTCTTCCTGAGACGAGGATAGAAGGGCAGGCATCAGGCATGTATGGACCATCGCATGTGCTCGAGACCACTAGGGATAGCACCGATATGGTCGTCTGTACAAGTAGTGTATACATATGTAAAGTTCAGAGCTCAACGTGTACCAGTGTTCTTCAGAATTCAGCTTTAGTCTCACCTTGTCATTGTGAACGAAAATTCTTGTACTAGTATTCATGTCTTCATGTACTACCATATACCATTAGTTTGAGACTGGGTTTTCTGGTTGAACAATTGTTGATCGAAATGTTCCCCTAATGATGGATTGGGGTGAGCATGTTCTCGCTCTAATCCGGGACATACCAATCTGATTAAAGAATCTTTGTCCATCTGATGAACTGATGCGCCTCACAGGTTGAATTTTTACTACTACCGACGCGGTAAAGGTTTGGAGTTTGGCCGGAACCGAAAGCTGGAGGAGACTTCCTACGGACATTGCAAAAGCTTGGGTCTCACTAGCGGCTAAAACAATACGCACACGATGGAAACTTTACGCACACGATGCATTTTTTGTCGATGAATCGCCGATTGTGACCTGCTTCTCAGAGTGGCAACAATCAAGAAAAACCATGTGCAGGCTTACCAAGGAGCATATATCTGCTATCTGCCAATGAACTGCCTTTTCGCCTCGTTATTTTTTGAAGGCAGTTCGCCTCGTTATCTACTGGCACACACCTGCGCCCAACATTCAGATCAACTGTTCCTCTTTTTCGTGGACATTCGTCAAGTAACAGATTAACTGAGGAAGTAAAAAGAAATGGAGAGTATAGAGAACAGTGCACTTTTTTCAGTGAGTGTAGAGAACAGTGCACTTTTTCCAGTTCACTGTATTCTTCTGTGTTTTTGTAGAGGAACTTTTTATAAAAACATGTGTGGAGGAACATCTGAAGCATTTTCACCCTGACAAGATCTCCTGCCAGTCTTCTGCTAATATAAGATGCACAAGTGGCTTTGTAGTTTGTACCTGTCATGGATGCAAAGTAAATGTTATAAACCAAGGTTTCAGCCGTGAAAAATCCCTAGCACTCTTCAGGTTACTGACAATTTACAACAGCACAACAGAATCCCTGCGCAGGGTAACAACGCAACCCCCATAATATGATCAACTCATAGACGGTTCGTTTCTTCCAGTGGGGCGTTTGGCTGGTTTTTACATATGAGCTGTCAGTGCTGCAGAATAGCTAGTCATTATTTCCCACTGAAAGAACAATTTCAATAAGTTCATACACCGCATGAAAAATCATTCAAAGAGAGCAAATTAGCACTTGAAAGAAAACAATATTAGCAATAACACTGCATTCGATTCTATAACAAACAAAAGTCTTCCTTGCCCCACTTTATATCCTTTCCTTGTTTTTCTCTACGTCACAATAAATAGTTACATTGCCAGTAGCCGATTCTGCATCAACAAGATGTGCCCTAATCATTGTGCTGAAAACCTGGAAGAAGTGATGCAACAAACCCTACAACAACCAGCTGGATCTCTTTCAAGATGCTGCTAAGCCAATTGCGCCTGTTTCCTTCTCCATCTGCTTCTTGCTGGTTCTCATTGCCAGCTGCCGCTCCAGGTTCCTGGTTCTCTGCAGCTAGGTCAAGGTTTGCAGGGTCTGCAAGATTCCCCCCTAAGAAGCAGAAAGCAATTTGATGGAAGAATAATTATACAATGATACTACCAATTAAATGAGACTTATTAATTATTGATACTGACTGCCAAATGGCAAATATTAATTATTTATACTGCCCGACAGGCAGGAAACAATCTAACAGACTAGCAGGAAACACCATTTCATGAACCAAGGGATTGACATGATAAGACAGCTTCAACATATGTCTTATTTATTATTGGTGCCACTAACGGCCATTTGCAGTGCTTATATACTTTTATAAAATGCAAGTGTTGGGAAATGTTTTTGCCTGGTAAACCGTAAACTAACAATAGGAACCTCCATTAAGGAACTGATAGTTGTGCAAAGGAAAATTATAATTTATGATGGTGTTTACAGATTCAAGTGGTGAATCCAGTGATTGCAATATAATTGACAAAATGCCTAGTGGCAAATATAATATGGAGTGTAGTAAAAGACATCTACCAGGTGGTTGATCATTGCCATCATTCTGGGCAGCCAGAGGAGCACGATTCTCTGCCCGAGCAGGAGCCAGTGGTGGACGAGCGGCCACACCTCCAGCTCGCTGCAGCCATCTTAGTAAAGGTGTAATTGCTCCAGTTTGATATCTACAAGAGATGGAACCATAAGGTTATCTAACAACATAAAAGAGGCTCCACAAACTATGAAGAGCAAACTATGGAAAAACAACAAGCACGACAGAGCAGAAGTAAGCAAAAAACTCACAAGTAAATCATCGACGCAAAAAATATAAGAAGAAACAGCCTTTGTTTTGATCCTTCATGGCTAAACAGAAAGACCACTGCTGCTAACTTGAGGATTAGGATAAGGTCAAGCTGAAAAGCAAAGTGAAACCTCCTCACAACAATTTGTCTTTGAGGGCCTTGTTGCTGCCTAGCATCCTGTCCTTGCTCTCCACCAGTCGATGCACCAATGCTTTCCCTGCACAAAAGGATGTGACAGACAAGTAAGGAGAGTAGACTTACTTTATACAATTCATAACGATTCTTTAACATGACAATGTAACATAGTAACAAACAGCATAGGGCTTAGTCATTCTCTCTCAAAAAAGTATTTGTGTAATTGTGTGTGAATGTTTTATGTAGATTCACTTGAATTTGCAGCATCAAAAGCAGCACTTAAGTAAGGTACACGTAAATTTACTTGAGCAAATAATATTTTACAGTGTTGCTGGAATTCTAGATCAAATTAGTCAATTATGGCAAGTGTCATTGTAATAAAGAAAAACTATGCCAATATTTTAGGTGAGAAGTTAATGACATGATATCATATTGCTTATGCCTTCTCTACAGTAAAGTCACTCTTTGTGGTGCAACAGACTGCATTCTTGCCTTAACGTCTCTAGATAACATAAGAAAGATGACTGAAAATCTTCATCCTGCCTCCGATTCCTTATGACAATTGCAAGAGATTTTGTACATGCTAAGTTGCTGGGTTGTGCACTAACCAAAGTTTATCCATGAGGTAAAAAGCAGAATCCGCAAAGACAGCATCACAAAAAAAGTTAATTAACTCTTTCATGCATTTCTGGGCTTCCCACTAGCTAAACAGACCCTAAAATGCTAAGTGGTAGTATAACCACTGAAGATCTGAAGATACTGTCATCCTTAAACATAACATTGTAGTGTACTCTTGTCACAGCTCATGCTTTTGTTCTGGAAATGTCTAGCCACGAAAACAGATTTTAAGCACCTGGATCTCAAGATAGATCTTGCAAACCCTCTATCACACTAAGTCCATATTTCCACCCTAAATCTTTCAAAGCTTTCAACAGCATGAAATTAATGGTCAAATAGGAATTGAATTGAATAATTACGTTGGTTACTACGATAGCATGTGAAGCAACTTCACCAAAATAATGCTGGGGATAACAAATTACTATGCATAACAGATTGTTCTGTGTCAGAACCAAAATAACTTACGTTGGGATCTTGTAAGTGAGTGGTATCAGTGTATTTGGAGCATAGCCTCCCATCGCCCCTGTGAATTGATTCTGCTGTATGGCATATATCCCTGGACCTTGAGCCTGATCATCCACACACTGGTGGGAGTGCATTCCAGGCACCAAAACGGGGTACATGAGCATCGGAGAAGAAACATTTGGAGCACCGACCTGCATTATCATCAGCGGCAATAATAGAAATATCATCATAAGGCAGTAGTGCAGTACAGAGCACAGTATTTTTCAAAAAAAAAAAAGAAGAAGAAAAGGAACTGTAAAAAACATCTTCTAAGTGTATCTCCTTAATCGAAAAAAAAAATTATTCCAAAACAACCGCTAAAACCAATCCAACCCTTCAATCAAACTAGAAATGTTCCCCTGGATCTTAAATTATCAATCCGATGCGGGTTAAATACAAGGCAAAAGATACTAAAAGAAGATTAGTTCATTCACCAACTGCATCAAAACCCCGATCAAATCGCCACCGGAAATTCCCCAAAGGCAACGCCTTTCCCATAAAACCCATCAAATTTACACATCAAAACCTCCCTAAGCCTCCTCCAGAACACGAACAAACCCTGAATCTAAGCGCCATGGAGCAAGAACCGATCTCAGCTACAGCTCCACACGGTGGCCTCGGACAAATATTAACGACCCTAGGGAGAAGGTTACTAACGTGAGGCGACCGGATCGGTTCACCGGCTGCCGCCGGCGCCGGCGCCGGCGCCGGCGAGTGAGCCTGTGCGCGGCTCTGGCTTTGGGCGTCGGCTTCCGCCATGGGAGACGAGGTGGAGAGGTCAGGGCTGCAGGTACGATCTGCGCAATTCGAGCGGCCTCCTCTTGGGTAGATTGACGGTCCGGATTCACAAGTGCACGTCACAAGAGCGGCGCACGCCGTCCGATTGGGGAAGAGGGGTAGAATTTCGCGTAGTTCTGCCGTGTTGACAATTCTTGTCAGCGCCCGGTGGGAAGTAGGGATGGCAACGGGTCCGAATTTACCTCCGGTCCAGCCTCCGTGAATCCGGACCGAGACCGAAATTTGGACCGGACCGGACCGAAAGTCATCACGGGTCCAAATCGACCAGACCGGACGACGCAATGCCGGACCAACAATTATCCGGACCGATAGCAATGCTACTAGTCCGACGCACCCAACTATCGGTAAAGCTAAGCGTCTGAGAAATCTCACCTTAGGAACTCCCTGGATCAGACAGAATCAAAGATCGCCACACCTTATCGAAGTCTGTAGCAATGCAAATCAAAATCAAGTCCATATCAACAAATCCTAAAAACCCCCAAAAGCGGAAGGAGGAGAAGAGTTGGGAGGTTTGAGCGAGCTTATGCCTTCGCGATTGCGTGGGGTCTCTGGTAGCGGTGGAGCGAGGCGAGGTCACGAGCGGTTGGAGTAGAGGCGTGATTATCGGTGCAAGCGCGATGGCGTCGGTGAAGTCTTGCGCCTCTCAGCGTAGCGACCGGTAGAACGCCGCGTCGCCGCCGCTTGCTTAGCTCTTGCGATCGCAAGCGGCGCCGAGATCGTCGATCGAGAATCGTGGAAGAGGAGCGATTATAGGAGGAGATCTCATAAAAGTCGTGAAAGCGGGTCGAGAAAACGGACGGTTCGGAAGGTTTTGGATGGTGCGAGAAAGCGGAACTCACGCGAGACCATTTCGTACTGCTGGTTATCGGTGCTCCTTCACGAGGCTTCACGGTCGGTGCAGGTACCACGGGTCTAAATGAGACCGGACCGGACCGAACCAGACCGGACGAAAAAAAATACCGTGGGTCCAAATTTAGACCGGACCGGACCCATCGGGTCGGTACCTGATACCGGATCCATGGGTATTTTTGCCATCCCTAGTGGGAAGGGGATATGATTTTTTTAGTTTTGGCCAGAGTTCTGGCATTTAGTATAGAAAGAGAAATAATAATTAAGCGATAGACGCAAACACACAAGCACACATCACGTGCTACTCCTGACTCTCTGCGCGCACCCGGACGAGACCGAAGTCTCGAACCCGGGTGGGCTGCAAGTGTCCACACGCTGCTAGCCACCCAAGCGGAAGCTCGTTCGCGGAATGGGATATGAATGACAGACGAAGTTTCAATTAGCTATTTACTTTTTATTTATATTATAGTATTGATATAACTATTGAAAAGAAAATCTATACTATATAAAGTGAGAGTTTCTTCCACGTCACTTTATTAAAATTATTCATCTTTGCCACTGCTCTTTAATTACCCACCTTTGTCCGCGTCACTTCATCAAAATTACCCACCTTTACCACTGCTCTTTAATTACCCACCTTTGTCCGCGTCACTTCATCAAAATTACCCACCTTTACCACTGCTCTTTAATTACCCACCTTTACCACTGCTCTTTAATTACCTACCTTTGCCACTGTTATCACAAATAAATTTTTTATCGCAAATTGAGTTTTCGTTACAACGTACAGGCGCATAGCTAGTATACATTTAAATACATGTTTAGTCGATGGAAATGGGATATAAGAATTGATTGGGAATGGGATAGAAGGTAGTGTGGTTGACACTATCCATTCACTCCATGCCCGGATTGCCGGTTGCCGCCGCCGCCGTCTTGTGTCGAGCACGCTACCGCTTGCCGAGCCTCACCGTCGAGGCCAACATTGAGCATCGCTGCACGCCTGATGTTTCGCGTTGCCTTCGTCGCCGAGCAAGCCGATGAGCCTCCAAGGTCGTCGCCGAGCAAGCTTCTACAGCCAGCGCTTGCCGTGGTCGCACCTTCCTCACCGAGGCACCTTGTGCTCGTCGCTAAGGCCTTCCTAGCCATATGTTTTCTTCCTTAGAAATGCTTGCTTGCTTTATTTTTCAAATTTTTCGTTCATCTCCGATTTAGGAAGAGATGGGGATGGAATAAAGAATATTCCAAGAATCTTTGGAAGCGCACTGTCATTCACAACACGTACTGTGCCTTTACGTTCTCCACATAACAATGCTCATTCTTTTATTTTTCAATTCTTTTCAAAGGGGTATTTTGGTCATCTAAAATCATATTCCAATCCTTATCCCATCGCATGCCAAACAGAGGAACGGGAGTGCAATATCAAACCTCCATCCAAAACCCACCTCCTCGGACCCCAATCCAAAACCCACCTCCCGGAAAGGGTTCCCGTGTAGATTTTATGGAGGTTGCAAGTTTGCAACTTAAGCGGTTCTACAGGTGAATATCATCCGATTGACGTATCAGACGGTCTGAATTAGTCTAAAACTAGATAAAAAGTGTTTGCTATGATGTCATAAATAGTATTCCCTGTACACTAAAAAAATCTGCACAGTATTTTTAGCTGATCTGGACCATCCGTTTTCGATCAGACAGTCTCGCAGGGGCTACTCAAGTTGCAATCCCTACGAGACTGCACTAGATCCGTGTCCCACCTCCCAATCCAAACGCCATTTTACCGGTTATCACCTGCCAGTAACAATTGTCCCCTCAGTTTCACATAAATGCAAAGCAAATACTTCCAAATCACACCTAGGGATGGGCATTTGGTTTTTCTGGTTTGATCAGCTTGTTTTTTTGTTTTCAAATATATTTTTTAAACTGGCGATTGAATTTCTTAGACCAAAATAAAAACCGAACCGAATTAACCGTAATATTTCGATTCGATTAATTTAGTTTTTCAGTTAATCGAAATATGAATAAACACTAGGTAGATTAGATTTAGTCCTTCTCATATCGCAACATAGGCTTAGGATAAATCTATACAATATTCATATATCATTACAATTAAGCATAATAGAACATATAAACATACAAAATATATACATAAATGTATTAGAACATGAGAATTGTTTAATGGCTTTAGAAAGAATATTATAAAAGTAGTATTGTACATAGGATATTCGGTTATTTCGGTTTTTAGAAGCTAAAAACCGAACCGAACACTAAAAACCGAATTATATCAAAACAAAAACCGAAATAATCAGTTAATTCGATTCGGTTCGGTAATTCGGTTTCGATTTAAAAATGCCCACCCCTAATCACACCACACGAGCCACTCTCTAACAGGTGGACCCACAACGCATCGCCATCTATCTGCTTTGACCCACTGGAATGGCCCTATGGGCTAGTCACCAATTTCCTCGCTCCACACAGCCCTAGGCTCACTGACATGCGGGCCCAACACAATCCTTGTGTAGTTGCGTTTCTATTGTCTAGCATCTTGACTCTTCATTAGTGCCATCTAAAGGTGGACACTAGGCCAGGTTTTATTAGGTCGGTCCATGGCACGACACTGTTCTGTTTAGATCATGCTGGTATGGCACGTTGACCGAGCCTTGTGGTTAGGCATGTCGATTGATACGCACGGCACGAGTCCATGGGTTGTGCTCGAGTCGATACGGCTTGCGGTAGAACGCTGCCGAGCTACGGCAACGCGCAGCCATGAATGTAGAGGAGGAGGCCATGCTAACTGAGGCGACCAAAGAGGTGATCAGGGGGCGAGGAGGTGGTCAGAGGCAGAGGTGGCCAGGACGGAGAAGACGAAGAAGAGGTTGCCGGAGCAAAGATGGAGACTGTATATCTATTATAAATAAATAAAATTTATTTTCCTTTTTCTAATATCTCTGCCCACCCGACCACCCCTCGCGCGTCTCCGTTGTTCTCTCTTCACAATGCTATAAATGGGCCGGGCACACGTCTAGCGCCCCATCCAAAGCTTTCTCCCGCTCTCCATGGTTGGCCTGCTCACGCGAACCCTAACGCTAGCGCTCCCCGCCGTTTCGTCCTTCACCCTCGCGCGCTCTCCGACAAGGTGGAGTTGATCGAGATCGACCTATCGAAGGACTCGCCCTTCTCCTCCTCAGGCGTCGCGGGAGATGTGGTGCCTGGAGGACGCCATCAACGGGGTGCTTGTGCGGTGGGCCGCGCCGGAGTGGCTCCCCTTCGTGTCGCGGGGGGGGTCATACTGGGTGCTGCCGATGTGGCGGCTGCTCGGGGTGTCCGACCTTGTCGGTACGGTGGTCTACACCGCGAGGGGCGCCGCGGTGATGACGGAGGAGGAGGCGGCACGCTTCGCCACCGCGCGGGGTGGCCGTCGGCGGCGTACTTCGTCGAAGGTGAGGTGGATAAGACTTGTCTCGATCTTCGAGTTGGTTGCTAGATTAAGTTAGTAGTAGCATTCTGTTGGGACTGGGAAATAATGGTGCGTTATTGGTGCGTAGTTTTTATTTATGAGAGCTGCCACTTTTAATTTGCCTGCGAAGCATTGGCAATTCTCACCTGAGGGCCTGAGGTTATAGCTCCTCTTCCTGCAGTATCTAGAAGCCCAAAAGTTGAAGGGAAACTTGATTATTTACCATATCTAAGTTGGTGTAATTATATCAGTGAGACAGGACGCGCCAAATCAATTACATATATATCAACTTTGTGTTAAATAATCAATTGTGCCAAAGTTGAAACACTTCGGGAGTTATGTTTGTCAATGTCTTAAAACAAGCTCAAATCGCGTTTTGTATTGAAGAGCTCTATCCGCTGTCTGGAAGTTTGAGCTCTTGCGATCATGGAGGATCCTGCACTTCGTAACATGCTCTTGGAATTTTATTGCATTCTTTCACAAATGGAACCCCACGGCCCGACCTACCATGGGAGATAATACATTATTATTAGCGGTGGTATATACTATGATGCAAGTCCTGATGAAATGTTCCCAGGGAACATTAGATATGTATTGAATATTTTAGTTCAAGCTAAATAAAATTGTTTCCTACTGTATTTCTTCCTCAATTATGTGAAAGTTAGTACGAAAGATATGCTACATGATGCCACTCGTAATGATAATATGTTCCGATAGGTGTAGAAAATTATTAGGTTCATTTCGTAATGGATGGCATTGTTTCTGGGATATAGAAAACAACGGAGATTCATTTGTTATTTGTCCTGTTCTATTTTTCATGTTGTTCCCCTGCCGGTATTGTTCTCTTGTTCTATTTTATTTGTTGGTCCGACAATTTTGATTGCATAGTGAAAATGATTGTTTTCCCTTTTTTTTTTGGTTATGATCAGTACTCTGTCTGCTATGCCTATACTTGACATGATGATTCTTTTAGCTGATTGTACTTTTTCTGCAGTTTTAGATTAACTAGTGTGCCTTTTCAAGTTTTTATCAACCAAAATGCCTTAGTTCAGTAAAATCAAAGCAGCTTATTTTATGCTTGAAGTAAGTTAGTTCAGTCAAACTCAAAGCAGTGTAAAAAGGTCAGATCTACCATGACTGACTCATACAGATGTTAGTTCTAGATTCCTCCACATAATCATTAGAAAATAAGTCTGACAATTTTTTGTTCTGTGAAGCATCCGTCTTAACATAAAGTCATTTTGACCTAATGCCCGCCTCACATATTCACATGTATATTATGTGACCTCTCTACATTAGCATAAACAGTCATCTTCCTATTCTGTCTTGCAAGTTACTAGTATAACTAGGCCCAGGGGTAATGCTTAATTAATAAATCTTGGTTTATTTAGAGGATTTTCTATGGTATAAAGAAGAATGGGTTGGGTTAGGTGATATTTGCAAAAAGTAAAGGATCTGTTGTTTGATAAATATGGCTGACTCTAAAAAAATGGCTGGGTGGGATTGCTTGCATTATGACAAAATATTTTTTTGTAGGGTGTAAAATGGGTCTAGTATGCTGAGCTATTGCTCCACTTAGGCTCAAAACGGTGCAATTGTCTTGTACCAGAAATGATTTGGTGGGTCAGGCTTAGCGTATTTTGAGTACTACATGCCTACGTGGGCTGAGCTATATTTTAAGTTTTGGGAAATGTGATAGACTGATAGTAGTTTGGTTGCGTTGGATAGGGAGCGTGTGTGGCTTTTTTAGACAGTTCTATTAGCAGTTTAGTATTGTGTGGCTGTATTTAAACAGTGTCAAGTCTTGAATATTTCATTCGTATGTAATTTTATTAGGTGTACTTGATTTTGATTTGAGAAGATCATCCTGATTGGTTTATTTTGTTCAAACAAAGCCTTTCTTTTTCTTTAGACCATTAAGACCTTCATTCTGCATTTGAGATCACGTTGAGGGTTCTAGGCGTGCGCTATCGTGCGCGCGCGCGCATGAGCTTATACTGTCAAAACAAAAAAGATCAACTTTAGGGATTAAGCATGTATTTCATATTTCTCCAATACGTGTGCATCCCAGGCCTTGATTGCTAGACTGGGACTTCACTTTCAACATTATTTGGTAGTCTAATAATTAATTCTGTTAAAAGGGAAATTTCCAAATCCAGATCCAGTGAAGAGGTCAAGGAAAGATGTTGCTCAAACTGATGATGAGGATAGCTGATTTGTCCGTGCTAGATTACCTGGGGTAAGTTGATTCACATTCCTCAAGAAAATGCTTAATGATCATTATATTGTTCTAACCGTTACATGTCTTGTTGAGTAGTACTTCTATACATACCCTCCCAATACAAGTTGCACGACTCTTGAAGCAAGCGAAGGGATATGTAATCAATATTCACACTTCATTCATACTTTAATATTTGTTATAAATTTCTGGTGTCATCTGCACCCAATATTATCCTATTCATGCACATTGCTAATCATGTTGGCATTGATAACTTTTTTGCTGGAGAAATAAAATAGACATTAGTTTGAAGACACTGCATTTGCAAACGAAAAGTAGATAACTTTTTTGGCTCCTATTTATGACCCGGAGTGTGACTTGCCTTCTTGGGCTAACGTTGTTACCCGTAACGTGGCTAGGGGCCCTTGCTGGTTGACAGCAGATGCATGTTTACATAAGTCTGTCAGAAAACACTTATCGTAGAATCCAGATCCAGTACAAACCTTTAATAGCAAGAGATAAAGGCTGCAATCGGATCGGATGGATGCCGATCGATCGACCAATCGGATCTGTTTGAATTGAATTCGGATTGTTGTTGGATTCAACATCAGTTTCAAATAGTTGGTTTCGGACACGGCTTCGAATTCGAAAGATCACTATCCGTCGGATGGGAATATTCCGATTATATTTTTGGATAATTCTAAATAACTCTATTTAGATATTTGTATTTGAATATTTGTAGCCCACAATCTAGCGGCTTCAATTGGATCCAACCACATAGCCCAAGTTAGGCCCACCCTCCACGGCTCCAATATTCTGCCACCATCCCACTGTCCGGTGCTTGTGTCATCAGAGCTTGACATGCAAAATCATGCTTTTACTTGTCTACATGAATACCTATTATTTTTTTACAAAACATAAAGGAATATTTAATACTTTTGTAATTTCATTGGACTACCTGATAAAATGACTTAGTAAATTGCGATAATCATGTTGCATGTTGAACTCATATGATTGACTAATCATTATTATATGTATGCTATAAGCAATATGCTTTCATGCGATATCGAACAAAAAATATTCGGTAATGTATCAATTCTACTCCGTATTCGCTTCGAATTCGTGACCGATATTATCCGTGCCGTATTCGTATCCAACTTCAAGTCTGACAAAAAATATGGTTTAGGATAAGGAAAGAGTGATATCCGAACAAATCCGAACCGTTTGCACCCCTGGCAAGAGAACATGACTTGTAAGCTAACATTCTGAATCAGTAGTTGATTTATACCTACAAGTAGTTTGATAAGGATTCATTGATTCTGCAACTGGAATGAGCTGTCTGTTCTCAAGTTCATTCAGAAACAATTCTGACCCTAAAATGTTTTGTTGTGCTGGTGCATGCAGGAAGAGTCGGCTCGAAGCTGTAAAAGTATGGCGCGAACCACAAGGGCTAAATAGAGACAATCAGAAAATCAAAATTCACACAAAATGTCTCCAGACTCCAACATGGCCAGTGTGACAAAGCAAACATAGTATTGCATTTTCTTGTTTGCCAAATACAAAAGATTGATTCATGCTTCTAAAAGGGGGAGATCATAAGAAACTAGAACTCCATCTTCACGTAGTTTTGCATATTGTATATGCATAATGTGCTTACTAACAAGTAAAGCCAAGAACAAGAAATATTGAAATATCATTAATCTTCAATGATTTATCGATCATCAAGCCAAAAAAAAGGTTATGTGGTGGATGCTTGAGAAGGAAAAAGTCCTAAGAAAATATGTTACCTTAATCAAGGATATATAGACGACATGGTGGCTAATGTCAGAATATGTGATAGCTATATCGGTGACTTTCTTATTAAGATAAGACTACATTAAGGGTCAACATTGAGTCTCTATATTTTTGCCCTAGTAATAGATGAAGTTACGTGGAACATACAAGGAGATTCCTTGGGGTGTGTTTTTTGCGATGATGTGGTGCTAATTAATGAGAGTAGGGTAGGTGTTGATAGAAAACTTGAGTTGTGGACGAAGATTTTAGAATCAAAAGGTTTTAGACTTAATATGACTAAAATTGAGTGTATAAGGTGTGTTTTTAGCAGTGCTATGTAGGTGATAGAGATGTTAATCTAGATGAAAAGTAGTGCTCAAGGAGGAAACTTTTCGATGTTTGGGATCAATGCTACATGGTAACGGCAAGATTGATAAAAATATGAGCCACATGATACGACAGGAAATGGCGCAAACCATCGGGTGTCCTATATGATAGAAAAGCCCTCAAAAATTAAAGGGTAAGTTCTATAAGACGGTGATTAGATATGCGATGTTGTATGGAGCAAAGTGTTGGACGATAAAAAGACAATATGTATAGAAGATGAACGTAGTAGAGATATAGATGTTGCAGTGGATCTGTGGTCATACAAGGCAAAATCGAATCCACAATAATAATATATATGATAGAGTTGGAGTAGCACCAATAGAAGAAAAGCTTGCTCAAAATCGTTTGAGATGGTTTGGACATCTCCAGCGGAGGGCGGAGGTCTCTTGAGGCATTGGTGTGTAGTGGAATTTTAAGTCATCATGAAAACATAAGAAGTGGTAAAGGTCAATCGAGACTGATATAGGAAGAAACAGTTAAAAGAGACTTATGTGATTAGAATGTTCCCAAAGATTTGGTATTGGATATGAGTGCATAGAAGTTAGCAATTTACATGCCGAAACTATGGCCTAAAATTGAAGGCTTAGGGGTTTTATTAATTTTTATTGGATCTCATTCCTAGCATATCCAGCATGTTTGGGATAAAAGGTTCAATTGTTGTTGATTTATGGATCATCAAGATTACTAACAAGTTTTGCTGCTTGCTTCCTCGCCGCCGTCACCGGGCAGCTGAGACCTGAGACGATGCAGCGATCCGAAAATTGGAAAGATGTTCTGACTTTCTAGTTTGTGGCTAATTACAATAAGGCTATGGGAAGCGGGAGATAGACGACATAACCCAAAAAAAGTGTTGCACAGTACTCCATCAAGAGCAGATGCCGTCCATTAGTTGTGCTTTGAAGGATTTCAGGCTTTGACACTTGCTTATCAATTAAGTTAATTAAGAGGGGCCAGTATCTACTAATTGCTGCACCCTAATTATATGTCTGCAAATTTCTTGGGAGGGCCAGACCCCGGTCGCCCCCTTCTCTCCGCCAGGAAAGGCTGACTGCTGTCACTGCGTTTGGATTCTCCCGGTCAATGGGTAATATCGCTATGGATTTCTTACTGTACATTAGTTTACTGTTTGTCCTTCGTTACTGCATGTAGTGCGTCACATTGTAGAAATCAACAATTTTAATGGTTGACGACGACTTTGAGTTTGCGTATTTTCTATTAGGCTTCCTGAAATCTGCACATTTGCCTACCAACATTGCAAGTATAGATGATATCTGCTGCCAGCTTGTTGATGTGTTATTGCACGATTTTAATAGTTGGAGGGGGTGAAAGTTTGATAGATTGTTAGTCCCTCACAAAAAAAAGAAAAAGAAAGAAAAGATTGTTAGTCCAAGGTTGAAACTAGAGGAATGAAATAGTTTTGGGAATACCATTAATATGCACTTTCACCCTTTATTTTACGAATGTTTCGAGATGAAAGTGCATTCTGCCTGTACCATTGTTTTTTAAAATGGATCTTAAATTTTGTATTAGGACCGTTAAGGTGATGTTGATGTCATATTTTTATCTGAGGTGGATGGCGCATCGCATCGCTCACCTAAGAGCTTCTGTTCATCTTGACAGGATCGCTGTCACTGCTGTTCGTATCCTGGGAGCACCGAATATCTAGCTTTCCGTAGCTTAAACGTAATTAGCCGCCCTCAAAATGCTTGAAATGCAAGTAATGGCACAGCTTGTTCCTTGAAGAAACATCATTGAACGTACTTTTTTTTTCGAGGGGCAGTCATTGAACGTACTAGCTGCAAATACCGCTTGGCCTAATGTCCTGTGTCACTGTGCATACCGCGACGTGCTGCAGAAAACAGTGGCTGGTCTTGCTCACGAGCCACAACCTTAAGTTCGATCGTCCAAAAGACTAAACATGAAATACAGTTTCTTTTTCTAAAAAAAATCTGATGCGATATTTCGCTGAACAAAATGCAATATTTGCTCAGCTCCGCCCCAGCTAGCTGCTTCAGTCAAAGAACTCCCTATGCTGATAATTATAAAATCCCTTGGACATGGAGTGTGATTCTTCAACAAACGAATACAATTAACTAGGAGTAAGCAAAGTGATGGATGTGTGACGACTAACTGACTGGTGAACTGACATCCGGTGTAAACGCCAGTCGCCGTGACGGCGTTGAAAGGTGACTGCCATGGATCAATAGCACGCTGCCCTGCCGACTTCAGATCGAGTCGCTGTACATGTGTACATCCACAAAGTTCTACATTTAACCAAGGGACAGAGTTCCTTGCGGTCGTCACGTTACAAGAAGGTAATAAGCACCGTTGGATCTTTTCTTAAGCCAATGAATCAGTCTACTCCAGAAGATCAGTCTGGGAGTTTTTGCTCCCCGTCACTAAACCAGAAGATCAATCTCGCTTTTCATCCAGGACGAGGTCAACGCTGTTTCTCATCCGTAATTGTCAGTCGGTTTGGCCGATCTTTCTTTTAGGATGCGTCAGGGCTATTGTAAATGGCTGTCGTTTTATTGTTTTTTCTCGTCTCAAAAGTTTTCTTCGCATATCTCAATCATCTGCTATACTTCAAACACTCTTTTTTAATACAAGGCAGAGCTCCTGCCATTTCTTAAAAAAAAAAGCACCGTTGGATCAAAGCAATCACTAATTTGGATTATCCAACAATACCCAACTACAATGATCAACTATAGTGTTAGCTACAGTGATAAATTTACTACATTTTTAATCTAATGATCGATCTCTAACCGCTAAAGTTACAATTGATCAATAACTATATTGGATTTCTTTCCGTTGCTGGCGCAGAGTTCATCAGATGAATCATGCATGCATCAACCTGAACATGCGTTGGGAAACATCAGGTGTCTGGTGATCATCATTCCTTCGCTCGGCTCTCACATTATGTCCCATTATGATGTTATACGCATGTCGTTGTTGCTCTTCGATCCTGTGTCTTCAGAGTCTCGTAGACTTGGCTTGGAAACATTAATCAGTGCCATCAAGTCTCAACTCTCAACATTAATCGATAAACAGCAATCAGCACGTACATGCAGCATGGGCTTGCTATGAGAGCTAGCTAGCTAGCTAGGAGCCTAGGACGCTGGTCAGCTGGTGCCATGTTCTCAGTAGCGTTGCTGCCTTGCCCACTTTTCTCTTTAGTTGTTGTTGCTTCAATCATATGGATACCTTCGTTTGAATCGCTGAATGTGAAATGGCAAATAGTTCGATGGGCCATTGGATGATGAGTACCTTGCACTATATAATTTGCCACTTTTCCTCATTGTGTTTGGTCCAATTCTAGATTTTTTTTTCAGGTCTAATCAGTTTGCAGAGAGTGGAAGTCTACATTTTGCAGAAAATTGAGACACCACCACTCTATGGCCAATAATACACGTAGCTAACCACCCTGTAATAGCACACCAAAGTCGTTAAGGCTAGAGCCCTTGTGTTTTCATTCTAGTGGACTAATGCCTACACTGGACCACAGTACTCTACTGTTTGTATCGGGGCTCCAGTGTTCATGGCTTCACATCCCCCGATAGATGCACATTTGGCAGAGTAAACTATTTCTATTTGAGCCAAGGATTCAGACTTCAGAGAGTTGGCTCAAATGCATGCATAGCGTAGCCTGCGTAATGTATGCATCCCCAGAGCCAGACCAGGCGACTAACTCGTGTCTTGTCTTTCTCCAATCTTCTCTTCTTCTTTTTCTTCAGATCGCGTGTGCTGGAGGAGAGACCCTTCTCGTTTTGTATCGCGGAAAGTTCAATTATTGCACACAGCTGTTTCGGTAGAGCTTTCATTTTCTCCCTACCAACCTTCCGACAGTTTTGTTCGGTTCGGTTTTTCTCTGCTTCCGTTGTTTTCTTTCCAAATAGCTCAAGAAATGTCCCCGGATACTCAATCCTGAATTTTGTAGAGCTCATTTTATCCAATGTATATGATGTCCTTTTTCGAGATTCCTAAAGGTGTTCTTCATAAACTTGATTATTTCCGATCTCGATTTTTTTGGCAAGGGGATGAGCATAAAAAGAAATATCGTCTTGCAAAATGGAATATTTTGTGTCAACCCAAAGATCAAGGGGGTCTTGGAATTCATGACTTGAAAGTTAAGAACGTTGCACTATTGAGTAAATGGTTGTTTAAATTGTTAACATCGGATGGTACTTGGCAGCAAATTCTTCGAAATAAGTACCTTGGTTGTATTCCTTTAGTGCAAGTTGAATGGAAACCTGGTGATTCGCATTTCTGGGCCAGTTTGATGAAGGTCAAACGAGATTTCCTTCGTTTTGGCACTTTCACAATTAATAATGGAACTCAGGTGAGATTCTGGGAAGACATTTGGCTCGGTGCCAGTTCTTTAAAAGATCAATATCCTGGGTTATATAGTATTACAAGGAGGAAATACATTACTATTGCTGAAGTTCTTATGACCTCTCCACCTAATTTAACATGGAGACGATCGTTGATTGGGTCCAAGTTGGTAGCGTGGAATGAATTGCTTTCGCGTATTACCAATTTTCATCTGACGCAGGCTGATGATGATTTTCGTTGGAAATTGTGTCAATCGGGACAATTTTCTGTGAAATCACATTACTTGGCTTTGATCCAAAGTGGAGTTTCTAATTTAGATACACGTTTATGGAAGTTAAAAGTCCCTCTGAAAATTAAAGTGTTTTTGTGGTATCTCCGAAGAGGCGTTCTGTTGACCAAGGATAACTTAGCAAAGCGTAATTGGCAGGGTAGTAAAACATGTTGCTTTTGTCATGAAATGGAGACAATTAAGCATTTGTTTTTTCATTGTCGTTTTGCTCGTATGATTTGGGGCTTTTTTTTTTGCATTTGGCATTGATAGACCTATTAGTGCTGCTCACATGTTTGGATGTTGGATTGGTCGTTTTGCGCAAGAACTTAAAAATGTTGTGTTGCTAGGGGCCGCAACCATTTGCTGGTCCATTTGGTTAACCAGGAATGACATTGTGTTTGAAAGGAAATCATTTACATCTCCTTTGCAGGTTATTTTTGTTATTTCCCACTGGGTGCGCACTTGGGCTGTGTTGCAGAAACCGGACTTGCGTCCTATTATGATGGAGGCTACACATCGGTTGGTTCAGGTGGCCAAGGCTTTCTTTACTCTGGATCATGGGTGGCGGTCTAGTTTGAGGATTGCTAGGAACTAGGGAGTTTGTGTTAACTTTGTTTTCTTTTTTGTGGCTGTGTGCTTCTAGTTAAGCAGAGGCCGGGAGTAATCTCAAGGACTTTGTATCCTCTCGATGTAATGTTCTTGATATTAATAAAGCTTCCTTTATCCAAAAAAAAATTTTACGAACTTTCTGCAAGAAATTATATGATTAAGACGGACAAGTGTGTACAAAACAGTTGCAATGAACTCTTTTTTTTTAAATGTCCTGATCTCTTCTCAGGTCTAAATCAAATTTGAGAAAGATAGGATTACCTTGCAGGACTGCAACTTAAACAGTCCTCAGTCCCAGCACCATTCGATAGGTACAACGAACGGCACAATATTTTTGTATAGAAGATTTGAAGTCATCGTTTTTTATCAAAGGACCCAAATGCAACTATTTCTATTTGAGAATCACCTGCCAGTGCTCCCCTGTCCCCTCTCGTTTGTACTTTTCCTTGGACAACCACCAAGAAGTTTGACACTAGGGCATCACTACATGTGAGCCTCCCTTCTTCGCTTGGTCTGTAGGTTTGATAAGTTTTGTTTAGTATGACTGTAACTTTTTGAAAAGTAACTTTTAGCTGGACTATATGGCTGAACAACTGGGTTGAAGAGGCTTGGTATTTGACAGTGTGACTTTTAGGTGTAAGAGGTGCGGGTCAGGGATGAGGATGAGAAGGGTGAGGTTTGGGATTTTATGCTTGGTATGAATGTATGATAGGGTAATTTTCTTCAACTCTTGTGGCAAAGTCAGTACCCTAACCCACCAAAGCAGTAGGAAGCTACCCTAGACCAACTTTCGGCTTTCAGTTTTGCCTGGTACAAATGGACTATTGACTTTTGGTTTCTAGCTACAAAAAAGTCAGCAGTTTGGAACAGTTTTTGACTTCCAGAGGAAAAAGTCGAAATTGAAACCGTTCCAAATAGACCAAAATAACTGCACTGAGCTTAACTCACCGAGGCTGCTTTCCAAGCTTCTCCTTGTTTGATCTTGGGTATGGCATAATAAATAGGTTGGCTTGATTTGGCCCTTATTTACTTGACATTTCTTGTTGTTTGTTTGTGCTAATAACATTGGCATGATCTTTTTGGCCTTCAATGTATAACGAACTTGTCTTTGTATACCCTTACCGTTGCTCTTCAAATGTCAGAGGGGAGAAAGTTTAGTCGGGAACCTTTTGATTTGTCAGTTCACGTGCCAATTTTTTTAGTTACATATGCACATGTATAAATGCAACATGTACAAAACGAACACATAATCAGTAAAAGACAGTAAGCATGGCAGTTTTTTCTCTTAAAGAAAACTTTAACTCTACAATGTGTCATACACTGGCTGCCTAGTTTCTGGGAAAGGAAGCCTATGATTAACTAAATGATGTAATGGTCATAGCTAGGCTCAATAGATATTGTAATTTATTTATTGTCGGTGCATGATTCAATATTGCTGGATGATGAAAAACGTGTGATACTTTTGCACAACTGTCAGCCCCCAGGCCACTTAAGTAATAAGTACTAATATATTTATAGATTTTTAAGGAAAAACTTCAGCTGTTCGGTGTTATTCCAATACATGAACTGAAGTTTCTGTTGCTCCTTTGTTCTTATATTTCCTTCCAATTGCAAAACTCAGCCTTTTGAATTACTATTTGACTCTCTAATTGATAAGGTTATCGTACATATCAATTTAAACTTCTCCCTGACAGAGAGGGGTTAGTTGTGTGTGGTGTCTCCCCACTCACCGGACATACATGCAATTCATTCTGAATAAATATGTTTTTTTCTGTGGAAAATGTACATGAAGGCTCACGTACATCACCCAATTAAATACCAGTCTAGTTATCAGTCAGTCAGTCCAGCGGTTCCACCCCAGAAAACAATAACCTTTCCTTTGAAAAAACAAGAAATCAACCCGTGTTAAAGCATTCTTTTCTAGAATCTGTTGGAGTTAGAAGTTGTTCACAAGTTCAGATTTTTTTTTTTGAAGTGCTAGCTATCTTAAATTCTTAACTATATCATCAAATCATTTGTATGGTCTTTTAATTAAGGGACCCAAAACTTGAGGTACATTTCATCAAACTTGCATGTGGTTTTAGCTTCACAAAATATGACCATGCAGCCATATATGTTCCAATGGCCCGAATTATGAGAGTAAATTTCAGAGAACATCTGAACGTCCGTGCTGATCTTGGGATTCAAGCTACCGTGCATGTGCACTGTTGGATGGTTATTCCTCATCTTATTGAGGATGGTTTATGCAATATACCGATGATTCTGCAATATACCGATGATATTGAACAAGCTAAAAACATGAAGCTATTGCTATGTGTGTTCGAACAATTATCGGGTCTCAAAATTAATTTTCACAAAAGTGAGATATTTTGCTTTGGTGACGCTAGACATCATGAGCAAGAATATTCTGAGTTGTTTGGTTGTGGGTTAGGATCATATTCGTTTAGATACTTAGGTATTCCCATGCACTTTCACAAGCTCCGTAATACGGATTGGGGTGTAATCGAGGATAGATTTAAAAGAAAACTAAGTACTTGGAAAGCCAAACACCTTTCTTATGGGGGTAGACTTATTCTATTAAATTCTGTGCTCAGTAGTCTCCCTATGTTCATGATGTCTTTTTTTGAAATCCCTAAGGGTGTTTTACAGAGGTTGGATTATTATCGATCTCGTTTTTTTTGGCAAGGTCATAGTGATAAGAGAAAATATCGCCTTGCTAAATGGGATATCTTGTGTCGTCCTAAAGATCAAGGAGGACTGGGTATTGTGGATCTGCAGGCCAAGAACAAATGTCTGCTGAGTAAATGGTTATTTAGACTGTTGAATGAGGATGGGATCTGGTAGTCCTTGCTTATCAATAAATATCTAGGATCCAAATGTTTGTCCCAAGCGAATATTAAACCTGGAGACTCACATTTTTGGAAAGGTCTATTAAAGGTTAAAGATGATTTTCTGGGATGTGGATCCTTTCGGATTAAAGATGGATCACAAACCAGATTTTGGGAGGACACTTAGATAGGTTCTACACCTCTTCAGGTTCAATTTCAAAGTTTGTATAACATTGTTCGTCATCCTCATAATACTGTGGCAAAGGTCATGACTCAGTTGCCACCAAATATTCATTTTAGACGATTATTATCGGGGGATAAATTGACGGCATGGTATACTTTAGTTGCTAAAATAGCTAGTTGTCAACTTACTGATGGTAGAGACATTTTTCTCTGGGGATTACATAGAAATGGTCAGTTCTCGGTACATTCTATGTATGGTTACTTGATGAACCAGGGTATTCCTTTTATCAGTAAGTTTATTTGGAAGTTGAAACTTCCTTTAAAAATAAAAATATTTCTTTGGTATTTACAGAAAGGAATAATTTTAACAAAGGACAATCTAGCTAAAAGGAATTGGAATGGGGATAAAAAATGTTGTTTCTGTAATTGTAATGAAACAATACGATATTTATTTTTTCAGTGTCAGCACTCACACTCTATTTGGCGTGTTGTGTCTATTGCTACTGGTCTCTCTCCGCCGAAGTCTATGTCTCATATGTTGGATCATTGGTTAACAGGCATTGACAAGTGTGCTAAAAGATTGATTTTTGTGGGGGGCAGCTATATTATGGGCGATTTGGTGCACACGTAATGATCTCATTTTTCAAAAAAAACAATACTCTTCTTTTATGCAGGCTACTTTCAAGGGCGCATACTGGCTCCAGTTTTGGGCATTATTGCATTCTGAGAACAACAGGGAGACCATCCGCATGGTGAGCAGGTCATTGGAGGTTGTGGCATTGGACATCTTCACCAAGAATGGATGGAGAAGTAACTATATAATTTGCTTTTAATTTTCAGTTCTCTTTGTTACATTTTCTTTCCAGCTCTACGGCTGTGATATTTGTATGAACTCGGTTGTGTGCTCTTGCAGAGACCGGATTTAATATCCTTTATCTAAAAAATGTGCACTGTTGGATGTACAAAAGTACGTACTCCTACGAGTCCGCAATACAGAGGTCCATCCGTAGTGCCCATGTAGCATATCTAATATTGTCTTTGACCGATTACGGTCTAGGAGAACCGTGTGTTCCTCTCAAGAAAAAGAAGAGAGAGAAAACTAGGAGAACCTTGCATAAAACTAAGTGGATTGACTATTTCTTTATGGCTCTACGAGGGCTATGCTTAGAACTTACTCATGGTTGATAAATATAAGGTGTGCATGTGGATTCAATGAAACTTTTTCTACAATGTCTCTATTTATTCTCTATATTTCATTTGCATTTACCAATTATCACTTATACAAAGTATTATTTATCATTTTTTGAAGACAATTTTGAGGAGTACGTGAGTCATTTGCTCCCGTAACTTTCTCAAATTTACTGTGCTACTTAATCCTAGTGCAAAGTTAAAACACGCCCTACGCTTTCCGAGGGAAGGATCAATAAGATTTTGGTGGAAATCTTGAAGGAATTTAACCGTTTTATTTTGGTACCAAGCGTTTGTGAAATATATCATTCCAATTACCAAGAAAAGCTGAGACCCAGCTACACTTACTATGTTCATAGCAATGGTCCTAACGGAGAATTCATCACTTTTCTATTCTGTGTTTTTTTTTTGCAAATTTGGCTCTTATAAATATAATCGCTAAAATAGTCTTATCTCCGACCATGGAAGCACCTATTTTTGCAATTGTGTTCGCAAGAAGGCCAATTTATAGAAAAAAACGGCATAGGGTTAAAAAAGTGATGATTTTTCTAAAGGAATCTGTTTAGGTGAACCATTAGATCTTTTAGTTAGTGGACACACACACACATATATAATATGTATGTACAAGTACCTCCTATGTATGATGACCGGAACAGCATGCAACTGTGCTACCCTATGGCTGCCATTAGTAGCTGAAAACCTTTGGCCTATGTCGGCGTATTTCGCCGGACAGAACCCCGTCAACGAACAGGGTTGACCGCTCCCGGGTTGGAAGGTATGGTTCGGTAGAGGGCGTCTTCGTGATTGGAAACCCTAATGTCTCCCGTACGGGGGATTCCAGGGATCAACAGATCAAACAGACACGGTGATGTACCCAGGTTCAGGCCCCCAGCGCGGGTAATAACCATACGTACTGCTAGATCTTCGTTGAGAAAATATGAAGGTGATTACACTGGTTCTTTTGGTCTCGGATTTTTCGGGGAGAGCTCACCCACCTTCCCCATGCACCCGAGCTCTCTTATATAGACGGGGTTGGCTCGGGCAAGTGAGAAGGTGACGCTACGCTGACTTACAACTCATTAATTACACCCATCATTTCAACCTTACACCGGCCCATGACTCATTTATTTCACCCCGTCACTGTAGCCTTGTCCTTTAGACTACATTTAATGCCGCTGCGTGGCTTAGTCCGGTCCGCCCAGGATATGACGCTCCTGCGACTGGTTTGGTGAGAGGCGTCAGAGGGATGGGCCGTCGTCGTGTCGATAGTAGAATTCCTCACAATCAATGGCCCTGATACAGGGTGTCAGGGGAAGGAGGCTTCGAGGCGAAGCCTTCTCCTTATTCCTTTGGTTGCCTTCGTGGCCTAATAAGGGGGGCCTGAACGCCCACCTGCTTATCAGGCCGACGCCCAGCGAGCAGGGCTTGATCACCCGCCAACCTGCCAGGCCGCCACGTGGGCTTACCGCCCGGCAAGCAGGGCATAATCACCCACCTGCTTGCCAGATCGCCACGCGGGCCGCTCGCCAATGAGCGTAGCGTGACCGCCGCTTTGCCGCCGGGGGCCATGCGGACCACGCGAGCCGCTCGTCGGCGGCGGCGTGATCGCCCGCCGCCGCCGAGGCCATGCGGGACCACGCGGGCCGCTCGTCCGTGGCAGGTGGTGTGATCGCCCACTTGCTCGCCAGGGGGCCACGCGGGCTTCCCGCCCGGCAAGTAGGGCTTGATCGCCCACCACGCTTTCGGCGAGGCGCCACGTGGGTTTCTTTCGAGAGCCAACCCGAGGCGACGAGGCGCCAACCGTACTTACTACTACGCCATAATCGGGGCACAATTCTAAGAGATCACAAGGATTTAAGGCTTCCAATGATAACCCTGCATAAAATATTGACTCGCGGTTATTATGTGCTTATGTCGGTGTATTCCACAGCGCCCGTGGGCTTCTGCTGTCGGTGTATTCCACTGCAGGCCGAGCCTCTGAATGGGTTTTGTTCGATAGGGGGTGGCCGGTGGTTGGCTAACCTAGCGAGAAACCCGGCACCTCTCACACTAACGAGCTCGATGTCTAAATTGAGATGAACACAGCGATTTTTTACCCGAGTTGAGGCCCCATGGAGAAGAATACTTGACCTTACTTCTGCTTGAAGTTGGATTGCCTCTCGAAAAGGTCGTAACCAAGTTTGTGGGTGACCGGCTCTTACATTGAGTCCCACTCTTTCCTTTATTACTGCATGAACACTTTAACAAACTTTAGTTGTAATGGATGTTTTCGATTTTACCTTCATGCCTTTTGCCATGCTCATAGATATTGCATCTTTGAAATTGCTAGGTGGCAGGTGTGCGACTCGGCTAAAAGCACTAATTAGGCTTCTAAGCCTAGGCAATGTCCCGAAATTCTGTGAGATTGAATGTGGCGGCCTGGCGTAAGCATCTGCGTATAAGTGATATGGGACTTAGGCAAAGGCAACTTTGAAGCATAAAGGTCGCATTTAAGCACATAATAACCCCTTAGTCAATATTTTATGCGAGGTTATCATTGGCTGAAATCCCTTGAACTTAAATCCTTGTGATCTCTTAAATTGTGCCCCAGTGTGGGCGAGAAAGTAGTAAGTCCCGGGAGGCGGTTTGGGCAGTGACACTCAGCAGTGACAACCAGTGATGCCGAGCCAACGACCGGCGTCGAGCCGTGTTTGAGTTCAGTGCCCAACTTACACAGGTACTTACTACTTCTGCGCACACCTGGGCACAATTCTAAGAGATCACAAGGATTTAAGTTCGGCGATTTCACCAATGATAACCCTGCATAAAATATTGATTACGGTTATTATGTGCTTAAATGCGACCTTTATGCTTCAAAGTTGCCTTTGCCTAAGTCCCATATCACTTATACGTGTGATGCTTACGCCAGGCCATTACATTCAATCTCGCAGAATTTAGGACATTGCCTAGGCTTAGAAGCCTAATTAGTGCTTTAGCCGAAGTCGCATTAATCGCCACCTAGCAATTTCAAAGATGGAATATCGGATGAGCATGGCAAAAGGCATGAAGGTAAAATCGAAAACATCCATTACAACTAAAGTTTGTTAAAGTGTTCATGCAGTAATAAAGGAAAGAGGGGGACTCAACAGAAGAGCCGGTCACCCACAAACTTGGTTACAACTTTTCGAGAGGCAATCCAACTCAAGCAGAAGTAAGGTCATATTCTTCTCCATGGGGGCTCGAACTCGGTAAAAATCGTTGTGTTCATCTCAATTTAGACATCGAGCTCGTTAGTGTGAGAGGTGCCGGGTTTCTCTCGCTAGGTTAGCCAACCACCAAGCCACCCCCTATCGAACAAAACCCGTCAGAGGTTTCTGCCTGTCTGTGGAATACACCGACAGGGCGAATCCTACCTTCGCTTCACGGTTGAACAGAATTTCGCAATGGATAGGCCAGTAACTACGTAATTTCTCGCCCTTGGAAATAATGCCAAGAACTTCCTAGACGCCACGAAGCGCATACAAACATTTTTCGAGCTTGGGGATATCGGGTTTTCGCTTCATGTAATACCTTACTGACATAATAAACTGGCCTTTGAACACCTTCCCTTTCCGCCACAAGAACAGCACTGACCACTTCAGGAGTAGCCGCAATATCTGAGAGCAATGGTTCGCCTTGCACAGGGAAACGAGCAGGGAGGAGAGGTGAGATCGCTTCAAATCTTCAAAGGCCTTCTAAGCTTCATCCGTCCATTCAAAGTGATTAGTTCTCTTTAATAACTTGAATAAGGGTAGGCTCCTTTCCCCCAATCGGGCAATGAATCGCCCAAGAGAGGCTAGGCGACCAGCCAAACATTGAACCTGTTTGAGCCGTACTGGCGGCTTCATGTGCTCAATCGCCGCTATCTTGTCCGGATTGGCTTCAATTCCCCGGTTGGATACCAGGAACCACTGACAACTTGCGGAGGGGCGCGAATACACACTTTTCTGGGTTCAACTTTAAACCATTCCTCCGGAGGTTGAAGAAGGTCTCCTCCAGGTCTTGAACCAAGTCCTCATCTTTTTTAATTTTTACCACCAGATCATCAACATATACTTCAAGATTACGTCCTATCGTGGGCCGAAAAGTAATGTGCATAGCATTTGGTAAGTGGATCCGACATTCTTTAAACCAAAAGGCATCGACATAACAATAGACACCCATAGGGGTTACAAAAGCGATTTTCTTCATCCTCTATCGCCATACCGATTTGATGGTACCCGAACACGATCCGAAAGCATAATAATTCACAACTTGCCGTAGAGTCAACGATAAGGTCAACTTCGCGACAAGGGATAAGGGTCTTTGGACAAGCTTTGTTGAGGTCGGTAAAATCGACACACATTCGCCACTTCCGTTGGATTTTTAACAAGCACAGATTGGCAAGCCACTCGGGGTGAGTGACCTCCTGATGACCCCCGCGCCCAATAGCTTCTCTACCTCTGCTGAATGGCATCCTGCGCTCCGAGCTTCTTGCCGGATCTTCTGTCGGCAAGGCGCGCCGGGGCGTGTGTCGGTGCTCGATCACCTCCTCGGGGACCCGGTCATATCGGACGGTTGCGGCGAACACGTCGAATTACACGGAGGAAGGTGGCAGCGCGTCTTCCTATTTGGCATCGAAATTTGGCGCCAATGTTGGCGGTTTTCTTTGGACTCGCCCTCACTCAGGCGACCACCTTAACCTCGCCCGTGAGCCAAAGAGGCGCTGGTCCGGACTGAGGGCTCCGGACGAGGCGACATCAAGCACGCCCGGGACAAGTGGCAACACTCATATCAAGCGCAAACTTGTGATGTGTGAGCTTGGTGACCGTCCACTCGAGCGGTTATGGGGGTCAAGAGATCAGGCATCTTCACCACCATATATGCATAATGGGTCACCGCCATGAACTTGGCGGCGGCGGTCGGCCAAGCAAGGCATTGTAGGGAAGATCAAAATCGGTGACCTCAAAATCCACCATTTCGGTGCGATAATTATCCTTTTCTCCAAAGGTGACAGGAGACGCTTTTGCCCACGGGATTGCACTAACCCGGGGCTATTCCAAAAAAGAACAGCGACGGATGGAGATCTTCTTTGCGGGATTTGGAGAGCTAAGAACGCCGTGGAGGACAAGATCTTGAGAGAACTCCTCCATCCACCGGACACGGCCCGGTAGAACATTCCGGATCAGTAGGCGACACCACAATCGGGAGATGTCAGGTTGGGGTGCAATCGAGGTGGTCGGCTTTGGCCGAAGATGATCGTCTCCTCCGACCATTTCAAACATCCGACGCGACCTGAGCTCGCCTCAAGAAGACACACACCTCCCTCTTCAACCGCTTGCAAGCGGTATTAGAGCGGGCGGACGAGCCACCATAGATATACGCCAGGGTATGATCCGCCTGCTGGAAGGCGATGGGGCGGGGTCTCACTACAATCACCGTCACGAAAGTGGCGCTCCTCATCCGCAGGGCGGCGTTCCTTGATCCGCCGCTCTACCATTCTATCCACAACTTGACAATTGTCCAAGTCATGGGTGTCGATCCGATGAATTGGGCACCAAGGCCCTCTTCGTTCGTCGCGACGATCGTTCCGCGATGCCATGACGGTTATCGCGCCGCCCCGGCAATCGTCACGCCTATCCCGGCGATTGTCACGCCGCTCACGGCGGTTGCCGCGCTGATCCTGGCGGTTGCCGCGGCGATCTGGCGGCCACGCTCCGGCGACCCGGAGCCCTCGCGGTTACACTCGGCGGCCAAGACCCGTCGGGTCTCTCCTGCCTCATGCTTCCGCGCCTTCTTGCTTGACGGACCGGAACCCTTCGAGGTTCCGGCTTCATCTTTGCCCCGCCACCCTGGGGGCCAGACCCAAGCCCCCTCGCCTCCGCGGCCCGTGCGCACTTATGCGCAAGGGAAAACAACTCAGAGGTGGTGCCGATGGTACGGTGGCCATCTTCTCCTTCATTTCTGATCGCGGGCGCCTCTTGAGGCGATGACGACCGATTGCTCAAATATGGGGAATCGTGTTGCGGCAATGGCGAGAACCGCCGGATGAAATCACGCGACTCCCCTTATCTTTGCTCCAGGCATGCAGATCATCCTCCACGCCCATTTTTGCGAAAGAGCCACAGAAATTGGCGACAAAAAGGCCACACAACTCCTCCCACGAGTGCACCGACCCTCGCGGAGGTTCAACAACTTTCAAAGAACGGCAGAGTCCGTCAAAATTTGTCGGAAAATAATTGGCCATAATTTTCCGGACCCACCTTTCGCACCATCGTTGTATAAATTTGCAAGAACTCCTCTCGGATTGGTGGTGCCGTCATAACTTTCTATAGACGCCGGCGAAACTTTTGGGCCAATCCACGGCGTAATCACGGGAGAACGCTCGATACCCGCGCCATAAACAAAGCGCCGCCACGAACTCGATCCGGAGAGCGGAAAAATGACTCTCCGTGAAGTCGGAGGAATTTCCATCCTCGGGAGCCACCGCTTGCCATGCTCTGCCCGGAGCCGGGTGGCGCTGACAATGACGCCCGAAGATCACCGCGTCGCGTGACGAGATTCATCAAGATGGCTTCTTAGGTCCCCACGGTTCCTTTCGGGCCGGGACCGAAGCACACAAGATCTCCTCTCGCCCACGACCCGCCGGGCCAAGAGCGCTGCCGCCAGGCGGTACTGAACCTCTGACCCCGACCCTGCATGCTGGGGCGGATCACCACCGATGCTATCCGGAGAATCTACCCGGTTGGGCAGACAGGCGGCAAGATCCCGCTGACCACGAGGTGGTGAGAGTCTCAGCAAGCTCCACGGAGGGTGGTCCAGAGAAGACGAAGCGGCATGCGAGTTTTGAGCCAAGGTGGCGCTTCCATGGCCGGCGGTGTCAAGCCGGATGCCCCACGGCCGACTGGTGCATCACCGGCACCACTGGGTGGAGTGAGACGATCTTGCGATTGATGAGGTTCTTGGGACACACTCTGAGTATGGCCCGACTCTTCTCCTTCCTGTCGCCGCGAACTCAACATCTTCAAATGCACAGAACTGAAAGAAAAACACCCAAACTCGCCGGAGAGATGATCGGAAAAACCGACTACCTACCCCCTACCTGGCGCGCCCCTGTCGGTGTATTCCACCTGACAGGCCCGAGCCTACGGACCGGGTTTTGTTCGATAGGGGGTGGCTTCGGTAGTTGGCTAACCCTAGCAGAGGGAAACCCCAGCACCTCTCACACTAACGAGCTCTGATGTCTAAATTCAGATGAACACAACGATTTTTTACCCAGGTTCAGGCCCCCATGGAGAAGGGTAACAGCCTTACTTCCTGCTTGAAGTTGGATTGCCTCTCGAAAAGGTCGTAACCAAGTTTGTGGGTGACCAGCTCTTCTGTTGAGTCCCCTCTTTCTTTTCCCCAAGTGCCCTTATATGCACGGGCTTACATGAGCCAGATTCAGGAGAGCGGTCATCATGCCTATCTTACACGCATTTATTACACTCTTGCCATTGTCCGTTCCTCGGCGCTAATTAATGCCAGCGCATGCCGTCGCTCGGTTCTTCCGGAATGTGACCTCTCGGTGACAGGTAGGTGAGAGGTGTCAGAGGAACGGGCCTGTAGCAGAATTCCTTGGGACCGACATGCCCGGTACAATAGGCTGCTTCGACCAATCTGGCGGCGAAAGAAACTTCAGGCCACCGCATTCCACCCTTTTGCATGGCGGCCGGAATAAGCGAGGCGTGTTTCGTCGCATGCCACGTTGGTGGCGCCAGAAAGCGGCGTGATCGCCCACCTTTCGCCCGCCGCCACGTGGACCCGGCACGGAGGCGTGGCGTGCGCCGCCGCCCGCCAAAGCCGCCACGTTGGTTGGGTGCCGGGCGGCGGCGTGATCGCCACCGCTTCGCCAAGACGCCACGTGGGCCGGCACCGGAGGGCGGCGTGCCGCCACGCCGCCGCCGCCCAAAGCCGCCACGTTGGTGGGGCTGGGGAGCGGCGTGATCGCCCACCGCTGCTTCGCCGCGACGCCACGTGGGCCGGCACCGGAGGGCGGCGTGCCGCCGCTTCGCCAAAGCCGCCACGTTAGGTGGCGCCGCGGCGGCGGCGTGATCGCCACTTGCTCGCTTCGCGACGCCACGTGGGCCGGCACCGGCGCGGCGTGCCGCCGCCGCCGCCAAAGCCGCCACGCGTTGGCGCTGGCGCAGCGGCGTGTCGCCACTGCCGCCGCGACGCCACGTGGACCCGGCACCGGAGGGCGGCGTGCCGCCGCCGCCCGCCAAAGCCGCCACGTTAGGTTGGCGCCGGGGAGCAGGCGTGATCGCCACTGCCGCCTTCGCGACGCCACGTGGGCCGTAAGACCGGAGGCGGCGCGTGCCGCCGCCGCCGCCAAAGCCGCCACGTTAGGCTGGCGCCGGCGAAAGCGGCGTGATCGCCACTGCTTTCGCCGCGACGCCACGTGGACTAGTATCCAACAGACGGGTGTAAGCACCCACCGCTTGCTAGAGCGCCACGGCCACGACGCTTTTGTGCGGCGAAGAGGGTACCCGGTGTATAATCGCCGACACCGCCAGCCAGGCGAGGCATGACCGCCCACCTGCTCGCCAGGCCGCCACGTGGGCTAGGCCACCTTTCGGGCCCACTGATCTGCGACGGAGAGGGTACCCCGTGCAAAGTACACTAACAGCCTGTGTTAGCACTTTCTGAGGTTCCAAGTAAGCTAGCTGTAACTGGAATAGCCAAACTGACTCTCTCTCTCTCTTTCGATCTCTCCCTCATACAGATATGTTGTCAGACACTGGGAAGGTTAAACAAGATGTCATGAAAGTCACGATGAGAAAAGAGTACACCAAGTACATTTAGGACAAGTATAATAACAAATTCAGCTGTTACTCTATATTTTATCCATGTCGTCTAGAGTAAACAATAAAGCCAGCTTGTACAATAACTATCTCTAAAGGTTGGCTCTAGAGAGACTAAAGCATTTAATTTGAGCATTCACATCTAGAATGCTTTATCAACGCTAACCTCAACTTTGTGGCTAATTGTGTTACTCCTACAATATACCAGAATATGAATGAAATGAAGACCTGAACATTGCAAGGCCACTCATACCATGGCATCAACTCGATGATTCAACAAGCACAACTGATATGTGCAACAAAACCAACGAAGCAACCAATCAAGTAACAAGATATAACCGACTATTAAAATAATTTGGTAGTCATCCCATCCAACCAACCAAGCAACAACCGATAATAATAGACTACTACAATAATTTAGCAGTCATCTCATCGGCCATGTAACCATAAGTAGAAGTAGAACTTAAAAAGGTTTGCGATATCTAGCTCTTAACGAGTTAGCCATAAGTTTATACAGATGACAAAAGTCATAAGTAGCAATTCTTGATGAAGTGCCATCCAAACTAGCAAGGTCAAACATCAAAGTTGATAAATGAAGATCCAGATAGCATTCCCCTGGAACAAATATATAAATATCACAAATTAGTAAATGAATACGACAAAAAATATAATAGAAAAATTAAACAAGATGCTTGAAATTTCTACCATGGCTAATTATGCTTCTTATTGCTAAATCGTTGCCAAATATGCTCAACTAAGTCTTTTTTTAGTAGCGTATGTGATAGTCGATGTTGGATATTAGCTTTTTTACGTAGCACATTGGTGAAGCTAATGCCACCGGCATTGCTTACTTTAGGAGGCAGAACAATGTGTGTCCCTCCATACTCATTCAAGTCAATAGGAATGGTAACCCTCTCCCTCTCATCTCCCACTATCATATTATGGAGAATGGCACAGGCTTTCATAATTCTCCCAACACTTTGTCGTTTCCACAATTGTGCTGGATGGCACACAATATTGAAATGAGACTACAGTACCCCAAAAGCACACTCCACATCCTTCCTTGCCCCTTCTTGATGTTGTGCAAACAACTTGTGCTTCTCTGTTTGAGGATGTGGTATTTTCTTCACGAAGGTGGCCCATTCTATGTATATCCCGCCAGCAAGGTAGTAGCCCGCATTGTACTGCCTCCCATTGACAAAAAAATGAACTTGAGGGGATTCCCCTTTCAATGCCTCGATGAACAATGAGGACTGATTCAACACATTGTTGTCATTGTTAGACCTAGCGACACCAAAGAATGCATGCCAAATCCAAAGAACTGTGAAGCAACTGTTTCTAGGATCATTGTTGGTACTCCATAGTCACCACGAGTGAATTGTCCCTTCCATACAGTAGGACATTTTTTCCACTGCCAATGCATGCAATCGATACTTCCTAGCATGCCAGGGAAGCCACGAGAATCACCAACTTGGAGTAGATGATCCACATCCTCACATGTAGGGCGTCACAGGTACTCCCCATGGAATACTTCAATCACCCCTTGCGCAAACTTATCCAGACACTCCAATGATGTGCTTTTGCTGATCTTCAAGTACTCGTCTAGGGCATCTGCAGGGGTGCCATACGCTAGCATACGCATCGCAGTGGTGAGAGCCCTGGGCGATTACTGCAATCTACCCTTTGAGTGAAATAGGGAGACCACTCGCCAAGGGCCCTCACAATATGTAAAAAGAGAGATCTTCTCATCCAAAATTTTGTACGGAACATTCTCTCGTGGTAGAGTGGGTTGTCGGCAAAGTAGTCACCCACAAGACGATGATGAGCACCTTCATGATCCCTCTAAATGGTCGTTCTTGTACAACTCTGATGCTGAGATGGCACAACTTTGGATTTTCCTTGAGCTTTGCTATGAGCCACCAAGCAATAGAATCTAAAGCATTCTGCTCAGCAATGTACTCTTCTATAACATGAGTTGGGTCTAGGTCATTGGAATCATCCGAGTAGGAAGAGAAATCTATTTGATCTAACATAGCTACGAGAAATGTTTAAAAGAATGGTCTGGCTAGCATACGGTTTGGAATGCGATAGTAACACAGGAATGCATACTGCTTGAACTATTTATATAGAAGCACAGGAACTACTATGACTGCATTTTTATCTGGATTGCATGTCCTTGGGATTGCTTTAGTGAATTATTACTAGACTGCATTTTTATTTGGACTACATGTTCTTAGGATTGCTTGAATGAATTATTAGCAGAACTGCATTTTTATTTGGATTGCATGTTCTTGGGAATGGATGTTAACTGCATGGTAGTTATGATAGCATAGAGCAATTTGGATTAGAACACTACTGCTAAATTGTCTGCATAATACATGATTCGCACGTTTTATAGTGTGCAGAGAAAGATTGGAAATAATACCTTAGTCAATTTTCCCAAATAGCTTCTCCCTTATACACTTCAATGCCATCACGTGCTCAGATCTCACATCGTCAGCCATATCTCGCCTAATGAGATCTCGGTATGCTTCTAGCATAACCGACTCCTTGTTCTCCTTTGCTGCAAGGTGAAATAGTTGAGCCGATTCAAGTTTTTCACCAGAAACACACTTTTGAGTCTCTAGCATCTCACTGCGAACTTTGTTAGCTACGGCTTGCACTTCTATGAATTTATGGAATTCATCATCCATATCTGAAGGACAAGCCTTGGCCTTCGCTTTAACTTTGCCATTGCGTTGTGCCTTGGCAGCTTTAGTCCCAATTGGACGTTGGATATCTTCGGTATTAACAGCAGTGGATGCGCTCTCCCCCAGCTCATCATCCAACTTCCTTTTCTTTGAATCCTCATTACTCTCCAAATATGCATGCCACTTTGGTTGGTGGCGGAGAATCCTCCAACAATACATAAATAGAAACTGACCATCCTTGTAGCCTTCCTCATATATTTTATGAACTTTCTCCATTAACTGTTCATCAGATTGTCCACTAGAATAGATTGCATTAGCTTCCTTCCAAGCAGCACAAAACCATCCAACCTTTCTCTTAATTTTATGAAAACGGTCCTTGATTTGCTTTTCTTGTCTTGTCAGATTTTTTGGTGTCATGCACTCATGCTATTATACTCGGCAGTGACTTCTCTCCAATATCGTTCATTTTTTTTGCAATCCCCATTGATTGGGTCATTTGAGTTGTTCAACCAAGAACTCACCTACAATGTTAGCAACAAAAAGGTTAGTTGTATATTGTAGTGATGATAATAAAGCACAAAACGGAGACACACTTCACTGCCTAACACCCAAGTTACTTACCAGCCTCAAGTCCTCCTTTTCGGTCCATTTAGACCGCTTAACAGGGGGTTCATCTCTCAGACTTGATGAAGAATGTGGAGTGCCAGATTTGGAAATTGATGGCGATGGACTCCCTCTCACCGATGGTGGACATGGTGCCAGAAATGATGCATGCTGTGGAGGAGCACCATTAAATGGATAATTTGGTGCCATGAAGTGTTGTTGAGGACTTTGTTGGTTAACAGGGAAATTAGATGGGCTCTGCAATTGACTTAGGAAACCACTGTGTGGACGAGAATCCATATCACTGAAAATTAGACAAAATATGAGAATATTATGTTATCTGCAAAACTGAGTGGTCAACTTGCATGCAACATCGGATTAAACATCATATCACTATTCGTTGCTACAATGCCAACAGAATAAGTAGAGTAAAAATAGTTTAGAAAAAGTGCAATTGAGTGTGACATCATTCTCAAATTCTCATGCAAAATTGAGTATCGCCATTTGTAGCTTTTGTTAACCTGTTAGCCTATTATTCTAGCCTGGGATAATGAACGTGGTATTTGCATTTTTAAAATGAATTATATCTGCACTGTTAACACATTGCGAGAATCAAGCTTATCAACTTGTGTGTTTTATTTGTGATACTGCAGGTACAAAACAATTGTATCTTGAAATGGCTACGCTATAGTACAGAACAATTGGGATTAAGATCTATCTTCTACTCCACATGGTTACTAATGTGTCTATATATATTTAGGCGACCATTTGTATCATGCTCTTGTTAATTTCTTGTTAGGAGTGCAGTGAATATGTGCTGCTAGATGCATTTGACAAATTTTGATTATTTGATAACTTTGATTGTAAACCTGGTATCCATAATATTCATGTACAAACAGGCATAAACTATATCTGATCGATAAACTGCCATTTCCTGGCCGGGCCATGGATGCTAATTAGAGCAAAATATTCCATCCACTATGCGACTGACTGATCACCGTCAGCAACCAGAGGCAAGCAAATAAAATGCACCTATTTTTTAGTTTTAGCTTGTTTTGAAGTAGCTTTTAAATTCTAGCAAGATAATAGCACCATTCTGTAAGGAAAATACTTGATTACTGCAGCAATAGAAACTAAGAAATTACAGGAAAATCAAAATGCAAACAAATTCCTTTTGGAAGAACAGAAGAAGGATTTTAAAACTTATTGATCACCATTACTATTAGTAGTTTTAGGACTAGCCCATTAGATGCTCATGTAGTAATGTGTGTCTAAGAGGTAAGAAGTGGTCATGTAGTCATGCATACAAATCCGACTTGGATTAAATCACATACCATTCTTCCACATCTGGGATGAAATCTGGCTTAGAAGGAGGAGATCTGGCAGGAACTGGAGGGGGGCTTGCCGCAGGTTGAGTGCCCGAGCTAGTGCCGGAAGGGAAGCCAAAGGGTACGGATGGCGAAGCTCCCTAGCATAAGCTAGATTTGAAGGACCCTTGAGGCATTGACATGCCCCAAGAACCAGCCTGCATCAGTAGCGCTCCCCACCAAATGTTGGCAGTGGAGAACCCTGACATTGACTGTGGTGCTGGCGCGACCTCCCGTTTCGATTGGCCAACCATGGACTCTCACTGCAAGATGCGGACGTTAGATGCCTCGAATAGGAGAGGAAATGACAGTGGAGGAGTGGGTCTAGAGTTTGGGATGAAATTTAGCCTGAGAAAGAGAGGATTTGGCGCACCATGGCGAAATCTTTCGCGTGTGTGGTGTGGGGGGAGGAAATTTGTAGAGCGCACGAGATCGCAAACGTCGACAAAACTGCATTTGGCTAGCTCTAAGACCGGCTTTTGGCTGGCGACATGGCCTATTTTCCCATGTGTTGCCGGCGACAAATGAAGCGCCCGTTCTCTTCTCTCTCTCCTCCTTTCTTACTCCTTCACATAGGATAGAGCTGATGTGGACAGGCTAAGAGCCAGCTGATATGGCCATATTGTACTTGCCCTTAATAGTGGATATCATCTCAAGTACATGCTTGCTACTCTATAAAGCATAGTGCTACTATACATTCTTGCACGTTGAGTAGAAGGTCCTACCAGCTTGTTAATTTCTTCAAACAGAACATGTTAAAGGAAAAAAGAAAAAGGGAAGAAAGGTAGGCAGGACAAGTACTTATGGGACTGATCTTTCTTTTCTTTTAAATTTGCTATGCAGTACTCCTGTTATCCGCCGACCAGTACATGTCATAATTCATAAGGATCGATCGATCATGTACTGCCTCCGAGCAACTTATGCTTTGATTAATTTGGTTGTAGCTAAGCAAACTAGCTCGAATTTTCTTTATGATTAACGTACATAGAAATGTAGGACACGGCTAGCTATTATGAGATCTTAAAGAACACAAGCACACTGGCCAGTTAATTGCAAAGTAGGCTCTGGTTGATCTCAAGTACTCAACAAGGAGAGCTTTCATGATTCGCTCCACCACCACACATGTTGGATAGCCTTGCATGGTGTGGTGTGAAATGTTAATTCATTCCTTCAAACACAACTCGATCACTTGTCTTAATCAAGAAGCCGAAGGCATGCACACTCTAGAAACCTTTCTCCCTCTTCAAGATGTACACATATTTTTCTGTTATTTAATTTGCATGAGACATGCACATATATATCCTCATCCCCCGATGATCCTCTCATGGCATGCATTTCTGTGTGTATGTATGCGATCGAGTATATGTTTTATGTGGGGGCTAGTTTAGTTTATGAGAGATGATGCCAAATTAGGTGGCACCAACCAGGCCATGCATGAGGGTGTGATGATGGGCCCCACACCCCTGACCATGTGGACTTGATTACCCTAATTACAATGACAGTTTGGAACTACCTCCATTTCATCTTTATATTTGTCCATTTAATTAAGGGTAAATATAAGGAGGGAACCATCCTTTTCATGTATACTCCATAAAGATAACTTGTGAAAGCTTCGAATAATTTTTTTTTAAAAAAGCTACCATCTGCAGGAAAGATGATATTCTTTAACAGTGACTTCTCGTTGTTCATCAATGTTCATTTCGCTGCTCGTTAATTTCATATCATCCAAATATGGTTGAGTTTGATTAAGAAATTTTGTAGGGTTATAGAATATCATCTCCTCCTACATTTTTGTAACTTTTCATGTGGTTTCCATGGAATTTACATGAAAAGTTTTGTTTCCAAATGATATTTGCCAAATAATTATATGGTAGTATGGTACCAAGTAATTGAAATGCAATGCCAAAAAAAAAAAATCGGTGAGATAAAAATGAAAACGTATAAGGTTCTCTTTGTAAGGTTGAGAATTCAGAGGCAGCCTATTTTTAGTTTTGCATCATAATGTAAGGGCCATGTGCAAGTGAACCACTAAGTAATTAAGGCTCAATTTGCGGTTGTTGCTATGGAAAATAAGTTGTGAAAAAAAAATCTATTACTTTGTTTGGTAAATAAGATTTGAGTTAGATATATAAATTCTTTTTTTCAATGATTGTCCTCCCACATTTTATCTCATACGTTTGGGATGCAATAGTGTATTCATTTGCTACTTATTTAAGAAAAAAGCCAGCTCACAAAACACCCAAAAACCTAAAAGCAGTTCAACAACGCAAGATTATCATAAGGAAGCTAGCCGGCCTATACCCAAATGACTAGGCGTGCAAGTGTGAGCCCAGCTTATCAGAATTCAAGTCCAGATTTAGCACCACCGTGTGTGTACCGATTTTAGGAATACACACATTCATATGTGGTCAGTAGAAAAATAAGTCCCACACTTTTGTAAGGTTTTGTGTGCCTCCAATAAATCCTAATTAAGCGTGTGCAGAGGACGCCTATGTATTTGTGTGTGTGATAAAGTGGGTACTACGTGTCTTAAGTATGTGCGACCCACTTGTAAAAAAAATAAGATTACCGTAACCTACTAAATCTACTAATTAAGGGTGTGTTTTGGTAGAGCTCCAACTCCATTAGATTCGTGGATCTGGTAGAGCTGGGTATTTCTAGCTCCATCAGATCTCCGGAGCTGGAGCTGTGAATACATTAAGTGCGTTTAGATAGATCATCTTATTTATATTTTAGACTAAAAATATATAAACTTAATTCACTTTATTTTGGTCTATAAGTTTAAGATCTCGGATAAACTAAGATCTAGAGTTCTATCAAATAGACCCTAAATAGGATGGATAGATGGATGGATCGGTGGGTGGTCTACTAGCATCCTTGCGTACGTACAATCGTATGGACACACGCACGCACGCTCATAAAAAGAATCATGCATGCATGCTTGTGACGGACACGCGAGCTAGGTAGCATTGTGCAATTGTCGTTTGGGCTAGCTGTGCTTCTGTAGCATCACGTGTGGTTGGGGTCGAGAAGAGCCGACCGTTGGTTACCAGCACACATACTAATTGTCTCCTTGATGATCAAGTTGCAACTTGCCCAGCTCGATCGTTTGTTCGTTCGTTGGTACCATATACGTGCATTTCATAATTCTCCGGGCCATCTACAACCAGGGGCGGAGCTAGGATTTCGGGTTAGGAGGGGCCACGTGGATCAATTAAAAATTATCGTAGATAGGTCGAAAAAAGCTCGTTGAGTGACTCGGTTATTTCGCTTCAAAATTGCTCCGATTAAATTCATTTTTCTTTTAAAATAAAAATTAGTTGATTTGGAACAATGATCAATTTCGGCTCGGCTCGTTAGGCTCGGTTCGAAGTTGGGTCTCAAATAATACAGGAGACTATAATAAATAAGAATAAATCAGTGTCGAAGAAAGCTTGGAAAAAAGTTAAACTGGCTCGTTTTCCACCCCTATCGTAGTATCCATAAAAAAATATCATAGCAATATCGATGCATTTAAATTTAAAAATAGCATAACCACATGTCCACATAAGAAAAATATGACATATTTTTTAGATTAAAAAACTTACATCTCTATTAACTTAAATTTAGTTCTACGACTACCTAGAAGATCATACAAGTCAATAAATTTATCTGAACTAATTTTTGCTGTTAGTTCTTTTTCAATGTAAACTATCATGCAATGTCGAAGAAAGTCATCTTTTATTTTATTTGAATGCGGTCTTGACAAGTTTCATAACCGAAAATACTCGCTCGTGGTTCTTTGTTGACACCTAAGAGTTATAACCAATCGTAACAGCCTATCAACCATTGAATAATGGGAAGTTTTACCTGTTTTATATAGTCCATTTGTTAAGTTAGTAAGAGAAATTAAGCATTGCATACATCAAGTTGAGAAAAATAGAATCTTTACCTATTAAGAATGGATTAGATCTTTATTTGCTGTTTGCTAATACTAGCTACTACTAATTAATATATAATAAACATTATTTTGATTAGGGGGGGCCATGGCCCCTGCCGGCCCCCCTTGGCTCCGCCTCTGTCTACAACGTCCGTATATACTACTCTATCCTATCACAAATAGTTATCATTTTAGATAGGGATAAACTAGCATTCGGACGTTCGATTACTGTTCATCCCATTGGACGTCTTTTGCAACATTTGTGTCCTACGCTTGCAACATCCATTTACTGTAGCGCATTTCACTGTTTGTCGAAGGAAAATGTTTCACGCGGTGTAAAGAAATGTTGCACGAGTTAGAAAAAAATATTACAATATATCTGAAACTTTCGGACTGAAGTCATTCCGTTTTAGATATCGACATAGTCTCTAAAATATATGAGATCACTAATTTCTATTATAATATATTTATAAAATTTAATAAAATTATAATATTATGAAAGTACTTTTCAAGACTAATCTACATAAATATTTTCATGTATCCAAATTAAATATTTTAAAAGACATTGACAGCGAAGTTTCAAAATTTTAACCATATCTATGTCTAAAATGGCAACTATATGTGACTGAAGAGAACAGTGGTTCGTGACGTTACCCGTCAATTAACGCACAGAGGTGCGATATTTTCCAGAAACTTTCAGTGAAATCTACTCAAAAGACCACAGTATGATTGAACACGTTTTGTACCTCACAAGGATGATGGTTACTTGCAAGCGATTATCGCTTAACCATTCCAGAAGCACTTGAATCCTATTGCTTTCGAGGCATAGTACGTGAGCCATTATGAACAGTGCAGAATAGGGCTGGGCAAATAAACCGGAAACCGAAAACCGAAACCGAAAAAACTGAAACTGAAACCGAAAAAACCGAAACCGAATTGTTCGGTTGTCGATTCGGTTAGTTATATGAAATAACCGATTTTTTTTCGGTTAATTCGGTTTTACACCTCGGTTAACCGAACTAACCGGAATATGACTGGAATATAGCCGAGCTTGCCAACCATCTCCTCTGCTGAGACCGTGCCGAAGGAACCCAAACTCAGTCAAAAAAAAATTGTTGCCACGGCCATCAAAAGAACAACGGCTTCAGTCCAAACTCGCTGTGCCCAGTGATCACGAATTAAGTCCTACGGCACTCTCATTATCTATCTTATCTCCTGTAACCTAGCTAACCCAAGCAATTTTGTTGTAACAGAATTCAAGAAACTCTGAATAATGAGTTTTGTTCAAGTTCAGAAAAAGAACTCGACTCGACAACTCAGATCGTCATGCGAGAGATGACAAGTTATTCTTGTGTGCTCCAACCGCTGCGTTTTTAGTTTCTTTTATTAGCTTAAATAGAAATACTAGATTACAAAAGACCAACCAACGACTTAATCCAAACAATCTGGATGTATCTGCAGCTAACTACAGATTACAAACAATCAAGGTAAACTAACCAACGAAACTCAACAACTCTATACTATCACCATGCAACAAACTAATTGAAGCCAAAGCTACTCATCGTTGTCGTTTTTCATTCGGTTAAAACCAAACCAAACCGAATTATCTGCTAACCAAATGTCGGTTTTGAAATTTCAAACAAACTTGGTTTCATTTTTAGAATAACCGAATTTTCTAAAAAACCGAAAACCGAAACCGAAATTTTCGGTTTAACCGAACGCCCAGCTCTAGTGCAGAACTTGATTATTTTAATGGGATTTACCCTTTACACGTGCAATTTTATATCTTATACAATATTTTTATAATATCATGAATTCAACACATAAATTTGAAATTTTCTAGATTTACAGTGCAAATAGTTCAAAGTAAGATCTTGTATGAATAGAAGAATTAATTCTCTCGTAAAATCTTGTATATAAATAGTTCAAAGTTATCAACTGAAAATCTGAGAGGCTGCGGGAGGTGGATCTTATTTTCAAGGGTGAAATCCTCATATGCCACTTAAAGTTTACCTCATCCCTTATTTGCCATTCATTGTGTGGTCCACATGTCATTGACACATTTTAGAACTTCTCCAAATTACAATAGCAAATAAGGAATTAATCCTATTTTCAACTATCACGTTTGGAATGCCAAAATATCATAGAGGACGGAATAATAGAGTTCTTGTGAAAATCTTTGTTATAGAGTGCAAGCTACCTTTTTTTTGTTTTCCCTCTTATTTTTCAGAAAATTGGTCCTCCCAGGATGGCAGTAAGGGGTACTCAGAATGATAATATAAATTGTTTGCTCGCTTGGTAAGAAAAAAACTACATAGATTCCAACGTAGTCTGAGGGTCTACATGGAATGCGCGGATTTTATAGGAAACATTCCAATACTTGGAAAGCTTAAAAAACATCACTGTGTACATGCTAATGGTGTATTTCCTCTTGAGATAAAAAAACATACCCCTGCTCTTTGTGTAGTTTTTTAAATCACCAAAATAACCAAATTTGTATTATCGAGTGAAAAAATATGAGATATCTGCTTTATTGTACATAAAAAGGAAAAGGGACCTAAAACGAGCACGTTTGGCTACAGTGAGAGCTGCTGGACACAAACCAAATGAAAGTGCCCGGCAAAAACGAAAAATAAAATGAAAATGAACAGAACATCTCTGAGAAGATGGAAAACAACAATAAGTCAATAACTACCATCGCAAAACAACAGACAGGCACCAAATCACGCACTGTGAATGGAAAACCGCAGCAGCCCGTCGCAATCATTTCCAAAATGTTAGTGCGACCTAACCAATTGACACTACCAGAAATATATGGATGAGAGACGGATAACTATTGCATTTTTTTTTGTCAAGAATAAGAATGTAGAACCCCAATTTTCGAAAAATGTAAAGCCTATAACAAAATTTCCACATGTAGTTCTTTTTTTTTTTCATTTTTACCCTTTTAAAACCCATATATGACTGGTACTACAAACTACAAAGAATTTTCATTTTCTTCCGAACAGAACACAAACCAGGGGCGTTATAGTCATTTCCTACCAGTAAATAGATGTTATATGGAGCAGCACAGCAGTACCATGGGAGGAGAGAGAAGCTCAGAGAGAGAAAGGAGAGACTGTTGTAACAGAGAGAGAAGCTGAAAGGTGTGCTCTGCTCCCACTCTCTCTCTCTCTCCCTACATTATTTTCTCTCTCTCTCCACCTTCTCTTTATTCTCTCTCCCCTTCCTGCTCTGTGTCCCTCTGCTTCTCTTGTATGCGCTTTCTCTCAGCCGTTCTCCTCCCTTCCCTCCCCGCATTCTGTCGTCGCACAAGCAAAACTCGTACTTCCCTCCTCCCAAATTTTTTTTTGAAGATAAGCTATAGGAGATAGCAACGTGCTTGCCATTCTCTGGAGGTATGCAGAGACGGTTCTCCCACCCCAAATCGCTCTTATTTCAGCGATTTCTTGGTCCCTTGACGCGTCATTGCCGGGTTCATCGCTGTCGCTGTTCTTTGCCCCTGCTTCTTGCAAATTTGTTTTAGTGGTTTCGTGAGGAGGGGAAATACTGAAATAGGCGAAGGAATGGCTGCAAAAATGTCTTTTTACATCGAAAGGTGGCGGCTTTAGTGGTTCTCGGTGTGTTTCTTGGGATCTTGGGGTACTAGAGACCTATCTGTGTGCGTGGTAATGTGGTGCTTGGGGTTTCGTTGTGTCGGTGGAGCGAGATTCCGGTGAGATTTTGATAGATTCGTCTTTACTGGGGTTTGGATCTGGGGTGGGACGCAGTGTTGGACCTGTATTAATGGGATTTTTGTGTCGGTATTTTGCGGGTTATTTAAGGGCTGGAACATTTCTCTCTTTGTTGTCTAGTCGAGAAATTAGATTCTGAGCTAGTTTTCGATTGATAGATCTAGTAATTTTTTCTGAAATTTATGAAGGGGTGTTTGCTTTCTTGGTTGCCTAGATCTGATAGTAGATCCTCGTTCTGAAATGGGCATTGCGCTGTGAACCTTGCTGTCATGCTGTGATTGATTTTTTTTTCTCAGTTTACTTATTCAAGTGAATATTACTTTGCTTATAAGTTTTGAGTCGGAGTTGGAGGCTAAATATTATGCAAATCGATTATTGGAGTAGTAGAATGGTCTCAAAAGATTTTTCTCGTTCTGTTTACTGCAAAATACTTATGTTGGCATGTATGGTGTGAGTTCTTTGCTGAAGCTTTAAGCTATACCTGAGATCTCATACTGTCGGTGGTAAATTCGCTGTACATTGACGGTACTCGTTGTGGGAATCATTTGGAAGACATATTTCACTTTGTGTGGGACACACACTTCTTCCCAATGATGTTTTGCAGATTTTTGTATATGTGCTTGGATGTGGTCAGTGATTCAGGAGAGACGTCTCCATAAATTCTGCATGTTTTTGGGGGTTTGTCTCTAGCTTGATTTGGGGGAAATGGAATATTAATTCCAACAAAACATGACATGTCAAGTTTTATATGTGAAACTTGAAATAGGCTACTAGGGCTAAGTCTTCCCCTTACTGTACGTTTTGTTTACTTACCACCGCGATAGTAAGTTTTTTGTACTCAAAAGTCAAAAATTATCGTGTTACCCTGCTTAAATTATGCGATGAGACATGACGTTCATTTCCTTTCCTACATCACCTTTCATTAGCCTTTATTTCAATAACTTGTGTCCTAAAATGTTAGTGTGATTGATTGAGAGAAGAAAAATGAATCATGAAGGAACTTTTTCATTGTTCTCTGTTTATGATTTTTTTTCTTCATGTTTTTGCTCTGTTGTCAGAAATGGAAATAGGTGCTCGCACTTGACCATTATAAACCTCAGTGAAAAAAAAATGTATGGCACTCTAATTTTCTTTCAAGTGTTTGTTCTTGTTCTAATATGATTTTATTGCGGTGTCCCCATGTATCAAATTTTAACTTTCTAATTACCTCATTTTTACTACAATTGACCCACTATGATGTATCAAAAGACCTTTAATCTAAAATTTCCTTGACCTTTCATGGTTGGTATTTTGTATGGTTCTTACCATCACTGAGTTTCTTTCATCTGCATGCGATTTGTTCCAAAATGATTATCTCCTGCTCGTGTAATGCCAAAAAATGTACCTGAAATGCGTTAATTTTTTATTTGATGACCTTTCTAAGGAGCTAATGCAAGGGCTCGGACTGTAGGTTGTGCCATGAAAAGGATAGCTGTGCCCATCAAGGCTCAAATATAGCCTCTTTTGATTACACTACACGGGTGTTTGAACTGATATAGTTGATTCTGCTTGTTCAAAACATGGGTTCAAGATTTCCATCACATCAGCTGAGCAATGGCCTGTACGTGTCTGGCCGACCTGAGCAACCTAAGGAGAAGGCCCCAACTATTTGCTCCGCTGCGATGCCATACACTGGTGGTGACATCAAGAAATCTGGTGAGCTTGGGAAAATGTTTGACCTCCATGTTGAGAAATCTAGGAAATCTGGTCCTCTGGGCAATGCGCCTTCGAGGAATACTTCATTTGGAGGTGCTGCTTCAAACTCTGGACCTGTCCCTAATGCTGGTGGTCGCTCCAACTACTCTGGTTCTCTTTCATCTTCAGTTCCTGGTGCTGGTGGATCAGCAAGGGCAAAATCTAACTCCGGACCGCTCAATAAGCATGGAGAACCAGCAAAGAGGTCATCTGGCCCCCAGTCTGGAGGAGTGACCCCAATGGCTCGCCAGAATTCTGGCCCTCTCCCTCCTGTGCTTCCTACAACTGGGCTTATCACATCTGGGCCTATCTCCTCGGGACCACTGAATTCGTCTGGTGCTCCAAGAAAAGTATCTGGGCCTCTTGATTCTGCTGCATCCATGAAGATGCGGGCCACATCCTTTGCTCACAACCAGGCTGTAACCAATCTCACCACCGAAGATGGTTTCTCAATTAAGGGAAGCTTTCCGAAGCTAATACTCTGGGCAGTGATTATGCTCTTTGTGATGGGGTTCATAGCAGGTGGCTTCATTCTTGGTGCTGTTCACAATGCTATTCTGCTGATAGTTGTTGTGGTGATATTTGGTTTTGTTGCTGCACTTGTCATTTGGAATGCTTGGTGGGGAAGGAGAGGTGTGATTGGGTTTGTCAATCGTTATCTTGATGCCGATCTCAGAACTGCAAAAGATGGACAGTATGTAAAGGTTACAGGGGTATGTGAAAAGTTGATCTTGTTCAATTTATTCTTGTTATCCTCCATTTGATCAATTGCTGTGCAATGTCATTATTCATGCTATTTCTACTAAGCATACATTAGTTCTATTGTACTGTTGGTTAATAACAGTACCCTGAACATAGTTGATAATTAAATTGTTCTTGTGTGGGTTAGCGTATGTAATACGGACTATACTATCTGATGTCCTTTTACTTTCATCATCTTTTCTGTCACATCTGTGCTTTGGACCTCTATATTAGCACGTAATAGCACAATATATCATCAAACTACAGTATTTTGAGTTACTATTTCTTGGCAAAGTGTGCCTGATATATATATAATTGGATTCTTTTAATTCCACAATGCATAATTATTTTCCAATTTATGAGATTGCAGATGTTCATCTATAGGTTCACTGCATATTCTTTTCTATTCTTAGAGCATACTATAAGAATTTACTTGTTCTATTATCAGTGAGTATTCAGTAACCATCAGGATGCCAAACTTGACAGGTTGTTACCTGTGGGAATTTCCCTCTTGAGTCCTCATTTCAAAGGGTTCCAAGATGTGTGTACACTTCAACAAGCTTGTATGAGTATAGGGGTTGGGACTCAAAAGCTGCCAATACCCAGCATCGCCGGTTTACCTGGGGATTACGGTCAATGGAGGTGAGTTTTTTCATGAATGGGACATTGGAAATGTCTACAAAATGGATATTTAATATAAATTGATGCAGTCAATTACATCATAGTATAAAGACTTACTTGAAGTGTCCAACTTTTGCGATTGTTACTTTTGATCCTAACTGACCTTAACCTCTGACATTTTCCTGACAACTATGGCAGCGGCATGTGGTTGATTTCTACATCTCAGATTTTCAATCTGGGCTTCGAGCATTGGTGAAAACAGGATATGGTGCACGGGTGACCCCATATGTGGATGAATCTGTTGTAATTGACATCAATCCTGACAACAAGGACATGTCTCCTGAATTTCTAAGATGGCTACGGGAAAGAAACCTTTCAAGTGATGATCGGATAATGCGCCTAAAAGAAGGGTATTCTTTTGGTTTACACCTGGAATGCACAAGCTAGAAATCATTACCTTTTTTTTCAAAGATCTGCCAAAAGATATTAGTGAAGTCATCACATTATACTTCGTGTTTGTACCTGCAGATACATTAAGGAAGGCAGCACTGTGAGTGTGATGGGGGTTGTTCAAAAGAATGACAACGTGTTGATGATAGTTCCTCCATCCGAGCCCATCTCGACTGGTTGCCAGTGGGCCAAGTGCATCCTCCCAACAAACCTTGATGGACTGGTCTTGAGATGTGAGGATACTTCAAATATCGATGTGATACCAGTTTAGCATGCTGGGTGCTGGAAGTGTTGCTGCTGAAAAAAAGTGCTTTGTTAAATCTTTTGACTTTGCTTGGCTTCCCTGGAATGTTAGTATTGAGAAAAATGTACAAATGCTGGGTGTGATTATGGCTAGTAAAGATCGAGGGTGGCTGTTTAAGTTGGGGTTTGGCTGTATAGTCTTTTTTTTTAATGTATTTTGTCCTTTCTTTTCCGCCCTTTTTCCGGTTATGAGCTGCATACTTGTGTAACACGATGGCTTGATTACTACCATGGGGCTGTTGGAAGATTTACTGTAACTGAGAGTTCATATGTTTTTTGAGCCGGATTTCTAGTACTGTTGCAAAAGCTCTTGCATGTTCCACTTCTGTATCTACATGACTACATTATGTGTGTACTTCCATCGCAATCTTATGTTTGATTATTGTTCAAGCAACAGCGTTCTTCTCGGAAAGCATGTGTACAGTGTGTGTGTATCCTTCAAAGTAATAGAAACTGCCAGTGCTTACAATAGCTGTGGTTATCTCTAATTTGCTTGCTTAGGATGTGGGTTGATTTGAGGCAGAAATGTCGCTTTTTTTTTTTTTTTGCCTTTTCCTTTGGGTGAGGCGTGAGCTGATGAATCAGAAAAAGGGACATGGCAACAAATCATGTAGGTGCCATATGCTTGCAGAAGCTGGCAACAACACTTTTTCCTTTACCCCCACTATCTTTCCTGTTTCAAACAACCATCACTGTCCGCTTGGTGATAACAAACTCCTGGATTGATTGATTGACCTACATTTTGGTTGGCAAGTAGTTTGTTCATCTTGCAAAGTTGGATCGGGATCTCGTGTCCCAGTATCTCCTTGCCCATTTCTCGACAATCAAAATCTCAAGATCTGAACTCCATGTACTTTTTTTTTTTGGCTTAGGAATTACACTCGAGCGTTGGATCTAAACGAATGATCGAACTTCACCGAAGTTTGAGGAAGTTACACACAAGTTTTATTTTCAGGTGGGTTTTCAGCGTAATCTTAGTTTGTCAATAGCTTAAAGATTGGTACAGCATAGTTCTAGAGTGCCTCGAGTGTGTTAGTGTGTGAAGCTGTCTCTATTTTGCTACTAGTGCTGTGCCATCCTCCACACCTTCCTTGTTGATTGATCCAAATTTGTTATTTTTGCCCCTCATGTTCTGGACTTCTGCTTTCCCTAGCTCTAAGCAACAATGTGGGTGGCCCCATGAATTTCTTTTAAAAAATAAAAAAAAGGCTTCATGAAGTGAACACCTACATTTTAACCTAATGAATGGGCATGGCAATATGAGCTGGGGTGGTGGTAAGGGACTTGCTCATAACGGTGGTGTATTCCATAGGGAAAAAGCTGAACTTTCTTCAGGGTTCAGATCTTTGTTTAGATTCAGGCCATCCCCGCCATCTGCGGGGTTCATTGAGCTGTCCAATCTTGGCCAAGTTCATCGATCATTAAGCGAGCGAGACCGACATGGCTAGTTGGTTACATCATCTTCCAGACTTGGAGTCTAGGCTACAGCTATCTCTTCAAAGTAGTAAGTATGACAAGCCTTGACTACTTGACTGGTGCTGTGTCGTACTGCATTTACCTCAAAATGGCTAGCTCATGCATGAGTGAGGGGGTAGCCATAGGGTTCGTGCTTACCATTGGACAACAGCCGGGCGACTTGTCCAGGACACTGGGGACCTGGTCCCCTGGCCATGCAAGTTGCTGTAGCTTCAACCACATTTTCACACTGTGTAGCTCATATAGATAGACCTTACAGGTAAAGAGGAGATCAGGAATGCTTATGAATCTACCACCACACAGGACCTCTTCGATTTCATGGTGAAGTTTAGAGTTATTTTAAAAAGTCGAGTAAAATTGTATTATGAGGGAAAGCATTGAAGCACAGATCAAAGAACAGTGTTGCGAGTTTCTCTCATCATAGACTACATTGCATTAATCCTTCATGGTCTTGTTCTTTAATTTCTTGATGGAAACACCTCATGATAACACAGTAAAAATGTTCAGGCAACACAAGAAATGGAGTTCCTCAGATAATGAACTAATGATGACACCATTTAACCAGAGTTGCACCTGCAAAGGTTGGAATATCTAGGATTGATAATGAACAATTTCCAGCCTCTCCTTCCCTGAAATTACTGAACAAAAATGGAACTGGATATTATGCAACAAGGCTAGAAGGCATGGCTATTCCTCTGTCTACGGTTAGAACTTAGTACAGGTCAGTTTGACAACATTTCAAAATTTCACCTTTTCCCTTTTTTTGATGAAGAAAGATTTTATTAATTTCAAGAGCATTACATCGAAGTGATACAATTCCTTGAAACTTCTAAGTTAATGCGAACAAGTCACACGCTGTTATATCTTCCCAATTTCTCCTTTTCAGATTTATGTAGTCTTTATGGCATGTACATCTTTTCAGACTTGTCTTCTTCAGAACAATTGGCATAGAAGAGAAGCAATCTTTCAGGTATGTTTCAGCGGCATAAGTTAGCAGCAAACATGGAATTTTTGTTGAGAATCTACAAGAAGGAACACGCAGAGCAGGCGCGGTCCACGAAGAATCGACAAAAATACAATTACTCGGAAGATAAAAACAAGATAAATAAAGGCACCAGCTCAGACCCAAATCAAGGGACAAAACCTTCCGAGCCTCCCTTCATTGGCTATCTTGGTGCTGAAGGGATCGAGATCTTGCAGGGCCCCTAGCTGTCACAAAGCAGATCAGAACAGGAGTTCTTTTTCTGAATTCATGATCCGACAGTCATCCCTGAAACGGTCCCAAACGGCAAATGATCCAAACAGCAGTTGGTCCCGTTGCCGCGGCATTAATGTGCACATGTTAGTAACATGCGTCTCGATGATGAACTGTATACGCCACAGGAGCAAGCGCTCTACTTGCAAATAGTCAGTAATCATGGACCAACAGGATCGAGTCAGTGTTCTTGCCCTTCGAAAATTTCGCTGCCTGTGGTGCTGCCACTGTGACCCAGACATCATCATAAGCTCGATTCAATGAAACAAGGACTCTGCCTCTCTCTGCATGTGACAATGCAAGATCTGTATATACACACCGTCCTCTTGTGCCGAGCCAACTTGTGACCTTGGAATTACAGAGATCCAGAACAGCTTCAGACGGTCCCCGGGATACTAGCTCATCTTCAGGCTTCAGCGACAATCTCTCTCATTTCACGAGCGTATCACGATGCATTGTGGTAGCAGAGCAAAAAATTCTCTTTGCTCAAGGTGTAAGCGGACAGGCATTCGTTGGAAACGTAGGTATCTGACAAAGGAATGACAACTTGAAGTCATGAACAGACGAATCCGCCATTAATGGTTAAATTAAGCTTCTTCTGATCGCTCCTCCACTTCACAGATCGGTGACAGATATGTACACAGGTGAAAAAAGAGGAGCAACTGTGCAAAGAGTGATTGCAAATGAAGGCCGAATTCTTGTAGGTGAAATTGCTGAACAGTGACGCGGAGCTTTAGCTCGTTTGGTTGAGCCGCTCGGTGACGCGGCCAGCCACCCGAGTTCGAGCCCTGAGCTCGCTCGGTGCGCGCGTGGGTGAGGTATTGGGCGCGCGTGAGGTGTTGGGGCGGCAGGCGTGTGGTGTGGTGTGCGTGTGGCGTGCGTGCGTGCGTGCGTGTGGTGTGCGTGGGTCTTCTTCTATATTGAATGCCAGAGCTCCTGGCCAATTTCAAAAAAAAAAAAAATTGCTGAACAGTGCCACTGTTTCAAGGTACCGCTTTTTCTTCTTCGACAACTGAAATGAAATCTCAGCACTTGCAGAGAGATCTTCAAATCTATTACCAAGTACCGAACAGAAGAGACATCAACAACCGCATGTACATGAGCGGCAGTCTGGGTTTTGACCATCAGTGCTGAGCTTTTTACACACAAGCATGGCACCATGGCGATCAAAAGTTCCTTCTCGAGTGCTTGTATTCGTATTAACCACGCGGTTCAGCACGCAGTCTTCTTTGTAGTCAAAACTAACCAATCCCAACACCACATACATGCGAGTGACTGATCACACCTCTCCTGCAGCCGCCGGCAGGCGGCCTCCGCCGAGGGGCACGAACCCGCACGGCGGCCTTGGGGTACAGTACAGACGGCGAGGCGCCACGACGCGGCGGCGGAGGCCTACACGCGGCAGCTCGCGGCGAAGGACAGCATCGAGCGATTGTAACAGACGGTGCAGATTAGCCGAGTGATGATGTTATGTATATCCAGCGGCTGAGAGAGGGCAATCATTGTTGTCGTTTATTACTATTGCTGTAATTTGGTTTGTCAAATTGCTTGTCTGTAATTCAGATAGCTGGTAGTTCTGGATGGGTAAGTAAGGGCTTGTTTGGGGAGGTTGTATTTCAGCTTTGGGCCAAAAATTCCCCCAAACAGCATGGCTACAAAGCAGTTGGGAAGCTAAGCCACAACAGAAGCACCTCCAAAAGCTGCAGCTACTGGGGAGGAGCTTTTCAGTTGTGGCTTCGCTTGACCACCTCCCACCTCGGTCACTTTGTCTTCTCGACCTCCGCCACCCCGCCTCGCCGCCTTCACGTCACGTCCTTACTCGGACACCGCTGTATTTCGCTATGTTACTATCTCCTCGCTCGGTTGGCTCCTAAAAGCTACAGGTACAACAGCCGGTTTGCCAAACAATATAACAAGAAAAGTTACAGCCGCCACTACAAGCATTCTGACAAAGAAACCAAAAAGTTTTTCACCACCAGTAACTCCCCAAACAAGCCCTTAGTTGAGCGTGGTAATTCTTGTGTGTGGGTTGTATTCTGAAGGGTTTAAATGTCTGTACGTTGGAAAGGGGAAAGTGACGAAAAAGATGAATGAAATCTTTCTTTAGCTTCGGCTTTGAACTTTCTTCTCTGTTTCTTCTCTTTTCTGAAATCCTCCGAATTCTTCCGATCTGCTGGCGATCTCACCCCCCAACCATGTTGGAGGCAAGGGGATGTATCAACAATCCGTACGTATAATTTGTTAGAGGAGCTCAATAAATGTCTTAGAAAGGAGAAAAAGAAATATAAAATTTTGAAGCTTGAACATGAATCACTTCAAAATGATTTTAATATGCTTCAAGAAAATCATGAATCCCTCCTTCTCAAAGAAATTCACAAGCCTAAGGTGGATATAGGAATCTCATGTGATTTAATTGATGAAATGCCTTGCATAAATGTTAATTCTAATAATTCATCAAATAAATGCATATCCACCTCTAAAAATGATTTACCTTGTTGCTCAAATGCTATTGCTACTACTTCCTCTATGCATGTTGAGGCTAACCTTGTAGAGGAAAATAAAGAGCTCAAGGCCCAAGTCATTAGATTAGAAGATGACTTGAAGAAGTGCATAAAGGGCAAAGCCGTTCTCGATGAGATCTTGAGCAAGCCAAGGGCGCCTCAAGATAAGCGAGGACTCGGCTACATCTCCAAGAGGGAGACTAGCAAGACAAGGCACAACGAAAGACATTCGAAGATCATCAAGTGCTTTGCTTGCAACAAGAAGGGCCACTTCGCCTCCGTGTGCCCAAACAAAGTGGAGATCAAGCCACAAGCATCAACCATGAGGCAAACCGGCAAAGTGCAAGCCAAGAAAAAGAGACGTTCAAAGCCTACTTGCTACAATTGCCGAGAAAAGAGGCATATCGGTAAGGATTATCCAAAAGGTAACATCCCTAAGCCTACTCATCATTTCAATGATTATTTGCTTAGGAAGGACAAGAATAGCAATGTATTTGCCAAGCTTGTCAAGTCCCCTATGCTCGCTCAAAATGATAATGCTCATTTGCATAGGAAGAGTAAATCTAGAAATGGATTTGCTAAACTTGTTAAGACTCCTAAGCCTACTCAAAGCAATTCAAATATATTGCTTAGGAGAAATAACAATAGCAAAATATTTGCTAGATATACTAGATCCTCTAAGCCAATGCATAATTTCAATTATCATATGCTTAGAAGAGATCAAACTAGAAATAGTTTTGTAAGGTATCATTGCCCTCCTAAGCCTTTTCATAAAAATGCTAATCATTTGTCTAGGAGGAATAATTATTGCAAACCTATTTCTAGTTGTGTTAGTCAATTCAATAATATCCAAATTAGGGCTATTTGGGTTCCTAAATCTATTGTGACTAACATTGTTGGACCCAACAAGGATTGGGTACCAAAAACCGCCTAAAAGATTTTTAGGTAATATGAGATGGATTGGACGTTTGGTTTCTTCAGAATGGAAGATGACTTAATCATTTGCAAAATGGAGCCAAGCATGAGGATGATCACTTCAATCTTGAGCCAATGCCATCTCGGGTAACAAGTATTTAATTTGATTACTATTTATCTTATAGCCTTGTGTAGGTTATATTGTATTATTCATGAAAATCAATTTAAATTGTTTGTTATATGCTTGCTCATGCTTATTAGTTGTTTTGATTGCAATCTTGAGCAAGTTTGGGATAGTGGCACATTTAGGGGGAGTGCTAATTCATATCCATGTATATTACATCCCTACATGTGCCCATATTTATATAAGTGCTAATATATATTTTCAAAATCAAGTCATTTAGCCAAAAGTCAAAATTTTGTATATTATTAGTATTCTTGTGAAAAACTAATTGCAAAATGTATACAAATGTATTTGAAATGTTTTTCAAAGGTTTTAGCTTCTCAAAAATCTATTTTAAAAAGAAAATGAATTTCATGCCCCAAAATCTAGATAGTAGTATCTTGTTTTGGATTTAAACTTATAATTTTCATAGAATTAAATGTAAAATGATTTTGAAAGTAATTCCAAAACAAAAATCCTATAGTTGGTCATGCTTAACAATTCTTGTGTTCAAAATATTTTCAAAAGACCAACCTAGCAAAAGTTATTTGATTTTGAAACTCACCGAAAAACTATATTTGACCCATAATGGTCATATTATTGCACTTAGTGAGTTTCTCAGTTTGGACCGGATCTTGTGTAGTATCTTGGTTCAAAATGGTATCTTAAACTTACACAAAATTCAAATCTCTATAACTTATCCCTTGCTTCATTTGAATTTTTGTGTTGTTGGATTTTGGCTTTTTCTCTCTTTTGATCTTATTTAGCATACTCTTGCATAAAGTTGGATTTTATGATTTGAATGGATTTGATTATGCTAATAGGCTTATAAACATCTTTCTAACTCATATGAAGCTATATAAGTGCACATTTCCATTCAAAACTCATTTGGTTCCATTTTGAGGATTTGGTGAAAATCTTAATCCTTTATGTGGTTCAAATACATCTTTCACCATATCTCTCAAAATAAAATTGATTTATTGAAAATTTTTATTGGAAAACCTTCTCTCGCATATGGAGTTCGTATCTGGAAATTCTCAAATTTATTTGAACTCATTTGCGAGATTGTTGATTTTATTTGACTTAGTGTCAAAAGTAAACCTCCAATGCTCTTAATGGCCTATTTTTGATTGGAGGGTGATACTTGAGAAATTCTTTTTTGGAGAAGTTTCTTGGATGTCCATGGACCATTTATGCATAATCTCATGGCTATTTGACTTCATTTGATACTTTTTGGAATAACGTTGAAAATCATATGCATGCATATCCATCATATGAGCCTCTTTGGTCAAAAGTCAAAAATATTGTTTAAAAGGCCAATATTTGTGAAAATCTTTATAAAAGTTCTCAAATATATATTTCAAATGTTTTACAATACTTTCGGAGTAAAAATTTCTATTTTAGAAATAAAATAGCAAATTTGGCCACAAATGGATCTTATAGAATCTTGATTTTGGATTAAATGAAATATTTTCATAAGTTAAAATCTATTGAGTTTTTGAAAAAGTGGTCAATACAAAACTCGTAGGGTTGGTCATTTTAAGCATTTCTTTAGTTCAAAATTTTTATAAACGACCAACCATTCAAAAGCTATAGATATTTGAATTTGGCCAAAATTCTTCATTTGACCCAAAATGATCCATTCTTGCATATTATGGGTTTTGCTGTTCGAGTTGGATTTCTTCGTGTTTCTTGGCTTGAAATAGTATTTCTAACTCATACAAAGCTATGAAAGTGGAAATCTCCATGAAATCCAAGCCGGATTACATTTTGAGCATTCGAAGCAAATTCAACTTCTCTTTATGCCTACAAAACGCATTTTGTCATATCTTTTAAAAGAAAATTTCTTTTTGAAAAATTATTTTTGAGAAACCTTCTAAATAGTTCAAAACTCATTTCTGGAGATTTTCAAATCATTTGGACTTAATTTGAAAAAGTTTTGACTTTTCTCCTTTTTGATTGAAAATCATTCCTACAAAGCAAATTTTGGCATATCTTTTGATTGGAGACTCCTTTTTGGAAAAGTTTCTTATGAGTCTAAAGTATGTTTCTGCATAATTTCAAATAATTTCAATTTCATTTGAAAAAGTTATGGCTTTTTCTCTCTTTGATCAAATGCTGAAAATTCAGACTTTTGCATGGTTTTGAGCTGATTTGTGATTTTTGTATCTCCAAATCAGAGTATAATTTGAGGGGACCACCTTTGTAATAATTGATCCTCTATAGTTGTACTTTATTATCTAATTTTTTTAGAATTTATGAACTTTGTTTGAACCTTCTTTCAGCCCTGTCAAAAAGCTTACATGGAATGTCAAAACTGAATTTTTCAGCACATTGCATCTTTGAAATCTTTCTTACCTTTAAGATGATTTGAGTATTTCCTTGTGATGAAAACTAAGATAACTCAATTTATTGCTTCATGATTCATCTAAATTTTTTTTGGGAGCTCATTTGCTGTTGTTTTCATCCTCAGGATTATTTCAAAGCGAGATTTCTTTTCCCGAAACCTTCGGTTCAGCATTAACTATTTTCAAGTTTTCGAGGTTTTCTTTTGCTCAAATGAATTTTTGGCCTTCATAGCCCTCGAAGAGAATTTTGATATGGATCTTTTAAGCGTTGATGATTTTTGCATTTGAGCAATGGTTTAAAAGCTATAATCGATTTTGTGCTGCTATTTGCATCTTTTGAGATTTTGAGAGTTTTAAATTGGAATCTTGGCAAGCCTTTCAAGATGAAAACTAAGTGAACTTATTCATTGCTCCAAGCTACAAAGTGTAGCATATCTATTTAAGTTTTCATTCCAATAAAAGTGCATCTTTTGGCTAAGTTCTTCTAGAAATTGGATTTAATTGTATCTTAGCCTCAAAATGTTTCCTCTCTTGCATAACTCGGAGTTTATTATGGAAAAGAGAAAATTTCCCTTGTAAGTTCAAGAGTGAGTTTGAATGTGTTTTATCCATTGTCTCTCTTACAAGTGGATTTCAAGAGTTAAATTTGAATGAGTTTTAAATATTTTTGTAAATTGGTATAATGAGATCATCAATTGGTATATTGAACTTTTCAAATTGCGTGCAAAGAGTATCGTTATGTTTATCATCCATATCATGCATGTTGTACTTAGATATTGTCAACCTAACTTGGGTCAAGTTGAGATATATTTGTTCCCGAAAATCGTGTGCTTGTCTATTGATGTTCAAGGTATTGGAAAAGGGGTCATCTTCGACGGTGGGATGAAGGAAATGGAGAGAAGCTCCATAGTCCGAGGGATCTAAGGCCGGGAGCGGTGATCATGACCGATTTGAACATGCGGTAGACAAGAATCGACAAAGGGACGTGTTTCTTTTTTGACCATATTCAATAATGTCTTTGCACACCATTATGCTCAATTGTCTTATTTTAAATGGTGTTGTACCTTTCAATTGGTATCTTTCAAGAGGTATCCTCTAATCCTAAATTGTTTTGAAGTGTCATCTAACTTGCATTTGGTATTATCAAGAATTAAAAGGTATATATGGGTGACACATTGCAAAGAGGTATGCCCTTGATAAGTTTGTGAAATTTTTGATCATGAAAGCGCATCTTTCTTTTACAATTTTGATTCATGATCTTGTATACATCTTGTGATCATATAAGCAATTCCTTCTTATGTAATCTTCTCTATATGATCTTGATTGTTAGAATTTAATTTGATCATGAGTATGTGCTTAAATTATATAAATTTGCTATATGATCTTGATGTTTAAGAATAAATCTTCTCCATGTGGAATCATATTCATGTGTCATGTTTAAGCACCACTTACATCTTGTGAATCATGACTACATTTAAATTGGTATCATTGGAAACATCCATTACCTAAATCTTAGATATAATTGGTATCATATCTTGCCTAGATTTAGGGGGAGCTTAATTAATTGCCCTATTCCTAGCTCCTTATTTTTATTTTTGTCGGGGATTGGCTACACTGTACCGGTACGACCATCCAAGCTCGGGACAAGCCGACCATGCTCTTTCGGATGTCGCTGTGGGGCCGACCTTCGGACCAGCCCGCTCACGGAACCACCCCGCCCGAAGCGAGCCAAGCCGGGGCTCGCGACAAGGCGACGTGGCATTAAATGCCGTGCGGCTCGAGGATCGCCGCCCGAGGACTACGCTGCCACTGGTCATACGATTTGGTTCAAGGCCATCGCACCCACGCCCTCGTGGTGCCGTGGGCAGCCGTGAGCCATCGTGACCGCCCACCTCTGCAGAGAACGCCCCTGCATTATCGACTTGTCTCCAGAAATTCTATAAATACCCCCGCACAATGTATTAGCAGTTGGACCTTCAGACTACACCCATACTTGCACACCCCGCTTGCTCACGGAGCCCTTAGTATTGATCAGCCCCGCAAGTGCTTTGTAACCTTTTCGATACTAGTGCAATCACCGGACGAGGGTTATTATCTCCCCCGAGAGGCCCGAACCGTAAAAACGTCCCCGAAGTTCCCGGTTGTCCCGCTTTGCCTCGACCAGTAGCTCATGCACGCCCGCGGACGTCACGACCCTTGCGGAAAGGGCGAAGTTGATCCTCATTCGACAAGTAAGCTCGGTGAAGGACCCCGTCTCCGAATCGCCGACAGATGGCGCCGTCCGTGGGGACCGACTGAAGTCCTCCTGCAGGGAATCCCGAGGATGCCGAACTCGCAAGACAACCAAGACCTTTGCGTCTTCGACGACGTAGAGGACGACGATGCGTACTACGCCAGCGATGGTGTGGCGGTGCGGCCGACCCAGAAGGCCACACCGAAACCGGGAGTCTTTCCCCGGCGGCTGCGGCGTGAGAGCGATTCCTCCGCTCGCAGTCAGATACCCTCGTCCGCGGGGAGGAGTCCGGCGGCCGAACGATCCCGATGCTCCGACCGTCTGGAGCTCAGCTAGGGACGCGGGCGTATGACACCTCCTGAGTCGTGTTCGCGTCCCTGGTGCCCCGCAGTGTCAACGTGACGGGAGAAACGAGATCCGGGAGGAGCAATCTCCGGATCTCTATCGCCAAAGATGGTGCCAACGGCACCATTCGAATTGTCCCGGGCATGTTCGGCGACACCGGCCAACCGGAAGGAGGACGCGACGCGGGCCGTGACTGAACTCCGAAGGAAACCAGCGATTATCACTCCCAGAACACGCCGCCACCGCCTCCCGAGGTCGCCTCGCCGCTCCCCAGCGCCGGCGTCTTCGCTCCATGGCGGACGTGCCGCGCGGCCTCCAGCCTCTCCAACCTGCGGATTTGGCGCCATGGGAGCCCTAGTGGCGAGAACCTAGAAATGCTCGCCATCGACATGGGCCTCCCTGCGCCACCGGCGTTCCAGGCTCGGGCGTTCCGACCGAAGCGCCATTCCCCACGGTGTCTCCGAAGCCCCGCCGGGGACCACGGAAGTCTGATCGGCGTCGCGAGGACGTTCGGAGTAGTCCCCGCCGCCGGGCTCGCGGTCATGTCTCACCGTCCATGGCGTTCGCGTGCTCAGGCTCCACCTCGAACCAATGTTGTCGACCGCGAAGGCGTGTTTTTCGCCTCGCCTTGTGCGCGAAGGACCGCTTGGCTCCGGCCACCACGATCGCTACGCCGAGGGGCCGCCACGATGGGCGGCATTCGGTGCCGGGCTTTCAGCTGCCCTCCGGAGGTCACGTGGCCGAGCAAGTTCAAGCCCGCCACATTGAGCGCTTAACGGGACTCGAACCCGGACGAAGTTTCTCGATCTACTCCACCGCCATCCAGTACCGCGCGGGATGAGGGGTCATGGTCAACTACCTCCCTACGGTCCTCGACGGCCCGCCTAACGTGGCTCTTCAACCGTATGAGGATCAATCCGCTCATGGGGGCAGCTCTCACGAGGCCTGCGCAAACTTCGAGTTGCTATACACGCCGCAACGGCGCGACCTCGGCGGCCGATCCGCATGCATAAAGAAACGTTACGTGATTTTGTCCAAAGGTTCATCAAGGTGAGAACTCCATTCCGAGCATCTCGGACGAGGCGTAGTCCGGCCTTCAAGTTCGGGTCCGCGACGTCCGCTTCACACAAGACTTGAGATCCACCTGCACTGCCGCCAACGAGCTGCTCCAGATGGCCGATCGCTACGCCAACGCCGTGAGGTCAGTATAATGGAAGAGGGCGCCGACGAGGGCAGTTGCCACCCCACCGCTCGAGGGCTCTCGAGCACGAGACCCGTCGGGTCAAGCAAAAGGCAAACAAGAAAAGAAGTCGCGACGCCGACACGGTGGCGCCGACGGGCATAAGGCGGTGGCGGCTGGTCAGCAGCAGCTGCATGATTGTGGCGATACCGACTAAGGTCGCGGCGGCCGAGGTCCGGACGCCAAGAAGGCGGCGCCAGATCGCGGCGCGGGCGCCGTGGCGATCGCCGCCTCGCTTCCACTAAGTAATCGGCCACGACCTCTGCAATCGCAGAACTTGGGCGCACTGACCGGAGAAGTTCTCAGGGCGAGGACCCATGCCGACTCTCCCGAGCAAGGAGAGAGTGGTAAAGGCAAGGATCCCACGAAGACGACGATTGACATGGCTTATCAGAGCCCCACAATCACATCGCCGTCATATTCGGGGCTCTCGGCCTACAAATCCGTAGGGACTTGAAGGAGGCCGCGGAGGTTTACATCGCCTAAGGCAAGCCACCGCATGCAACAGCTCGGGTGGTCTGAGTCATCACACGCTCTCCAAGGATGATTGTCCCTTGGAATGATTAAACCCGAAGCTCCGTTGGTCGAAGTCTGACCATCGAACGCAAAGTCGGCCGGGTTCTCGTCGACAGCGGAAGCTCCCTGGACCTCATATCTGTTAAGGTCCTGGACGAGATGCAGGTCCCTCGTTCTAAGATCAAGAGCATCGCCGTCTGTTCTTTGGGATCGCCCCGCACCTCGATCAAGCCTTTGGGCGGATCGTCTTGCCCGTGACCTTCGGGGACACCATGAACTTCAGGACCGATTTAGTCAATTTCGAGGTCGTGGACTTCAGGTCGGCCTATAACGCCATTCTTGGCAGACCGGCCCTCTCCAGGTTCATGGCCGCCACGCACCACGCCTACCAATGCCTGAAGGTCCCCGGGCCGAAAGGCGTCATCACCATAAAAGGCGACCACAGGGCAGCCCTGAGCTGCGATGAGAAGTCCCTCGACATGGTCGGGCAGCTGCCTCAGCGTGGCCCAGACCAAGCGCCGGCGCCTTCCCGACCTAAAGTTACCCTCCAGCCCGGGGGAGAAACCAAGGCCCTCCCCCGAGGCCGGCCGGCCAAGGTTCTCCATTTGGGGTCTTCCTTAGACCCCAAATAGGAACTCGAGCTCATCACCTTCTTCCGGAGGAACTTGACGTGTTCGCTGGGAGCCGTCCGATATGCCCGGTCCCAAGGAGGTGATCGAGCATGTGCTAGCTGGTCCACTGGCAAAAGACCCGTCGGCGAAGCTCAGCGATTTTCCCTGAGAAGCAGCAATAATCCGGAGGAACTCGACAAGCTCCTCAAGGTCGGCCATTCGAGAAGCCGCACACAGAGTGGTGGCAAACCCGATCATCGCCAAAAGAAGGGGCAAATGGCGCGTGTGTGTCGACCACACCGCTTGAACGCCGATGCCCCAAGGACAACTTCCTTTGGCAAGATCGACCACCGGTAGACGCGGCAGAGTCCTGTAATGAGTTTTTTGGATGCCTATTCGGGCTATCATCAGATTGGCTTGTTCCCAGGGGACGAGGAGAAGACTTCCTTCATCACGCCCTTCGGCACGTTCTGCTACACGACCATGTCCTTCGGTCTGCGGAACGCGGGGGCGACCTTCCAGCGCTTGATGCAAAAGACTTTCCAGCGGCAGATAGGCCGGAACCTGGAAGTTTATGTAGATGATATCGTAGTTAAGACTAAAATCCCCTCAGGCCACGTGTCCGACCTTGAGGAGACCTTTTGTAACCTCCGAAGGCATCGAATAAAGCTTAACCCCGAAAAGTGTGTTTTTGGTGTAGGGTCGCAAAGTACTGGGCACATCATCGCCGCGCAGGCATCGGTGCCAACCCGAGAAGATCGGCCATCGAGAGGATGCGCCCCGAGATCGGTAAAGGAGGTGCAGACCGGCCGGACGAATGGCCGCCCGAGCCGCTTCATTTTGGCCGGTAGAAGCTGCCTACCCTTTCTTAAGGCGCCCGCAAACACGATGGTTTCGGCTCGACAGACGAGGCTAATCGCTCCTCGAGGAGCTAAAGCGATACTGCCCGGCCCGATCTTGGCCACACCGAGGTCGGGAGCCACTTTGTTGTACCTCGCAAAGAACGCCCAGTCAGAAGCGGCAGTCTTCGTGGTAGAGCGAGAGGGACGCAGCGTCCGGTGTACTACGTCAGCGAAGTGTTGCACGGGCCAAAGGAGCGTTACCCAGAGGTCCAGAAGCTCCTATACTCGCTGCTCGTAGCCTCGAGGAAGTCGCGCCACTATTTCAAGCGCGACGAGGTCGTCGTCGACCACTTTCCACTTAGGAGATCCTAAGAAACACGGACGCCACGCCGGATAGCGAAGTGGGCCATGGAACTAGCGAGTTCGATATCCACTTCTCGCTCAGACCGCGATCAAATCTCGATTCTAGCGGACTTCGTGGTGGAATGGACGAACCAAATTTCACCCCACCACCAAGGACCATGAATCTGAGGTCGGCCGGACCATGTATTTCGACGGGTCCCGAGCTAACGCGGCTCAAGTGGCGTCAGACAGTATCCTCGGGGACCAGCTCGAGACATCATTCAATTACACTTCCCGCAACGAATAATGCGCGAGTACGAAGCCTCTTGGCGGACTACGAGCGCCCAAGGCGCCGAGTCCGGTGGCCGCTTGTGAAAGGCGATTCACAACTGGTCGTCAACCAAGTCAACAAGGAGTATCGGTGTTCCGACGCTCAATGGCGCTTTACTTGGTTGAGGTCAGAAGATGGAGCGATTTAAATTTGAAGTACTCTACATCCCCGGAAGGATAATTCCTCGCCGACCAACTTTCAAGGTCGGTTCTCGCAGATGTCTGCGCCCGGGGCGCTTAGTCGAGCATCTCGCACAAGCCCTCCATTCCTCTCGAGAGGAGGCACCAACACAGATGCCCGCCCAGCCCGGGGCGCTAGCCGAGCATCTGCACAAGCCCTTCATTCCCTCTGAAGAGGAGGCGCCAGAGACGCGCGGCAACGTCTCCTTCCTCGAGCAAGGTGCGGATTGGATGGCGCCATTCGTCCAATATTTCGCCCACGGGACATTGCCCGAGGAAGAAGCCGAGCGTTCCCGGCTGCAAAGGCGGTCATCCGTCTACAAGCTAGTAGACGGCGCCCTATACCGCAAAGGGGCACTCGGAGTCCTCTCCAAGTGCATATCTCGAGAAGAGGGCCAGTTCCTCCTCAGAGATATCCATGAAGGAACGTGCGGAGCCCACTCGTCCTTTCGGACGATCGTGAGCAAGGCGTTCCGGTTGGGATACTATTATTACAATGGCGCTAGACGACGCCGTAATCGTGGCGACTGGTTCGGGCGTGCAATTTCACGCCCAGAATCCCACCACCAACAGACGCACCGCAAACCATCCCACTCTCATGGCCATTCTCGACACGGGGCAGATCCTCGGGCCTTTCCGCGGTCGAAAGGGTTGCAAATTCTTGCTCGCCGCCATCGACACTTTCTCTAAATGGATCGAGGCCGAGTTCAGATCAACCATTTCGGCTCAAGCGGCCAAAAGGTTTTTCACAAAGAATGTGGTGACACGCTTTAGGGTACCTAATCGCCTCATCACGCATAACGGCACCGATTCACCGGTGAGTTGTTTCAAGCCTCTGCGAAGATATCGGCACAAAAATCGCCGCCTCAGAGCTCACCCGCAGAGCGGAAGCGGAGCAAGCGAGCGCCAACGGCCAATTACTCCAAGGATCAAGAAAAGAGTCTTGAGGAACTTTCCGACAAAGGCGGTTCGTGGGTGGGCGAGCTCTCTACGTCTTTGGTGGAGACGCGCCACCATCGCAAGCCAAGACACTGGCGAAACACCCTTCCAGCTCGTCTATGGTGCCGAGGCCGTCCTTCCCGCCGAAATCGTGCTCGGGTCCCCAAGAGTGAACCTGGCCGATGACATCCACCAAGGGCATGAGCGTCGCCGACCTCGACCTTGCCGAAGAAGCTTCGCCTAAAGGCACGACTCGGCCCACCGCCTACCAAAGAAACCCTCCGCGAAAACTCGCTGCTGCCGATTCGCCCAGGCTCTGCAGGTCGGCGACCTCGTCCTGCGACGGATTCAGGACACATCGAAGGCCAACAAACTCTCCCCCAAATGGGAGGGACCATTCACGGTCGTTTTTGTCACGCCTGGGCTGTCCGCCTCGCAACGGAGGATGGCCGCGAGCTCGTCAGTTCATGGAACATCGACCAGCTACGCAAATTCTACGTCTAAAAAGCGCTCTGCGTTATATTGTAAATTCGCGACCTTTTGCATCGAGCAACGCGTTTGTTCGCCTAAACGCTTCGCTTCGCATAAGGTGCATGGTCGCTACTCACCATGTCCGCCCACCATGCGCCGCAAATGTTAAGAAGTGTCCGGACACATTCGTTTCCCCTCCGACCTAACCACGCTGTCGCCGGATAGGGTGGTCGGAGGGGCCGCCTTTCTCTCATCTCTCTGCGAAATGGACTCATACTGCCCCTAGAACGACGACTTCCATTCGCAATGGGGCTCGGGTAGGAATGAGTTATCGCGCTAAGACATTTTTGCCGCAAAACACGGCTACGCCTTCAAGACCTTGTTTGCATACGCAAGTGGTTTTTGGCCGACTAAACCCGGCATGCGTGGCTCAGACATCGACCTAGTCCACACTACGTCGTCTCGCGGCTTTTTGCAGCAAAAGCGATAGAGGACCAAAGAAAAACATCATCACAAAGATCATTCAAGCAAACATCATTACATTCCAACGAGCGTATAATTTTACACACGCGCCGTCCTCTAAGCGCCATGGAGAGCTTTCGCCTCAGTCGGTTACCTTGGTCTCTGTGTCGATCACCTTCATTGGCGTCGCGACCTTCAGCGGGCCTCTTTCGCGAAGCTGCTGTAAGTTCAACCTTCATTAGTTATGGTTTTGGTGTTAATGACAAATCTAATCTTGTGTTAATGACAAATCCAATATTGAGTTTATCCCTTAATGCGATAGTGTTATTAATGACAATCTTATATCGAGACTAACTTGTTTATTTAGAATATCTTTGATTAGTCTCATCGCATTGAAAAATGGAAAACCCAAGGTATGTTTGCATATTCATTCTAATATTAGTTGCATACTTTGGATTCAAGTTAAAGTATGAATGTCCCCATTATATTAACCACAAACGTGCATCATGTTTCCCAATCCACACATTACATGGATGCACATATTTAGGGGGAGTTTGTAGTTTAACTTGAAAGTCTCTTTGTATTGATCGATTCGTTATTGACACACATAGGATCAAGACAAAGAAACTAAATCCTTGAGTATATATTTGAATTGCCTAGTTATAAGTATACTCATGGTAATATGGGATATACTCCAATGCAATAAAATTGAATATGTGCATATTATATCCAAGTCAATCATACTTATGCACATATACATGTGGAGTTTATTCTATAGTTGATGACTTAGGTAATGATCATTTCCATACAATTTACATATAATGGATCATTACTTTTCATCAACATGAGTATATGAAAACTTGTGTAGTTAATATATACTCATATCAATTTAAATGATAATTTAAATTGAGTTCATTTGTCTTAATTAATTAATAACGAACACTTCATCATGTGTTGATGGTGTTCCGTGATTAATTGAGGACAATGAATAGTTCTTAAGTATAATAAAGCATGAGTTGCATTATTGTACTTAAGACACACTTAAATCATTTCTATTGATTTAGGGTTGTGCTCAATTGATCTAGAGGCATCCATTATGTGTTAATGGAGTGCAAGAGATAATTGAGATAACCATGCATCTTGGACTAACTATTTTATGAGTTGTGATTGAGTTAGGTCCAAAGATGGATGAGATGGTGAGAACGGGACAAGGACGGCATCATGAGTTGATGGGCGCCAAGAGTGGATCCCAAGAGGTGTCGAGTGATGATCCCGGGAGTATCAAAGTGAAGATCATAAAGACCCCAAAGGGATTGCTTGTGTGCTTGTGGCGAAGGTATAATTAGATAGACTAAGGACTTTGTAGTCTTTGAGTCTAAGGTTTTAATCGCCGTGCTATTAAGAGGGTTGTCTCCTAGTTTGAGCTTCATCATGTGTTGGTGATCTCAATCGCTGCTCACTCAAGCTCAAACCATTTGGATTTGGTTTTTGCATATGGGTTAACCATTTGGCATGTGTTGCGAATGGGTTAAACTTATGCTTGGTTGCATTTGGTTTTCGTGATAATGCTTTGATTTGCATGTGTTGCAAGAAGTGATAAGCTAGTGCGTTGGCTTTTTGCGTGAAGTTCACTTTTGCATGTGTTGCATTAGTTGAAGCTTCATGCTTTGTTCAAAAACAATCTTTCAAAATCGTGTGGTTGCTTGGAGCTAAGTTTTGCATGTGTTGCAAAAGGAGAGAGCTCAAGCACGATTTGGTGTTTGTGTGTTTGTGTGGAGCTAGAGGCTTGCATGTGTTGCAAGTAGAGAGCTCATACTGATTGATTTGGTTTTGGTGTTAAGTTTAGAGTTTGATTTGGTGTTGCATGGAACTAGAGAATTGCATGTGTTGCAATTAGAGAGTTCATGCACCTTGATTTGATGTTGCTTGAGCTAGACTTTTGCATGTGTTGCAAAGAGTAGTGCTCAAGCATGAAATTGTGTTTATTGAGTTATTTGCAAGTTCACAGCGAATAAACCGAGGTTTATGAGTCCGAATTCGAGAGCATGTGAATAGGGCTTGCAACTGGTGTTGGCAAGTTGACTGGGTCTCGTGTTGACCTTCACATGGCTAGGGAATTAATCTCATAATCTCGGTTTGATTTGCTTAAAACGTTTTGCAAATGGATTTGGAGTTGATTGCGAAATGTGTTTTGCAAGTTGATTTTGGTGATATTTAAAAATATCTATGGGTGCTTAAATCATGAAAATGGGTGGAGATTGTAGCCCTCGTGATAAGCTTTCAGATAGAATCAAAAATCACCCAAATCGGAGTTCAAGTAAAAAGTTATGAGTGTTTTTTGTTGCTGATTTTTGTATGGGCGGTTGACCGGCCGGGTCCCGTCGGACCGACCGGGCGGTCGGACCGCCGGTGTCTGGTCGGACCGGCCGAAAGTGCGGCAACCGCCCCGGCGCTTGATTTTTCCAGAGCGCGTGTTTTTCGTTCGTTTGGGCGGTGACGGCCGGCCAAGTGGCGATGCGCCTCGCGGCGCGACCGGTCCGTGAGCGGTCCAACCGGCCATGTAATCGGTCATTTTTCCGACCGTTGGCTTGTGAGGGGCGGTCGGACTGGCCGAGGTCCCGATCGGGACCTGGTTTTCTTGATTTACCATTTTGCCCCCAAACGGCTAGTTTTCTTGTGGGGCTATAAATACACCCCTTGGGGGCTTGGGGTAAGTGTTGGTCTTTGTGTAGGAGTTGTGTGCATGTGTTGCTCTTCTCCATTTGCCTCTTGAGCTTAAGAGTGAGTCTAATTGCATGTGTTGCAATTAGAGAGTGGTTTGAGAGCCTCTTGTGCATGTGTTGCACTTGAGGAGGTCTTGTGCATGTGTTGCACTTGGTGATCACCGGAGCGATTCGTTGTGCTCGGTGTAGTTCGAGCGAAGGAGCGGCTTGTTACTCTTGGAGGTTGCCGACTCCTAGACGGCGTAAGCGGCGTCAGGCGTGGAGCTCTCGAGGTGTGAGAAGCCCGGCAAGTTTGTGAAGGTTCGGTTGAGCCTACGCAAGAAGGTGAAAAACCACGACTAGTGGAAAGAGGCGGTGCTCGAGCGGAGCCGGTCCAAGTGTGGGCTTGCCTCAACGTGGACTAGGGAGACCTGCAAGTCTCCTAACACCACGGAAAAATATCGGTTGTCCCTTGTCTCTTTACATTCAAGTATTTATCTTTTGCATATTATTGATTGTTTGAATTAGAATTGCTTAGTATTATTGATTTGATCAATTTAGCAATTCATACATAGAGACATAATTTAGCTAGTGCACTAGTGAGCCTAGTTGATTTAGGCTTTAAATTGTCAAAACCTTTTATCGCTTCAGATATATAAATTGATTAGGTTTTGACATAGGGTGGAGTAGAGCGAATTGTTAGTGAGGGATCGAATTTTTATAATCGCCTATTCACCCCCTCTAGGCGCATCCTCGACCCTACAATTGCCGACTTCATCTTTATCACGGTGGCGAGGGGCGGCCGTCCATGCTGCCCGCCTCCAGTTGGCCACCTTGACTTCGAGGCCCGAGCATGTCGCTTCTCTTGCTCAAGCCTTTGCTCGAGCCCAAGGGCCTTGTCCCTACCGAGGCAGATCCTTCTCAATCGGCTGGCCCGCCCTCGCCGCCGGTCTAGCTCCTCCTGACGGGCCGGCGACGCCTCAAGCTCGGCCGCCTTGGTCTCAAGGGTCCGGCATGCCGCTTCTCCGCTGAAGCTCTTGCTCAAGCCCGAGGACCTTGTTCGGCTTAGAGAGGCGCTCCTCCCAGCCAGCCGGTCTTCTTCCTTGCTCCAGCTCTTGCTCGGCGTGAGCACCTTCTTCTCGGCAAGAAGATCATCCTTGGTCCGACGGAGGCGGACCTTTCTTGCTCGAGCTCGCTCAAGACCAAGGACATGCCCTTTGTCTCGCCGACCTTTTGCTCTACCATGCACCTCTTCACCATTGTAGCATCTATGAGCTTGAGGTCGGTCACCTTTTCCTCTAGCCTCGTGACCGGGCCGCTTTTCAGTAAATTGGGCCAAGGAGGCGGGGACGATCAACACCTCTTGAAATTGGCTAGGGTCCTTGAGAAGAAGCCAAAGAGTAAACTCTAAGCAAAACCCCACAAAAATCGGAGAGGAAGGATCATCGCGGCGTAGATTCCTTACCTTAGCAACATCGGACGCAGTGTTTCGCCAGAATCGCCAAAATCTCCCCTTTGAATATCATCCGCCGGCAGGGGGAACGACTGAGCCGGAATCCTTAAAGAGGCGGGTTGTCCGAGGATGACGAATCTTCCCCGAGCTGGCATTCGCCATGGGGCACTAGACCCCACTCGAGGCGCGCTCGCCAGGATCGCTCGCTATCCGCCTGAGCAAAGTCGCTCACTCGGCAGCACCTCTCGTCTCGAGCAAGCGCTCGCCCGGGCTCCGCGCCTGAAGCGGTCTCTTCGCCCGAGGCCACGGGTCACCCTCCTGTCCGGGGCTCAGTGCCCTCTCGGAAACCTCTTCGCTCGGGGCCACGGGTCGACCTCTCGCCTCCCTCCGTTCCTGCCATCACAAGGTTCGGCCTCGAGAGCAGAGCCTCTAAAGTATAATACGAAGCTCAGAAGCCATTTTGGGCAAGTCAGGAAGGCCCTACGAGCTATCAACGCCCACATCGGGAGAGTGGGGTTAGCTCAAGGCAAGACAAAAAGCTAAGAAAGAAAATCAAAACAAGGACAAAACCGACGCCACCTTGGCGGGCCTCCTCCATTCCGGGTAGGTATCCGCCGAGATCACCACCGGCCCTCTTCTCGGGTTCGGTAATCTTCGCCCACTTGGGGTCGACCGCTTCCATGTCGGCCTCCTCCGGCGTTTTCTCCGGATGCTCGGTTCGTCAGCAAGAGGTTTCGCTACCAACGATCCCAAACTCCCGAGCCTTAGAGGCTCATGAGTTGGTCGCCCGCCTCGGCGAGCTCCTCCCTCGGCGCCTCCCGCGTCCGCACCATTCTTCGATCAATCGCCTCTCCGCCGTGATCTTGCTCGCCCCGAACCGCGCCATGGGAAGACTCGGAAGATGAGCTGCCGCAGTAGAGAGAAGGAGCTCGGAGGTTGTCAAGGGTTTTTGGTGGAGTTCTTATCGCAAGCAATGAGAGTAAAGGAAGGAAGGCGACGAAGCGTCCCGCCGATTATTTCGGGCGAGGAGCCGAAGAAATCGGGTAACGGCAACCGATTGCGACCAGCGTGGCGTGACGTCCTCCAGCGGTCTGACCAGCGCAGATCCCCAAAGAGAAAACCGTCGTAACCGCACCACGACGCTTTAGGGACGGAACTTGCAATTTTTCCCGCACCCCTCACGGCGCTTATTTTGCTCGGGCCCCGCCGCACGCTTCGGTCTCATGATCGCACCTTTCCGAGCATGGTTGCTCGGATGTCTGCAGCGATTCTCCGCCGCCGACTCCAATCCTCTGTTAAAGTCTAAGAGGCTTACATGAGGCCTTGGTACGACCTTTTCCCTTTTAGCCTCGGGGCTAGCTAGATTGAGGATTGGCTGCATCGCAGACGACCATCCAAGCTCGGGACCAAGCCGACCATGTTTTGCCGGATGTCGCTCAAGGGGCCGACCTTCGACCAGCCCGGCTCACGGAACCACCCGCCCCGAGCGAGCCAAGCCCGGGCTCGCGATAAGGCGACGTGGATTAAATGCCGCAGCGGCTCGAGGATCGCTCGCCCGGGGACTCTGTTGCGCAGTCATACGCCGACTTGGGTTCTGCGCACGCACTCCACGCCCCGTGGTGCCGTGGCAAGGCTGCCCATCGTGACCGCCCACGCCCTCTGCAGAGAACGCCTGCATTATCGACTTGTCTCTCAGAATTCCTATAAATACCCCGCACAATGTATTAGCGGTTGGACCTTCAGACTACACCCATACTTGCACACCCCGCTTGCTCACGGAGCCCTTAGTATTGATCAGCCCCGCAAGTGCTTTGTAACCCGCTGTGCATACTAGTGCAATCATCGACGAGGGTTATTATCTCCGCGAGAGGTCCGAACTGTAAAAACGTCCCCTCGAGTTCCTCGTTGTCCCGCTTGCCTCGACCGTAGCTCGGCACGCCTCGGACGTCACGACCCTTGCGGGAAAGGGCCCAAGTTGATCCTCATTCGAATTTTGTTCTCCCTAATCTTTTTATTGAGTGTGCAATCAAGGGGGAGAACAGACTTTACTGAATGAACAATAAGGATCTATCAAGCACCTTTTTGGGATTAATGACAAAAGGGGGAGAATTTATGGATTTATCAATTGTCCCCTAATCGATTGACAAAAAGGGATAATTTGTAAGTATGATCTCTTATTGTTTCATCAAGCTTGTTTTAATGCTAAATATCTTAATATTGTCATTTGGTGCAATTGATAATAGGTTTGTCATAAATCACCAAAAAGGAGGAGATTGAAAGTGCATCTAGGCACTTATGTTATTTTGGTGATTAATGACAAACACATATAATGACAATCTATGAAATTGAGTAAATGCTTAACTTAGTGCTTAACAAATGACAAACCTCTAATATGATTATATTGCTATGAGACTAACATGTTATTGCCTAGTTAAGTATCGGTCTCATCTATTTAGAGGAAAATCAAGTGGGATGGTTAAGCAAAGATAAGGTATGCAATTTTGGTATCTATTCTATATTTGTTATTGCATTCCTTTTGTGCAAATGCATAGTGAACTTCAAGTAGCATGTTGATTATATATATGCACATCGGTTCATGTAATATTTATTTGTGCATATATATTCATTTGAGTTCATTATGTGCTTTGTTTTTAGTATGCATGTATTAACTAGAGTTAAACTTCACATTGCTATAGATTGACTTGGTGCATGCATGTTTTAGTTGTGTATCTTCTCATGCACTTCTCTTAGTGAAGTTTAATCTAGAGTTGGATCATATATTTACTCTTATTCCAAATATTAGTTGCACATGTACAATTCGTGTATATTCTATCATGTGCTTCATTTAAGTAAAGACTATGATTCTTGCCATTATTTAATTGATTCATCATATCGGCAATTATCTCTCTAGTGCATATAGATCAATCACATATTCATCATTATGCACTTAGTAGAGGATATTTCTTATGTCAAGTGTTTCCATTTATGTTGCGCTTCTTCATATGAAACACTTGTAGTAATCAATTGCTCACAAATATAAATTTATTCATATCTATTGAGCTTTTGGGACTAATGTCTTTCATGAGTGACTTGAAAAGAATTAGGTCCCTTGTGTGTATGATGACCAAGCTAGTTTGAAGGATGATCGTTAAGCCGATGTTAACAAGACGGCGGTGTTACCAAGAGTTGAGGACTAAGTCAAGATCGACTTGGCGTGGAGATCGTCGGAGAGGATGATCAAGTCAAGGTTGATAGGACGAGAGTCTCATGAGGTGAATCGAGTCAAGTTGGATAAGGCGAAAATGTCATCAATTATATGGTGAAGGTCTTCATGCACCCAAGATTAAGAAAGAAGACGACAAGTGATTATTTCTAGACTTGTATTATCTTTGATTTAATTTGAGTCTAAGGATTGCTATACTATTAAGAGGGATGCGACGTTGAATGACTTTTAGATGTGTCAAGTGCTCAAATGATCCATCCTTGTGAAACTTAAAGAGAGAGTGGTGTTGGTGGTGCCGAAAAGTAAGAATTGTAGGTCTCCCTTGGATTCTTGGTGAAATCTGGATTTATACTTTGATATTTGGGTAGTGAGACCTTGTTAGTTGTGTAGCCTTTGTTCTTAGCTTTCAATAGAGTCCAAAATCACTGAAATCGAGTCCGAGTCAAAAGTTATGCTCGTTTTAAATCGGGTCTCCACCCAATCCGGAGTATCCGGGGTTAAGTCCGAGTATCCAGGTTGGTACTCTCGGTTTGGTCAATCCGAGTCCGGAGTATTCGGTGTCCAGAGATGAGTCCGAGTATATCCGGACTTTCTTTGATTCAAACGGCTAGTTTTTGGGGACCTCTATTTAAAGCCCTCTCTTCCCATTTGAAAAGAGGCCGTTACCTAGCTGGTTTGAGGTGTTCTCCTCTTGTTCTTGAGCCCCCTAAACACCCCTCTACCCTTAGATCTAAGTGATCCCCTTTGTGAGAAGGGTTGGGAAGGGTTTGAGGAGTGAGGTGCTAGGTTGAGTGAGATTTGAGTTGTTTGAGCACTTGATTTCATCTCCAAGCTTGTTCTTCATGAGCATTTGTTACTCTTGGAGGTTGAGGACTCCTAGACGGCTAGGAGGTTGCCTACGAGCCACCAAGCTTTGTGTGGTTGGTCAGAGGAAGTTTGTGAAGGCCGGATTCCGCCTCGCAAGGGAAGGAATCAAAGAAGTGAAGACCATGAGTGCATTTGTGCAACACCGGAGGAAGAGGGTTGAAAGAGACCCGGCTCAAGCGCCAAAGAAGTTGAAACCCATGAGTGCATTTGTGCAACACCGGAGTAAGAGGGTTGAAAGAGACCCCGACTCAAGTGTAACCGAGCCGCCTCAACGGAGACGTAGGGTCCCCTCAAGGATCCGAACTTCGGGTGAAAAATCATTCTCTACTTGCTTATTTTTATTCTTGCTAGTGCATTTGATTTTGAATCTTGAAATTGCCCGATCTACTTTTCTACTGTGTTTGGCTCTAGATATATATTTGTTCTAGGTACCTGGTAGTATTTAGAATCTTTGTGTTCAAGTAGTTTGATTAAAAATTGAAGAGATAAAAAAAATTCATCTCGAGGTGCCTAACCCGGAGTATCCGGACATTTAACCCGGAGACTTGGATAGGTGAAGTTTAATCCATACCGAAGGGTTAATCCGAGACTCGGACAAAAACCCGGATAGTCCGGACATATCGAGTATCCGGAGTAAAAGTTCTGATAGTCAGGGCTAATACCCTCTGGATTGTTTTATTCCGCTGTGATTTAGTTTTAAATTTATTATTCGCCTATTCACCCCCCCTCTAGGCGACATCCCCTGTCCTTTCAACGTGGCCCCCCTGGCTGCTCGGCAATTCTTGTGGCTATTATATAGAGTATACTAGCTGAAGTTTTTTTTCTTGTTCCCTTGAACTTTTTTTAAAAAATCTAGCATTTACATGAACACAGTTGTAAAAATAACATCTCCCCAATTGCAGAAACACCAACAGGTGACATCTACCACGCTCATGTGCCGCAGCAGGTGCTACAGAGTTAGAGCAGCACGACAATTTCGTGTACCGCAGCAGGTGCTACCGAATTAGGGTAGCACGACAAAACCTACCGTGCTCGAGAATCGTAGCAGGTCCTACCACTCTGACGTGGCAACATGCCCTGCCAAGCCACCGTACCGTGGTAGGTGTAGCATGTGGTTCTAGACTCCTGATGCGATACACGAGGCACTTTTGTGATCGGAGATTCGGAGAGGCGGCTAATTTTGTAATTACGTTGTACGGAGACTAGATTTATATAAAAAAAAATAAGACAAGAAAAGCTGATATTTCATATTAGCCTTCCTACGTCCACCATATACAAGACAACAATTTCCACGCAGATCATTTAGATTGGCATAACATGCTAAACTATTTTCCAAGTGAAAATTCACTGTCGTCCTAGTGAAAATGTCAATGCACATAATTTCGACGATCAATCAGACCACACCGAATGCTTGATGATAAATATTCCCAATCTGACCTACCATCTCTATCAATTTTCAAATTTTGCCATGAATTCTCTACTGCTTCATTACCCTAATAAGATTTCTAAAAAAACAACAACATTCATTTGTCCTCAAAAAAAGAAGAACATTATTTTTTTCAAAAAAAAGAGATGAAAAAATGCACAGTAGTGTTCAAGTGGTTATTTACCGGTAGTAGGCCGTAGGCCCCACTTAACGATGACCGAGTCACCGAGACCCAAACCAGGGACACACACACACACACAGTCACAAACACCTCACGCGGGGACATCCGACACAAGCGCACGCGCGAATCGCCGAGGACCTCACCGGAGGCGGCGACGAGCTTGGATTCCGGCGGGCTCCTCGCGGGAGGCATCGCCGTAGGCGGCGTCCATGGCTCGTCGGTCATCGTCCTCGTCGTCCGCGGCTTGGCGGTACTTGAACCCCGCGTATTACCTCAAGCGGCCGAAGCGCCTCGCCCTCCTCTTCTTCGTCTTCGTCGCCGCCACCTTCGCCTTTTGGGACCGCCAGTCACTCGTCCGCGAGTACGAGGTGCGCCCCTCTCACCGCTGGAACTGCCCTGATTCGGGTTGGAACGGCCGGGATCTGATTGGTTGCTGCCCCTAGCTTCGGATTTCGAATTTGTTGCAGCGCTGATTGGTTGCTGGATCTGATTATAGCGAGAACTCGTTTTTAAAGCTGGAACTTAGTGCGATAGTTTTAGGACTCGGGATGATTGGGTGTAGGCTATGATGTATCTAGGATCCATTTGTGAGAGATTATGTTGAGGATTTGGCTTTCTGTAAGAATCTTGACGGTATTCGTTCGAGTTTGGATCTTTTGAGCTATGGATTAGTGGTGGCATGAGGGTCTACAATACTATAACTCTACATATGTAACGATGATTTTGATTAGCTTGGATTTCTCTCCAGCTTTGACTATAATTTTGGCGAAGAAGTTTGGATTCTGTCAGTTCTGGGATTAGCAGGAAGTTTATGGGTATATTGAGGTATTTTATTAGCTTAGATTTCTCTCAATTTTGTAGGGTAAAGGTGGGAAGGTCTGAACCGTTTCTCTTTATTAGAGGGATAATTTAAACCTTGCTATTTTTTGTGATTATTAGAAGGTGCAGATTTAAAGAATTCAAGTTCTAGCTAGAATCTTTTATAGGGTACATGCAGCTGTTTCGGTTTGTAGCAAAATGACTGAGAATGGTACAGTTCCGAAAATTTTGATAAATATTTGCTGAGTTTTGAGCAGCCACATCAACACATAGTCATTATGAACCCCCTATTATGTTATGTATATAGTCCCAGATCAATTTAACTTCAGCAAGAGCCAAGAGGTGAAATTAAGGTTAGGTTGTGATTTCCGGTTTGTTCAATGAGACTTTTGGAACTAGTAAAATAGTGTGTGGCATGTGACTCATGAGCTGTGATTATGAAATTCAGCATGTTACCATCTATTGGATTTGGTAAGGCAACCCAATTCTTGAATAATATATGAGAGAAATATGAACTGAAAGTACAGTGGATAACTCATCTGCTAGTTAAGAGAAATGTGATTTTTTAATTAGTTTCTTTCTCTAATTTCGTTAATGTCCTTATCGTGTGAGAGTGAATGAAGGTATAGTATCGGGGCACAAAATTTTAGCAACGGCTTGTATCTTTGATGTCATCGCAGATGACATAACTATGCTTGTTGTATGATTTTATATTGTTGCAGTTCATGTTCAATGTTACTGTGATTAGTGGGTTTGGTTGGGAGTTGCACGCCGTGTATGTTGGCATGTTTACTTTGGTTCAAGCCAACCCATATATCTTCCTTAGAATATTCAGATACTTTTTTCATTCCTCCATTGGCTCTATCACTTGAGTTCTGTGCAAAATGTAGAACTTAAGAACCTGAACATAAGCTAAAATTAATACTATCCAAAAGCATCCTGTTACCAACTTAAATTTTGCGTTCTGAACTGACAAGTGTAAGGTTCTTTTGCAAGCTCTTCTTTGAATTTTACTTGTTTGTTTGATCCTAAAGCTGGTAAATCTGAATGAAAATAGAAATGGCAGATTTGAGTTGCAGTTGATACATGCTTCTCATCACTTCTTTTATTATTATTTGATATCACCTTAACTCTATAAGCATGCAGTTCAGCTTCCACAATTTTTTGTTGAAGAAAGGCATTGCAATTGTCATTTTAGTTCTCCGTTTTTGGTAGCTTCAAAGTTCCAGCAATATGGCGTTGTTTACTACATTGATTTTTTTTCTTCAATTGCAGTATGAGATTTCCCGATTGGATGATGAAATAAATCGGTTGCACGACCAGGTAAATACATTTGCAAGTTTTCTTTGAAGTGTCATGCCAGTTTACTTTTTTCTTTAGTCTATTTGTTCTTTTATTTTATTTTAAATTCAATCTTCAAAGTTTTGATGTCTTTTCTGTAGCTAAGAAAGGTTGGAGTTCATCTGGATGAAAATCCAATCAGTGACAACAAAAAATATCTTGTAGAAATCGATCCTAGTAATAATGAAAGGAGAGAAAAGGTTAAGGAGGCTATGGTCCATGCTTGGAATTCCTATGTAAAGTATGCATGGGGAATGGATGAGCTTCAGGTTTGTTTTAGTCATTCTGATCTATAATTTGTTTTGCCTTTTTCAATTTGTCTGAACAACAAGCTCTAAAATGCCTTTCGCTTTTTGATTTGTTCACCCCAATTTCCAGCCACAATCAAAGAATGGTGTAAATAGCTTTGGTGGTCTCGGGGCAACCCTTGTGGACTCGCTCGATACGCTGTATATAATGGGCCTAAAAGATGAATTTCAGAAGGCCAGAGAGTGAGTTCCAATTGTTTTTTACCATGCAGAGCTTTCAAAATACTTTTCACTGCTGCATTCATTTGGCTCATTACTGAAAGCAAATTAGCATTTGATTTTCATTTGCTGCCTCGTATGAATATTCAGTTCTTTAGACTAAACCTGTGCCCAGCATCATCCTTTTCTATTACATGATATTAATATAAAATTTCCTGAATTTAGAAAGAAATCTTATTGGCCCTTGAGGTATTTTATCTATGAATGTGTCTCTCTATTCCCCGTATGATAGATGAGTATTAGAATCTCTTATTGATTTTTTATTTATTGGGCATTCTATTAGTTTCATCAGTTCCATACTTCCATGTGATAAAGGATCTTTATGAATCTATTAAATCGTTAGCATTCTAATTTGTTTTGTGCTGCTATCATTTCACATCATAGTATTCCTTGCAACCATTTGATGCTTTTTAGATTGATAGGACATCGCAGCTCAATGCTCCAGTTCCTTTTATTGAAACAAGTTGTGATTTTTGTCGTACTCCTGATCTAACCAGTGTCTATTTCATGATAACAGCTGGGTGGCAGAGTCGTTAAGCTTTGACAAGGACTATGATGCAAGTGTATTTGAAACGACCATAAGGTTGCATTATAAGATTTATCTTTGTTGCAGTATTTCTTCTTGCATATATTTGGCTGAATAGGTCGATGCTATGTAGCCACATCATGTTATGGATAGAAAACTTAAGTATAGCTAACTTGTCTAAGTTTCTGCTTTATTTGTTTATATTCAGGGTGGTTGGAGGTCTCCTCAGTGCATATGATCTGTCTGGCGACAAAGTATTTCTCGAGAAGGCTAAGGATATTACTGATCGGTTGCTACCTGCTTGGGATACGCCATCTGGTATCCCTTATAACATAATCAACCTAGCTCATGGCCGAGCCCATAATCCTGGATGGACCAACGTGAGTAGCTGATGTTCTATTTGCCATTAAGTACCCACTGCCATTTCAAGTTCCTTCTAAAACATGTCAAAGCTTACAATCAAGTGTATTAACCCTTTTCACAGCATCTCATCATTCTTTGATTTTATACCAAGACTGAACCTGTCATCTCCTTTATGATTATTTTATATCCGTTTCATTTCCTGATTGCACAGTGATCAAATACAGAAGTCTTTAACATGCTAATGGCCATTGATCATTGCAAAATGACTTGCCATTAAGAATTGATAGATTGTCTGTTTTTTAACATGGTTCACCTGATGAATTAATGCCTTACTGTCTCTGCAGGGTGATAGTATCCTTGCAGATTCTGGCACAGAGCAACTTGAATTTATAGCTTTGTCTCAAAGGACTGGGGATCCCAAGTATCAGCAGAAGGTTTTGTTACCACTTACTCATATTTCATTAATCCTACCAATTTTACATAATTAGCTGGGTAAATTCAGTGTAGCCACTAACCAGTGTGCAGAGCATAGCTAGCACTCTTGTATTATAGTCTGGTTATTTCCTTCTTAGTCGATGTTTCCATGTGCATTTTTTATCAAGATTGGGAGTTCTGTTGGATGCTTGGATGATTTTAGTTCCAAATGACAGCTTTATCTTGCTAGTAAAATGCCCTGTAGTTTAGCATGTTTACACGTTCAAATCCTACCTGGATATTATTTTTTGGCTCCCTTTTTCTTTATATAAAACTCTCAGTTGGGCTACTGCAATACAATTTTAGGCGGAAAATGTCATCAGACAGCTTCAGAAGATATATCCAGCGATGGCTTACTTCCTATCTACATAAATCCTCATTCAGGAACTGCATCATACTCCACAATTACATTCGGTGCTATGGGAGATAGGTAATGCTGTCTGTCCTCGTGTATTCCATCCAAATTATTTTCTTCCGGAAATTGTGGTGCTCTGTTTTGCCCTTCAACAGTAGTACAGTTCCCATATGATCTTTTTACAAATCTTTAAGCAAGTCTGCTCTATCTTTTGGATCATCGCTCCGTTTTCTGTTGCAGACCCTAGTTTCTATAGTCCCCAAAAGATAAAAAAGAACTAACTGTTGTTTTGTTGCTTCAGCTTCTATGAGTACTTGCTCAAGGTCTGGATTCAGGGGAATAAAACCGAGAGTGTAAAACATTACAGGTTCAGGCCTAATATCAACTTGATTTCACAATTTGTCATATTCCCTTCACCGACTTTTTTGTGAGAAGTTTGTACATGCTCTGCATCATGATTAATAATTCCATTTGTGATGCTTAACGCAGACAAATGTGGGAGACATCAATGGAAGGCCTAATAAGCTTGACTAGGAAAACTACACCGTCTAGTTACCACTACATCTGTGAGAAGAATGGTGGCTCATTGTCTGACAAGGTAAAGAATCCCTATTTGTCTGACTATTGTCAGCAGGATGTTTGCTGAAGCTTGTCTTACATTCTCTCTTCAAAGTTCTGACTGGTTCAGCTTGTGACTAAGACAGATGGATGAGCTTGCGTGCTTTGCCCCTGGTATGCTGGCACTGGGAGCCTCTGGTTATGGGTCTGAAAAGGCTGAACAAATCATGAATCTTGCAAAAGAGGTATATTCTCTAGCGAATTTGCATTTTTGTAGTCAAGATTTGAAGTCCTATTACATAGGATAATTTTAGCTGGATAATAATTTTTTTTTAGAATGCACAGCTGGACTGTAATTGTAAATTGGTATAATTAACCACGACACTTTTCTTCATGTTTAATCTGCTGTGTGAAATGCGATTACTACTAGATCCAAACTGAGCAAGAACATACTTGGTTTTGTTATGTTTGTTTTTTTTTTAATTCTTTTGATAGCTTGCTCGGACCTGTTATAACTTCTATCAAACAACTCCCACGAAGTTGGCTGGAGAGAACTATTTTTTCCATGCTGGACAGGTAGTATGGCAACTCTTATTTTTCTTCTTTCTTGTAATCCTGCACCATGCCATCAATTCTAAATGGTATTTTCCTACTTTAGGATATGAATGTGGGTACATCATGGAATATCCTGAGACCAGAGACTGTCGAATCACTCATGTACCTGTGGCGCTTTACGGGGAACAAAACATACCAAGATTGGGGGTGGGACATATTCCAGGCATTTGAGAAGAACTCCCGCATAGAATCTGGATATGTCGGACTGAGAGATGTAAGTTTCTCTGATGGCTTCCATCCTTGAATTTCTACTGAAAACACTTCTTACGCAAGTCTTCGTATAAAAAATGGGTCTCCAGGTGAACACTGGTGAAAAGGACAACAAGATGCAGACCTTCTTTCTAGCAGAGACGCTGAAGTACCTCTACCTGCTGTTCTCCCCCCCATCGGTCATATCCTTCGACGAATGGGTCTTCAACACCGAAGCTCATCCATTGAGAATTGTTCCCTCGCATGATAGCAAAGCCCGCTTGGCTGACATTGCAACACCGGTGGTCCGACCGTTCGGGAGGAAGCAGGGAAAACAGGAGTAGGCTTGTACCGTAAAGTACAGGATTTTTGTATCTGCCGTCTGATTTTGACCTGCCTGCTGAAAGATGTTCTTACATGAGGGCAATTTCTGCCTGAAGGAAGGGTTGCAAATCACGGCATTAGGCTATTTAGGCAACAAAATTATAGGTAGAGCACGATGAGATAATCTGGGGCATATTAACCTTCAGAATATAATCGAAGATCAATAGCCGCATGAAAGTTTTCATCTTTGAACTCGCTTATTGATTTGTAACATACATACATCTCAGTGTCCATATGTTGTTGCTTGCCTGCGGCGTTCTGTGGAGGTGTATTCTCATTATTTGCCACGAGTTGTCCTTAGCTTTTGAGGTACTAGCCAAATACTTGTACTTTGCTACAGATGAAAATAATATTACCCAGAATGTTTAAGTTGTTGTCGCTGGGTGGCTCCACTATAGTGTTTGGTCAAGCTCCTTCCCGATTCATACCATGCTTCGACTGTTGAGCTTGGCTTACTCTATGTCCTTAACTTCGTCATCATTATTTGCATCCTACCTCTATTGTAAACTATGAAAGGAGGTTGTTGGGATAAGTGTTACAATTTTTAGTAGTTAATTTGTTTGTTATGGCGTATTTTTTTTATCTTAATTGAGATTTTTAGGGAATGGAGAGGTGAGTGGAGGTTGAGCAGGTGAATAATGTATTGCTAGGTTCTTGTAAAGGAGTAAAGATCCATAAAACTGGGTTGTGTTTTCTTTCAGCACCTCCAATTTCTTTGTTCGAGGGTGTGAGGTGTTTCTTGTGGAGGCAGTGAGTTTTATGTGACTTCATGATAGTTGGAGAGTTGGCATATGTATTTGAAGCTGCATTGCAAGTTCGCAACCACTCAAAGGCTATCACCTACTTAAATACTGCTAGTAAATATAATAAGTTTACTGTACTAGCGTGTTGCCCTTTAAACTTACAGCTTGTAAGAAGATTAAAAAAAGGGAAGAGTAAGGACGAGAGGAACGCTTAGACGTGCAAAGCAGCCATGCATAGCGAACCAAACCTTTAGTATTCTCTTAACTGCTGGATCAAATTTGTACGGTCCAGATAAATGCGGATACGTGGTGTCGGCAGGATATATAATCGTCGGCCCACAGGTTCGGTTTAGTTGGCGGATGAAAGTTTCGGCCCACCAAAGTTGGATAACGTACTTCTGCGCTTAGGGTGGGCATATTTTAATTGAAACCAAAAAACCGAACTGAAAAAATCGGTTGTTTGGGTTTTCGGTTTTTATTTCGGCGCTAATCAGTTTTTGGTATTCGGTTCGGTTTTGTGATCTAGGAAACCAAATACTCGAATAAACCGAAGTTGTTCCGGTCTTCCCGATGAAGTTCGAAACCTTATCCTTATTTCCATTCCCCATTCTACATTTCCCTATTTGTTTGAACCCTAGCGTGTAGCGAAGGCGAAGCGAACCAGTGGCGTGGCACCCCACCCCCGTGTCCCATTTCCCTCCCCCTCAAAATCCAGACTCCGCCTCTAAATTCGCTAGCTCAACCTCCTCCTCACCCTCGTCTCCGTCCAAATCCACTAGCTCAATCTCAACCCTGCCTCCTACAAGGTCGTCGAGCCCACGCTCCAAATCTCTCCCTGATGCTCTCGTCTCCGCCTCCAAATCCATTGGCTTGACCTCCTCGCCCTCAACACCACCTCCCCAAAGGTCGTTGAGCCCGCGCTCGAGTGCATCGCCAACCTTCTCTCCCTTCGCCTCCTCCTCGGCGACGTCACTGCCGCCAACCCCTCCCCAGTCTCCAAGCTCTTCGTCAGGGTCCTCTCTTGCGGCAACCTCGGCGATGATGCCCTCGAGTTCGCTGCGCTCCACATGCTCATCGCCTTCGCGCAGTGTCCTGTGGCCTCCATCCCGTGGGGAGTGCTTGTATTGGACCCAACGGCCAACACCGGCAATGCGAGAACCAAAGGTATGGTAGATCTGGCCATCTGGGAGAAATTCCACTTTGTGTGTGATTGATCTGGGAGTAGTTTGTCATTGATTATTCAACAATTGAAACACAAAATGGTAGGTCTAGGGAAAATTCTACTTTATGTTTGCCATTGATCATTCACCAATTGAAACACAAATTTGCAAGTGGTCAACAGATGTTGTGGTTAACTCGGTTAACCAAATTAACCGAATCGAAATATTTCGAATAATTCAGTTCGATTTTTCATTTTAGCTAGATAATTTCGGTGGTAGGAAATATTTTAAACCCAAATAAACCGGACCGAAAAAACCGAGCAAACGGAATGCCCACCCCTATTTGCGCTGCTCGACTTGACCCTCCCAAATTACGCCATGATCCATCCAATATCGTCTTATGTTAGCCGTTAGATCCAACCTATACAGTTTTGATTTAGGTTAAGTAGAGAATAGAGAGAGACTGCCGAATGAGGAAAGCGGATTACTGTAAGACGCTTCTGCCATTGTGGGCTGTGGCTCGCCTTGCTTGGCTCGGCACGACGCACGAGGGATGACGAGATGAGCGAGAGCTGCAAGGACGGGGACCGGGGGAGGAGTCACCGCGAGGCACCACCATCTGATGTCTCCTCCTCACTGCGCCGTCTCGCTACCTGCCGCGGTAGGTATTAAATGCACGGCAGCAAGCCTGCCGCGGTAGGCCTACTAACTGCTACCATGATCGACCAGACTATCGCGAGTTTGGTCATCTGTCATGTTACACGGGACGAAGCAGGTGACATTCACCTACGACACTTCCGCGGTCAGAAAGAGTAAGTTAAAAAAAAACAACGGAGCCATTTACGTGTGTTGGCTTTCGTTTTGGTAGGGTTGCTCCCAAGGCTTGCCTAGTTTCTTCTCCTGTAGCACTTGTGTGTGACGCAGGGATGAACTTTTCGTTTGAGAAAAAAATTCGGGACAGGCCGAAATCCGAAATTTCGCCGAAATTGTAATTTCGGCGGACAAGATTCAAAATTCAAATTTCAAAATTCAAATCCGGTTTGATTTCCACCGAAATTTTCCGAAATTCGCCGAAAATACCCCGAAATTCGCCCAAATTGGACTGACTGAAAATTGGTTCAAACGACGCCGAAAAATTTTGAATTTTTTTTTGTAGGTTCCTGCCACATTAGAGATGTTCTCATAAAAATTTCAGGTGATTATCAGATCTGTGCAATTTTAAAAAATTCAAATACTGATACTATGTAGATGAAACGTTGATTGGCAAGTTTGAACCGGATGAAAAATAGTACAAACGATGTTAGAAAGTTTTGAAATTTTTGTGGAGATTCCTGACATACTTATGATATATCTGGAAAAATTTCAGATGATGATCAAATGTGAGCAATTTTAAAAATTCAAACACAGAGAGAGTTGAAAACTAGTACTTTGAATGTCAGAATTTTTATAAATTCCTGGAGAAATATTTTGAGCTAAAAATTTTACATAAGAATCCTTAGCTCAAATAAATTTGAAAAACAAAATTTCAAAATTTATAAAAATATTTGAGTTGCCTGATAAATCCAAAACAGAAAACAGAAATATGTACACAGTACATTGTCAGAATTTTATAAATTCCTGGAACAATATATGGAGCTGAAAATTTTAAATAAGGATCATTGCCTGAAATAAACTTGAAAAACAAATTTTCAAAAAGTTTAAAAATATTTGAATTGTCTGATAAATCAAAATCCGAAATCTGAAAACTGTGCAGAGCTGATTGCAATCATATAAGTTCAGTGCTTACTGCATTGATAGATTTTATTGAGCAAACAAAGAAAATTTAAATTTTTGAAAATTTTATAGAAAGGTACTGAGAAAATTATTAATATGTCATAAAATTTCAGATCATGATCACACCGGAGAAAATTTGTAAAAATATAATAAGTTTACTGTCCCAATTATGTCCATTCGGTTTTTATTTTTAAAGATAACAAATGATGTTAAATTATTTTTAAAATTTTTGTGTATGATCCCAAACTACTAAGAATGGTACCATAATTTTTTCACATCATTATCAAGCTTTTAAAAATTCTTAAAAATCTGACAAGGTTTCTGCCCAAATTTTAAAAATCTCAAAAATTAGTTTTTCATCAAATTTTCATGGAACAAGACTTTCTTAAGGGTTATTGGACCCATTCCGTTCAAATCCGGCCAAAAATTTGAAAATCCGACTCCAAACCCGAAATTTCGGCGAAATTTGACCGAATTTCGCCGAAATTCCGAAATTACTGTAGCAGCACTGTAGCAAAATCAAATTTTTTAAAATTTTGAATTTGGCCGGCATATATAAATTCGGAGGGCCGAAAACCGAAATTTCGGCGAAATTCGCCGGTTTTTGGATCCCTGGTGTGACGAGCTATACTAATTTTCTTTATAGGAACCCTGTAGCTAGAAACACCTTGTCTTTAGTTCAACAACCAGTAAGGTTTGGTAACCAGCAATCGAGGCATTTTCTTGCCTGAGCCTTCTCTAATTTGCCGGTTGTCAGTCCAAAAAAAATTACCGATTGTCCCTTGCATAAAGAATCATTTGGATCAAGAGAAGAACCGAAGAAGAATGTCTAAACATTTCTCCTTGCGAATCTTCCACGCTGGAGACAAACCAACGCCTATCATAAATTTGTCATGTCCTGTCACATTTAGACTAGCTGCAAGATTTCCTGCAGCGACTAGTCCTTGTACGAAACAGCGAAGAACGTGTGAACGAAGCAAGCCATGGAAAAGAAAATCCGAAGAAACCGGCCTTCTTGAATAATTAGTCCCTCGTGACTTCGTCGCTCGATTATGTGATGGCATACCTTATCAACATCACAGCTATCCCTTTCTGCGAAAATTTTGTTCTGCATGCAGCTTTGTTGCTAAGCTTAATTACGACGTATCGTACGTGGGAAGCGATAATTTCTTGTCTCTGTTCGACTAAAATTGCACGACTTGTCGAATTCACTTGCAACTTCCAAGCCCTGGCCGCGCGCATGGACTAAAGCTTATCGTACAAAATATGTTTGTAATACTCTTTTATATATATGGAGTGTTGCTAATGACACCTTGGACTTTAGTGCGTGAATTGTCGAGTTTTTCCAAAGTTAATCACGCGATAACTTCCACTGCCGGGCTAAGATCGTCCTAGGCGTGCACTACACCGGTGCACCTTACAATTGGAGATGCTTAGACAAAGGCGACACAAGTGAGCTGAGCATCCATGCATGTACATACCGCATGCACATGCCAGTACACAGATAGATCCAACACTGCTACAGACAAACAACGTTGTTACTACCAACTTACCGTCCATCTTTTACCATTGCAACTTGCAAGTACTACCAAAGTACCAAGGTCGATCGCTTGCGCATTTTGGTCTCGGAGGAAGTAAAATAAGAGTGTAAATTTGGTAAGATTACATGTTTTTTATATAATATTAGAAATATACAACTTTTAGTTTTAATTTCACAAAACAACAGATCTTAGGAAAACTACTATTACAAAACTACATGTGTTAGAATGATTTTTTTTTTTTTTGTAACGAGTCGACGATCTAGACTCACATAGTAGCCTCAAACGTGAGTGAAACAGAAAATGAGAGTGCGTGAGACTGCTACGTGGGCCTACACTATCAGACCCGTTATAAGAAATAGTCAATTTTAAAATCTGCAGTTTCGTGATACAAGTTCTTTTCAAATATGTAGTTTTATGAAATAGAAACTAAAATCTGTAGTTTTTTGATAATTTATACAAAACACACGTAGGTTTTTTAAATTTACTTTAAAAAAGTAAGATAATTGCCGTATTGCAAAAGGAGCGAGGAAACGGCCGTGCATAAGCGCTAAATCAAAGCGACACGTACTTCGCAAGTCCAAAGGAAAAATAGCAGCGGTGGTAGGGTCTCGCCTTTATTTCTTTTAAAGTACAAAAAATAAATGCACATAAGTCACACACAACACGCTAGAAATTATGCGAAAAATTAATTGCAGGCTTTGACCTGCTGAAACCCGGGAGATTGGCGTCACTAACATTCTTGAAAATTCGTGATTCACTTTATAACATCCTGGCCCACTGTCATAGACTCAGATGGACCCACATGTCATAGACACATCACTAAATGCCAACGAATTGAGTGTCACTGGACTAATTTTTCCGCTGAAACCCAGTAGGCGCTCTCACTAAATGTGCATTCGTATATGCCCAATATTCTAATAAAGGTCATTTTCAGTGGTAAGTTTTATTTTACGATTTTCAGAAGTATCATATCATCTAAAGGAGTTTGGGTTGATAAATGAAACAAGACCTTCTAATACACAATTTTATTTCGCAGTTTCATAGGCTAGCTATAACATTTAATTATTACATAATATTGTGATCAAATGTTTCATTTAGTGCAGTTTCATTCAGTTTTAGTGTATGGGAATGCGTGGGATGAAACGATACGCTTTCAATGCAGTTTCATTCAGTTTCCAATGTGTTGGAAACGGTGTGCACCCGGTTTCAACCAGATAAAACTCGTCTCCTCTTTTTTCTTATAATTTCTTGACCATATCATTATTTTTATTAATATGTTATCTCATTAAATGATAATAAAATTTTCATTGTCAGTGGCCTAACACCATGCGTTCGGTCACATGGATGATGGATCGAACCAGGCGGGCGTGTGCCACTGGACGGAAGCCTCGGTCACCGAGGTACGTCTCAGTTCTCAGGCCAGTGGTGTCATGTCACGCTACACTCTGACGCAACGCGTGGATGTATATTTGGCCGTGTCACGTGCCCAAAGGACCAGGCGCTGTAACAAGTCTGCACGTCCTGCCACTGACAGCGGGTACACATATCAGTCCAGATCACGCGGACGTATCTGACCCTAGCTAGGAGGCGAACAACGACAGCCGTGTCTGCCTGTGCTGCTGCCGGTCCCCTCCCATCGGCCGGTCCATCCCCACTGGCTGCGGCTCCCTGATGACGCCCACGGCGACCGGACGACGGTTTCTCGCGGAGCTTGCTAGGCATCTCGTGTACGTACGTACATACAACATCCAACCGGAGAGAGACACGTCGAAAAAGATGACCTTGCCCTTCACAAACCGGACAAGTGTGAAACATCATGATTTTATTTTCCGTATGATCCATACACCTGGGTAGCTGACCCTTTTTTTTCCTTTTTTTTCTAACTGGACTAGACCTGGGCGTATGGGCTGCGTCCTCGTGGGTTGGCCCGAAGCACGGCATCTCAGCGGCAGACAAAGCTCCGACCCAAAGACGACACGGTCCATGCCGGGCAGACAGAATCAGAGCACGACGGATCGACCCAAAAACCAAGCACGACTGGCGCTAGCCCGGCACGCCGCCGTGCCACCTGTGCGGGTCACTCTGCTGCTACCACGCCACTGCCTCTGCCGCGCCACTCCCTGCCCAAGTTGGCATGTCCAAACTATGGCCCCAGTGCCCAGTTCTCAAGTTCAAGAGGAATCTGATGATGAGATGAAGATAGTCTCTCCTCCAAGAAAAAGCTCAGCCTTCAATCGACTCAAGAGGACCTTCTCTAAGCACAAGTAGTGTCCTTTTTGGCAATTGATGCCAAAGGGGGAGATGTCTTGTAACATCCTGTAGCGCTAGGTTCCTGGGTCCTGTAGTTTAGTTGACGGGGGAAGAGCCTAAATCTAGACATGTCTTAAGTATCTTTTGTCTCATTGTTCTGATACTTTGTGGGTGACTCTAAAACTTTGTTATGTGTTGAAGTACGCTTGGATGCTCTGATGTAATACTCTGCTCTAGTATCAATGCTCTATATATTCTATCTTAAAATGCTCTCTTTAGTTGAAAAAGAGTCAGTATGTGCTCTAAAAGTTTCTACTTTGTTTACTATCTTGCATATATTTAGGGGGAGTATAGAGTTATTGCTTGTGTTTTTCTACAGATACTGCACATATTCTGTCAAGCTAACTCTGTTTTGCAGATTAATCAAAGTATCATTGACTTAAAAAAAGGTATGTTGTCATCAATCACCAAAAAGGGGGAGATTGATAGCATTTAGGCCCCCTAATTGTTTATTTTAAAGTTTATTTGGTTTTGGTGTTGATGTTTAAGTCAATGATTGCTAAGCAAGAAGTTCACCGATTGGGTATCCAAGGAGGCATAAAGAAAAAAGGGTCAAGATTAAGGATCATTGTTACTAGTTTTGGCTTGGGAGATAATTCAAGTCAAATAGCTAGGTTAGTTTTTAGAATGGTCGTACTATAAAAGGGATCATGCTCAAGTTCTAGTTTAGTTCATAAGCTAAAATTAAAATAGACTGCTTGGAGTCAAATACTTTCTAAATCTTTTCCCCGCTAAAATCAATATTTCCTGATTAGATAGTGTATGTTCTCGAAGGATCCAAATATCTTTGCTTCTTCCTTGAGTCCGCGTAATCTTACCAGAAATTCCATTCTCGCCGAACCATCCTTGTTTGCTCCAAAAATCTGTCCGGCGCTGAAGTCTACTTTAATAAACATCAAACCGAGCTTATTCCATTCACAATGGACTAATCTCATACTCTCAGAAATTTAGTCCGATGTAAGTCATATCTTCGCCGGATCGTACCTTTATAAGTCTAGTGTTGACAATCTCTTTGAATGAAAGTTAAACCGAGCGTACACCATTCGCGCCGGATCATCTTCCGCTAACACAAAATTTAGTCTAGCACAAATATATTCTTCTCGGTTGAACTTAGCTTATTCTTTCAAAAGTCCGTTGATACAAACCTCTTTCATCTCCATCTATGGTGGACCAGATTTTTTAGGTCCGGTGCATATGTTCAAGTACACATCCTTCTGCCGGACCAAATTTCGCTCAAATCCTATGTACAACGGACCAAGCTAATTTAGTCCAGGGCAAATGCTTTTGTCAACAATATCAGTCCGGAGTATAAAGGACTAGTTTTGAAGCCTAATCTTCCTAAGTCTGTTGCAAATGTGTGTAGGCTGTTTTGATAGTCTGACACGTTTCAACGGCTCATGTGGTAGGTGTAACGGCTATATACTATGCAGATGGCTATATAAGTATTTCCTGAGCATTCCTACAATGTAGTTGTTGATCTTTTGACATTTTAGCACCCTAAAGCTTTCATTCTAATAAGGAGATTGTACTTCAACTTTGTACCCAAAACTCAAACATTTTAAGTGTTTGGCTCCATGCTTAGTCTAGTTAGTGCCGAGCTATGTGAACCAAGAGACAGAACTTGTGGATAATCTATTACTCTTGGGACAAAGTGTTCCTAGACGGCTTGGAGGAGGTGTGGTGTGACCTGTCCAAAAGTGTTTGCGGAATGCCATCATTGTTTGTGAAAGGTTGGGACTCACCTCACCGGAGTGGTGAAAGAGTCACCTTAGTGGAGACCAAAGCTACTGCGACTAGCTTTGGAGGAGCTATACTTCGTGAGAACTGCTCTAACATGGAGTAGGAGTTGAGCTTCGAACCACGGGATAAATCATTGTGTTTCAATCTCACTTTCTTGCTGTTGTTCTTTGTTTGTGTTTGTCTCTTGCTGATTTTGAGTTGTCTGTGCTTTATTATCGATCTCTTGAATCTAGTAGCTAAGTTTCTTGAGCTAAGATATATTTGTTCTGTGGATAATTTTGAAATTTTGAAGAGTTGCCTATTTACCCCCCTCTAGGCCAACTCGATCCTTCACAACTGACCTCAATGGTCATTAAAATTGTCGTTTAACATTAATTTTAACGTTCGAGTGTGCACCATCTCTTCTATTGACTATAAATTCCTTTCTGAGCTCAATGCATATGCACATATTCCCTTCTGATCTTTCTCTCCTGTTAGCTCTCTCTGTTAGCGCAACGTTCTCTCTATTTGCATACACACATATTCTCGTGAACTTGATCTTTCTGTTCTGAGCTCAATGCACACGTTCTCTCTCTTTACTCTCTATTAGCTCTCTCTTTTGCTTCTTGAACATGAATTCTTTGCTGGTATTATTTATTAGTCCTTCATTGCGGCCACACTGTTGTATTGCTTGTTTAATAGTGCAAAGCTGATGGACCATTGGCAATACATTACGGTGATCTCTATTTCATCATTAGCAATTAATATATACTAGCAATAATAACGCGCTACGCTGCGCCGTTCTGTAGAGTCGATAGGATCCGTCGGCAAATCCATAGGGTCGTATTTTCGGTTTGCATATTTGTTTAAAAAAATAGGTCGTTAGCTATAAACCTTCAACGAATCCACGTTTTTTTTAGAAAACCGCGGTTACAACCCGTCGTTTGATAAAATTTGTTGAAGTTTCGATTTCGTAATTTTTAAATAAAATGGGTCGGTAGGACCCGCTGGCGAATCTATGGGATATTACAAACCTTCGATGAATCCGCGTTTAATCTACGGGTTACTATAAACCGTCGACGAATCTGTGTTTTTTTAGAAAACCACGGTTGTGTTTTACGCATTTCGGGATATTTGATCGTTTTTTGTTTTTTTTGTGTTTGTAAAAAAAAATGGGTCGTTAGGACTCGCCGACGAATCTATGGGTTGCTATTCTTTTTTTTTTTGTTTGTTAAAAAAAATGGGTCGTTAGGATCCGCCGACGAATCTACGGGTCGCTATAAATCTTTGGGCGAATCTACTTTTTTTTAAAAAAAAAACCCACGATTATGATCCGTTGGTAAATACACAAGTTGTTATAAGTCGATACATGTTTTATTTAGAAAATTGCGGTTGAATCTGTGTTTTTAGTTTTTTTAAAAGAAAAGTGCGGCCGTTTTTTTTATGGATTTCCTTTTTAAAAGGCTGCTCGGACCCGTGGGCGAATCCATAAACCGCTATAAACCTTCGTCGAATCTGGTTTTTTCGTTTTTTGGTTTTTTGTGTTTGCTAAAAAAAATGGGTCGTTAGGACCCGCCGGCGAATCTATGGGCCGCTATAAATCTTTGGATGAATCTATGTTTTTTAAAAAAAACCCCCACGGTTACGACCCGTTGGTAAATCCATAAGTTGCTATAAACCTTCGACAAATCCGTGTTTTTTTTGTTAGTGCGTGGTTCATTTAGAAAATATTTTTTTCCAGGGAAAACGGAGAAAGGACCTGAACGTGAGAAGTAGGGACCTGTTTGTTAATTTTTTGGACCTGTTCGCTATCCTGAAAAATTAGAAAAGGGCTTGTTCGCGATTTGAACTTAACGGGAGGTTTTTCCGTAAAATACCGCGTCAGGGACCCAAACGCGACGAAAAAAAATCTTCGTCTCACAAAAAATTGCGAAGGACCTATTTGTAATTCGGAAGGACCTATCCGTAATTCAAAAAAATTGAGGAACTTTTTTGCAAAATCGCCTTGGAGGACAGGTGGAGGCCCTGGTCTCTCGGCATTCTCTAGCGCTATAAAGGGACATTTACTGAGCATTCTTCTTTTTCACTTTCTTCATTTGAATGATTACTTGTTCATGTTGTTAAGGGAGAGCTCTATGCATAGTTAAAACTGAAGTTGTGCATCATCATATGCCATATTTGCTATTAACTTTTGGTGATTTAAATTATTTTTGCTTATCAGGAGATGACGGAAGCAGTGGCCGATTGTAACAATCTCATCCTTGGATAGTCTCTGTATTAATGTATATATACGTAGTTACTGTACTCGTTTCCTTACTGGGGGTATACCCTACACCAGGGTGTAAGGTTTTTAACGAGGTAGTAACTATGTACATATTCAAGATTGAATAAAATTACTTTTTTTCTTAATATTTGTGTCCATTACATCAACTTCATGTGTCTCCGGGTTCTTTCCTCTCGTCGCAATAGTGTAAATGAGTTGGGCCTGGGTCGACACGGCACGAAGCGTAAATGAGTTATGATTGGGCTCGCCGAAGACGAGCTAGGCCAGCCCGGCACGGCACGGCGGGCACGACGGGCCGTCCGGACTCAGCACGATTCCGATCCGAAACACAATAGACCCGTGTCCAGTCCGGCACGACGCTCACCTCTAAACTGGACCGTATCGTAGGGTTCACACGCACAAACATCGTAGGGGACGACACAAAAGGCAGCATTCGAGGCTACGTATATATCTGGGCTTAGGACTTAGTAGCCGGCTTGGCTCGCCAGCAAATTTCTACTCAACGGTTAAGCGTAGATGCGTAGCAATCCAAAGCAATGGCAAGCCGCTTCCATTCGCACACAAGCATGTATGCATCATAAGTAGTCACCGACATTTAGTCAAATGCCCAATTGCAAATACGTAAGGAAGTACTTAACCGTACCAATACCGTCAATGGGCTTCTTCTATTCAGCAACGGTACGCAAACTAATTAAGAAAACCTGCACTCGCAAAATGAACGAACTAAAAAAAATCTAGCTAGAGGACAGAGCATGGCTCGGTGACGTGGGACACAGAAAGGCCTTTCAGCCGATCTGGGTTCGAGTCTCGAACTCGGTGTTTCTTGTAGAGATGAGTGCAAACGCGGATATACGTGTGTATAGAGGTATGTGTATACGTATGTAGCTTATCTATTGTTCTTTCTTTTATAACGAATGCTAGTGCTCTTGCCATTTTTTTTTGAAAAAAAAATCTAGCTATATATATACGGACTAGTATGCCAATTTCCTACCAACGAACGAGTCACATTAGATTGCTATTAGCATATACATTAAAAGGTCGCACACACCGCACGACTGCACGGATCAATCAGCTAGTTACTGCAAATTCAAATGGTATACATAATCTTCGTATACCATTTTTTTTCCCTTGGGCTGTACGATCCATTCATACGCCATGCATGAAGCACTAGTAGTTATACATATACTCGTGCAGGTATTCAAAGATTCGATTATTCACCCTGCCTTAGTAGGATGATAGAAAAATAGTTATAGGTAGTATAGGGTGACGATCAAGATATATAATTCAGACTTATATATTAAAGAGAGAACTTGGTGCAATCAAGAGGTTCAAGCAAAATATATGTAAAGGATCGATATCCGTTTGCTTACACACGTGACTGCATAGTCTGCATATATATATATGACGCTATGCATGGGAGATTGGATCGTGCTAATTAATTAATGTGTCAACGATCGCGATCGTGATTAAAGTGTGGAGGTTAAGGCTTTTCTTTCACGTGGCCCATCCATTAATATTCTGCACATGTTGAGTTATTATTATCAAAGAGAATTCAACATGGAGTACTTGCTACTTGCTAATGGTAGTTTTTAGACGGTGCAGCTAGTTTATTATTCTTTTGGAAGCTAGAGACGGTGTAGTTTTTAAGTCATATTTATGTAGTTATTGAACGATAAATTTGGTCCAACAAAGCCGTTTGTTGGAGTATTTTTGAACTATTAGACCATTTATAGTGCATAGTTTCATTTCCCAATTTCCAAGAGTGCCGCATCAGTTTTTGTCTAGATAACCGTGTATCTCAGGTTTCATCTAGATGAAATACTCTCATCTCTTATGAAACTCTCTCTTCATAATTAGCTTGTTATGTCACCAAACATAATGATGTGTCATATCATTTAATGAGAATGAAACTCAGTTAAAATTTCCACTAGGAATGGCTTTAGTAGCAGGCGTAGTATTTTATCCAGTTTTAAGTACAGTTTGTTGGTAACATATAGGTTGAGCTTGCATGTGATATTCTTACAAGTGTAGGCCTGTACGTTGTGTTAAATGTGTGGGCTGGAACTTAGAATATATAAGTACCAATACCATTATTAATGTACCAAGCAGGGGTTTAAACCTTCAACTTTTATTCAATATAGACACAAGTCTTAAAAATTAAGCTGCACTATTGGACCAATGTAAATACGTAAGAAATACCTACACCAAACTATTAGCTCTCTTAAAAAAACATACTACACCAAACTAATCAAAATGCTAGAGTACACTTGATGATACCGCCAAATACAGGAAAAGAACTTCCAATGGACGAATTGATCACTTTTCTAACCTTTTTTTTTTTTTTTCAAATTTAGCTTCCTTTCAAATGAAATGGTAAATCTAGCCCCTCTATTGGCGAAGCACCTCCCGGCCTCGCCGGCCACTGCAACGCTCCTCCCATGCTCGCCTGTCGTGGCACATCCCCTCCCGTGCTCCGCCAGCGTGGTTGCGCTGTCCCGTGCTTACCATCTGTGATGGGCTGCAGCTGCCACGCTCTCTGAATGCAATAAGTGACCGTGCCTTTCGTTGTGGGAAGGGGCTAGATTTACAATTCCATTTGGAAGGGAATCAAATTTACAAAAAAAAAAAAGGAATATGCTAGAAAATTGATTAATTTCCCATGGACAACGAGTGGACGACCTCCATAAAATATAAGAGTTAGGTCCTGTTTGGAGGAATCTTAGCTTTTTCAAAAAATCTGCCTTTTTGATTTTTTAGATTGAAAAACAGCTATAACTTTCTATGAGAGAATGTTTGTCAAAAAGCTAATTTCTCTCCGCAATAAATTGTAAAAGCATGTCCTACCTAGTTTTTTTGTTTTTGCAAGTTACATATAATTCATGGCTTATATCTAAAACTATTTAAAAGCTGATTTAATTAAAAAGTTTATTGATTTTTCGGAAATTGAAAGCTAGCACGGCACGTAGGCCTACTGCTCTAGCCCTCGGTGGATCGTGCCTAGGACATGCACGCCACTCCATCCGCCTGTCCGGTCCAGAGATGCTACAGGTAAAGACCAAGAGCCTGTGGCCTTTTTTTTGTCCCTTCTATTCTTTTTGCAACTTTATCCTATCTCCGAAAGGATTGGACACGTATCATCTACATGATATGTAACTGTAGCAATGTAGCAAGTCATCTTTTGCAGAGGAGCACGGAATGCCAAGGTCCAGGAAAAAACCATTTGCAGTTTTGACTTGCAAAAAAATTTTTTTTTTTTGAGGTAACCCAATAATACCTCCACCTGTCGCAGCAGTCTAGCACGCTTTTGCACCCTCGTCCGCTACATGTATGTCCAGCCGGGCATCGGAATCCCCAGATTTTCCAAGCACAAATAGCCTACCAACCCACCATCCATCTCTTCTTCTTCTTCCAGCTCCGGCCGCCCCTTGTCGCGGGAGGCAGGCTGCCCAGATGCCAACGGTGACGGTGATGTGCGGGGCCGAGGAGGAGCGGGTGGTGCGCACGCACAAGGCGCCCGGGGCTTGCCCGTGCTGCGGCGGCGCGGTGGTGGCCACCGACGTCGAGAGCGAGCGCCGCATCCTCTGCCTGCCGCTGTGCGTCAAGAACAAGCGCAAGTACTCCTGCACGAGGTGCCTACGCCGCCTCGTCACCCTCTACAGCTGATGCTCGTCGATCCGCCGACGGATTAACCACCCGGCTAGGCTAGGCTCGGCTAGCGTAGAGGAGCCCGCAGGTCAAGTTCCTCGGTTCTTGGCCTTGGTTAAGGGTAATTAATCAAGCTTAGTTAATTAGCTCGGCTAATCAATGGTTTTAGCTGCGCTAGCTTAACCGTAGTTAGCTTTGTCTCGTTTGCGATCGGCAGCCAGCGGAGGTGCCGTGCATGCGCGTCACGTGACGCGCTGCGGCTGACGCTCTGTTGGGATGTAAATTATGTATGCCGGTGTCTCGTAGCTACTCGTAACTTATCTGTAAATGGTTGCAGAGTAAGTATCAGGGTTAACGCGTAAGTCTCGGCTCTGAGCTTTTCCTTACTAATTGTAATCCGATGCCTAGATAATTGATGTCAGGGCTTCTTTTAAGATGGGGTCCTTCCTTACTGGTGCAGATAGCCCAATGTTGGGCTCCAGCTTGTAGTCATATTGCAGTACACCAGCGGATCAGCCGTCGCTTCTTTTTTACTTTGATTGAGATGGTAAAGAGGCCGGGTTCATCAAACTGCACGAGCAAGATTCCATTGTAAAAAAGTGGAATACCTTACCCTCTCTCCCGGTCTCTCTCTCGTACATATCGGTACGTACAGTCAGGGGCGGATGAGAAATGCTATAAGATAATCTTCTGGATAGGCTGAATTTGTCAATTTTATTTATTTTGATTTCGATAATTTGGGATTTTTAAGGTTTTAGAACTATTTATGTTGCATTCTTAGCAAATCTTAAATATATATGTTGGATTTATAATGCTATAAAATCATTGTATAAAACTATATATATAGAGGTTATATATGTGAAATGCGCACCTCATATAAAGTCGCCAGCATTCGATGCCATCCATCCGCTGCCTCCCTGCACGTGAACCTCTTGCTTATCAAGGTACCAGCACCTCGCATTTTACAAATCTAATTACTTAAAAATGGATTTGCAAATTTAGTCCTATCTCTCATCGTAGAAGTTGCGGAGCGCAGAAATCGATGTGCCACATCCGAGGATCACAGAAGTCGGCGGAGCTCGGCTGACCATGAGAATAAAGCGCATGGACACGTATCGCCAAGGTGGTGAGAGCAAGAAAGGCAATGGTTTCCTACAGGCGCCGATGGATGGATGCGTCTACCCCAACAGCCGGTGGCTGTATTCGCGCCGCCACCCTGCATCAGCCGCCGTGTCGACGTCTCGCCGCAGTCTTTCGCTTCACGGCTCCTAGCCTCTCTCTTGCGAAACAACATATATTGAGCCCGTTGGTTAAGTGAAACTGCGGGTGGTTCACGTACTGCTAATAGTAGTAGTAAATATTAATTGGGAGCACCAACTGGTAGTGTTTATCCACGAGCTAATCCTATTGCCGGATTAACGAGATAGATCACGTACACTAGGTATAATAGTAGTACTAGATTAGTAGGTGGGAGTGCAAGCTAAAAGTGGATCTCGATGAACCTACACTGCGTATGGCTCCAGTCTGAACTCGAAAGCGCGCGAGGCATGCAGAATTAGCGTGTATGTAATTATGCAGTGTCACTTGCCTCTTTTGAATTAGCAGCGGGGACATGTATGGGCTCCGGCCTTCGCTTTACGAGCAGATCTTATGCCTCATTTGACAAAGCTAGCCAGCTTTTTACTACATCGAGAAAGGGCGCCGCCCACCGGGCGGGGCAAGAAGTGCGCTTTATCTCTTGTTTGAGTAAAATGATGTCTGTTTATATATTCTTCTATCTTTATATTACTATATAAGGTGAGAGTTTCTTCCTACGTAATTTCATCAAAATTACCCATCTTTACCACTGCTCTTTAATTACCCATTTTACCACTGTTAGTGCTCTTAATTACCCACCTTTGCCATTGCTCTTTAATTACTCACCTTTGCCACTATTAGCGCTCTTTGCAAATAAACTTTTTGTCGCAAATTGAGTTTTCATTGCAGCACACGGGCACATGACTAGTATTATTTAAAGGTAAAATTAAAAATAATTGTTACAATGTATGATATTGTAATGTTATATCTATAAGATATTACAATCATTTTATGGTAAAAAGGTGTTTATTATAGACGATAACTTGCAAAATATTGTTGTATGATGTCTATATGGTCGTCTCTTCTTGAAGAGATAGCTGTACCCCTTCATCCTTATTCTTTCTCCTATCAACAAAAATATCACATTAAAAAAATATATACACAAAACCAACATCACACCATTGTACCTACCTAAGATTTGTTTAGAGTTTAACTGTGATTATCCTCAAAAGGCTAGTACGTATTATATTAATCCAAAAAGGGACACTAATTCAGAGTGCATAATGCATGCATGCATGATTCAAGAAATATTTCATAAAAGTCATCACATGCATGCAACTAGGAACCATCTCCACTGCACCAATTAGGAGCGAGTTGTGTGCAGAAACTAATCAAAATGCCTCTTTAAGCACTCCAATAACTATCTCTATCCTCTAGAGAGAAGCTCAGACTTAGTTTTGGGCGCAAGTTGAACTTTAAAACTCTTGTTTTAGGGGAAAGAAAGGGTGGAATAAGGCAGCAAGATAGAGATGGAAGAAGAAGAAGAAGGTAGACTTGGTCAACTTTGATCAACGCCTACGTGTGCGCAAAATAAAACTACTGCGGGTTCATGCACTGCGTGGTATGTATGGCGGCTAATTCCCATCTGAGACGCGCACGCTGCCGAATTGCATGCGACGTTCTCTGTCCACATATATGCAACTTGACGTATACATATATAGGACTTTTTTTACAAAAAAAAAGTAACCCACCGTTTTCTTAATATGACAAAAATAGACGCTCTTCAAAACAAATTGAAAGATAATACTATGTCGTCAATTCAACCGAATAAATTAGAGACATAGACTCTATCGTAAAATGAAATGGCAATAACATGGCGAGCCATTTTCTATCGTCATTTTAATTGGCGATAGTACCTGTTGCCAAATGATTTGACACAGCAGCCTATTGACCAAATAAACATGTCTGCCAAATGAATCATTGACAGGATTTTGTTGAAAAATAACACCCTATCGCCAAATGATATTGAGACAAAGATTTTGTTGCCAATTCATTTAGCGACAGATTGACAATGAACCTTTTGTCACTGATTGAATTGGTGACAATTTCTATTGCCAAATGAGTTAGCGACAGGAGCTGCCACGTTAGTCTATCGCCAATTTATTTAACATCAGAAGCCTATTTATAAATTATTTAACAACAGAACCCTATCGATAAATTATTTGACGATAGAGTATTATTTTTTAAATGATTTAAAACAGTGTTTTTTTTCATTTTAATAAATTGTGGGTTATTTAAAAATATATATATATACATATGCAGGTTAACGACCGAACTTCTTGTGGTACATTAATTAATTTGTAAACATGAGTTCAATGACTTCAGAAATCACGATATGGAGACCAAACCACGTGAAATGTAAAATATGCAACGGAACAATTGTTCTTGTTAAGTATCAAGTTAGTTATTGATTAATCAAGATCATATAAGCACAATATTAAAATAGAGATATAAGATGTAGATTCACATCTCTCTTCTTTTTATTGATATTTTCTAATATGTATACAACATATCCCATACCCACACTTATATAGTGGGAGAGTAAACTTTTCTTGCAAGCCAAATAATAATCCAAATTAATCTATCAGGACTCTTAGTCCTCGTTAAGAAACTCTCATGAGTTCCTTTAGGAAACTCATAGGAGTCTGATTAAGAAAGTGTCCATACATATATAGAATTATAAGAATATTCACAATACTCTGTCTAGAACATTTTTTTAATGCCATGCGCATGCATTATTAAAAGAGTAGTGCTATTGTACGCTATATCATTGGAATCACTTCCAACGGTATAACATGTCTCGTCTCATTATAGTAGACGCCAGCCGGCCGATGAGCTGATCAATCTGGTGGCATATTCAAATACTAGAAAGAAGTGGCCACACATATCACTCGATCGTAACTCCTGAGGTATACAACTTTGTATATATATACTGTACAAATGGTACATACATGCATGGCATGCAATATATTGTCTGTGGAAATGTCAGGATACATGTAAGAGAAGGGACTGGAATGTGATACTAGTAATTCTCCAGCCCATCTGACAGAGCTACCCTACACTATACCGTTGGAACCACTTCCGATGGTATAGTATGTTTCACTAGATTTCAAAGTATTCTATTCACGTTCGTAGGTTCATTCGGTTCCAAAAAGTTTCAAACAGATTTTACAAATATTTCAATAGTTTCAACAAATTTCAATGAGTTTCTAATATAAAACTACAAGTTTTGTCAAGTTTTAAATCTGAAACTTGATTTAAAATGAGATTCAAAATAATTTTAACTAAGTTTTAAGAGGCTAACTTCGAAACTAGTTTTGTAAGAGTTTCATGATATTTGCCAAATATTCAAAAAATCAAGTATGTTTCACAGGGTTCATATATCTGAATAAAACACTATGAAACCTCATGAAACATATTTGTGAAGCTTAGCCCTGAAATATAAAACCTATTGAAACATAGCCATACAGACTATTAATACCTGATGAAACTGTAAACTTAGACGTGAAACTATATGATGAAACCCTATGAAACATATTAATGAAACGTTCGTGGAATGTCATGAAATTTATCTATGAAAAGTTGTGATACTTGAACTTATTATAATTTATAAAACATCATGAAACTTATTTCGTAAAACCTTATGAAACTTATCTGTGCAACGGTGTGAAACTTAGTTGTGAACTGATGAAATCTTGAAAAATTTAAACATAAAACCTACTGAAACATAGTCGTAAAAACTATCAAATACTTGATGAAACTGTAAAAACTATCAAATACTATGTAATGAAACCTCATGAAATATATTAATGAAACGTTATAGAATTTAGCACTGAATCTTTCTAAAAATTCATAAAACCTAATAAACTTAACGAAATATCAATATAGCCTACAGCCAATCCATCGCTGCAAGGGGAAAGAGTCGCAGTGTTAGTGTAGTAACTACTTGTCCCACTCCCAGAGTACTGCTTCTGACTGGAGTTGACATCGTTACTAGTAGCTACTAGCTAGTGGAGCGAAGCTCAAGGCCTCAGCTCTGGCTTGGCCTTGCAAGACAACCCAACTGGCCATTACCACGTAACATGAAGTCCGGCTCGGCTACAGTGGCGTCTCCGACTTCCAGCAGTTCATGATGGACAACGGTTTCGCCATGTCCGCTCCGCCGTAGCCGGCGCAGGTAGCCGCCGCTGCCGCTGCCGCCGGGGGTAGGTACCAGCCGCTGCACCACCACGCGTTGCTGCAGATGCCGCCGCACTTCGCCGGCGGGGGCCCGTGTCCGTTGGGGGATACTGTTCACGCTCACATCGCTCTTCAGCAGGGCGTTCAGATAGGAGATCAACTGGCTGGAGAAGCTCAAGCAGCAAGCATACTAGCAGTCGTGTGGACGATGTACCGTTAAAAATCTAGGGAACGGTATACCATTTCCTAGTATTTCTGTTATTAAAAACTCCTTCTAGAAAACCTAGTGGAAAAAACTCCTTCCACCAACTTAGCGGTTTTCCGATTCTACCATGCATTACAAAGCTGTGGCGCATCTGCTGATCTTATCAGAGTTGTTGGTTCAGAGTTTGTGCAGAAGTATTTCCGTGGGATTACTGTGACATGAATTTATAGCCCTTAACACTCCATTCAATCATTTTTTTCTCTTACAGAAAACCTAACTATTTGCTGCATACGGATGGCAGCAAGGACTGTTAGCGGCCTTCAGATCTTGCTTTTCTGCATGCCATCATGGGCAGTTGGAGTTTGGGTTGTGGCTCTATAGACCAGGACATGTCGGTTGTTTCAGCTTATATGTTTAATTAGTTAAGTGTGAAATGGCACTCAAACATGAGAGTAATATTACTGTTAGTATCAATGCCTTGTGAGTATACATTAATACTTGCCTCGTTGATTTCTGGTCATCTTCTGTTAGTTGAATCTTGAATGGATGCTTATCTTCACGTTCTCAGCATCACACCCGTGCAAAGCAGAACAAACCGTAGAAGGCAGGAAGGATCAAAAAACAAACCGTAGAAACCAGATCCAAAAGCAAAACCGGACCAACCCATCAGAAACTCCAACCTGTGGGCTGGGCTAAAAAAACCAGCCTAAACCGCCTTGAACCGTACGTGTACACCCTCAAGTAGCGAGACTCGGATGAGTAATCGGCTGGGGTCACGACTCACGATCTGGCCGCCTGATCACTCGAAGATGATGCTTTTTTGTACTAAACGTAGCACAGGCTGTTGTGAAAGAACTACATTATGCCCTGGGCATTCCACCACATCCTACATAGTTCGGCTTCCATTATGCCCTGGGCTTTCCACCAGATCCTACATAGTCCGGCTTCCCATCACTAGTACGTTCGTTGTCTTATTGATCCAAATGACCAATTTCGAGCAAGTCATTCACATGCAACACAAGAGAGCAAAAGCGCTTTCGCTAAAACAAAAACATGCACTGTGTTCTAACTTCGAAAACAAGAGAAATCACCATTGCTGGGCATATCTAGCATGATAACGCAATAAAAGCATTAAATATAATTCAAACCATCCAGATGAAAGGTCAGATTTCTTCCACACGTCTAGTTCTGAATATCAAAATTGCATGCATATTCATCCATAATCCACTTCCTAAAGTAAAATAAGCTTTAATATAGAAAATATCCTTCGAACAAAGGGCACTATCAATAAGCTTGTCGACCTAGTTCATCCTTCTGATGAGCTCATTGATGTAGTTCTCACGGTTACCAGCATCACCACCCTCCACATAGTGGTTCCTCTTCTTCTTTAGACCTCCCAGTGGTGCCTTCAGCTTGAATGGCCAGAGGAAGTTGTTCGCCTCCTTGAAATGCGGGCCAACAGTCATGATCTCGTGAACAATATCCTCAATGCAGATGATGTTCTTCTTACCCAATCCCTGTAAAGTACAAAAAATTGAGGATCATCTTATAGTTGCACATGGAACTACGAAAATACAAGAACCACAAGTGGAGAGTTGAAGACAACAAACCTCCTCTATGACTTTGTTGTTGGTCAAAGGGATCCTTTGCTTGTTGAGCTTTCCATAGCCCCTCTTGTAGATCAACTCCCTGACACTTTTCAAGTTTGGGTACCTAAACAGATCATGATTTTATCTAGTTAGCGACATCATCAGATCAATTCTATAGTAATCTGACTCTTGAACTACTTCACACACTGGCTACTTGCACAGTGGAAAGCTTTGCTTGCCTATAATTTGTTTCAAAATTTAGTAACACCAGTGAGACGAATGGAATAAATATCAAGGAAAGTAAGTATAGGATGGAGTATTAGTTTCAGGCTACTTTTTCAGAAGACTTTTTTTACTTCCAGGAATGGCCACAAGCCAATCTCAAAGCATAGTTATAGTAAAATGACATAATAGACACTGCACTATGGTAAATTCATTCAGGTAAGACAAGGACATCATACAATCTTATTCCACTTGGAAGCTGGGACAACAACAAGGCATGTATCATAAATCATAATAACTCAAAAATGTAAACACAGAACATACCCATATGCAACATATGGCTCGACCCTGCGCAGCATGTTAATGGTGGCTTTGTTGACCTTCAGGAACACCCCATTGAAGATCTGCAAAATGACACATATGGCACAATGAACACCAGTAGCCATCATTTCAAACTACATATTCATTCATACAACCAAACCACCTAATTGACCAACCCACCTGCCTCAAACGCAAAAGCTGTAAGATCTTCCTGGTTTTTGGGTGCATGGCGTTGATACTGCAGTCAAACCATTTCACAAAATTAGTATCGAAATATGGGCAGACAAGGCCCATATCAATGTAGATATCATGACATATAATGGCAAGGAGGTGCCTTACCCGCGGATGCGGATCACAAACAGCAGCTTTTCCTCAGGACTAACATAGAAGCCACCCTTCATCCGGGCCTCACGCTTAAGCTGCACCAGCTCCTTCTCCTGCTCGCAAAACCCACATCAGAATATACATAACAAAGTCTACTCTTTACTGACAGAGCGAACACCGATGGTTCGACTCAGGTAGAAACAAACATCACAATGATCACTCAAGCTAGAAGAAAGCTATGAGCTGATCAGATCAAAATTGAGCCATAGCAAACTCTACCCTTTCAGTATACATGTACAAACCAAAACGTTTGACTCTAATGCTAAAAAAACACATGTAATCCCCACAGTAACACACACATATAAAAACATCCTAAAATGCCGCATGTTTAAACATATCTCGCAACAAAACCATGTAAAACTCGCGTAGGCCATTGGTTCTATCCTGGCATGAAAACATGCAGTAAACGGAACATGCACCTATACAAAACTGTAGCACATGAAACTTCATACTAAAGTTCTACAACTACTGGCAAAATAAACACATTTCAAGCTAACCGCAACGCCATGGACAGTAAAAGATTATACCTACGTCCTAGTCTACAATCTTGCACTGCAACATTCGCATGGCTTGTTTTTTTCCTATCGATCTAAGATCAGGCAAAGTTCATATCTGACACGACCTAAGTTCTGACTTGTACAAACCACAGACCAAACGAATAGTGTGCCAGATCCAACACCACGCGACTTTGCCTCGCCGAAATATAAACCTCCTGCGTGAACGAATAACAAGAGGCATTGGATCGAGAGGGGACAGTGATGAGTCTGACCTGGGCCTCGTACTCCTGGGCGTACTGCTTGGCACGGGAGAAGATGAGCTTGCGGCTCTCGACAGCCTTCTTCTTCTCGGCCACAGCCTTCTGTTTCTTCTCATTGGCCCAAAGCTCCTCCCGCTTCCTCTTGCGGAGCACCGACTCCGGCACCACCACCTTCGCCGCCTCGGACGCCATCTGCACGGTCGCAACCAACCAAAACCGCCTCAGGCTCGGATCGAGGCGAGGAGCGAACGCTAGTGGCGTCGGGCGACGGGTGCTTACCTCGACGAGTTACGTGGGAGGGGAGGAGTGGGAGATGGAGAGCGGCGGCGGCGGCGGCGAAGGGAGTGGGAAGGGGCGGTTAAGTAGGTGGGTTTTGGTGGCTAGGGTTTGTGAGGGTGATCGGACGGCCGCGATTGGTCGGACGGGCCGCGGCGCGCGATGGGATGGGGGTAGTGAAACTTGTGTACAGTACGGGTTCTCGTGCGTAGTCCATGGAGGCCCATATCACAAACAATTTATCCATTTCCATAAATGCTGCGGCAATCGTGTTACAATTGTAACATAATAATTATATTCAGTTGCAATACATGGACATCTTAATAGTCTATATTTTATAATATTAAAGTAGAGGCAAAGAAAGAAGTCACTATGTTCGCCCCTAAGGCTAGAAATTACCACATTAATCACAAGAAAAAAAAGAAAGATCTACACCGTTGGTGGGTCCAGATTATAACAGTCTATATTAAAAAAAGTTTATGTTATGTGCAACACAGAAATAATAAAAATTCAAAATAATAAAAAATAAAAATAAAAATTTGATTTTATTCCATGTAAAGTACAATTAAAAAATAAAAGATAATAAATCCCAACAAATTAACTCCTTAAATAAATTTAATTAAGAATAAAATTAACTGGATTTGTATATAAAATCCCAACAAAAATATCTAAAATTGGGAATAAAAAACAAATTAGCAATTTTTCCATATGAATCACTAAGTAAATTCCTAAATAAATATAATTTGTAATAGAAATAAAAATTAACAATTTCATTTTGATGAGAATTCCAACCAAAGATAAATAAATTCAGAATAGAAAGTAAAATAAAAACGACAATCGATTCCATACTAATTCCTAAGTAAAATTCCTAAATATATAATCCATCATAAAAATTAAAAGAAAAATTAGCAATTTGATTTCTATATGAATTCAAACATAATATAAAAGAAGTTTGGATTAAAACTAAAATAAAACTTGAAATTTGTTTTTGATATGAATTCTAAAGTAAAATCCTAAATAACTAATTTGGAATAAATATAAAATAAAAATCATCAACAGGGTTTTATATTCTATAAAATAATTAAAAATAGGAATAAAAAATGATAGAAAGTTTGAAATTTGATTTTCTATACTTAATTCCAATGTTAAATTCGTAAATAACTAAATTCTACAATAAATTAAATAAACTTAGAAATTTAATTTACATATGAACTCTATAAAAATCTGAAATTTTGAATATAATTAAAAGTTATAACATAAATATAATCAGTGTTGTTGGAGCCTTAGAGGAGACTACACATGAGTGCAGTGATGTCGATTTATCATTTAGGAAGATATTGCCTCATAGGGAAGTGATAGTTGGAGGAGTTACATCATAGATGGGAAAAATGTTGCACTGCTCACCGGAGTCGTTGAGGAGAAATGCCAAAGTCAAAAGATCCAAAAGCCCATGACAACAAGTGATGAATGTCTGCGTTGTTGAAGAAGTCAGTGATAAAAGAAACTTGATGATCGATGGGGAGGCCCTGGTAGAATGAAGACGAAGCTTTACATGAAAGATGAGTTACCAACGATATAGATCCATTGGGGGAAACTTTTGTATTTTATACAAAAAACGACCCGTATTTACAGAAATATACAACATTCTCGCGTATTTACCAAAATCTCCATCAATTTCGGGATGTGAAAAAGCGAAATCTCAATTTCGCAATCTGAGTTTGCGAAATCATTGATTTCGCGTTTTCAAAATGCGAAATTGAGGTATTTCGCAAATTGGGTTGTCGAAATCTGGTATTTGCAAACTGAAAATGCGAAATTGACCGCCACGTCGGATTTTGCAATCTGAAAATGCGAAATTGACCGCCACATCGGATTTCGCAATCTGAAAATGCGAAATTGACCCGGCTACAACCACCGGCCACGTATAAAAATAAAATAGGACTCTAATGATGTCGGAAAATTTTGAAATTTTTTATGGAGGTTCCTGATAAATCAGTAATATTTTCATAAAAATTTCAAATGATTTTAAGATCTAAGGAATTTTTTAAAATTCAAACAATACAACTGTCCTGATAAAAAGTTGGCCGACAAGTTTCAACCGAATGAAAAATGAAACAAACCACGTTAGAAAATTTTAATTTTTTTTGTCCATGGTTATGATGAATCACTAATGTTCCCATAAAATTTTTATATAATGATCAAGCTCTATGAATTTTTAAAAATTCAGACAATTGCTAGTGTCCGATATGGCAAAATTGGAGAAAAGAGCAACTGCTAATTTTTAAAATTTATAAAGCTTGATAAAAATTTTATGGGAACATTAGTGATGCATCATAACCATGGACAAAAAATTTCAAAATTTTATAGTCGACAACAACTCATGTTATGAACACTTAAATTATTTGTTGACATATATAAGGGCATATACACCGAAAGTTCAGATGATAAAATAAGCAATAGATTACATTATATTACAAGGGCATCACAACAGTGACGAAATTGCTTGACGAACTAACTAACGAAAGCACTATTTGTCATGGTGGAACAAATGATCGTTCGCCTATCTCGGGTACAAAATGAATAATGTCCCATATTTTCGCATATTACGACACATGTCAAATTTGCGATTTGTCATCGGACACCGCTCAATCCCTACTATGAAAGAACTCCATGGGGATCCGAAGTGCACCCAGCTGTCGCCGAATGGGTGGCCTATGCCGTACATCTCGGGTGTATAAGACATAATTTTTTGATCTTTTTTATGTGGATTTCTGCCCTCCTATATGGGCATGTCATCCCGATTCCCGGCGTCCCCTATGTTAATACCACCCGGGTTCCCGGATGGTCTGCATAGCGTCAAGGATTTGTTGCGTGGTGCGGACCTCGACCATTGCTTCCCTTGTCCCTTCTTCTTCGAGAGGAGGAACCTCTTGCACCTCGGTGTGTTGGCCACATGAGACGCTGCTGCTCTGTTTCGCTCGCACTCCACTATATGGTGCAGGAGGTGTGTGTTGGGTTTATCCTTGACAATCGGGCGTGCCTGCAATCAATGCAAGATACCCGCTTTGGTCGTTGAATAACACCGTAGGCGCACTCTGGTCCGGCTTTTACGGGCGATAGTGGCACCACGGAGGGTTGCTCCCCCCAGTTATCCCATACAGGAAGTTTGAGATGTGGGTGGTACGTCTCCGGGTCCACCCAGTTGAAGTAGCCGCACCATTCATCCTCGACAGTTTGATGCACGAAGACAAGGTGGACGTGCCTACAAAAGGACTCTCGGACAGGAGAGGCCAAACCACCACCGTTTCTCGAGAGGCTTCCCCACAATCCTTCCACATATCGAAGAGCTTCCATGGCCTATCCCTCGAGCTCAAGTGCGCCTGCGAAGAAAAGCACGACGACAGGGCTCCCGTTGATAGAATGCCCGAGATGCAATTCCATAATCTTTGAGGGCATGTCACAAACTGCCCCAGACCAATTCCGATTCTTCTTCAAGTGCACGAAAAACAATGAGGTGGTTCTCTGTTCCTTTTGAGTTGTTATCATGTGTTCCACTAACCTGCATTCCTTCCGTGAAATCACCGGGCACTAGGTCCCAACAAATTGTAGTTTCGGGTTTGGGAAGAGGAGTATCGAACGCAACTCCACATTTCGAGAACCATTATGCCAAGTTATGTCCAGCAAAGCCACATGCTCATGGGCACCTTCACAAGTCATGTATACAAATTCCAACCTTAAAAATTTTAATTTAATAAAAATAAAAATAGAAATTTCATTTCCATATGATTAACAAACAAAGTCCACGTCAAGTGCAATAAAAAACAGAAATTCACAGTAAAAAATAAAAGAAAATTAGTAATTTTATTTCTATACTAACATCAAAATAAAAATAAGATCCGAACAATATTGATTGAAAATTAGTGATTGGATTTCTATACTAATTCCAACCTAAAATTGAAACTTGGAATAAAAATAAAATAAAATTAGCAATTTGTTTTCATATGAACTCCAAAGTAAAACACTAAATAGCTTAAATTTAGAATAAACATGAAACAAACAATACCAATTGGATTTGTAAACGATTCTAACCTAAAACTATATAAAAAATCTATGTCATATATGATCCAACAATATATAAATTTGGAATAAAAATCAAAAGATAATTAGCAAATTATTAGAAAATTAGAAATTTGATTTCCATACAAACATAAAAATAATACTAAAATTTGTTAGAAAATTTTAATAAAAACTAGTAGTTGGATTTTATATGAATTGAAACTAAAAACTGAAATTTGGAATAAAAAATAACAATTGATTTCCATATGATTAAAAGAAAGAGTCGATATTAAGTACAATAAAAAAATTTGGGAAAAATAAAAAATAGCAATTTGATTTCCTTACGAAGACAAAAATAAAAATTAAATTTGGAATAAAAGTTAGAAGTTGGTTTTGTATACAAATTCAAACCTAAAAATGAAATGAAAATTAGCGATTGGATTTGCATAGCAAAAAAAGGCTAACACATTTGCTCTCAAGGCTAGAAATTTCCTCATTAATTAGAGGAAAAAGAGAAAGATCAACACGCTTAATTATGATCGGTTGAAATTATAACAATATAGATTAAAAGAAAGACTACATATCATGTACAACACAGAAAATAACTAAAATTCTGAATAAAAATAAAAATAATTTTGATACAAATTTCTATGTAAACTCCTAAAAATTTAATTCAAAATAAAAATTAACTAGATTTGTATATAAAATCCCAAAAATATCTGAAATTGGGAATAAAAAATAAATTAGCAATTTTTCCATATGAATCACTAAGTAAATTCCTAAATAAATATAATTATTAATAGAAATAAAATTATCAATTTCATTTTGATGAGAATTCCAACCAAACATAAATAAATTTAGAATAGAAAGTAAAATAAAAATCAACAATCTGATTACCATAGTAATTCCTAAGTAAAATTCCTAAATATATAATCCATCATAAAAATTAAAAGAAAAATTAGCAATTTGATTTCTATATGAATTCGAACATAATATAAAAAGAAGTTTGGATGAAAACTAAAATAAAACTTGAAATTTTTTTAGATATGAATTCTAAAGTAAAATCCTAAATAACTAATTTGGAATAAATATAAAATAAAAATCATCAACTGGTTTTTATATTCTATAAAATAATTAAAATAGGAATAAAAAATGATAGAAAGTTTGAAATTTGATTTCTATACGAATTCTAATGTTAAATTTGTAAATAACTAAATTCTATAATAAATTAAATAAACTTAGCAATTTAATTTATATATGAACTCTATAAAAATCTAAAATTTTGAATATAATTAAAAATTATAACATAGATATAATGAGTGTCGTTGGATCCTTGGAGGAGACTACACATGAGTGCAGTGGTGTCGATCTATCATTTAAGAAGATATTGCCTCACAGGGAAGTGATAGTCGGAGGAGTTACATCAGAGATGGGGAAAATGTTGCACTGCTCACCGGAGTCGTTGGGGAGAAAGGCCAAAGTCAAAAGATCCAAATGCCCATGACAACGAGTGATGAATGTTTGCGTTGTTAAAGAAGTCAGTGATAAAAGAAACTTGATGATCGATGGGGAGGCCCTGGTAGAAAGAAGATGAAGCTTTACATGGAAGATGAGTTACCGACGATATAGATCCATTGGGTAGCTAGGACCATGCCATCACTGTTGAGGAGCACGACATCATAGGTGATAGTGGGAAGATTCTCTATTTCGTTAGACAACGACTAAAACAAACATGTTAGCATCAGAGAAGGTGGGAGGTTACCGCAATTAGTGTAAAAGCAACATCATTAAGTTGGTCAACATCGAATAAGAGAAGTAAACGATATGGGACAAGTAGAAATCGAGCATATATAACGTCATGCATTTGTATATATATGCATAAATTCGTATGAATCGAAACACAAGAGCAAAAAGCTCGGAGAAGAGATGGCGCTACTATATGGAATAGGCTTGGGGCCACTGGTGAGAGCGTGTCGAGTGTCCCCATAAGATAAGTGACAGTTGTACATATATGCATGTTGATATCGCAACATTCAACATTAAGTAAAAATTGAAGAGAAATAAAATATAGCTATGTTGTAGAGTATTGCATTAAAAGGGTAGTAGCTATGAGGGATCGATCAAAAATTGTCTTACTATTGAAAGTTGAAGCAAAAAAGTTGTGGAGCGATCAAGAAGATATAGAAGACATATGGTTCAATGGGGCAGCTAACGTCTGAGGAAGAAAAGTTCAAAATAAGTCGTCTATGATGCATCGATGTATACGTGAGCAATATACTCTAATATCATGTAAAATAATCAGCACATTACTTGAGATTAATTAGAGGCGCATGTGCTACATATATTTTGAAAAAAAGAGATCCTTGTAGAGAAAGAATAGGGGTATATAGCTACATGATCTATGCAAGATGAAGAGTTGCCTAGTTTCTAAGAACCCCATCAACTTATTGTGCTAAATATGATTTTTCTTCCATCAAAACTTATACTTCAATTACATTTCTCAAGTTGAATTTTCCTTCAAGCTTCTACTGTTATATCTAATGTTTATGATGTCTTAAAAATCTAAATACCACACTGAATATGTTAATATATTCTTAAGTATATAAATTGTACTATTTGATACTACAAACATTAAAAGAAAGCTAGCCTCTGTACTCCTTACGCGCTCCGGTCCACCGATGGTAATCTGTATGTTTGTTCTCCATGCATTTCCTAAACATTGCATTGGTAATCTGTATGTTTGTTCTCCTTGCATTTCCTAAATATTGCATCGGTATTATTATTTTTCTTAATGACTGTAAATACATGATATGGAAGTAGGCAGTCTAGGTTGGTATGAATTACATGGCAAACCATGAAGGCATGAAATGTTATACCAACCTGTAATTTTCAGATGCATGTAGTAAAACACAATGAGTGTTTTGTGTTTGTATCTAGCATTTCTTATTCTCCATGATAATGCATGGACATGGAAAATGAGATGTATGACAACAAAAACCAAGATAATTTCCCGTTGCTGTGCAGTAGTAAAGCAGTGCATTTGGTTCACATCACCTACGTAGAAATTAAACCAACGCTTGCTAGCCTTAACTAAAGAGCATCCCTAATTCACCTTTATCTACCTTTACTGCATTGTGTGTGTTGTAGGGTCATCATCTTTGTCTAGATTTTGCTTACGCTGTTGGTTATTCTCTTGGAAGGAAAAAAGAGATGAGAAAGTCATGATTCTCCTCTTTTTTTTCCCTTTTATAGACAAGGAGGCCAAAATTCTTGATAAAATGAGAGACCATCCTGATTCATGTTTTAAAATGTTGACTTGTCTCGTTTTGCTGTTGAGGAATAAGATGACGTGATTGTTGTTCCAACTCTTTTCATCTGAAGATTGGAGAACGCCCAGTTAGCTTATTTATTACTATTCATTATTTATAGCGCAAAAGGAATTTGACCCTATCTTTACACAAAGTACCACTATAAACTAAAAGAAACGAATACAAACATGATAGTGTAAGTAAACAGTTTTTTGATTGTACTTATTGTGTTGCTGTTTGGGAGAGTTTCAGATCCCATTTCAGAACTTAGAAATTTTGAAACTTATAGGCTAAAATAAAGTGAATTAAGTTTATATTTTTAGTCTAAAATGTAAACAAAATGGTCTACCTAAACACTCTTAATATACCTGACTCCAAACTCCACAAATTTCTAGAGCTAAAAATACCCTACTCCACCAACTCCACAGATTTTGGTGGAGCTAGAGCTGTCCCAAACACCCCCTAAAATTGTTGTATTCAAATTGTCTAGCTTATACCAATTTGCTCTCTGTTTTGCATATAATCACTGAATTTACCTTTACAGTTAAGTATACTTGCTATAAATGGCTGCAGGTGACGCGGAGGTCTTCACCAAATGATAAACTCTTTACCTGTTAAGGCACTGAGGAGCAGAGGCCATGTTGTTGCTGTAACTGGAGAAGGCGCAAACGATGCCCCAGCATTGCATGAGGTTTGTGAACTACGAATCTCATTAAATTTTCCATCAAGTTATGGAACAGGCATCCTTTTGCACACCTTCAAGAACCATCATACATTATTACTTACAAAGTTCTGGATTTATAGGCAGATATTGGTCTCTCGATGGGCATTCAGGGAACTGAAGTTGCCAAGGAGAGTTCTGATATTATTATCTTGGATGACAATTTTGCATCAATTGTGAGGGTACGTATGTCGTGTTCTCTTATTAGCCTTCTGTAACTGCAAGTCTGCAAATTCTGATATTTGTTTGTAGCCTTAGGTTCAACCTTGATAAATAGAGTGGTGTTTTAATGTTTTCTCCCAATATAAGTTGCATAAATCTTGAAACAAGTCAAGAGGTAAGTAATCACCATCTACTATTCAGTTATACTTTAATATTTGTGCAACTATCAAAAAAAAAAGGATAGAAGCACCTCTCTGATAATTAATGTAGTTGCTTACTGTCAGTCTAGTGACGTACCGCTGAATGCTGTCCAGGTTTGAGTTCAGAATCTTTTTTAATTTTGATATGGCTCGCTACTTTCCAGATTTCTGGCCAAAGCCTTCTTTCTCATCTAATATCGATATTGTGTAACATTTCAATGTTTGGTGTTGCTGTTTCTCTACTTCCCAGTTTACTTGGTTTAAGAGAATTTCCTTGTGCTCATGTCTTGCAAGTATTTATAAGACGATACTATTAGCTTATTAAAGTTTTCTATAACGATAGGTGACGTTTGAGCTGTGCTTCTGTACTTTCTCTGTCAATATGAGTTGCACAAATTTGAAAGCAAGCGAAGGAGTAAGTAATCACTATCAACTTTTCATTCATGCTTTAATAGTTATACAACTATAAAAAAAAGTATGAAAGCACCTCTCATGATGTTTTTGTTATTTTTACCCCCATTGGTTGACAATTCCTCTGGGTTAACTTAATCATGGACACATTGGGTGCTCTTGCATTGGCGACTGCGCCACCAGCCGACCATCTTATGCAGAGACCACCAGTTCGACGGAGGTTTGTTCACTTTGTTCTTTTACTTGTGTGATTGTTGCTCAACAATCTTGCTTGGTTTCTGGAGCTAATTGTGTTGATCTGACTGGCATAGTTTACGAATTGGGAGTGACTTGCCATCTTTCTTGTGAATTTTTTTTTATCTAGGTTTGATTGAAAGGAATATGTGTAGTGGACTTGACGGCCTGAACTAGTGATTGTGCACAAACAATCTTGTGAGGAACTGAGATCAATTTAGAGGGATTGCTCAGTGTCGAGTTGGGCGTGGTGATACTGCTCTCTTCTGGGAAGATGCGTGGAATAATATGCACATGAGATCGGCCTCCTTCATTCTCAACCCGGCAATCTCCATTAACTTTTATTTGCCACTTTTGGAACAGGCATTTCTTGATCTTCAAGACTTTCATTCCATTATCCATGATGTCAATATCCGCAATGATATTCTGGATGAGTGGAGCTATATCTGAAAGTCTAAGGAGTTCATTCCCAGTTTGTTCTATAAGAGGGTCTTCATCCACATCGTCGTTCCTAGACCGATTATCTGGATCTGGAAAGCGAAATGCTCTATCAAGCTGAAAATCTTTTCCTAGCTACTGTGCTGGGATCGTCTCAATACCAGGAATTTCTCAGGAGGAAGAATTGTCTGGTTCCCGACTCTGATTATAATTGTGTGCTAGATCTGCAATCAGGCTGTCAAAGAAACTAGAGATCATCTCTTCTTTCATTGCCTTTTTAGCGCAAGATGTTGGAATGCTCTTCAAATTACCTGGAACCTTGACGGTGCCATTTTCCAAAGAATCTCGGAAGCTTGTTTAACTGAGGAAGCTCCCTACTTCATGGATGTTTTCATGATTGCTTCTTGGGGTATTTGGAAGCAGCGCAATGACCGGATTTTTAGATCCATTTCTGTTAATTATCTCACTTGGAAGGACTGGTTTTTAGATGAAATTCACCTTCAATCACATAGAGTTGATGTTAATCTTAGAGATTCTCTTTTAGCTTAGGGTCTCAGACTTGTCTAATTTTATTTTTGTTTTCTTTTCTTTTTGGCTGGTTTCTCACCGGCCGGACTTCTCTGCTTTCTTGCTTCGGTTAATTGATTCCTCCAGCAGGGGCTTCCCCTGTTGTTTCGTGCTTCAAAAACAATCTTGTGAGGAACTGGAAATATGAGATCGTTGATGATTTTCATTGTAATATCATATTTTGTATGTCATAAAATTATGTTCCTCATTTCCCCATTACATGTACTTGCTCTAAATTTCTGCCAACACCTGTGTCTAGATACTATTGTGTTGGCTGCATTATACTGTATATGTGCATATGTATCATGTATCGCTAATATTTTCCATTCCTCAATTAAATGTCAAAAATAGTTTGCTTTTTTCATGCTTAAGGTGTCTCAATTCTCAACCTCGTTGTTTTCAGGGAGCCTTTGATAACAAATATCATGTGGAGAAACTTAATAATAATGGCACTCTACTTATGTCACTGTATTCTAGACATTCAATTAAAACTACTTACGTCACTGTATTCTATATATTCAATTAAAATATCTGATATCTTCTATTGACTGCCTGTTCTTCCTTCAGGCTTTGCTTCAAGTTTCATTTCTCCTCTAAACTTCAGGGGCAAGAGCCTTCTGCAGTTGAAAAATAAAAAATGATAACCTTGCGCATGCAGATACGGTGAAATATACCTTCATATTCAACACATTTGTTCTCTGTCAAGTGAGTTACTACCTTTTGGTCTAATGTGACTTGGAAATATATATAACCGAACCAGTGGGGCTAAACCGCTAAACATATCACGCAATTACGTCTTCCTCAGGTGTTCAACGAGTATAATTCTCGGAAGCCAGATGAGCTGAATATATTCAAGGGAATTACAGGGAACCACCTCTTCATGGCCATTGCGCCGATAACTGTTGTACTCCAGGTAGAAAACCACTAAAATAATTCCTTTGTACTGCACATGAAGTGATTTAGGTTTGTTATTGTCGTATATGCTTATTCCTGTTTATCTGCAGGCTGTTATCGTCGAGTTCCTTGGCAAGTTCACATCTACAGTCAGGCTAAGCTGGCAGCCGTGGTTTGTATCAATAGGTCTTGCTTCTTTTAGGTAAAGAGTCTCTAATCCCTATCTTGACACAAACCCCAACTTTTTCAGCTGTTCAGCAGCTTAATTAGACGCCTAGAGATGTTCGTCTGCACGAGTGTGAGCGTGTTCGTTATTCTGCTCGTCGTTAGTGAGAACTCTGAACACCAGCAGACAGCGTCATGAATCCACAGGCTCTAAGCAGGCATGCTTTTGTTGACGATTTTGTTTTGAAAAGGTGTCAAGGTGGCTACTGATGAACACCATACAGAGGAAATCAATTAATCGCTTACGCATAAAGTGGCGCCTACGTTTAAGAAATCCACGGGGAAAACGGACCAAAGAGCGCAGTGTAGTAGCAGCCGTACCTCACCTCACAGCAATTGTTGACGTTTTGACAGCTCGAGATGTTCACACGGGAAGACGAAGAAGGGAGCCGTCTACCAGATCCAGTCACTATTCACGTCGTTCCGGTCTACTCTCATAAATGTGTCGTTCATCCTTACCCGGACAATTTTAACAATTTGAAGCATTAGTTATCAGTACCTTATCGGTACCGGTCGGTACGATCGGTATGTATCATTTCGTCACCTAAATTGGTACAGAGTAGTCCTATGTACCGTATCTACTTTTATACCGATAATACTAGCCATACCAATGTCGATATTGACAATATTAATTATATCGGCTTCGATACCATATAATACCAGTCACACCGATGAAATTAGTAATTTTGTCTATGAACTCTATGCTATATTTGATAGACTATTTGGAGTAATATTATAAGTGCAATTTAGTGTACATATAATTATAAAAAATATATTGTTATATTAAATTCGAAATATCATTAAAAAAATGCACCATTTCGAAAAGCTAAATTGGTATAGCTTTCTATGTGGCATTGACAAGCATGCTTTGAAGTACCACGATTTAATTTGGGTTTTTTTTTTGAAATAGCAGAGCTGTGAATTATATTAGATAGAGGAGAGGAGAACAAATTATAGAGCGCAGGATTCTGCGCTAGACAAGGAAACTAGAAGACATGGAGGGAGGGATGAGTAAGAAAAAACAAACAGAAGGAAGAAAGGAAAAGAGAGGGGAGAGGAGGAGAGAGAGAAAGAGAAAAGGATCAAGTCTGACGATCCAGTAGGTTTTTTAGCTGAACCGTTCCGACGACCACCCAGAGCGCGGCCTCATCTTTGACTGTCTGGAAAATTTCCTCATTTGTATTGTAGTTATTTCGGAACACTCTGTCATTTCGTTCTTTCCACCATTTCCAACAAGTTAGGGTGATCAGAGTTCTAATCCCTTTGCGAAGACTAGGGCAGCGGTTTACTTGTTGTAGGCACCACGATTTTGGTGCGTGGCAAGTGAACTCGCACTTGCTATGTACCGTGTGTTTTGCCTATTCCTGGTCTGTTCCTGGACGGAGTACTGCGAGTTTGAAACGATGCAAGGTGCGAAACGTGCTTGCGACTTCTTTCGCTTGGCAGTCGAGTGCTTTATTTATCGGTTCGAGATATCACACATATCCTCCAACAACGGGAACATGCTAAGCTTAGGCGCTAGGCACAACAGGGAGTTTCATTCTCTCCACGAAGCATCACTCTTTTCTAGTTCCTTAATCCTTAATTAGTCTATGCACGTTGTCGTGGGTTGTCATGTTCTCTATCGGTGAAGTATGAACAGAACATATTGTCGATCGTAGACACGTTTGGTGATCCCACCAGTGTAGCATCCGGAACGCTTATCTTGGCTCACGGGGACAAAATTTATGTGCGATTTTGCCGCGCGCACGTAACAATCTCCGGCACAAGCGAATGGGCCATACAAAGCCTCCTTGCTGCGGTGATCACGCTTCAAACGCTATGTAACGCTCCCACTACGCGCCATTCCCTTTCTCCCACTACGCGCCATTCCCTTGCTGCGGTGATCATCCCTTTCTCCCACTACGCGCCATGTAACGCTCCACACGGCACGGAAGTCTTTGTGTGTGTTTTTCTCACGCACATTGCTCCTTCGAATTTAACTCGTGCAAATGAATTTACAAAATTAATTCTGTCCTTGGCCGTAAAAGTAGCGACAGATAACACGTGTTACTTATCGTGTACCTCAAGCTTGACAGCATGTACCGCGGAGCATGAGCTCGATAGGTCCTACTGAGCAAGCCTTCTGTGGTAGCAACCATTGCTGCACTATTTAACCACTTAATGAATTATTACCTAATCAATTCCTTGATAAACAGTCCTTAATTGAGTGCTACTTCTAAAGCTACTAAGAAAGGCATGCTGGATAACTCAATGCTGAGCTACCATAACTCAGGGTACATATATAGTAGCTTTTTAATTACTACCTGTTACCTACGGTTAGCGAGGTGTTATAGTATGGGACCATGACAAGTGACACGTTTAAACTGCAATCTTGAACTTATCCAAATATAGACCAAATATTAAAAAAATTGCACAAAAGAACCAATCATGATCACTTTTTAGCTAAATTTGTTATTAGAATCGCAAATCTAGAGCCCTCCCAATGAGCTCCCGAGCTTCCCTACCGCGGAATGCTGCATGCTGCGCTTCGGAAACGCGGAAGCGTGCTGTGCCGCTGGAGCCAAGCGCAGTAGTGGCCAACGAGCAAGAAAGACGAGTGTGGGAAGCTGTCAAGCATGGGAGGCAGGTGAGCACGGAAGCCCAGAGAGCGGGGGGAGTTGGCGTCCGGTCAGGGGAGGCGGCTTGCCACGACCGATAAGCACATGAGGTCGCCTCCAGCGGTAAGGGAGTGCATAAAACACGTTCATAAGATCAGATTTGTTACTTTAATAAAAAAATAGACTAGATTTACGATTCCAATGCCAGAGGCTACAAAAGTTATCACTTGGCCAAAGGTTCCCAGGCATCGTCTGTTAACCTACACTGGACGGGCGGACGTAGGTACGCTCGCGCCCTCGGGCTAACCGCGCGGTCCCACGGACAGCGGCGCACGCAGGAAATTCCACGGCCATTGAATGCGGGGTTCACACTTCGCCACCGGCGGCAGTTCCATGGACGTCGACGGTGCGCGATCGAGCGGGAAGGCGAATGCGACGGCGTACGTACGGGCGACACCTGGTTGGCGCGTCACACCTCGCCGCCCCTGCTTTTGCTGTCTTGCCGTTCACACTTGTCCATGATCCATCGCGCGTCGCGTTCGTCTCGCCTCTCGAATTGAAGACTGCATTTCCGTCTCTAAGGTTCGCTCGTATCTTGACGAGCTCGACCACCGTGGTTTTGATGGATTGATCACGGATTTGCTAGTATCTGGGGAAGCCGCAGCCTGCGCTGCGCGGTTATATGGACGGCATCGAAGATCCTCGCGGTTGGTGGGCTCGTCTCATGGGCCCGGCCTGTTGCGTCGGTGGATCGTTTTCTTTAGATTTCGACGATCTGGAGGTGGTGTCTCTTTGGTCGAGAAATTACTGATGGAGAGGAGATCCGAGCGTGAGATTGCATGAACCGCAGGGACTCGATGTAAGCAAGCAGATCGGTGGATGCGATCGTCATTAAATCGCGTATATACGTGCGCACTATGTGGACAGGACAGGTAACAGTCCGTGGATACTGCCGTGCTTGCTTTCTTTTCAGGGTACATGCGTACCCGAAATTTGGTTTTATTGGAATATTTTACCTTAGAGTAAATTTCACAAAATACAGATTTTTTTTTATAAACTATCATAAAATTACAGTCTTCAGGTTCTATTTTATAAAGCTATAGATTTTAGGAGAACTTATATAATAAAACTATATTTTTTAAATTGATCGTTTGTTTGTAGCGGGTTTGATAGTATGAGCCTACATAATAACTTTACACGTAAGTGAATCAGAAAATAGGAACTTTCATATAGGTTTATACTGTCAGACCTGTTATAAAAAATGATTAATTCTTAAATATATAGTTTTGTTAAGTAAGTTTTCCTAAAATCTATAGTTATATAAAATATATAGGAGCTAAAACTTATAGTTTTCTGATAATTTCTAAAGAAATATATAGTTTTGTAAAATTTATTATTTGATTAAATAAACTTTGGTTCTTAGTACTCCTCTTTTCGAACGATCTATGCATCTGCAACTCTGCAAGTACTCCATTAGTTAGCAGATGAAAACAACAGCACAAAAACATGCTGCCAAGTGGAAACTGACCGCATTAAATATAACCTGTCGAGATATAGATAGACTCTGAGTCTTAGTTTTCTAAATATGTTTGGACTCTATCTCTGTGTAGGCGAATCCAAATCTGTTTCTTGCTAACTAGTACTATATATTTAACAACCTCTTGTACAAAAGAAATAATCTAATAAAAGAGAGAGTTTTATCTCTATATGCTGTGTGTACTTTCTGTTATCGTTCTTAGTACCAGATCACGCATTATAATTGTTCTGCGTCAGGCATCTTTTACAATATGACCTGCCCAGTTATATTAGCGGCAATAAGATATATCTGTGGGCTCCAGCTGGGAGCTGAAGATGGGCACGTCGAGGAATATTTCTCTTCCTTTTTTTTTTAAGAAATCGAGGTATATTTTTCATGGTTTCTTCGTGTCGCATGTGAACTGGATAGTTATTCAGACTTCAGAGCTCTCCGTTTGCATGCAGATTGCTGCACGCCATCTAGAGGTCGGCTTGACAAGCGACTCTGGCTGACTTCGTCCTGAACGTAACACGAGTTGCTGCTTCTCTGACTTTACTAGCTATCGCTGCAGGTACTCTGCATGTACGGCATGTCTGCACTTAACCAATTTATAAATCACGTTCGTCTTTTTTTTTTTTTTTCTTGTTGGGCTAGGAAAGATGGAGGGCAAAACTAGACAGCGTAATTTGTCCATGTCTGCAAATTCAAAGCCGGACTGGGTTGTGACTTGGTGTCGCCTGCTCGTGTCATCAAATCACTGGAAAGGACAGGTGCTTGGAGCAGTAGAGTAATCGAAATGGACCAGTGATGAGTGAGACTCATCGGCAACAGGCAGTTTTTTAGCTCTCGATGACGACTCTGTATCAGGTTAGGATCATGTATGAGAAAATTTGTAGCATAAACATATATAAGAGAGACTTTCCAACAAGGATGACATACGTACGTACCTCGGAATTATTTATGAGTGCAAGTCTAAAAAACATTTTAATTGATGAGCAGATCGACTAATCCAAAATCAATTTAATAGGACTGATTTGTATCTAACCATGGTTGTTTAAAATCCGTAACGTTTGTTTTTCTTCCGATTGCATATTTGGAGTACATGTGAGAATGCAATGGAAGATCATGCGCATGTGACAGCAAACAAAAACTAGGATTGTTTTTTTTAGGAAAACCAGGACATGTTGTGAACGAAGTCCTCGATCGATGAAGCCGTACGTTTTTGTACTTTGATTCCTCCAGATTTATTGACGTTTACCAAAACATAAGATACTCCAATAGATTAAGGTTGCATTATGATCTAATCACGCATGTTTGGCTGTGCTAACCGCTAGCTAACCAACATATGCACGGATGGTAGTGTTCCATTTGGATTCAACTGACTGGCAAATCATCCAACGCCCAGATGCTCCGAAGGTCAACTGTCCTTTGCCCGCAGAAAACATCATCAAGCTACCATGCATGCATGCAGGTGCCGGTAGTAAGCAACATGCATGGAGTAGTGGCCCACTGAACAACCAAAATGTCAACTTCTCTGTAGGAGAGCTTATCCTATATACAAAACTTCAGCTTGGCCAGAATTTTTACATCTGAGCAGCATACTTATTTTTCTTACAGAGACTTCATGTAGATGCTACGTTTTCATGTATATTTATGTCAGATTAGCAGGTGGCAACAACCATCATGGCAAGGTGGTAGTACGGCAGTACCACATATCGTTGTCAATCGAGGCATGCACATCAGAGTGACATGGACCTTGAGATTTCTAATCTTTCCTTAAGATCTGCTCGTTTTTTCTGTTTGTTACCTGCTTGTTTATTCCACTCAACTTGTTCAGTAGTAGCAGTATACTTTCAAATCTGAATTAAATCTATGCAAATTTCTGTGGAACGGGCGTACACTTCCGCAGATTTTATGTAGGACACTGGTTAGATATTTCTGAAAACTAAATACAAATTCGTCTAAAAAATTAGATTACTTCTATGCGTCTCTTTTAATTTTAAAAATTGAACAAATATTAAAACATAAATGAGGAGTAGACAGTGATTACTTACCCATTCGTTTGCTTCCAGATTCGTGCAACTTGTATTGAGAGAAGATGCGTAGAAACACCTCTCAATAAGATATATATAGCACACTGATTTTCCATATTATTGCTAGATAAGAAAGCTCGTTTTCATCATGAGGAAAATGTGCAACCTTAATAGCAGTGCATGAATGGATGTTGCAGGCTGCAACTAGTTCGAATTAGTCAATCTGCAAGTGGGTAATTCACACAACTGCAAGAAATATAATACCATGACAAAGAAACTAAAAATACACAAATTGGATTGAATTGCTTGTGAATTGGAGCAGTTGTAGAGTAGTCCAGGTTGGCTTGGGGTGACACAATGACTTGTACCACCGTCTTATCACTGGCGCATACTTATCACCGTTCGTCTGTTATAATCGGGTATATAGTCCCGATCACATGGGCGGCTGATCTAAGCAGAGAAGATAATACATAACAATGACGTTGCAGCGCAATCTTATCACATTTTAAATTTAGTCCTAGCTACTGTGTTTCCTATTTATTTCAACTAGCTGATTTCATAGTGGAAGTAGTTTTTCTCGTGGAAGCTAGCTAGCAAGTCGTTGCAAAGTACATACAATTAATAAACCTTGTTTTATTGTCGATTTTTTTTCTTGAAGTACTTGAGTTTAGGTTCGTTGAACTTGACCTAATTAATTAGACCTAATTAACCTGTATCATTCAAACGCATGCATGTTCAGATTCTCATTTCCGGCAGTAACTAGCTGTTCTACGGATGCGGATTAGTTGAAGTGGATTCTAGCTAACTGCACGTTGTGCAGGCAATCGATGAATAACCTGATATATCAGTGATCCAGTGCTCTGGATTGGTCAATGTAGAAAAAATAGTATACGCAGGTGCAATTTAATTAATTATTTTTCATCCGAACCATCCCAATTAAACTCGATCATACAAAGCCACCTCCACAGGACGTCGTCCCATACTCCTTGCTGTAACTGGACGTGCCGGATGGTGATCCACAAGCGAACGAAGTCGTCGAGCTGTGCCTGAGTTGTAACTTCTGGAAGCGAACGAAGCCAACTCCTAATGGTCAACGCGTCAAAAACTGATACTTGTTTCCTGTGGACCATCTTGAAACATAGGGAGGCTAAGTCACGCGGTGATGTTCCCTGTAGCCAGTTCGATTCCCACTGGCGAATACTCAGCAAAAACGGTGTACAGGGTGCAATTTTTAGGTTCCATTCCGGATCCAAACTATGCTATCATCTAGAAGGCTAATGCGGATGGTAGATGCAAGTTATTCGCTTGGCTATTCGCCCAAGAGAGGATCCTCATGGCCGACAAGCTTGCAGCTAGGGGTTGGCCGCACAGCGCTGTCTGCGCCCTATGTGGAGCGGCCACCGAATTAGCATGTCACTTGCTTTTACTTTGCCCTTTCGCAAGGCAGGTGTGGGTGCGGGTATTCAGACTACAGGGCATTCCTCATGCTCCTCCGGACGCTACCTCGGTATCTCTCAGACTCACTATTTGGTGGACCAACGTCCGCGTCTCCGTGCCGAAGTAGCACAGGAGGGACGTAGACGGCATCGTTCTTCTCTCCATGTGGATTCTCTGGAAAGAAAAAATGCCAGGATTTTCTCAAACGTTTATCGTACGGTCGATAGTGTTGCTCATGCCATCGTCCAAGACGCCCGCCTCCGTCATAGTGCTTTAGCCATGCAGTGAAATTCCATCTTTTGCGCTTTTTTTGGGGGGGCGGGGGTGGGGATTTGTGTATTCTTCACTCCGCCAGGCGTTTCTCAATCCACCCTTTTTTCTTCTCCGTTTTCTGTGTTTTCTATTAAACATTGTCTATATCTTCTTCTTAATGCATTGACAGAGCTCCCTTATTTTAAAAAAAAACACTTTTATGCAGTTGTGTTGCTACAGCTGATGCTCTACCGTATCTATCGATCTTTCTGGTCTGTTCTCGAAAGTACTCTTGGAAGAAACGTGTATCTGCAGTGCGCTTCTATTTCTGAGTTCCGACCAGTGAAAAATTAATGGACTGCAGGCTGTAGCTTTTTGTAGTTAGCATGGCTGCTAGCTAGCTAGCCATGTCAACTATGTCGTCTGCATCAGTGCCCTGATAAGCATTTGAAGACTTACACGTTGACCTTTTCATATTTTGGCTACGTCAAATGTACTTAGAGCCCGTTTGAAAACATCATTTTGAGCCATAACAACATAATTTTATCAAAACTCTTTTACGGTACACTAAATTCAATATGAACCGTTCATTCTTTTTAATCTAATAAATTATTAGTTAGAATTTATTTATACTTTCACTATGTATAGTATAATATACCGTACAATTTTTATAATTGGTAAAGATTCCTCTGACAAGAGTTCGCAACTGGCCCTTCATCGGCATTTCTTCGCCAGGGACTTAATCGACATTTTGTAAGCAGCTAGTTTTCATTTTGCCACTGTCAGACTGACGAGAAGAATAAGAAGAAAAAGGAAGGAGGGGGCGGCGGCGGACAGGAAATAGTCGGTACCATTGACAATGCATTAATGGTGCTGACACTACTGTATATGGACACATCACATACGGTTTACAAAATCCATTATAGACAGTTTTATGAACTATCTGTATCGAAATATCGGTGATGACAATCGGTCATCACAGATAGTTTTGCAACCATCAGTGAAAATCCACATCACAGACAGTTCTAGGTTGGAACCGTCTGAGATGTGGGACGGTTCTAACCTAGAACTGTTTGTGGTGTGGATTTCTATTTTTAATTAAATTTTAATTTATTAGCTAGCGTCAGGAGCCATGCCCTTTGAAACAAAATACAGAATATCACTAGTATTATTGTGACATACATTTTAGAAATAAGCTTCGATCACATATCAAAATACAACGCATCAATTTTAGAAATTAACTCTGATCGCATAATAAGGCATCCTGAATAATAAGGCATATAGTTCTATGTTTTTTATGTATTTCTTTTGTTTCAGAGGGCATGTCATCTAGTGTGACAAGACTAGATCACAGACGATTTTAGACTAGAATAGTCTGTGATAAGCCCTCATCACATACGGTTCTAGTCTAGAATCATCTATGATGATCCCACATCACAGACGGTTCCACTAGAACCGTTTGTGATTAGCCCTCATTACAGATGGTTTTAGGATATATAGAACCGTCTGTGATGTTAATTTTCACTGACGGTTCAAAAACCGTTTGTGATGATCTATTGTCATCACTGACACTTCGATACAAACGATTCACAAAATCGTCTGTGATGTGGTTTGTGAACCGTCTGTGATGTGCGGTTGTCCTGTAATGAATATAACCCTTTTTATAGTAATGTGACATTTTTCTGGATTTATTTAAGACTTCTTTCTATCCTTGAGTTGAGATGTATCAAAATATGCAATAAGTTAATACGAAGAGTTACTAAAATTTTATAGTGTGGAGGTAGTAAGAGAAATAAAAGTTTAATAGTAATTTAGTGGTATCTCTAACTATGGTAAAAAAACTCCTTTTTTTTTTACAATTTTGATACAGTACCTGCTATAGTAACCTTTCGGTTCCAATATCTTTCTGTAAAATATGCCTGCTGCAAGTACAGGCGTACGGTACAGGGTATACAACGTCAATTGGAATTTTCGAGGTGTGCCCCGGTCAGAGACTCCTGGTGTTGAGCCGTTTGTTTAGACTGAAACATCGATCGTTTTATATTCCCTACGAGGGTGGATATGCCGAATCATAGGCTAATAACGCTGTAGCATTAGCTAGCTAGCTATGCCATGTATAGCTTAAAGCATCTCTAATGATACTAACTATAAAAAATATTTATATCATCTATAGATAGTATATAGACAACCTTTTCAATGAATTAGCTATAGCATTATTTATAAAATTAAATATTGACCCACATGTAATAAATAATAAGTGTCTTAGAATCAGTTATAACCTGGCTATACATTAGTAGTCGGTCTATATATCTCTCCTCATTTTCTCTCTTCCACCTAAGCAAAATGCTGAGATGACACCCTTATAGCTAGCTGAAGTGGCACCATTGGAGATGCTCTTAAAAGACTTAAGCAGTGGTAAATAATCATCATAAAAGTCAAATTCTCGTACTAAAGCTAATCCCTTCAGTTCAAAATATTTTGTCTAAATTGTTGGAAATTGTCGTTTTTGCATTTTTTTTCCCATCCTGTATTTCAGCTATTACTGATGCGAAGTATGTTGAGTGGTTGAAATACATGATCAAACACGGGTAAGCATGGTTCAATTCTATTAATTATTACTCCCTCCGTTCAAAATTTATAAGACATATTATTTTGAACGGTCTTGTCCATAAATATAGAGTGTATATCATATTACAATACAAAATTAATGTGATATTTCCTATATATCCCTAATAAATACCTATTTTGACTTCATATTCTCTACATGCATGCATGAATGTAGTGCTTTCATAATAATTAGGAGTAATCAAGTCGTTTATAATATCTTCTTAATTAATATGTATGCCAAGAAGAAAGTTCTGTTTGATAGAGCTCTAGATCCCAACTCCACATCAGATGTGGAACTTTTAAGCTAAAATAAAGTGAATTAACTTTATATTTTTAGTTTAAAATGTAAACAAGATGATCCACCTAAACACTCTTAATATACCCACAGCTCTACCTCTATAAATTTCTGGAGCTAAAAATATCCTACTCCACGGATTTTGGTGGAGTTAGAGTTGCCAAACACCTAAATACACCTTATAAACTTAGAAGAATGGAGTACTACATAGCTGGGTTTTATGATCTATGCACATAGGGTAGAATATAAATATTGTGAAATAGAGGAAGCACCATGTACTCTCTACATATGTTGTTGATAGAAGTTTGTCTTGAAAATGATTGGAGGCCTTGCAACATGAAAACGAGGGAGCCAAACTTTGTCACACACTTTTAGGCAAATTTGACTACATAGACTATTGTTTAGTTCGTAGCCATAATTAATCGTGGTGTGATACACTTCAGCCATCTTGGCCCAGCCATCGTACACTTTATTTCTTTACCAAATTTGCCAAAGTCATGGCAAACAAATTATACGCCAAAATATGTGCGACAAGCAGCATTTTACCAGAGTTTTTTTTTACATAGCGTGCATTATATGATACTAGTAATACTAGCTGTCCAAAGTGATACACTTTCTTAGCCACCTGGTATACTCGTCACACATTTGTTTCTTTACCAAATTTTCCACAATCGTGGTGGACAGATCAAGTGCCACAAAAGGTACAATGAACCACATTTTACCCCATATTATTTATATATATATATGGCGAAATATTGGGTGAAAACTAATTCCATGAAAACTTGTGGAAATCACTGTAAAAGTTTTCTCAAAAATTATATGTAGGTGAACTCTACAATCTGCAAAATTTGAAGATGAAACTCAATCGAATTTGAAAGATATGAAAAAGACAAACAGCAAAAAGAATAGTCCAAAACAGTAAAAATTACTATTTATGCTGACTTTGTCTTTTTCATATCTTTCAAATGCAATTGAGTTTCAACTTCAAATTTTGCAGGATTGTAGAGGTTCACCTCCCCTACATGTGATAATTTTTTGAGAATTTTTCAAAACTTCTACAGGTGATTTCCACGGAGTTTTCATGGAATTGATGGTTTTCACCAAATATTTCGCCTATATATATATATATATATATATATATATATATATATATAGAAAGCCTTTTTCGTACTCTAGGGAGTACATACTCCCACATCTAATATACCACTTAAATGAATACTTTATACTCTTTTATCACTTTCGGTACACTCTAATAATAATTCTAAGATACTCCAATACGACATGGCTAAAAAATTTCATCAAAGCCCTTTATTTTTTTGCTACATATCCTTTTCCATATGTAAAAAGGAATATATAAACAAATTATGCTATAAAGAGTGGACTTTCATGAAATTTTTCGTGGAACTCACTTTGGAGTATCTTATAGTCAGTATTAGAGTATACTCAAAAGGATAAAGAGGTATAACAACATCATTTAAACGGTATACTGAAGGTGGGAGTACATACACCCAAGAGTATGGAATCATTTTCCATATATATATATATAGGGGAAGTATATGGTGAAAGTAGGCATATGATGAAATCATGAAAGTAATTAAACAGGGGCATTGGATCAAACTTGAATGGTTCAGATCTAGGTCACTAGGTGGAATCTCACCTCCTCACTTAAACATGTTTTACACATAACCCCCTAGAAAAATTACAAAATTCCATACTTTAAGTGGAGGAGGTGGGATTCCACCTATATCTGAACCATTGAAGTTTGATTACTTTCATGATTTCACCATATATCCACTTTCACCATATACTTCCTCATATATATATATATCACCGTTCATCTTGCATTGGGATATGTACCCTTATCTTGCCATACATGTGTATACCTTTCAGCCGCACACATCTCAGTGGGTATTGGACGGTGGATGGTAGGGCTGTAAACAGGTCGAGCTCGAGCGAGTCTTGAGTTGGGGTTCAAGTCTCGACTCAGGCTCGAGTTCGGCTCGACTAAGCTTGGTAAGCTCGAGTATGATCGATTATTTTGTAAGTTCGGTAACAAATTCGAGTAAACTCAGTAACAAGTTCGAAAAAACTCGATTTAAAGAAGCTCGATCCAGACTCGAGTAGACTCGCGAACTATTCAAGCTTGGCTCGGTTAGGCTCGCGAGCTCGAGTTCAAGTTCGAGTTCGATTCATTCGGAGCTTAAGCCGAACTTGAATCAAGCCTCTTACGAGTTGAAGCTCGCGAAGCTTGAATTTTTTTTACAGCCCAGTGGATGGGAGGGCCGCATATGCTACTCCCCATCGTGTCATATACTAGTCAGTACTGCTAGCTGTCCAGTCCAGGTCACCCTTTAGATTGAGCGGTAACCTCGTGGTCTGGCGCCTGCAACTCTTCTCGGCTTCTTCCGTATTTTGCGTTAGCCGATGCATTTGACCTAAATTAAACAGCCGCCCAAACGGGCAAGTAATGCGCAGAGACAGAGAGAGAGAGAGGGAGGGATCTGTTGTCCGCTGGTGGGTACGTACGGACGTACCGTGGCGGCCGAGACTGGAGTACCCGTGCCACGTAGGCGCCTGCAACTCTCTCCTACCAGTTCGGTTAACTTTTATAAATAAATCAGCCTGATAATTAATCCCCGTTTCTGAATAGATACCGGCTATGATTCTTTTCTTCTATCCATTTTATTTTATTATATTTTTGTAGTATGCTTACTGGTTTATGATAGTAAATAATATTTAAAATATCTAAAGAAGAGAAGTACATGAGAAAAAAGTAAAAATCACTATAAAATTATAGAATAATATATATATTTAGAAATAAATTTTGAAAAGTAGAATGGGATGTATTCGGAGACGAAGCAAGTACACACTGTACCGTGTGGAAAAGATCGCAGGGTCAGCTCTACGGCCGGGCTGCCTCCTCTCTCTCTCTCTCTACCCCTCGCTATATATCATATCGATGATGGCATCTCTCTCCAAGGGTCAGCTCCTTATTCCTCACCTTATTATCTCCCTCCTGCCTCCATCTAGCTGCTGCTTGCAACCGCGAAGTCGACCACTGAAAAGAGCCCACTTAGAGGTGAGAGCTCTGCCTGCTTAATCTATACCTCCTGCTTCGATCTTAATCTGATGTTTTTTTTACCTGCGTGCATGCATGCGTGAGCGATGAATCTGTAGTGTTCTAGTTTAGGCAGTTTTTCATATGTATTTCCTTTATCTAATTGCACTTAGTTGCCGTTCTTTCCTTTTCTCTTCCCTTCCATGCTAGCTTGTGCTTGTTTTCTCTTCTCAATTTCTTGCGCTGAGAGGGAGAGCACAGATTGCTATGCAAGTCGCCATTCTTGGGATGGTTTCTCTTATTGGGAATTTGTCGCTCGTTTGTTAACTTGTTGTTTACTATCATAAAGCTTCTTGTGATTCTCCTTTTTTCTGTACTTCGCTCTAGCATTCTCTTTTTCTAGGCTTTGGAAAGTATGGTTCAGAAACAAAGAGACAGAAAAGAGAGCCTTTATATGGTTAAATTAAATATCCTCTCCAGTTCCATTGTTTTTTATGAGTAGTGTCCTTGTTTAGTTAGCTGGCTCTCGTATTCTTAGTTTCAACGCTCTCCTTTGGTGATGTACGAGTATTTCTCTTCACTGCTAATTCCATTTTTTTTTGTTCTTGACCAACTCATTCGAGAACAGCATGATGTCCATGTCTTCTAGGCAGATGAGGCTGCCTAGACCCTAGACCAAGAAACACACTACAGCTAGAGAAACCAACTTGTTCTATCACCTCTACTGTGCGCACATTGCCCCACAGTTTGGGTTATACTAATCTCTCACCAACCCTCTCGCTCTCTCTCGGCCATATAACTTTTTTGTTTTTCCTTTCTTTTTCGATGATTAGCCATCGCATTTCTGATTGCAACATGTAATTAATGCTTGTTTAGCTTCCTAGCTTGTGTGTTCTTGTTAATATGGATCACCCATATGTCTTAATCTTAATTACTGTTGCATATACTTGTTGGACGTACAATAATGTGAATTATAAGTGGTTTTTGTCTATTCTTCTCCCCCACCTATCTTACTAGCGCCATATATAATTTCTTGCCCTTTCATTTGTTATCAGAAGTGGAGAACTTAGGAAACATGGAGATGGGAGAGAAGAGGAGGCATGGATATGTTAATGTCGTTGGGTTTGGAGGAGTACATGTAGAGCATGAGGAGAAGCACAAGGAGCAGAAGCTAGACATGAGCGGCATGTCCATGGACAGTCTCCCACATCTCACCATGTCTCTTGGCCACATCACCACCTTGGATCTCTCCAACAACAATCTCGAGGTATGTTTTGTATATTGCTTCTGCTTTTGATCCAACTGTACATCTTTCTTCTTGTGTTACAACTGTCTTAATTTTATTAAGTGCTTCGTTGACAGTTGGTCTAGTATGATGTATAGGAGGGCAAAAAATCGACTAATTTTCTCGTCACTGTATTTCCATTGTTTTGCTCATCTTGTCTCTTCTTCCCTCTATCCGAATGGATAACCGTATGAATTTATCTTGAAACGGCAGTGCCATTTTTTTTACATAATAGTGATAAGTTATCTGCAATTCTGTGAGATAAGCATGACCTATTACTAATACATGAAGAAGGTTAGGGTTAACTCATGGCAATCTCTTTATTTTTGCTTTGCCGATTGCGTTGTCTCTTGCAAGTTGAGGACCAAAAATATCATGGTGACTCTCAGATGGGTGCCAAGAATACTTTGAAACTACACGCATGCAGTAGGAACTCAGGGTGTGTTTGGCATGACTCTAGCTTCATTAGATCTGTGGATCTAGTGAAACTGGGTATTTCTAGCTTCATTCCGTGAAACTGGAGCTGTGAGTACATTAAAAGTATTTAGATGGACCGTTTTATTTGCATTTTAGACAAAAATATAAACTTAATTCACTTTATTTTAGCATACAAGTTTCAGTTCTCAGATGAAGCTGAGATCTGGAGCTCTACCAAACAGGCCCTCAGTCTTAGAGAAAGCATAATTTACTTGCAAGCTGCAACATCATACCTGAAGAACTAGTGCAGAAGGAACATCCTTTTTTTTCATTTTTCTGTTTAACCTGTTTGTGTAACATAAGAGCGAACAAATCTTTCCTGGAGGGTTAAAAAGGTACTTGCAGTTTACCAAGATGCTGATCTTTTTTTTCCCCAAATATGCGCCTGAAAACTGACCTTCAATTAAAGAAACAACGCTATCATCGATAGAAGCGACAATTTTTTCTTTGGGAAATTTTATATGAAAATAGTATTGTCGATTGTTTTCTCAGAAAGTAAAATAAATTTGCAGAGCATTCCAGAGTCAATGATCGCGCGGCTGCTGAACGTGGTAGTGCTGGACGTGCGCTCGAACCAGCTGAAGTCGCTGCCCAACTCCATCGGGTGCCTCTCCAAGCTCAAGGTCCTCAACGTCTCCGGCAATCTGCTCGAATCCCTGCCGGCCACCATCGAGGAATGCCGGTGAGTCGCCGTGATTTTCCACTCAAAAACACACGTAGAAGTACTTGGCAATTGCAAGTACAGTATAATTTAGAGAGAGGAAAGGATTCTTCTGATCAACTTGTGCCGTTGTGCGACATTGACAGCGCGCTGGAGGAGCTGAACGCCAACTTCAACCAGCTGACGAAGCTGCCAGACACGCTCGGCTTCGAGCTGCACCGCCTCCGCAAGCTCTCCGTCAACTCCAACAAGCTCGCCCAGCTCCCCTTCTCCACCTCCCACATGACGGCGCTGCGCGCCCTCGACGCGCGCCTCAACTGCCTCCGCGCCCTCCCCGACGGCCTCGAGAACCTCGTCAACCTCGAGGCGCTCAACGTCAGCCAGAACTTCCAGTTCTTGCGGGAGCTGCCCTACGCCGTGGGTCTCCTGCACTCGCTCCGGGAGCTCGACGTCAGCTACAACTCCATCGCCGTGCTCCCGGACTCCATGGGCTGCCTCACCAAGCTCGTCAAGTTCAGCGCCGTCGGGAACCCGCTCGTCTGCCCGCCCATGGACGTCGTCGAGCAGAGCCTCGACGCCATGCGCGCCTACCTCACTGCCCGGATCAACGGCACAGGCGCCAATGCCAATAAGAAGGCGTGGCTGCCCAAGAAGCTGATTAAGTACAGCACCTTCTCCGCGGGGATGACACCTGGCCGCATGAGGGTCCATGAGAAATCCGAAGGCCACTTGATGTCAGATTACCGGTCGCTCAACGGCATCGCCTCGCCGAGGTTCCTCACCATGTTGTCACCACGGCGGCTCTTCTCGCCGCGGAGGAATTCGCCCAAGCATTAGTAAGGGCGATCCAGCTTTGTGTACCGCTTGCTGCTGCAAGTGTTCAGATGATATGCTCGTAGGATAATTAAACTGCTGCTACCGCAGGTGTGTACATGTTCTGAAGAGGTATATATATACAGTACTACATAGTATAGTACAATAGGGAATTGATGTGCGTAAGAACGGTGTTTTTATTTCCTTCTGTATTTTCGTTTACTCCCTACTGATGCTTCTGCAAGTGCAGTGTTTTTTGAGTAAACTTTATCCTCTAGATGTCGAATGATCACAAAGTTTGAGGTTTGGAGTATTTCCTGCTCACTTTGGTCAACCAAAACTTGCATAATTACGATGATATCAGCGCAATCCAATATAATTGATGATTTGTTCGATCAAAAACGGCATTTTCTATTCTCAATCCCAACAAAGGATTGGTAGTGCAGCGATGCCGGTATGATTGGGGCAATTTCGAGCTCCATGCAAACTAATTGGTGTGTAGTATATGGGTCCCCAATCTACTTAGTGTAAATATCAGAATTGATGTGCAATGTGTTCCCTTCGTTAGCTTAGAGCATTCAACAGTCTAAAAAGTTACTCCTGCGTTGATTAGAAAATCACCCGAAATCATCCAAGACTGAAGATGTCAATTCTCACTGATCACTTTATCCAACCCAGTGTATCTATTGCTGAAACAGGAACAATCAGTACATTGACTATCAGTGGATCCAAGACTGATTGTCCATTCTCTCATTTCTTTTCTCAATCCCAGTATAAATTGATGAAACAGGAACAATCAGTGCATGCACAATCAGTGGATCCAAAACTAAAACAGGTATAACCAACACATGGCCGCAAAATTTATGGCTCCAATACTAATGCTAAACCATAGTACCCAAACCTGCAATGGAAACTAATATGGACGGATTCCAAAGTTTTGATGATCCTCTATAATGGCTCCGCACCAGCAGATGGTGGAAGAAACAAGAATCGAAAATAGTCTTCGCTCATTTGCTAAGCTTGAGCTTCATGATGAATGAAGCAAACTGCGACTTTGGGCACGGCGCTGTGGCTATGCTCATCGGTATGTTCTTCGGGCTGCTCTATCCACAGCTTGTGCCGGACACCAGCCGCTTCCAGCGGTCCAGCTTCTCAGCAAGGCTCTTCAGCAGTGTCTCTCCTTTCACTTCCAATGTTATCTATATACAAAATGTTTTCCAGATCAAAACAAGGACTAATGCAAATAAAATTATATAATGCCCTCCATTCCAGTCAGGGTGTACCATAAGTAACAGAATGTAGGATAAAAATACTGGGAGTTGGAACTGTTTGTTCACTCCCTTTGTGCAGGGAATATCTAAGGCAAACAGAATTAACCACCAACATAATAGAAAATGAGTTTTAGTTGGGGTATCTAGTATCTACATTCATTATGTGGACTGGACAGATTAGGACCATCTTATGGCATCGCAATCATCTTCGCAGGCTGAGAAATTAGGACCAGGTACATGTTTATGGCATTAAGTTTAGTTCAAAGGAAGCACCTCCAAAGTGGATCGAGAACCTAATGTAATAAATGATGTCCAACAGTCCATAGGTCAGTAGTACATATGAATGAATGATTTCGTGAACTAATAAGTCACCTAACCTAAGTGTAAAAAAAAACGCAATGCAAATGCTGGACAAAGGAACAAGTGTAAACAAGAGGCGAAAGTTCGTGACGCAAAAGGTCGAACATGCCATGTGCATCAGTGCATGTGGTCGATGTTGTCTGTCCCGCAGTACGCGGCGGTGTCCGGGTGGTCGCGGTGCGACCACGCGGCGGCCACGGCGGCGTGCCAGCCCTGCACCACCACGCTCCCCAGCGGCCACGCGTACGCCAGGTCGCGCCGAAGCACCACGTGCTGCACCACCATAGCCTCCGCGTGCTTCCCGCCTCCCTCGGCGACGGCGATGGAGGAGGAAGCCTCTGTATCCGGCGTGAAGGCGGCAGCGCTCATGTTGGCTCGCGGCGGGATTTGGAGTATGGGAACCCTAGCGAGTCCTGGGAGGAGGATGGTGGTGTTGGGGAGGGAGAGATTTGAAATTTGACACCTTTAAAAACGAATTTTTCAATATTTGACATCCTACCATCGTCATCGACCAAATAGAATCTATACGTCATACTGAAAAGCATACTGAATCGTGGTGTCAATATCGAAATACCCCGTTGGGGAGTGTGGCTAGGGGTAAGCATTCGGTTCGGTTTTTTTTCGGTTTTACAACAATTTGTTTTTTTTAAACTAGCAACCGGATTTTTCGAACAAAAATAAAAACCAGTTAACCGAAATATAAATAAATACTAGGTAAATTAGATTCAGCTATTCTCATATAACAATATAGAGTAGGGATAAACCCACACAATATTATAGGTCATTACAATATAACTATAATAGAACATACGAATATATTAAATATATGCATAAATGTATTAGAACATAAGAATTATTTAGTGGTTTTAAGAAGAATATTATAAAAGTAGTATTGTAATGGGCTATTTGGTTATTTTGGTTTTCGGAAACGAAAAACCGAACCGAACAAAAAAAATCAAAATAATTGGTTAATTTGGTTTGTTTTGGTAAGCCGGTTTTGATTTAAAAATGCTCACCCCTAAGTGTGGTGGCTGCATGGAACAACGTTCGAAGGGGAAGGAGGCACAACATGGTTGTGAATTTTGGGTTTTGTTTTGCCCAAATTCATCCATAATTTTCTTTTTTTGTGTTGCAACTTTTTTTTTCATTGTTACATTCACTACATGATTAGAGGTGCTAGTGGGATTGGATTGGTCCAGTCTTTTAGATTAGGCCAGTTTAAAACTGTAAATGAATTAGACTAAGTTTGGATCCATAGCTATCTGGATTAGATTGGACCAGGCTTGACATTGTGTTTTTCTACTAAATCTCTTACCACCGGCTAAGTAAACTAATTAATGTTGTCTTTAGTACTAATGCTTTTCTTTTTATTTTACATATTTCAATAGCATGCTTTAAGTTTTAGTTTTCAACTTCTATTTCCAGTAAGTAAGATATGTAATTATAGGTCTAGTTTTATCACTTGAATATTACATCATAAACTATCAATTTATTAAACAAACTGTTTGTCTAGATAAAGTATCAAATCAAGGCTAAGGATTTTATTTTTGCCGAGACCAGGTTTGAACCTCATTCTTTTTAGATCATACTGAATACAATCTATAAAAAGAATATTAGGCTTAGACTAGATATGTGCTGGGTTTCAGTCCATTAGCATCCTTATTGTCGATTCGTGCATCAAACCTTGTTAAAATTTACCTAGTTGATTTTTTTTCATGTTCTGGTTGAATTCTTGATTTGAGGGTTGTAGCTTGTAGTGGTACTAAATACTACTCCCTCAACTAATAGACAGCTGTCATTTTGAACATATATGTGGTCAATCTCTTAAAATTTTGACTGTTAATATCTTTTTAAATATTTAAATTAGATATATAGAAATCACATATGTAGATCTATTTCGAAAAGTATTTTCATGATATTATAATTTTATTAGGTTTTATAAATATATTATAATATAAACTAGTTGGGCCAAGCAAACTTGGGCTACTCTCAATTTGGCCCACGCGATGTGACTATACAAGGTCGCCGGTCCAGGGTTGTCTCAATTGAAAAGTGTACAAAAGCCGTCGGCCGCCAACGGCGCAAGCCTGGTAGTGGTTGCTCTTGGGCTGCCTGTTCGGTGAGCTGGTGGCTCGGTGCCCAGCGGATTCGGCCGCACTCGGGAACCGCGGGCCAAGGCCGGACGGCGTGCTGCTCCTCAGTTTGCGGGCGCGTCTCGTGAATTTTTTTTATTTAATATTTATTTTAAATCGTTTTTTTCAGAACTAGTCGCCCGCGGGAGAAATTTTCAGAAATACCCGGCCCTCGCCTCGCTGAGGGCGACGCCTCAGACGGGTAAACGCTGGTCCCACCAACGGTCGGAACGGCCGGAACGGCGTAACGCCAAGACGGGACACGCGTCGGGCGTCGCCAGGTCATCGCCCCTGCCTGGGGCGATCGCCCATGCCCTAGGCGACCAGGGGTATTTTTATACCCCGCGCGCGATACTGTGGCCATTTGGTTGCTGCCGGCCGAGAGCGAGAGCGAGAGCGAGGAGAAGAAGAGGAGAGGAAAAAAAGAGAGAGGGAAAAAAAAAGAGGGGAAAAATATTCATCATTTTTTGAAGGTAAGTCCATTAAATTTATATGTAATTTTTTTTGAAATTTTAGTATTTTGTAATATTTAGAAATATTAGGATTGGTAGTAGAAATATTAGGTAATGTTTAGAGATTTAATATAGTATTTAGACATATTAGGATTGTAGTATTTAGAAATGTTGAGAATCAATATAATATTTGGAAATTTAATTTAGTTAGGATTGGATAGTACAAATATTAGGCAATGTTTACAGATTTAATATTTAGTATTTATGTATGTAATATTTTAGAGATTTAATATTTAGTATTTATGGTATTTAATATTTTAGAGATTTAATATTTAGTATTTATGTATTTAATATAGGTAATCGAATTACTTATTTATAGTCAATGACCGTGTTACGTTAAAAATTAGTATATTTAAAAACATGGCAGCACCATTACAAATCAAGAGAGTAAAATTTGACGACAATATATTGTGACATTTATATAGCGGTTAGGTGGAGAAATGATGGTTTTTTCTGCTCGACGTTGTAGGCAATATGTGGAGACATTGTACTTTCAGATATTCTATGGAGATGGGGAGATAGCACAGAGCCGAATGGAGTCGATTTGTCGGGATTTTCAAAGAATCATACAGGCATATCTAGGCTAGAGAGATAGGACATACAGGGTTTGATGGAGTTTATATTTTGGATGTTCGGTTTGGATGCCCAGAGTGTTCTAACAAGGGTTAGAGCAAAGAGTAAGTCGTATGCCAGACTTTTTTATGGAGAGCTGATTCCTATTTGATGGGGACGGGTGATCCCGATCTTTCGGTGAGATGATGATACGTCGATTTGGGTGTGTTGATGGCACCGAATTTAGGGCTTCCTACCAACAAAGTCGGGAGCTTCACAATCGCAATGCCAATCCTCACAGATACAAGATCCAAACGATCAAAAGTTCTCGCAAGAAATCGAGAACCCGCAAGAACAAAGTATGAAGCAACTGAAATATGGTATTGAAATCAAGAACAAGTTGAGGTTCTGCTTTCGGCTCGGCGGTCTAGTCGACACGCCGCAAACACGAGGAGGGACGCACACGGGGTCTACCAAACACAACAAAACCTAAATCACAACGCATTTACGGCCGGGCATTATATAGGGTGGAGACCAGACTTGGGGCACCCAAATTAGGGTAGGCCACCACCCTAAAGTCGGCCACCATGCAACCCTAACCATACATGGGCCATAAGCCCAAAAATAAGGTGGCGCAGCACCTGGAATTTTTATCCCGTGAGATTGTTCTGTGATTTCCTGTCGCTCCAGAAGGAATTTGGCCTTGGGACCAGATCCATTGGAAAGGTTATCTCGATACCTTTCAAACGGGTGGTCGCACACTGAAAACGGAGTCCGAGAGCCCGAGTTATGTCCGTTTGAAGTACTGCTGCTCCTGGATGGCCGAACCGAACTCGGAGACGAATTGGGCTTGATCTTGGGCCTGCCTTGGTGCGTGGGCTGTCCTCGGTGGATGTCCTTGGCAAGCTGGTCCAGCAAAGGTGGGTGGAAAGGCCTTGCTTCCGGATTAAGCCCTCCAAGCATCGTAGACGAAGTAGCGGCCGAAACAGCGACGGTCGGGGACGAAGGGGCAGCGGTTGTATCCTTGGTTGTGATGTCCTCATCACTATTAACGCGACGTCGGCATGGAGGAGCTATGTTGGATACGCCAGAGAGCGGGTTGGCGCTCATGTTGCTGGTAGATTGGTACCAGGTACCTCCATCGGTGTCGGAGGTGCGTGATGTCGGGGTAGATATTACGGAGGAGGAATATGATATGCAACAACGCGATGATGAAGGTGGTGGCGAGGTTGGCGGTGGCGACGGGATCGAGGGGGCGAGGAGCCACTGTGGGAGGCGCGGGGGTGGCCGACGAGGGGAGGAGGTGAAGCACATAGTTGAGTTGATGGAGGAGGAGGACCGTGCGGATGAGGAAGTCCCCGATGGCGTAACGCCGGACGAGGAGGACAATACTCTGAGGTGCTGTCGGTCAAGCGTGGACTAAATATAATTTCAAGACCGACAATGAATAAAGGAACAGAGATGCATGGGAGTATCATGAGAACGAGGTCGCCAGTAGGGGCCATATATAAAGACAAGGAGGCCGTGATGGATGCGTGAAGCATCGTCAATGTCTCTTGGCGCCAATTCGTGGTAGTGAAGTCCAAAGAAAAAGACTACGATGTGAAGTGCGAGTTGATTCGTGCCCATGGCGGTGCATGCATACAAGGGGAAGTGGATGGACTCATCGAAATGTTCCATAGTGACGAGCATAATCGCTAACCGGAGGAAGCGGAGCAGAACACCGTAACTGTCGTCCACTTGGGTGGCAAATGTGTTTTATGGTCGATCGTCGACAATCCGCACCGCAACCTCGATCCATTATCGAGCCGTGGAGGAGAGGTTTCAAGACAAGATTAGCTACGGAAGGCATGGAGAGCAAAAAGAACAGCTTTTGCAAATACGGTTCGGGACATACGAGGCTTCTTACGAGAATATTCCACACTTGCTCGGGGCAATATCAAGTAGGAATCCCTAAGACGGTCATCGACCTTATGGAGTTTCCGCGGATGGTGCGTCGCGGTAAGTGGGTCTTGCAATGGCCTTCTTCGCCCTCGGCAAGATGCATTAATGCCTTCCCAAGACTGCCGCCGGTCATTTGCATGGACGGCACATTCCTCACAAGGAAATACAAGGGCCAGATTCTAACTGCAATCGCGGTGGACGCCAACAACCAGGTTCTACTCGGCCATTGGCCTTCGTGGAGGGGGAAAACACGGAGAGCTGGTATTGGTTTCTTGAAAGAGTCAAGATGGCAGTTGTGCAAGACCGCCCCGATGTATGTGTCATCCATGACCGACATGCAGGGTTGCTGAGGGCGATCGTGGATATGCAACAAGGGTCCGACGTCGTGGGAGCAAAGAAGTGGCCGGACCTGAAGAGCAGGTGGTGCATGAGGCACATGGGTGCCAATTTTTTCCGTCAGTTCAGGAACAAGGAACTTATGAACATGTTCAAGCGGCTATGCAAACAGAACCAGCGGAGGAAGTTCGAAGTCAGCCAGGAGGACGTTGGATGAACTAACCAAGAAGCAATCATCGAATCCAAGGGATGGCGCTAGTTCGCTCAAGGAACCCTATGGTGTACCACGAGCAAGGAGATGACCCTGACTTTGTGTGCGCCCCGACCGACGATCAAACATCCGGCGAGGCGGGGCAAGCATAAAGAGTTTCACGGAGTGGATACGACACGAGCCGTTGGAGAAATGGTCCATTCTCAGATGACGAGGGCGGTTCCCGCTATGGAATAATGACAACCAACCCGGCGGAGATTTACAACCGGGTAATGAAAGCGCGAGATGCCTCCGTTGGTGGGCATTGTTGAGGGTGTGTTACTAGGCACCCAAAGATATTTCGCTGAGCGATACAAGGCCTCCGTTGCATGTATGTCGACAATCGCTGTCGTCGTACTTTCGACGGTTGTCTCTACGTACATGGCAAACAAGACACTAAGGCACAGACACATCGCTGACACCGGAGAGTGGCGTGGAACGGAGGTACCACGCAGCATCGCGGTGACCGGGTCGAAGAGGTGCCCACCGGGAGAGGACTTCCCATCAGGCGCATCTCGAGCCGCCGACCGCGAGTGCTCTCGCCGAAGCCACGCTTTGCTGACTTGCCGCGGTCGGGCACGTGATTGCCGCAGAAGAAGAGACACACCTATCATGTCGTCCCAGACATCTCCCACTACTACTACAAGCGAGTGTTCTCAACACGTGGCATAACGAGGTGTACGGCACGGGTCGATGGATCGTTCATGGCGCCCTCCGTGGCATCGATGGGTACCGGACATCCGAATGTTGAAGCGTAAGGTCGGGCGTCGAAGGACACGGCAGATAGGGAACGATATGGACGAGTCCGAGGCGCGTCGTAATTGTGGATAATGCAATTCTATGTACGAGTTATTTGTTGTCTCCGCCAATGTATTTTCGATTCTATGTACCGCTTAATTGTTGTCTCCGCCAATGTATTTTTCGATTCTATGTACCGCTTAATTGTTGTCTCCGGCCAATGTATTTTTCGATTCTATGTACCGCTTAATTGTTGTCCCCGCCAATGTATTTTCGAGTGTATGTACCAGCTTATTTGTTATCCCTCATAATGTAATATTTGAATATGGAACATTGCATTACTTTTCATTTACTTTTTGTAGTTGCAACGTGTACCATAAATTTGCTTTCTAACCATGAATTTGCTTTGTAACCACGCAGTGCAAAGCGACGATGGCGAGAGTTGGGGCGTCTGCCGACGCTATTCCCGAAGCCGCTAGACCAAAGACGTGGACTTGATCCACCGGTCTAGGTTGTCCGCATTGAGGGTCGGCACCGGGGACATCTGGTCTCGGTGTCAAGGAGTTTCTTCGGATCGACCAGCGCTGGGTTCCACAAGAAGTGCCGAAGTTTCGTGACTCTTTTACTTACCGCTAATGGAATTTTAACGACGCCACACACCACGCAAAGTTACGAGCTGCCGGCTTACTTCCGATTCTCACGGATGGTGGAGCAGACGACCGTGGAGGGCCCGACGTCACACGGTTCTCAGACGACCGGTCCCTCGCCGACCGCTCTCGTGGACCGGTGGAGACCGGAGACACACGTTCCACCGCCATGCGAGAGATGGCTCCCACGCCGCAGACGTGTCGTACCTCCTCGGCCTCCCCGCAGGGGTCGTGCGGCACAGCCGCATGACGCCTCGATTGGTGTGAGCGAGCTTGAGGCGCTGCCGCCAGTGGACCGACACCCGCGGCCAAACCCGCACGCGCCCCACAAGAGATGAGAAGCACGGAGTCCGTATAGGCGTGGTCGCTCCATTCACTTGCTAGTACCTCGCTCATTGCAACTTAACGGATACGCGACCGAGCTGCCGACAATATCAGATCGAATGCCGCAGGTGAAGTTTCTCCACCGGAGGCCGACGAGATGACTCGCACGCCACCGGAGGCGTGCTCGCTAGTCTGTTCGGTTGGTACTGCTCCGCCCTCGCACGGGGACACGGTGGACCGCACCGGTCGAAGTTCGCCGATTTATCGCCGACACCCCGCGAACCAGTAACACATTTTGTTAAAATCTCTTACGACAGACATGTCTAACTTTGCCGCCAGGCCACGATGGTGCAGTGGTCGTGGGCTCGCTGCGTGCTTTCGCGGCACGCACAGGGTCTCGTGGCGAGGTCGTCTCAAAGGTAGGCAAAGAGGCGCTGTTGACCAATTGCGTTCTACTATCGCATTTGTGGTCCTGGGAGCACTTCTCCTTGGTAGGCCCGAGGTTGACCCGACGTACTCACTCAGAGACTGTACCACGGCCTCCCCAGATCGACCGCCCACTATGGGCCTCTCTCGGGTTCAATGATGTGTATGCCCCTTATATCTAACCCCTAATTCGGACACTTTAATAAGACGACTACTTTTTGTTCCGTAGTGGGTGTACGCCCACCAGCCAGACCAAGAAGTCGTACCGAAGTTCGCTCGAGTTTGATGATCCGACGCCGAGGGCGCGGTGGGCAGTGGAAGCTGCCATGACGTCCAGTCCGAAGCACCTCACGGGTCAGTCCGAGCATTGCCTGGCGTGACCATCACTCGCTCACCGTAAGGTCCTCTCTTTGACTCTGTCGTCGAGGAGTACTCGCCAGACCGGTGTCGCGGCAGATTCGGCCTCTTCCAGACTTTCCCCGCAGAGACTACTCACATCTGCCTCACGTCTTGCGCGCACAAGTAAGTGTCCGAGCATTAATACTTACCATTCCAAATGAATGAATGTTGTATGTAAATTGCCGCTTTTGCTTTGCGGTGATGACCCGGCGGGGCATACACTAGGCACTCCGTTCTTTCGGCGTAAGATGATACCGTGGGTCGATGCAATGGGACGAGGCGGGGCGAGACAGGTGGGCGAGACCCGCCGCATTTACGATTACATGGATCGCACGCCACGACTCGGCTTAGGGTTGGGCACACACCAACAGAGTATGTCCCAGCCCAAAGATCGGTGTCTGAGACGCACCCTTCACAGATGTCCCAGAGGGAGAACGCTATGGTAAGGGTCACCCCAAAACCCTACACGATGTTTTTATGTAAATTAACTCATATCAAGTCGGGCATTACTTGCGTGCACGCCTTGCAGCGATGATGTACGGGAGTTCGAGTCCGTGTTGGCGGGCCTCGACGCGACGTCGGCTCACCCCCGCTCAAAGAATGGAAACAATTAGCGGTGGCGGCGCCACGATGGGGCGGATGTGCCGCCTACTCACTGCCGGGCAAAGCCGAGACGTGGTGGCCCGCCACCAAGACCTCCCCGCCTAGTGGAGGCATGCCCACACTCGCCCAATGAAGTCGGCCCACACCGCCCGACGTCACCCAAGACGTGCCTCGTGTCCTCCACAGACGCAGTTGTACGGTGGGGTGACACCGCCGATCTTCGCCTCTCGATGACACCGCAGATGATGTCCAGGTGAGGTGACGCGGGCGATCTTCGCTTCTCGCATGTACCGCAGCGGTTCAGTGGGGTGACGCGGCAGTCCGCCGCGGTCGCCGACTACCGAGGTACGACGACATTGACGAGGATGAGTTTCGACGTGGACCGTTCATGTCCACCGAGGAGCACGGCCACCACCGCAGCAGACACACCGAGCCGCCGACATACTACGCTACCCTCGTGAGCAGGGCGGCTAGGAGGGTCGTCCGTCCGCCGCCGCCACTCACGCACTCCCCACCGAAAGCAGATCGAGGCGCCGCCGGATCGACTTGTTGTACAGCTTGTACTTGTGTAATGTATTTATCTTCAAAGACCATGTTGTCTAACTATCTCGAGTAGTAGATATGTTTTCTTAGCCATGTCGTTCGACTTATTTTTTCGATTTAAGAACTTCGCGTCGTGAGCAACGTCCCGCATAGCTCGACAATATATAATTGCCTATTAATAAACGATGAACAAATAGCTGCTTTGTGAAAATGTAAGGAGGCACACCGCCGAAGGTAATTTCGCTTCTGAAATGGGGCGATAGCTCGATATGTCGAGGCACACCGCCCAAGGTAAATTTCGCTCGAATGGGGCGATAGCCCCGATATGTCGTGGAGCACATCGCCCAAGGTAAATTTCGCTCAAATGGGGCGATAGCCTCGATATGTTAGGAGGCACATCGCCCAAGGTAAATATCACCGAAATGGGGCGACGCCCATACCCAGCGATATCTACCCTTTATAATCTTCGCTCAAGACGCCCCGATACCGCATACCCGGCGAGAGAACAAGAAAGAACAAGAGAGAAGGAAGGAGAGAGAACAATGTCGTTCTACCGTCAGCTTTCAAGATGGCGTAAGTCCTCCCACCGAATATCCGGATGCCAAGAGCGCCGACGCTTCATTCACGGAGTTGCCCGACCCAAATGCGATCAAGCAACTCACCGGCGAAGATGATGCAATCTACCCATGGAGAGACGGCCGCGGCACACACTATCGGCTGTGGGCCACACGACGAGGTAAACTTATCAAGCGCCCACACAATATAGGGTAACACTACCATCTCATGCATCGTTTTTTCTTTTCTCAAAGACGAGGGCCTGTTGCTTCTTCCAATGGATCGACGGGCCGAACGACGTGACTCACTTAATTTCTCAACAATCGCCACGACAACTACCCCGCTTCGCCGAGAACTTCACCCGGGGGAGAGGCCGCTGAATATGTCCTTTTCTAGATCGACTCGAGCTTAGGGCGGTGTGCAAGGGCCAATCGACGGTGAGTTTCATGCGACATACTCATGTTGAACTCACAAAGTAGTAGTTCTAAACCAGTTCATCGCACGGGAGTTCAAAAGGACACTTGCAAACAACAACAAGTCAAAGGAGGAACCTCCTCCGGCCACCCAAAGCCCCGACGCTTATGCGACATGGCCTCGAGGCGATGGTTGATACCGCCACGGTGATCTAGCGGACCGGAGATTTTACCGGTGCCCCTTGGCCAAGGAGGAACGGTCTTTGGTATTTCAACCGGTGGACCCAGAGACGCATTCACCCACATCTCGTGCAACCTCGCATGGGATAACGGGGAGCAACCTCTCCGTGGTGCCACTACCGCCGAAAAGCCAGGACTCGAAAGTACGCATACGGTGTTATGCAACCACCAAAGCGGCATATTGCATTGATGCGGGGCACGCCCGGTTGTCCAAGCATAAGCCCAACACACACCTCCCGCACCATATAGTGGAGTGCGAGCCAAACAGAGCAGCGTCTCGCATGTCTCCGCCAACGGCCAACACAAAGAGAGGTGGGAGGTTCCTCCTCTCAAGAAGAAGGGACAAGGGAAGCAATGGCCGAGGTCCGCACCACGCAACAAATCCTCGACGCGTTGCGGACCACCCGGAACCCGGTGGTATTAACATAGGGGACGCCGAATCGGATGACATGCCCATATGGGAGGCAGAATCCACATAAACAACAACCAAAATTTAAGTCTTATACACTCGAGACGTCACGAAGATAGGCCACCCAATGGGCGGCATACGGGAGAACTGCGGAACCCCATGGAGTTCTTTCATAGTAGGGATTGAGCGGTGTCCGATGACACGCCGCAATATTAGAACGGTCGTAATATGCGTAAAATGTCTTACATCATTCTCGGTTGTACCCAGATAGGCGAACGATCATTTGTTCCACCACGACAACAAGGCTTTCCTTATTAACCTCGCCACTATTGTAATGCCCATGTAATATAATATAATCTAATCTATTGCTTATTTTATCATCTCGAACTTTCTTGTATGTGCCATTATATATGTATTGTTTGAATTTTAAAAATTCGTCATATATTAAAATCATTTGAAAATTTTATGGTAATATCACCGATTTATCAGAACCTCCATAAAAGTTTTAAAATTTTCAGACCTCGTAAAAGTTTTCATGGTTTTCGGGTCATGAAAGTGCCTTTTCCGATTTTCAGAACAAAGGTCGGGCAACGTCCGCCATCTCGCCCAGACGTAAGTGGTAGCCCGCATTAGTGAGGCCACCCTTGATTTTTCCCCTATTTTTTGACCATGTCCGCACGTCATGGCATGGGCTAAAACCGCTAAGTGGCCACGATTTCCGTGGTTTCGTGACCGCATGAAAGTGCCTTTTCCGATTTTCGCAACAAAAGTCGGGGCAACGTCCGCCATCTCGCCAGACGTAAGTGGTAGCCCGCATTAGTGAGGCTGCCCTTGATTTTTCCCCTATTTTTTGACCATGTCCTACCGTCTCATGGGCTACGAAAACCGCTAAGTGGTCACGATTTCCGTGGTTTCGCGGGTCGCGAGTACCTTTTCCGATTTTCGCAACAAAAGGCGGGCAACGTCCGCCATCTTGCCCGTCACGAAAGTCGAGTCGCGCTATGAGGCCGCCTTGATTTTTTTCAGATTTTTTGACCGTGTCCTACTTTGTTCTGTGGGGCTACGAAAACACCCAAGTGGCCACGATTTCGTGGGTTTCGTGGTCGCGAGTGCCTTTTCCGATTTTGGTAACAAAATGCGGGGCAACGTCCGCCATCTCGCCACAATGAAGTGGTATCCCACGCTATGTAGCCCTGCTTTTTTCAGATTTTTTCTACCAGATTCGGGACCTTCGAGGCTACGAAAATACCTAAGTGAGATGCGATACTAACAAACAAACAATTTTTCCGGCTCATTACATGACAATAAGTTTTTTCTAATTCGTCCGATTCAATACAACAATTCTACAAACAATTTACAACAAAAAATTTCAAAAAATTTTTCTAGATCATGATCGCCAGGCGATCGGTGACATTTATTATATTTTTTTAGTTCTCTTACATACGTTCATGAAGTTTTGCCGTTAGGCAGCCCGCGTCGCGCCGTCAAGACAGATCGCCCGGCGAAGCGACAGGCGGTAGTTTTGAAATTTTTTCATGAGCGACTAGTTCGAAAAAACGATTAAAATTAAATATTAAATAAAAAATTCGCGTCTCGTGCGCAGGGTTTACAAAAATTCGAAATTTAATTTTTGACCGATTTTCTAATTTTCAACCAAATTTTCACCGGTAGAAAATTGGTAAAAACCTGTGAAAATCGGTTAAAAATGGTAGAAACCAAATGAGTTGGAATTTAAATTTTTTGAACTCGACAGTCAAACAATGGGGTAAAAAAATAAAAAATTGACAAGTTTTACCATTTTTTAGCGATTTTCACCGATTTTTGATATTTGATTTCAACCGATTTTATTATATTTTTGGCACACTCAAAGAAAATTAAATAGAATTTTAAAAAAATTTAAAAAAATCTTAAAACATCGTAATTAATCTATAAAACACCATAGAGAAATTTCAACAATTTTTGAATTTATTTATTGCTTTTGAAAAATAAAAAACAGCAATTAATAAAAAGAAACAGACACTCTCATACTTTTTATAAAACTTTACAAGCTTGATCATGCTCTAAAATATTAATGATATCATAAGCAACGCCCAAGGATCTTGTAGTAAAATTTCTAAAAAATATTAGACTTCATTTAATGCCCTTAGAAAATATAAAACCGAAGAGAATATAAAAAATACAGTAGCACTATTAGAATTTTTAAAAAATATACAAGTCTGATCATCATCTACAATTTTACAACATTATTAGCATTGTCTCAGGACCTCACACAATTTTTTTAAAAAAATTTATAACACTTCTAGATAATTTTTTCTAAATTACCTACTTTTTTTTAATTTGAATTGAATTGGACCAGTTTCTCGATCATTGCGCACCATCCGCGGCTTGGTCCAGTCCTTGGTTTCGAGTGAATGGGTAGCAGGGATAAAAAAACCGGCGAATTTTGGCGAAATTTCGGTTTTCGGACCCCCCCCCTCCGAATTTATATCTACCGGCCAAATTCAATTTTTGATTTTGCTACAGTAACTACCACAGTAATTTTACGAAATTCGGGCAAATTTCGCCGAAATTTCGGGTTTTTAATCCGGATTTTCAACTGTTTTGGCCGGATTTGAACGGAATGGGTCCAATAACCCTTAATAAAGTCTTGTTACATGAAAATTTGATGAAAAACTAATTTTTTGAGATTTTTTAAAATTTGGGTTGAAACACTGTCAGATTTTTAAAAAATTTTACAAGCCTGGTAATCATCTGAAAAAATTATGGTACCATCCATTGTTGTTTGGGATCATAAACAAAAATTCTCAAAATAATTTAACATCATTTGTTATCTTCAAAAAATCAAAAACAGAATGGACATAATTGGGACAGTAAACTTGTTAGATTTGTCTAAATTTTCTCGAGTGTGATCATTATCTAAAATTTTTATGACAAATTAATAATTTCCTCAGTACCATTATATAAAATTTTCAAAAAATTTCAAATTTCTTAGTTTGCTCAATAAAATCTATCAATGCAGTAAGCACTAAACTTAATTTGTTGTATTATATTTCAAAAATCAATTCATTTGAGCTAAGGATTTATCAGGAAATTCAAATATTTTTATAAATTTTTGAAATTTTGGTTTTCAAATTTATTTGAGCTAAGGATTCTTATGTAAAATTTTCAACTCAAAATATTTCTCCAGGAATTTATAAAAATTCTGACATTCAAAGTACTAGTTTTCAATTCTCTCTGTTTTTGAATTTTTAAATATCTTAAATTAATTTATTAATTTCTGATATTTTTAATTTTGATGCATTTATTTCTGGGGAAGATAATGTAAAATTTTCAGATTGAAATTATGACAGAATATGTTCATCTAATTCTGATATTGAACTTAATTTGTTGTATTATATTTCAAAAATCAAACAGAGAAAGAACATAAATGGCACTGTGCCTTCTATGAATTTTATAAATTTTCTGGAGCCTGATCATGATTTAAAATTTTTATGAGATATTAACCATTTCCTTTTCACCCTTATGAAAAATTTTTGAAAAATTTAAACCTTTCTTATTGCTAAAGTAAATCTATTATTGATCATCGGCCTTTTAACAGGATAGTACCACTGTTGGAATTTTTAAAAATTCATGACACCTGATCATCATATGAAAATTTTATGAGAATATTATGGTTGTGTCAGTACCATCCAGAAAATTGTTCAACATTTTATAACCACATTTGTTGTAATTTTCATTCGGATGAAACTTGCCGCTCAGCGCTTTACCAAGACAGTACCAATATTTGAATTTTTTAAAATTTCTCGCATTTTATCATCATCTGAAATTTTTAAAAAATATCATAAATATGTTAGGAATGTCCATAAAAAATTTCAAAATGTTCTAACGTCGTTTGTACTATTTTTCATCTGGTTCAAACTTGCCGATCAACGTTTCATCGGGACAGTACCAATGTTTGAATTTTTTAAAAATCCACAGAACTGATAATCATCTGAAAATTTTTGAGAACATCTCTAATGTGTGAGGAACCTACAAAAAAAATTTCAAAATTTTTCGACATCGTTTGAACTAATTTTCAGTCAGTTCATTTTGACCGAAATTTCAGGAAATTTCGGGTATTTTCGGCGAAATTCGAAAATTTCGGTGAAAATCAAACCGGATTTGAATTTTGAATCTCCTCCGAAATTTCGGATTTCAGCTTGGTCCGGTTTTTCTCATGCAAACGAAAATTTGAACCTTGATGGGCAGTCGCGCTGGTGTTTCTCCTCTCCAGCCCGTTTAGCCATGGACACGTTCGTGACTTGTTCGTTAGTCATTACTCTATTTTTTGTCAACTTCCACTGCTGCAACGAAATACACCGCATGAACAAGGCACTCTAGTGGACCGTCTGATCAGAAGTTAATACTTCGAATCACAAAATTACTTATAATACTGACTCAAAAGATTGGTGCTGTTTTGTAGGATCGAGGCGCACCAAGAGGGGGGTGAATTGGTGCAAACTAACACCTAAAACTAATTTTTTTGTGTTTTTATTAATTCTGAAAATTAACAAAGTACTGACTAAACTGAACAAATCAATCTAGAATAATTGATCTAATACTATAGAAGAGAAACTAGACTAACCATGCATGCTAGAAAGAAATTATACGCAAATAATAGTTAGAAGATTGGAATATATATTACGGAAGGACATGTATAAGAATCTCTTCAGATACTAAAACAACCAACTCATTTCATCAACGAGCTTTCTCACCGATCATTAATCTCTTCTATGTATTTCTATTTGTCTTCTTGCGCCAGCTAGAACCTTCTTGCTTGCTGCACGTTGCCTGCCTTCCTTGCTGCACGTCACAGCTTCCAGACATTGGTATTTTGCCAAGAACTTCACGCATGCGGCCACCTTTCCTCGTTGCATGCAGCCGCTGGAAGTAGGGATGAAAACGGATATCCGAATTTCTGAACAAATTCGACATTTTTAAATAGATATATAACGATTTTGGTTTTCATTTTTAACACTTTAGCAAGCTCATTATAAAAAATAAGATTATAAAATTAGATTAAAAAATTACGCATTATTTGCTTCCCATAAATAAAAGGTGAAAAATATCCGAATCGAATCCGTATCCGATTGATATCCAATTTTGTTTCTATCATTTAAATAAATATATAATGAATTTGAGGTTCATTTTTATGAATTTGAATAAGCTCAACACCACAAACAAGAATATAAATTCGGATAGAAAATTCTATATCCTATTTGTTTCCCATTGAAGAACAAAGACAAAAAAATTAATATCCGAATTACTATCCGTTTTCATCCCTAGCTGGAACCTCCATGCTCTACTTTTTTTCTTTGTGCGGCTCACCTCGCTTCTCATTTGCAGCTTCTTTTATTCATCGCGTCTGTGCATGCCCATCGACTCGGACACGAACACGCGCGGCCCAAGGAAAGTGCTTCGATTACGCTCACGATAATCCGCGTGAATATCAGAGCAAGCAAAACACACCAGCCCAATAACACATGGCCCAACACATGCACACGACCTAAAAGTCACCCGCGCATGCGTCGCTCCACTGCCGTACTCAGATTGCATGACTCACTTCGCTGCCAGACGGCTCCATGGCCGCCACATCGCTGCGTCGACCATCTGCGAGACCTCTCGCATCCCGACTATTTGCCAGACCACCGCGATTTTCGCGTCTGCGCCTCCCGCACTCGCGATTTCGCATGCCACCTGCGACCTCGTGACCTCGCGTCTTTGCTGATCTCTGCGACCTTTCACGTGTGCTTCTCTCGGACTACGCGCCACTGCGCTGATTCTCCTCGATCTGCGGTGTCACGTCCATCATGTCCGCTACGGCGCAGCGTGCATCTCGCGTCCTGCGTTGCCTTCTTCTGCTGTTCATGTTGCATCTCCGTCACAAATAAAACAAACTCTCGCAGACCTTATTTCATAACAAATATTGTTGTCACATAAATCATCACACATATATTAAATTGTTGTCAAATTAATCATCACAATATAAATTTCGCAAATGAAACTAACATGTTTCAACTTCTCCCCCGCGTTTGACATCCACCGCCCGATTGCCAATTGATCAGTTGCGGCCACACTGAGAAAGAGGCAGCATCAGTGCCGTTTGACCTAAATAAACATGGAGGATCCGAATCCCCCTGCGAGTTGTTGTCTGGTGACCCCTCTCGCTAATACTAATCGTTAGCGTTGCAATCTGTCCCCTGCTCACGATCCAAATCAGTGTATAGTATTCAGATGGAAATCACCTCCGTTTGGTCCAGTCGTTCGCGTTCCGTCGAGGCATCATTTGATTGTAGAAATCAACGAACAAGTCTCCGGGCAGATAGATCTTCCCCAGTAGGCACCAAAACCCTGGTGATTAGTCAAATCACGTGGCGCTGGACAATTAGTACTAGTACTATAACTAATTAAAGGCCTATCGATGGAGAGCGTAGCTGAGAAGACCACCAAAAGTCACTAATCGAAGGTCTCCCGATGAAGGAGCTTAGTTGAGAAGACCATCAAAAGTCCAATATTCTACTTGCCCCAACTTTTAACAATTCCATCTTCACTTTGTGGAGTACCAGTACCACCTTTTTTTTTTTCCATCCAAGTCTTCTTTGCAAAAGTAATGGTGCCATGAGCACATAAGCCACCCGATATGCTGATGCAATTAAGGACCAGATGGGATGCCACTCACATGTCAGCTGCAGTACACACTGTGGCTCACTGCACCGCTGAAGGAAAGGCTATCTACGACCAGACACGCCAGAACAATACAAACAAGCACCAGAAAGTGTAGTACTAATATTTTGTTTGATAGATAGATGTGGCATCAAACCTAACTGCTACTAGTATATTGCTTCCTACATGACATCTTATGAAGCTTGCAATACTTTTTTTTTTGGAAAGGGCAGGTAGGAGCTCTGTCAAATGTATTAAAAAAAGGAGAAGGACCAAATAAGTTTACAGAGGATTTAGACGAGAAAGTGAAGAACATCGGAAGCAAAAGACTTAAAAGCGAAAAAGGAAGATACATCCTGGGTAGAGAACGGACAACTGGATGTGACATCCTGACCCGATCCAGAAACACCTGGCGCTACACACCACAATGCTCTAGATTAGCGCGAAAGTCGCCTGAGAAGCTTGCAATACTTAGGAGATGATCGCTCACACTATTGCTTTAGGTCACACCAAGCCATAATGGAAGTCCAGTTGGGACAGCTCACCCAGGGAGAGGGGAGGAGACAAATCTTTCATTGGTTGATCCAATCAAGGAAGGAAACTGATTCACCCAGGGATGGCTAGGAGTATTAAACTAGAGAAATGGGATTTCACTATGGGTTAGGCTAAAAGTGGTGGCAGATGCAAAGCATGTTCTAGCTGTCCAACTCTCCTTTGGCCCCCTCCACCGGCCACATTCGCTTCAAATGAAAGTAACAGCAATGGATTTACATCCTAGCTAGGCAAAAGTTCTCACAATTATATTACTACTAGCTGCATTGACTTGTAATAGTAGTAGTAGTAGTGTTGGATATACAAGTCAGTGGCCAGTTGGCCACTACTCACAAAAGTTAAAAAAGGAAAGGATTGCAGTACAAGTAAATTAGTGGGCACCAATTAACCATGAGTGGAGCGGTGTGTGCTAGAAGGCTACTACTGTAAACAACTTGCGATTTTCTTTTTAAGAATACCAACTTGCAAGTTTATTCACTCTGAACCGGTTCTAGTGGACTTAGGCACAATTGTAGCTGAAGTGCACCGTTCCATCTCATCTTAGATAAACAATAGAAGGTGGAAAAGGGAGGATGAACCGTGCAAATTATGAGGTCAAATAGTGGCACTAGGTTCAAAATCTCGCCGAGATTTTAGATTTTAACTGGAGCTGAGATTTTAGCTTCGCATAAGGAGGTCAAATAGTAGCAGCAAGGTTTGAAATCTCGCAGAGATTTCAAAACTTTTGGTCGAAATTTCATATTTCAACTGGGGCTGAGATTCAAAATCTTGGCGGGATAAAAAAAATTAAAAATTAGGGTTTGCTACAATGATTTTGGGTAAATTTTAAAGAGATTTTGGCTTTTTGGACCGGATTTCACACTAATTTTTTTATGGCGAATTGTAATGACTTTTATGATGAATACATGTGAAAATTCTGCAAAAAAAATACAAATAAAAATTATGTAACTGTAAGTTCAAGCTTCATTGGTTTTGGTGATTGATCTTAGACTAATGCTTAACCCTTGTCTAATGACAAATCTAATCATTATGAGACTAACATGTTTATTGAGTTTTATTCTTATTAGTCTCAAATTTGGATGGAAAATGGAAAACTCAAGGTATGCACTCGTATTCATTTTATTATCCTATTGCATACTTAAGATTCAAGTTAAAAGATGAACTCTTCCAATGCTTATACATTAAAGATGTACATTATGTTTCTAATTCCACACATTACATAAATGCACACATCTAGTAGGAGTTCATAATTTAACTTAATGTTCTAAAAGTATTGATCTATGTCTTCTTGCCAAATAATATAAAGGATCAAGAATATAGATTCACTTGCCTAGTTGTAGTATACTCATGGTATCTTAGGATAAACTCCAATGCATTCTCAAATAGAAATTGTGCATACTGATTTAAAGCAAATTATTTATATGCACAAGTTTTTGTGGAGCTTATCCTATTGTTGATGGTATTAAGAGTATTGGTCCTTTTCATCACTCCAACATAATTTGGATCATTACATAGTAACTATTAAAATGAGTATATGAAACTTGTGTAGTTAATATATACTCGTATCAATTTAAATAGAATTTAAATTGAGTTTGCTTGTCTTATTAATCATTAAAGAACACTTTATTATGTGTTGATGGTGCTCCTTAATTAATTAAGGACAAACAAAAAGTTCTTGAGTATAATGAAACATTAGTTGCATCAAAGTACGTACTCAAGATACATCTATATTATTCAAATTGATTTGGGTTATACTCAATCGATCTTGGAGGCATCCATTATGTGTTAATGGAGTGCGATAGATAATTGAGACAACCGTATTTGTTGGACTAATATTTTCATTCATTTGTGAAAGTAGGTTGAGTCTAATGATAATAAAGAATCAGGAAGAAAAAGTTATCATATGTTGATGAGCTTCAAGAGGATACTCCAAAGTGTATAGAAGAGAACAGGAGGTTCATCATGAGTTAATAAACAATAACAAGAAGAAAACTCGATCCTAGAGAGAAGATGATTGGATATCATAAAAAGCTCCAAGTGGATCGCTAGAGGCAAAGGTATAACTAGTTAGAATTAAGTATGTGTTCCTAGTCTTTTACTAGTCTCGGTGTTTAGTTAGGAGACCGGGTTGTTAGTATAGATTACTATACTTTTAAGAGGGGTTGAGTTCTTTTGCTTGAGCTTCATCATGTGTTGATAAACTCAATACGGTTCACTCTAGTTCACTCTCTTGATCGGTTTTTGCATGGAGCTAACCATTTTGCATGTGTTGCAAATAGGTGAAGCTCGTGCATTGATTTTTTCATGATGTTTTGATTTGCATGTGTTGCAAATAGGAAAAGCTCATGCTTGCTTCTTATTTGAATTCTCAATTTGTTTAGATATTGCCTAGAGTTAAATTTTGCATATGTTGCAAAAAGAGAGAGCTCAAGCAATTTGGTTTAAGGTGATTGCATGAAGCTAAAGATTTGCATGTATTGCAAATAGAGAGCTCATGCACTTGAGTTTGATTTGTGGTTTGCTTGGAGCTAAGATTTGCATGAGTTGCAAAAAGAGAGCTCAAGCAGTTGAGTTTATTTGGATGTTGCATGAAGTTATGTATTTGCATGTGTTGTAAAAAGGAGAAAGCTTATTGCATGTTTATTTAGTTGGCTTTTGCATGGAACTAAAAGACTTGTATGAGTTGCAAATAAAGAGAGTTCATGCAGGTTGCTCTTAAAATGGTTTAACTGTTATTTGCAAATGTGTTTTGTAAATAGACGAGACTTTTATGAGATTGGAATCCTAGAGCATGTGAAGAGGGCATTTGCAATTGTGTTTTACAAAGTGTCGTGATCTTGTGATGATCACCTCATGGCTAAGAGGATTAATCTCATAGACTCTTGGTTTGTTTGTAAATAAAGTTAGAGTTTTATACGATTCTTTGGAGCATGTGAATAGATTTTACAAATGTGTAACTTGGGTTTCAGCCTTACATTATATTTCGGCATAATCCCTAAACTATAACTTGGGAAATTTATGTGTAAATACTTAGTATTTTGCGTTCAAAGAGATATGAAATGTAGATAAAGGCTTATATGATTTTTTTCATATTTTTCTAATGTTTTCTAACCTCGAGAAACCTTTTCACACGAGGTTGAAAATCACCAAAATTTTGGTCAATTTCGCAGAAATTTTGGCGATTTTGATTGAAATTTCGGTTTATGCTTCCTTAAAAATACTAGATTTCAAATTTGATTTTTGAATTTTGACCATATTTTGGCCAAAATTCTGAAATCTCGCTGAAACTTTGGATTTTGGCCGCCCTGAAATGTGATTCTAAAATGAAATTTAAAGCCTTGAATAGCACTACGCTACTAGCTTGGGTCACAAAAGTATGTAAGTACAACTAATCTTCTGGAAATAATTGATGATTTACACTCACCTACTTGTGCCATTGATCATTTGTCTCATGATGTCTCACTGATATGCGGACCCTGGGCTACATGTCAATGAGATAAACAACATAGATGATCAATTACATCAACTAAAACGAGGCAAATGATCAATTCTCCTAATCTTTTAAAACTTTAACTATCAATACTATTTTACATGTCTAAAGGACAAGCATGTTTTGTACTAATCATATGTGTAGACTAAAAAGGTACTTTATAATAATATAATTTTATTCAATTTTATAGATATATTACAATAAATATTAGTTATTAATGTTGCGTTTTGCACCATGTGTATACCAATAGGCCAAGGCAAAGTTGTTCGTGACTCCAGGGAGTAACTTGGCCTCACAACCGCCGTACTCTCATCGTGCTTCTACAAATAGCTTCTCATACTACTTACAGTAACGACGGTGGCGGAGCCAGAAATTTCTAAAGAAAGGGGCCTAAGAATAAAGTAAATTTCTACTAATGATTGATATTTAAAGAAGGAGGCTTAAGAATAAAGTAAATACAATATGTAACACTTATAACTTATCAGAAATTTCAAAGTTTTACATATATATACACACTGTTTTCATGATATATATATATATACACACTATTTTCAACTGTTTTCATGAGCCGGGGGCAGCCCCACCACGCCCGACAAATTCACCTATGTTAACAATATCGTTCTGACTTTAGTTTTTAATGAGTTGGTGGTATCGAAATTCATAAAAAAAACTAAATGGTTTTGAATGTAAAATAAATTTAAAATCTGGTCAAATAGCGGAACGAAATTTGAACGAAAGAAAAATAAGAAAAGTACAAAAAATGTTGTGAAATTCCAACTTCGTTTTTTTCAAAAAAAAAATGTTCACACCCAAGTTCATAAAGCTATTAATGCTAATTTTAGGAAACTTTCGGATAAATATTTTTAAAAATTTAAATTTGAATTTGAACTTGAGCGATAAATCAAACAAAAAGCCTTTTCGAACTGGCGAGATACGAGCAAAATTCAAGTGGTTTTCAATTAAAAGTGAAGCCCTTGTGGTGATAAAACTGATATAGAATTCTTTGTTTTAATACGTACCTGGATCGACAGATTTTTTTTCCAAACCCAACGACTAGACTTGTCGAATGAATCTACTACATATGTACTAGCACTTGTGTAAGGAAGCAGATTAGACAGGCGTAGCTTAAGGATGACGTCGCCGCACCGCACGGATATCTGCACTTCAAGAAGTCAACGGATCAGCTCGGCTCCTCCACGGGGAAGCTACTCCCTCCGTTAACTTCATAGGCCGTATTTCTTTCACGAAAACTTAAAATGATATTGAAAATAGTAAGATCATTCTTAATTATTAGTACCTACGTTCTTAAATAGATACCCCTCTGTTTATTTTTATAATACTTATTTTTTTGAATTATCTTGTTCACAAATATAAGTCTTTTATGTAGATTTAATGAGACATTTTCTTCTATACCCTTATTTATTTTCTCTTATCCATATGCATTTATTCATTACCATCTACACAAAGTATATCTTTCATCTTCCAAAACAATTAAGTGGGGGTATCTAAGTCATTTTCTCTCGTATCTTTCTCAATTTCAATGCAACCTTAATTCTTGTGCAAAGTCAAAATACACCTTAGGCTATTCCCAGTGCACAGTTTCATTGCACTATTTCTAAGACTGCTATGTCATATTTGTCCAGGTAAACGTGTATCTCAGATTTCATCTATATGAAACTCCTCTCATCTAAATGAAACTCTCCTCATCTCTCTCATCATTAATTTCTTACCATGTTATTATCTTTGCTTATGTGGCATAGCATTTAATGATATTGAAACTCAAATGAAACTAGCACTGGAAATAGCCTTATAAAAATAAACGAAAGGAGTTATATTTTAAGATTTTACACTTCAATCAAGATACATATAAAAATGATCAAAATCATCTTTGGTCAGTTCACTTATTGCTCTTAAATAGGAGCCTGTGTTACTTTATTCTATCGTAATAAATAACATTGAAAATAATGAATGTTAGGAGTACGCAACTAAAAAATTTAAAAGTCGTCTTAAAATTATAGAATGATATGTATTTATAAATAAAATTTGAAAGTTAGCATGACAAATATTCAAGAACCAATGAGTATCATTAAGTACTATATTCAATACATGCAAGTAGAGAATATAAAATAAAAATAAATATTTATTAGAGACACAATAGGAACATCACAGTAAATTTGTATTAGAATATGAAGTACATCCTTTATTTATAAATAAGACTATTAAAAATATACCTTATAAATTCATAGGGAGAATTTTCGTTGAGGCACAATAAATGTAATATAGATCGATGGTTCCTTTTGATCATCAATCAGATTAAATAATATTAATTTATATTTACTCTAATAATAATATACTCCAGTATGTAAACATTCTCAACTACCTCCGAAGTTATATGTCCATCGTAGCTAGTACTTTTTCCGTTTTTTTTATAAGACTATTTTGACTTTGCACAAGGATTAGGGTTACATTGAAATTGAGAAAGATACGAAAAAATGATTTAGATGTCCTCATTTAATTATCTTAAAAGATGAAAGATATATATTTGTGTAGACGGTAATAAATAAATATATATGGATGAGAAAAAATAAATAAAAATATATAAAAAAAGATCTCATTAAATCTACATATAAATCATACATTTATAAATTAGACTATTTAAAAAATATACCTCGTAAAAAAACAAAAAACGGAGGGAGTACATCCGTAAAATTCTACCAGAAAAATCAGCAAAGCTGCGAAAGACGCAGAGGCGGACGGGCGAGGAAATCGAGGGGTTGAAAAAGGGTGAGAAGGCCGAGCCCGAGTCCATCATGCGTGTGGGCCCCACCGACGCCCTCACTTTAAGACGAGAACCCCAAAAAAAAAATCACAAAGTAAATTTAGCAGGAGGAGGAGAATAGAATACTCCCAGTCTCTCTCCCTCCTGGACACCGAAGAGAGAGACGATGAGGGGGTGCGGTCAACTACGGGGTGCAGCCAAGAAAGCGACCCCTCACCGTCACCTTTGACCGGAAGCCAATCACGCGGGCCCCACCCAGCCACAGGAGGAGAGAGAAAAAGTAAAGGCGCAAAACAAATCGATGCCCACCCTTGACCTCTGCACAGGGCGCTCCAGCTCCAGGACAAACGACGAATTATTGCGCTAGTTTAAGCGGCCACGTCTGGCTCTCTGGCTTCTTGTTTCTTTCTCCGCTATTTTTACGACCGGCGCTAATCAATGGAGTCAAAGCAATCCGTCGTTATTAACTGTAACCCAGCTGTGGTGCTGGTACTGCGGCAGCCAACGACAATTAACGCATACCAAATCGGTGTTATTGGCGCCTTCAATCTCCATGTCGTATACGGCTGCAAGTGAACGGTCGTTTCACCGAGAGAGGAAATTTCTTCGTCTCGTCCCCCCATCATGCGCGTAAACACGTACTTGTTCCCAGATGTGGAGGTCAAATCACCGGAGGAGTCCGCAAGTCTTCCTGTGAACCTCTCTCTTCTAGTCTTCTCTTCGCCGTTGATCCCCGGGCCCCGGCGACGTTGTGATATCACAAACACGGAGAAGACGGAGAAATCGAAAGGAGAACACGAACTGGAGTGGAGAGATAGTAAATCACTGGCATCAAGTTTCCCTCTCCCTCTTAATTTCTACAATCTTTTTTTACATGACATCAGACTGAGAAGCCAGTCAAAAAGGAAAGCAAAAGAAAGGAGAGGCCGAGTTAGACAAGTCCGTTGCCGGCAGACACACTAGCTACGGCCGCGGCCACCGGCATCGCCGCCGACGCCGGTGCGGGAGCCACCAAGGGTCCAGACGTGTGGCGGTGCTCGCCCTCGTAGGTCACCACGAGCATCGCCGGGTCGTCGGTGGCGCGCTCCACGTGCTTCCTCGCCGGGCACCCCCTCACCGTGCTGCACTTGTAGTAGCCCCTGAACCCACGAGACAGAAACCTTCAGATCCTTGCACGCGCACACACGGGAATACATGGGCTTAATCTTGTGAAGAACATTAGCTGGGGAAGAAATTTACCGTGGGTAAGGGGAGCCCTTGATGGGCTTCTGGCCGTACTTCCTCCACGAGTACTCGTCCGGCGGGATGTCGGCGATCTTGGAGCTAATCGCCGGCACTCTGATCGTCCTCTTAACCCGGTTCTTCCTGCGAAACCACAAAGAATCCAATCCACAGTTAGAAGAATTCTTCAGAGCGAGAAAGTTCCTAAAAATGGAAATGCTTTCTTATGTGTTTGGACATGGGTGATATATACCTTCTCTTGGAGCAGTGGCATCGGCTGCCGTTGGTGTTGGCCTCGGAGTGCGCGCCGGCGCAGGGCTTCCTCTTGTGCCCGGACAGTGGCGGCTTACCGGAGGAGAGCAGGCTCCGGCCCTTGGACACGCTGCCCTCGCCGGCTGTCACCGACGAGAAGAACGACGTGGAGGTCACCGACGTCGCGGCCGACATGGTCAGGTTCGGCTTCGTGAAGTCCAGCGTCAGGCTTTGCGGCTGCGAGGCCGGCGCCACAGCCACAGGCGCGACGGCGGCCGCAGGAGCGGGCGGCGGAGGAGGCGGAGCAACGGGAGCGGGAGGAGGCGACTCGACGGGGCCGCGGCGGAAGCGGGCGTGTCCGGTGCGATCGAGGATGGATATCACCTTGCGGAACTTGGAGACGGCCTGGTCGGCGATCTCGCCGAACGGCTGCTGCTGCTGCGGGGCCTTGTGGGGCGCGGCGGAGAGGGACGACACCAGGAGCTCCAGGCTGCGGACGCCGGCAGCCGCCGCCTCCTGGATGGCAAGCTGGTCGTCAGCGCGGCGCGGGGCGTAGCAGCCCATAAGGTCCACGGCCATGGTCGCCGGTGCCCGTGCAGATCTTGGCTTTAGACTCTTTGGTTTGGCTCTCGGTTTGGTGGGGAAAATGGAGGAGTGTGACTCCAGAGGCAATAGCTTCCTTTATAGGTGGAAATGGGGAGAGGGAGGAGAAAATGCGAGTCAATGAGGGCTGTGACTTTTTTGGATACATCCCTGCGTGCCTCCAAAATTATAGATACACTCCGCTTGCCTTCTTCGGCAAAGTTTCAACGCACTGTGTTGTAGTATAGGAAGTAGGAACCGTGTAGTCTCAACGTGTACAGTAGTTTCAAGCTGTTCTGTAAATACAGCTTCCAAATTGGGAGACTAGGGTTCAGTTTGTTTAGGCTTGAGCTTGAGCTTATTTGAACCTTAAATTTCTATAAACATAAGCATGGCAAGTATTTTTAAAATTAGCGGAGAAGAAGCTTCTAGCCTAATTTGCACTGTAAAAAAGCGATCTTCTCAAAGTGGTAAAGCAAAAATCCCACTTCGGTACCCTTACAACAATTATTATTCTGAAAAATTGCCATCTCATCTTATTCTTTCGAGAAATAACGATGACTTGGCTCAAATAAGCTCAAGCTCGACCTAAATAAGGATTTTAAGTAGATGGATTTTGAGTAATAATAATTAAATGAATGCTTTCTAAATTTTCACAATAGCAAATTGTGCTGAAAACTTCTTCTTTCATCTATTGTTAAAAAATCTTTTTTATTTGCTTATGTGTAGGCAAATAAACTGTGTAAAGCAAACTGGCGAGCCTAAAACTTGGTGCTTGTGTGTGTGTGTGCACAAGCAGTATGGTCGAATTACATTGGGTAAAAGAGGTATCGCAAAATGCGTGGAAGATACTCCATGCGGATTCGTAGGAAGGAGAGGAAGCGGAAAAACTTGTGCATCAAGGAACCGTACGGATTTTGAGAAAATAATGCAGTAGGAAAAGAATATAATGACTCTTATTTGCCCATTGTGCTTAATTTACATTTGTGGATCTCTTTCGTGGGATGATCTACTACTGTAAGCACGAAGCATGGGCATAACCGGCTCTTCCGGCGATTTTTCTTCGAAAATAGAGCAAGGCTTCATTAAGACCGACGAGGATTAGAAGTACGTCTGTCACTTATTTGAACTCTCAATTATTCGTGGTTATACTCTATTAATAGGTCTACAACACATAAAGTCTATAATATATAGAACAAAGTCCATCCTTATCCGAACAGTTAAGTCTTTTACCAGTTTAGTCAAGGTGGTCAATAATTTTACTTCACATTGGTCGTCCCCAACAAGTGAAATAGTCATTTCGACCAATGAACTGGTCGGGGACAAGCAGTTATCCCTGCATATGTCTCTGTGAGAATAATTATCTAACATGTATGCATGTCTTCCCAGAAGTTATCTTTGAAAAGACACTCTTTGGTGAGAAGACACCATTTGGTGGGAAAATACCTCTCAGTTACATGACGCTCCTATGGAGAACAATTGTCGCCTCTTCAATGGTATAAATAGAGAGCCGATCTATCCTGTTGAAAGAATCTGAGAGAATTCATAATCATTCTGTAATTTATATACTCTGTAGAGCTACTTGGCTAAAAAGAAGCAATCTCCAAATATTGTTTTCCTCATCTTGTTTACTAGGAGCACACAATCATATTTTTATAAACTCGATTAAAGAACCCTAGTTCTTAGACATCAACAAAGATGTTCAAATTACATGAAATTGTGAACCACCTATATTAATCATAAAAATTCAATGTCCAATTTCAATTATCTGTAATAATGAACTAACCAAAAAATAAGAAAAAAAACTAACCGAGCATAGGGCAACCTGTTACGGAGCGGGACTGCAGCAAATCCCACCGCGTCGGGTCCTACTGTGACTCCACTCTGTTTGGTAGGGTCCACACCCCTGCCGTTGTTACTTGTAGCTTGTCGTGTTTTGGTGGGCTACCGTGATGTTACGTTCCAATTACAGAAATAAGTACAGTAGATAATATGCGTCGTCTGTCACTGACAAAGAGCCGGCCAGTTTTGAAATAACTTTGTACTGGGCTACTTTCGGGAAAAAATCTCACCGGTAGGCCAGTTATGCCCAGGCTTCCAGTCTGCACAGGTTACAGGTTGTTCGGCGATGCAACTTGCAGTCGAGCTTTCTTCCCATAACTGAGAAAATACGAGGGCTTGTGTGTAAAAATACCCAATGTGGGTTTGATAATGACTCTTCCTCGCCGTGAGATAGTGGACTTTGCAGATGTGAAGAAACCAAAATTTTAAAGCCTTTATTGCTAGCATCAGAGAGAAATACATGCATACGTGACTTGTCTTGGAAGTCAACTATGGAGAAGGGTGAGGTTCTGGGAATAATGATGTGCTCATTTGATTTTTTTTTAAAGTGGGGCTTGATAAAAAAAAAAGGAGTATTATTTTTAAAGTGATCATTTTTTTTTGGCCCTCGCCACCAAACGCAAATCTAGTCGCGGAATCTCATTTGAGGGTAGAATTACAATTTCAGTGAAAACCAGGGCACCAGGCTAGCTTTGAGACAAACGACGCAAAGGATTAGAAAAGTGATCCTAGTAGTAGACACCTTTGAGATATTGCCCCTTCTAATTTTCCATTGATTAATGAGCAGAGCAATCTGCACGCCTACTTTGAGAACTTTCGCACCCTTCCCCTTTGTTTAGCCCGTTGACGGACTGCCTCTCAGAGCTGGCATATCCTGGGGTGATCAGGAGTTGAATTATTTTTGTCGGGGATTGAGCAGATTACCATGAGGACCATCAAGTCCCGGTAGTACTTCTTCAGCCGACCATGCTTCTCTTTAAGATCGTCCCAAAGGAAGATCCTCGGACGGACCGGCTGTTGACCATACCTATCCACGAGCATGCGGCTTAGTCTTCCGAGTATGGTTGCTCGGGATGGCGGCCGAGGTCGGCCACGACCAAGGAAGATCCCCGAGCATGCCCCGAAGGTCATGCTTGGGTTATAAAGGCAATGTGGCGGCTGCTGCGATAGCCGTTACGCCACCCATCACATCCACGACGCCGCGTGGCGAGAATTAAGGGATAGTTGCTGCCACACGAGGACACGTAAGGGCGTGACATTCGGATGTAGCCATCGTTAGACACCTATAAATACCTCTTCAGAACACGCCAATAGGGTATAGACAGAAGACCGAGAGCACGCACGTCAGATCAGAAAGAGCATGTACAAGTATAGAAACATCCACACTCTTTTGTAATCGAGCATATGTAAAGCTAAGTCTTGCTAGCCCCTTGTAAGCACCCAGATAACAAGCAAAGAAACACTGGACGTAGGGTTGTTATCTTGATCGTGATAGGCCCGAATCAGTATAAAAATCCTCTTGTTCGCCTCCCTCTTCGATAGCTCGATCTCCTTGCACGGCCTTCTTCGAACGCTGGCCCTCCGCGGAAAAAGGGGCTCGGTTGATCCTTCAATCAACAAGTAAGCTCGACGAGGGGTCTATTCCCCAAGCGCCGACAATTTCCTATATAATTACTCCTTCCGGTCACAAATACTCACTCCAGTTACAAATAGTTGTCATTTCGAATATAGGTATAATCAAAATTTTGAAACTTTGACTGTCAATTTATTTTTAATTATTTATATTGGATACTTAAAAATCATATGTATAGATTTGTCTTGAAAAGTACTTTCATATTATTATAGTTTTATTGAGTTTTATAAATATATTATAATAGAAATTAGTGATCAAAACTATATTTTGGAGAATACGTCAATGTCCAAAACGACAACTATTTGTGACCGGAGAGAGTAGTTGTCGTTTTGGACATATGTGTTGACTATCAATATCTTTTTAAATGTTTAAATTGGATACATAAAAATCATATGTGTAGATTTATCTCGAAATATATTTTTATAATATTAGTATTTTATATTATTATAATAGAAATTAGTGGTCAAAGCTATGCTTTGAGACCTCATCGATGTATAAAATGATAACTATTTATGACCGGAGTAAGTACATGCTAGTGCTAATATCTTTGTAATGGTAGTGTGACAAGTGGCGAAATGATTGTTTTTGTAAATTGCAATATATTGTACTTGCTTTATGAATAAATTTATTCCTTACTTCTTTTAAAAACGTTTACACTTGGGGACAATTTATAATTGCAAGTTGAAACTTCACGGTTTCTAGTTACAGCTTAAGGAATGTGTCAAATATGTATCTTTGTGTTAAAAGTTCAAAGTCCACCTTATGTAGATTTTCCCAACGAATATGCCAAGCTGACAAAGGAAAGTAGAAATTCCCTCGATAAAAAAGTTGCAAAAGAAAAAACACCGGAGACGATGCAAATATGCAAAGTGGCTGTTTTATACATTGAGGGCTATGCAATTGATGTTCTAGGTGAAGACTTACATTAAAAAAACAATTATTTACCCTATTTCTCGGTGCCGATAAATCCGTGTTACCCGTATCTTAATCTGGTGGTCTGCAAGTGTGTGTAATTGTAGCATGACCACATTAATAGATTCAGGTCTCTCCATGTTGTTTGATCTCAAACCGAATGCTCTGCTCTCTCACCCCAAAGAGATTTCACTTGTCCGATAAAACCATTAATTTTGTACTATGCTCCATCAAGCTGGCGGTATTGTTTTCAACTATTGATATCAGATTGTTTGGTACCCATTGACATGGATCTTGGAAGCCGTCGTTTTTCTAGCTCATAAAAATTCGTTTTTCACAAATTTTGTTCCTTTTGTTCGAATATATGAAACTAGCCCTTTTAATGAGCTTAGAAAGCACTAGTAGGCGACACGAGTCACATGCCGTGTCATGGGAACTCAGCAGAAACCTGCCAAACTCCGGTAGCTCGACAACCAGGTTCCATGCTTGGATGGTGCTTAGGAAACAGTATGCAGGTTCCACGCTACCCAAGCGCAGAAGGAATCCGCATCAATTTTGGTGTATGCCAGGCAACGGAAGGACAGAGTTTAATTAGTGAATTTGATTAATTAGTTATTTAATTAAAAATATAGTTAAATCGGTGATAAATTATTGATGTTGATTCTTGCTGTGGAAGGAGAGCTCGCCAACCCTGCAAATGATTTCAAAGGGGCTACATTTGGAAGAAAAAAAAACATTAACTAAAAAAATTCTGGATCTTGATCCGGATATCCCTGCATGCCATGATTTAAAAAACAACAAAAGCGTGATATTGTCGAGGAATTTTTTTTAGGATGCTGTGTTTACCTCGACATTTTTTTTAGGATGCTCAGTTTACTTTGGCTCGCGAAAGCACTTCTCTTTCTAGAAAGAAGAGAGGGAGAGAAGGGAGTCGAGTCATACAGAGGCAGAGAGACGAATAGCACTAAAATAAGCAAGTGAAAAAGTCATCGGAGCAAGCAGTGACCTAGCTTTAAAAATAGTGAAAGCAGCCGTGTCTACGAAGGCAGGTATACTAGGCACGCGCGCACGCACGGGGATTTTACAGGACAAATATATCGGCCTGATCAGAGGGAGTGAGGTACACTGGTCCGTCCGATGTGATGCGTTTGAGCACTGAGCCCTGGGCCGCGGCGGGCCATCCTCGGCGTCGCGTCGCGTTGCTCGGATTGAAGAGGTAAACGGGAGCGTTAGCGCCGAGGCAGCATTGGTTAGGGCATCGCCACTTCAGTTAGCTATAAAAATATCATCTTAGTATTTTATTTAGGTGAAAGGGAAAAAATAAAGAGAGAGATATAAATCGGCTACTAATGTATAGCCAGACTATAACTGATTCCAAGGCACTTATTATCTATTACATGTGGGCTAATATTTAATTTTATAGACAATGTTATAGCTAATCCATTGGAGATGTTGTCTATATGCTATCTATAGGTGATATAGACATTTATTATAGCTAGTACCATTGAAGATGCTCTTAGGGCATGTGCAATGGTGCCACTTCAGTTAGCTATAAAAGTGTCATCTCAACATTTTGCTTAGGTGGAAGAGAGAAAATGAGGAGAGAGATATAGATCAGCTACTACTGTATAGTCAGGCTATAACTGATTCCAAGGAATTTATTATCTATTACATGTGGGCCAATATTTAATTTTATAGACAATGCTATAGCTAATCTATTGAAGAGGTTGTCTATATGCTATCTATAAATGATATGGATATTTCTTATAGCTAGTACCATTGTATATGCCCTTATTTGCTTCGCCGCTTTGGCTTTGTGCTTAACGGTTCGTGGGCTCATAAACCAACAGAGAAAAACTTCCGAACGGAACTGTATACCTTGGCAAGTAGGTTGGTGTCGGTACTCTGCTGGCGGGTACCCTCACTCTCGACGCAGCGGATCACGTGGCGACTGGCGGCCAAGGCGCGGCGAAGCACGCCCGCCAAAGCAGTCAGTCCACGTGGCGCCCGGCGAGCAGTGGCGAGACGCCTGCCGCCGGCGCCCGATCCACGTGGCGACTGGCGGCGGGCGCGAAAGCACGCCCGCCAAAGCAGTGCAGTCCACGTGGCGTCCGGCGAAAGCAGTGGCGAGGCGCTCGCCGCCGGCGCCCGATCCACGTGGCGACTGGCGGCCGGGCGGCGAAAGCACGCCCGCCAAAGCAGTCGCAGTCCACGTGGCGCCCGTGGCGGGTGGGCGAGACGCTCGCCGCGCCCGCCGTAGGGCAAAAAGGTGGAAAGTGGTGGCCGCCGAAGCCACCCCGCGCTATCGTGACGATGTCGAGGCGAGTCTGTCGTGTCGAACCCGTTGATTACAAGGAATCGGCAGAGACCCATTCCTCGGCGCCTTTCACCTACCCGTCGCAAAGGGTCTCATCCGGCGACGAGGCGAAGGCATCTTGTTGGCATTTAATGAGGCCGGAGGAACGGACAGAGACGGAAGGAGTAATAAATGTATCAGATCAAGATGATAGCCTCTCTTTACCTACTCCGTTAGCTTTGGCCTATATAAGGGCCTTGGTGCATGGAAAAAGGGTCGGGCATTCGAGTGCGTTACAAGCAAGGGCTCGGAGCATAGCCTCAAAAGCAGCGTCACCGGTCACGACCAAACTCATCGCTACGTGCTTGCTAGGATCAATAGTCACGAATGGTGCCAATCAAGAACTCACGGCTTGGCTTGAATTGATCTCAAGCATATACACCATGGTACCAGAAGCTCACGGCTTGCCTTGCTTCAATTGATCTCAAGCCAGCTCAAGGCCTCTCCCTCTCACAGTCAAAGGGTATTTCAGACTTTTCAATAATAAGCTATACTATCCAACTCATAAAAAAGCTAAGGTGCCAAACAGCATAGCTTAGCTTAAAAGTAAACGGCTTAAAAGCTCATTAAGCCAAAAAACTGGTTTAAAGCCAAAAGCTAAAAAGCCTAAGCCGAAACAAACAGGGCCTTTGTAACCCAGAAAGCTTTGTACTAGCTTCATACACTCTAAAAACAATCTAGCAGGAAGTAAGGCTATTACCCAAACTCCAAAGGGGGCCTGAACCTGGGTAAAAGATCTCTGCGTGTTCTATTGTTCATGGACGCCAAGATTTACCGCGCGGGAGTCTATAGGGTTTCCCCTCGTTAGGATTCACCGGCCACGAAGACGCCCTCCTATCGAACCAAACCCGGGTCTGTAGATCACGGGCCTGTCAGGCGGAATACGCCGACAGTTGGGAAAAAAACTCGTTAGGGTTTGGATCAAATTTTTTTCAATTACAGCAACTAACAGGCTTAAAATTAAAATAAGGCAATTTCAAGCGAAAAAAGTTAATTAGACTTGGCTCGATACTGGCTGGTTAACTCGAGTTTAAAATAACCACTTAAATGATTACATAAAATGATTTTATATCAAACTATGTTAATTTTGAAAGAAACTCAATAATAACTCGTTAAGCTTACTACCTAGCCCTATTGGCAAATCCTTTCGCTTCTTCATCTCTCACTCGCCAGTCATGAGCACCACGAGGCCACAACGGCGGAGGTCTAACGACTGCTGACAGGGTAACAGGAGAGCCCTTTAAATAAGAGGATCTGCTAGCTTAGATGCTTGAAGAGGCTAACAATTCAACGAAAGACGGCCTTGAAGGTAAACACTCTTTGGATTTACTAAAGTTATACTCTTTTATTTAGTAGAAAATACATTACTAAGTTTATTTATGTTTTATTTTAAAATGGCCACAGCAAGAGGTGGTGGTTATAAAAGACGGCTTAGAGCCTATCTCCCTCAATAAATAGCCTTCTAGTCTGGTCAAAGCTTCAAAAAAATTATAAGAGGAGAGCATACTGGCATATGGGAAAATACTTTCTTAATCTTGAATTCTTCCTAAGACTTGCACTTTGATAAGTCCTCTTTTCTCCTTTTTAGATGCATGGCAGGAAGAGGTTGGGTGACCGGGCTAGTTCGTGTAGTCAAACTTCTTCAACCAAGAAAACTAAGACTACTGCAGTTGGACCCTCTCATGAATTAGTGAGGAAACTAAACGATGCTCAAGCCACTACTGCGCCGAGGCCGACCAGCATTCTGACTACTACTGTACCGACCAATACTTCAGCCGCTGCTGCACTGACCAGTGCCGCTTCTCCATCTTGTGCTGTTCGGTCGAAACGTATCCATGATCTGCCTCAGATGCAAGAGAAGTAAGCAAAAATAGCTAATATTGCAGAGGCTAGGAAAACCACCCAGGTGTGCAAGAGAAAATACAAGATTACATATCAAAATGCACTCATCGTCACCTTCCATCGTTCCCATATGTCCAGGGTGAGAATAAAGATGTTGACGAAGAAGGGGAAACCCCTTTGATTATGATTAGAGCAAGAGCATCTACGATCAGTGATACTTCTCGGGATACTTCAAGTAGTGGTAGCTACGCACTTGCTGATGCTTTGCTTTCATTTGAGACTGAAACTACTCTCTATTTCGAGAGTAAGTTCTTAACTTGATTTCTTCAGATTGTTATTTTTATTTTGTCTTCTTAGATACGATTATGCCTTAATTTGTATCAGTTCCCAACCTTTTATCCTAGTCAACTTGTCGGAGTTCAAGAAGAAGAGACGCGTGTGAGGGAGGAAACACTACCTACTCCCACAGCCGAGCTGACTCCGACCAATGTGGAGGAGCAATAGTGCCATGGCTGTAGTAGAAGTGGTTAGGAGTGCTCCGACTAATGTGAAGGAAACTGCTATGGCTGCAGCCGTTGATAAGGAAGTGCTCAGGATGCTCTGACCTCTATAGGAGACAGAGTTGAAAGAACTACAAACAACGGCATCTCCAAGTAGGTGGTTCAACCAATTCCAACCATGATGAGAAGAACAACAACAGAAGATATGGTCGTTAAGAAGGCTCCGATCATTGATACTACGTCTATCATGAAGCAGCCATTTCAAGTTGTCCCCATTGAGGAAGTAGATCAAGCTTCAACTTGTGAAGTACACAGGGAAGTATTTTTAACTTTTTATTTATATTTTTTAACTATAATCTTGTGTTTTGAGTAGGAAACATGTCTCCTTAAGAAATATTTTTTTACTACTGAGACTGATGCCATGGTAATATGGTGACCACCCTTTGAGTTAAGCCATGGTTCAACCAGCTCAGCAGATGCAAGGGCTGGTCAGCATACTGTCCCAAGTGATTTTGGGTATAGTAAATTCGAAAACAAATTTGTAGATTTGAGCAAAAAGATAATAATCTCTTGACTTAAGATTTTAAAATAAAAACATAAATTCTGACCTCTTTCTCGCTATATTTCTAGAACACAGCCAAAATGCTTGTTTTGGTGAAAGCTTATATGAATAATCTTGGGAAAGCAGATGCATCCCAGGATGCTGAGATTGCAAGATAGAACAAGTATAAAATTCTTATTAAACTACTTGAATCGCTTTTCGCCTTTCTAATATTTATGCAGTTTCAGTTAGCTCGATCAGGAAAAGAGATCTTTTGATCGGATAGTTCAAGGATATGAGAACATGTCGGTCTATGTTAATAATGTTGCCGAAGATTACAAATTCCATGAAAGCAAAAGAAAGCTTGAAAGCTAAGGATAACAATATCAAAGAGGTTGTCACAGAGCATGAACATCTTTGAGAGCAAAATAGAAACATTTCTTCTGACCCCAAAGGAGTGTAATGCCATTTATGATAGACTTTCTCAAGAATATGGCACATTTCTTGCAAAATACAAGAAAGAGACAAAAGATAAATTTCTATCTTAGTAACTTCCTTTATATTTCAAATGTGAATAGTCATAATCATTTATTTTCCATTTTTTATTTGCAGAAACAAATTAAAGAGCATGAATCTTCCACTCAAAAAGAAATATTAGAGAAAAAAAGAGATAGAGATGCTACAGTATAAACTCTGTGAGGAAATTTAAAATTAGAAGAGCCACTCTTGAAGTAATTAAGAAGAGCCAATAATACAATCTCTATGTTCTAATTTTTATTTTAAAGAGCTTAAAACAATTGCTTTAAATATAAAGAACGCAGAGATCATACTTATAAAGGGTGATCAATCTGCTAAAGAGTTTGTGGAAAACGTTTTCAAAACTTGTGGACAAGTATTAAAAACGCCGGATAAGATTGGATTGGTTGACTGCATCTTCTTCTTTTAAATAGTATAGGAATCATTATGCACTAGTATAGTAGTTAAACAAACAGACAAGTCAAACCTAATCATGAATCCAACTTTGCTAATCTGTACACTACTCCATGATTTGTCTTCCAACCAAATTTGAAGCTTCCTCCCATGCATAAACCGTTCCAGAAGCAACTGGCTAATGCAGGTTTAATTTATTTGTCGGTGATCGAGCGAATTTTGTTTAGACAAATGTTTTAATAACTCGATTTATGGTTGGACTTGGATGGTTAGATTCGAGATCTGCAGGTGAAGAAGCTTCATTCCACGAGCTTTGACATTGCATTCACCATTCACCACGACCAGCGCTTGGGCGCGTAAAAAGCTAGCTCCCAGCTACGAGTTGTGTGCGCGTTGATTGGAATCGTAGTAGTTGACTTCTTCGAGCTCGTTCCACTTGCCCTAATTTCTGAACAGGTGGCTCACTGGTAGAACTGTTTAATATTCTAGCTCCTTAATTTTTTTAAGAACTAATTACTGTAGAATGGGGGTGCGGAAAATCGCTAGCGCAGAATCCAGCGGCGGCCACAGCATTCAGTGCATTTACTGCGGAACGGGGCGCACGGGAATTGAATTTCCGTAGAGTGGGGCCGCAACATTTCTCTTTTCCTCGGCGGCGATTGCGCAGCAATTGCATTTGTCACGGTGCGGTGGCGTGGAATCGGTCTTCGTCCTCCCCGTGCGCAGAATGTGTGGGTCAGAGCACCATTCTATAAAAAAAATATTCTATGAAAACTAGTTCTATAATTTTTTTAAAAAGCTAGAACAGTAAACAGTTCTCACTTGTAAGCCATAATATATGTGCGCGCGGGCGCACGCACGTGTCTTCTTTTTTGGTTTATTTGGCTTTCCTTTTCTTCTCTGGTGTTAATTTGTGTGCGAGCTGGCCCATACACGTTTGTGGTTGGCGTGTCCTGTATCCACTGGTTTATTGTTTAGGCGCGATATTCTAGAACGTGACATTGTGTGGTTGACATATCCAAGATTTCAAGTTTCATTATCGGTTCACATCTCGTTACTTTCCAAAGTTCAAAATTCCAGTGAAATTTCGTTATTTTAGATAAAATTTAGACGAAATTCAAAAAAATTTCAAATCCAAAATTGGGATTTTCGAGATTTCGGTAAAATTTCTGAAATTTTGCCCAAAATTGCCAAAATATCTGTAAATTTCAATTGAACAAAAAATAGTTCAAACGATGTAAAAAAATTATGAAATTTGTTGTGGATGGTTCTGGCACATCTCTAACGTTCTTATAAAAATTTCATATGATGATCAAGCCTAAGAAATTTTAAAAAATTTTGTCAGTGGTACTGTCCTGATACAAGGCTAACTGGCAAATTTGAATTGAATGAAAAATAGAACAAACCACGTTATAAATTTTTGTGGATAGTCCTAATGCATCAATAATATTGCATTTTTCAGATGATGATCAAGCTTCGGTAATTTTAAAAAATTCTAAAAGTATTACTGTCTCAATAAAAGCTTTACCAGTAAACTTTAACCGAATGAAAAATGGTTCAAACCACATTAGAAAATTTTCAAAAAAATTTTGGATGGTCCTGATGCATCATAAATGTTTCCATAAATTTTGAAGATGGTGATAGAGCTTTAAGAAATTTAAAAAATTCTGATAGAACTACGTCCGAATAAAAGCAAGATGATCAATACATAGATTTTCTTAAGTAATCAAAGAAGGTTTAGAATTTTTGAAGCTTTTACAAAAGGATTATAAGAAATTATTAAGCTCTCATAAAATTTTTAGATCATTATCACACTCCAACGAATTTATAAAATGATTACAAATGTAGTATACCATTTATATTTTTTTGTTTTTAATTTTTGAAATATAACAAATGAAGTTCAATGCTTCTGTAGATTTGATTGAGCAAACAAAAAAGTTTAAAATTTTTGAAAATTTTAAAGAATGGTTTTGAGGAAATTATTAAGCTCTCATAAAAATTTGAGATCATGATCAACCACGAGAAAATTTATAAAATTCTGACACAGTTTTTGTCTCATTTATGTTCATTCTATTTTTGATTTTTTAAAGATAACAAATGAAGTTTATTTTTTTTAAATTTGTATCTATGATCCTAGACTCCTAAATATAGTTCCATAAATTTTTTAGAGTATGATCAAGCTTGTGCAATTTTATAAAAATCTTACGATGTTTCTGCCGAAATTATAAAATATCTCAAAAATTCAATTTTTTAACAAAATTTCATGGAAGATGACTTTCTTAAGGGTTATCCGGTCAAATCCGGCCCTCAAAACTCGAAATCCGTTCATAATACCCAAGATTTGGTGAAATCTCGCTGAACTTTCCTAGATTACTGTAGTATTTTGATTTTTTTACCTGGACATGATTTTGGATCCTGTCCTCGACCAGAATCTGAGACCTTGACGAGAAATTTCAAAATTTCACTGGTTTTTGTAGCCTTGGACATACCTGCTAAGAAAATTTAGGATACCTTATACTATAAGTACATATTGAATAGTAAAAATCAAATTTCCTAATGCTATAGAAGGTATAAATAAATACTAGCTAATCTGATCCATTGGATCAAGAAAATAAACAGTTCATATTGAATTTACTACATCGTAAAAGAGCTCTTTTTAAAGGAAAAATTAATCATGTACCACCCAAGTTTCCTTGGTTTAGTTATACATTATTGAATCTCTTGGTGCAATTTTTTAATACCACCCAATTGTTAACTCTAACCATTTTTGCCTTCCCTTTATCCTTCTAAGTTCTCAAAGTCTCTCCTAAAGTCAAACGGGATGTACTCTAAGCCCAAACCCTTGATCCACCACGCTTCCTCGAAGTTCCGGCTCCCCGTGTGGTACCCCTCCAGGCCTCCACGAAGTAGCTGCTCCACGGCTTCCCGAGTCATCCTCCCGGCATGCTCCTCCTCGGCTGGCCATGGTGGCATGCAGAGGCGGAGCTGCTGGTGGGGCTAGGTGGGGCTGGAGCCTACCCGGCCCCACCCAGCCATATGCTAACTCTGTTAACAAACATCACTTCCCTCACAATCATATTTGTAATAACTAACTCGGCTAACAATATAATAAAAAGTAAAGCACACTAACCAGTTGAACTACTTATAACATTTAGATTACAAATGGTGTCGCACTGTTCTTATTGTGCCTGATCATGGGTCAACAAGTACTCGACTGGCTTGAGCAGCTGCTTCGACTTACTATCTATTAATGAGGTGGCATTCAACTCTTCCTAAGTGAATTCCAACTCTGCATCTCTTTCTATGTGAAGGTCTTCAATTTTGGCCTGCATCAACCCTGTCTTTCTTGAGGAGATGTATGTATGTATGTATGTATGTATGTATGTATGGTTATTTGTAACGACGTCATAGCAGATTGTTTTTCATGCTATGATAGCCTTGCCTTACCGCAGTCACGTTTTCACACAGACATGCAGAGCCCTTCTCTTTGAATGTTTCTGGCTCCGCCATTGGCGGCATGCCCATAAGCATGGTAAACAAATAGCCAATTTTCCTGTGCTACTAGTGGGTCGGTGTTTGAAAGAAGATATACCACCTCAATAAATTTATTTACAGAATAAAATTATACAATGCACGTTCCTCCCTCATGTCACAAAAGAGTGATCCACGTTTTAGCTTGCGTGCAAGTCAAACTTTATAATCATTGGTAATCGACATCTTTATAAGCGTATTAATTACATTTCAAAATGATGAGAGTAGATTTGTATCAAGATTGCATTCGTAATATTGTAATTTTATTAGGTTTTATAGATATATTATGATAGAAATTGGTGATCAAAGTTGCGTTTTGAAAACCATGTCAATATTCAAAACGTCTCACTTTTGTGACTGGAGGGAGAAAATTTTTAACAATATTAAGACCTTATCCATGTTTGTATCATGGTTGTATTCTTGTATATTTATTATTGGTAACCCTCCAAATACAAAAGAGTTACGTTTTGGTTACATATACGGTCTCCATAACACAATTTTGCCCACTACTTTCTGTTGTATATATTAATAAAACTTAACAAGTTTACAATGTTATGGAAGTAATTTTTAAAATAAATCTACGCATATCATTTTCACATGTCCGGTCTAAATATTCATCAAACCATTAATAGTTAAAGTTTACAAAGTTTAACTGTACACATCCTAAAACATCACTCTTTCTTATCTAGGGAGGTAAGTTGAATGTATAGCAAGTGAGACCCAATTCTAGTTGGGAATAATTGATGATCTGCTCTCATTTACCTGTGTCATTGATCATTTGCACCGTAATGCTGTTGAAGAATTAGACATTTTCCAGATTATATTCCGAATATAAATCATGAACAGCATGACAGAAACTAGCATTTATATCTCTAACATACTAGATAGCACGAACATCATGATCATCTTGATAAACATGATTAACCACGAGGTTAGGGACAGATTGAGCGTCTTGGCGAAGAGGATGCGGCTCGTTGCGATCGCGGTTCTTGATTGCGGTGTTGGCGTAGTAGATGCGGTTGCGGTGTTAGCGAAGTTAGCGTTGGTGACGGTGCGTCGCGAGGCAGCCAGCTCTGACGGCGTCGCCCGGCGAAAACAGGAAGGCGAGCCGTGGTAGCGATCTTGAGCGATCGCGGGCGCTTCCCAAAACCTTATTCGCCCTCTCCCGGTCAGGATCTCGAAGACGAAGGGTTAGGAGACACTGCTCTCCCGATCGCAGATGCGTCGGCGCTTCGGGATGGAGAAGGTTACAACGGCGGCGGCAGCAGAGGTGGCAAAACCCTAACGATGTGTTACATGCGTATTCCTCTACGGGTGCACGACGCAGTATTTATAGGGTTACTCGATAACCGTGATCGAACGTGACTCGAGGGCGTGCCACGATCGGAGTGCATTCTGGTCCGTATCTCATCGCAAACGCGCGTCTATCCCGAGTAGCAAAAAAGAATAAAGCGCAAAAGGAGGTGCGTCTGCGCAAGGCCTGGACCGGATTTCGGCGGACCATTCACGTAGGTGCCGCCGCCGTGCCCCGCCTGCGCCTGCCTGCCGTGCCGAGCCCGAGCCCGGCCCGAGGCGAGGCGGCGGCAGCGTATGTGGGCTTTCTCCTTTCTCCCACATGGTTCTAGGAAGGTGGAAGAACTCTCCTTATAAATTGGTCATCCTCCATCTCCACAAGCAATATGGGACTAATGCTTGCACACATGCCTCCTCATGAATGGGCTTTTGAGATTTTCTAGGATTTATTTGTCTCAATTAAGTGGGCTTGGCCCAAATAATCCAACAATCCCCACCGGATCTCAAGGTCCATTTAGATATTTGCCACTCACTCTTTGTTTAATATACCGGCGTTTGTTGAGAGATTAAGTTGAACTTCGCCTAGAGCTCCAAGCTACACCCATCCACAACTTGAACAATGGACTATGCCTTGAATTGCAAGTTTTGTGTGAACAGTTTCACTCAAAGTCATAAGCGATGCACATGCGCAAGAGCCTTCTCATGGTGGAGCATATGAGTCATACTCCATGGTCTCTTCATGAGCTTACTAGAGATCACCCAAGTCTCATAGATGCGACTTTAGACAGTCGGGCTCATATAGGTGTGTTCTTTCAAGAATGCTCAGAGAACACGACATCTTCGCTAGTTATAGCCAATAGAAACGCATTAAGGCATATCGCCATCTGCCTTCTGACATTTTGAGAGTATTGCATCTTCACTTAGAGAGGGTGATTACTCTCCTCGGTTCGCCAATAGCTTGTTTTACCGGGACCCAATTCACGGGATCTCCGATCACAAAGGTGAGTTACCACTATTGCAACTTATATGGGTCTCATACCCATCTCCTCGATGCACCTTCTATCACATTCCGTGATAGTCCTTCGTAAAAGGATCTCGCCAGGTTTTATCTGTTTGAATATAAGTCACACTTATTACTCAGGAGTTTCTCAATTTCTGACAGACTTGATGCGTCTTTTAACGTGTCTTGATGACTTCGCATTATCCTTAGCATTGTTCACTTTAGCAATCACGCATTGATTATCACAGTTCATAAGGATAGCCAGTATCGGTTTTTCAACCACAAGCAAGTCCATCAAAACTCACGACCAATCTGCCTCTCTGATGGGCGTATCTAAAGCGATGAGTTCCGCCTCCATGGTTGACCTTGTCAAGATAGTGCATTTGCGGGACCTCCGTGACCTCGCACCCCACCAATGGTAAACACATATCCTTTGGTGGCATAGAGCTCATCTACATCAAAAATCCGGTTTGGGTCCTTTGTATCCCTCAAGCCTTTGCAGGTGCCTGAATAGTGAATCGCATAACTCATAGTACCTTTCAAATAGCGCATTACCCTTTCAAGTGCATGCCAATGATCGAACCGGGTTTGACATGAACCTACTCAATTTGCTCACAACAAATGATATATCAGTCTCGTTGCACCAAACCAAGATACATGAGCGAACCGACAATCGAGAATATCTCAATTGGTTTAAGCCAATTCTCTTATTCTTTCTCGATGTCACTTTGGGATCATAAGGAGTGGGAGAGGGCTTGTCTTGTCCATAAAGCCAAACCGGCTCAAGACCTTCTCCACATAGTGGGATTGCGAAAGAGTAATCCCACTCTCATCCTTAATAAGCTTGATGTTCAGAATTACATCAGCTTCTCCCAGATCTTTCATATCAAATTTCTTTGACAGAAAAGACTTGACCTCATTGATCACATCAATATTTGTTCCAAAGATCGATATATCGTCCACATAAAGGCACAATATAACTCCTTCACCCCCACCATAGCGATAGTATACACATCTATCGGCCTCATTAATGACAAAGTTCGCGAAGTCAAAGTGGTGTCGAACTTATCATGCCATTGCTTAGGTGCTTGTTTGAGCCATACAAAGATTTCAATAATTTACACACCTTGCTCTCTTGACCCTTTACTACATACCCATCAGTTGCTCCATGTAGATTTCCTTATCTAACTCTCCATTAAGGAAAGTTGTCTTCACGTCCATTTGATGAGCGAGAAGACCATATGAGGCGACAGGAAAGTAATACTCGAATGGTGGTCATTCTAGCAACAGTGAATAAGTATCAAAGAAATCTTCGCCTTCTTTTTTGGTGTAACCCTTAGCCACAAGCCGAGCCTTGTACTTCTCAATAGTACCATCAGGCCTAAGCTTCTTCTTGAACACCCACTTACAACCCACAGGTTTACAACCATAGGGTCGTTCAGTCACCTCCCAAGTCCCATTGGCGAGAATCGAGTCCATCTCATTACGATGAGCTTCTTTCCAATTATCTGCATCGGAGATGCATATGCCTCTGCAATGGGCGTGGGAGTATCATCCACGAGGTACACAATGAAATCCTTGCCAAAGGATTTTTCCATCCTCATCTCTTGCTCTTTCTAGGAGCTTCATTGTCATCCTCCTCTAGGATTTTCTCAAGTGGTTGCTCGAAGACTCAACAGGTGTAATAGTCTCAGGAATTATCTCAGAAGAAAATCTAGAAGTGCTATGCATATCTTTCATCGGAAATATATTATCAAAAAACGTAGCATCACGAGACTCCATAATAGTATCAACATACATATCAGGCACATTAGATTTAACTACTAAAAATCTATAAGCAATGCTCCTCTGAGCATATCCCAGAAAGACACAATCCACTGTCTTAGGCCCAAGCTTACGCTTTTTGTTAATCGGTACATTGACTTTCGCCAAGCATCCCCATGTGCGCAAGTAAGAAAGTGATGGTTTTCTCCCAACCCACTTCTCGTAAGGGGTCTTCTCCATGTTTCTGTTGGGAACTCTATTCAGGACATGACATGAAGTCAACACAGCCTCCCCCCACCATGCCTTAGATAAACCAGCAGTGTCTAACATGGCGTTCACCAAGTCAATCAGCGTGCGGTTTTTCCTCTCGGCAATCCCGTTTGATTCGGGCGAGTAGGGAGGTGTCCTCTCATGAATAATACCATGTTCCGCACAGAAATCATCAAAGATTTTGGGAAAAAATTCGCCACCACGATCCGACCTAAGGCGTTTGATTTTCTCTCTAGTTGATTTTCAACTTGACTTTATAGATTTTAAAGTAGTCTAGCGTCTCGTCCTTAGTTTTCAACAAGTAAACATAGCAAAATCTAGTCGCATCATCAATCAATGTCATGAAATATCTCTTTCCACCCTTTGTCAACACACCATTCATCTCGCATGAGATCGAATGTATGAGTTCTAGAGGTGCCAAGTTCCTCTCCTCGGCCGCCTTGTGAGGCTTTCGAGGTTAACCGATTGCACACAACTATGACACTTAGAACCTTTGGCAATAGTGAAATTCGAATTAAACTCATCTTTGGAAAGCCGATTCATAAGATCAAAATTAATGTGGCATAAGCGAGAGTGCCAAGTACTCGCATCATCATTAACACTACCACATATATGGTTCACAGACTTATTATTGAAATCTGAAAGGGAAAAGCGGAACAAGCCTCCGCACTCATAGCCTTTACCAATAAATAGTCCATGCTTGGACACAACTACTTTATTTGACTCTAACACTACCTTAAACCCATCTCGCATAGAAGGGAGCCACTAACGAGATTCTTGTTGATAGAAGGACATCTTGCCGTTCCTCGGTGCACGATCTTTCCGAAGTGAACTTCAGATCCTTGTGCGGTGCCATGAGCGAAGCATGTGACCCATTCCCCATCAGGACGGAGGAATCCCGAATGACCTGATAAGAAGAGAACATATTGATGTCAGAACACACATGAACGTTAGCACCCGTATCAATCCACCAACTGGAAGACTGAAATCACGAGAATCTGAAGGTAAATTACCATACCTGCGTCTCGGCATTGCTAGCAGTCCTTGTGTTGTGACCTTGGGCGTCATCCTTTGTTGGCCTTTTTCCTCGGCCAGTGCATGATCGGGGCATTCCTTGGAAAAGTGTCGACCTCACCACATGTGAAGCAGGCGGCTCGGCCTTGTTCATCTTCTTCTTCTTGAAGTTGGTAGTCTTGTTAGGCTTATTTTTCCCTTTGTTCTTGCCGTAGTTCTTGAACCATGTTGGTATTGGGTGGCCCTCGGCTCCTTTACCATTGAAATCCTTAGCAGAGCCTTCTCTTCAACATCAAGAGGCGCTATCGGGTTTTCGATTGATATCTTTGTCCTCTTATGTTTTAGAGTAGTGCGAAACTCCTCCACGAGGAGGCGGTTTTGCAATGATGCAACCGCCACAAAAGGATCGGGCAAGACACATTCTAGGAGTTCGAGTTCCTTGACAATGCATTTGTATCTCATGGGCTTGCTCTACAACAGAGCGATTATCGGCCATCTTATAGTCATGAAAATTCTCCATGACATACGAGTTCCTTCGCTGCATCCGATGCACCGAACTTGGCGTTCGATGTATCCCACAAGACCTTCCAGCGTCTGTTATGTGCATGTACACATCACACGACGGTCGGTAAAACGCTAAGAATGCATCCCACGAAGAGAGTATTGGCATCCGTGAAACTCTTCTGCTGCTTTCGGCAGAGAGATCACCTTCAGTTTGCCTTTACTAACCCGAATACATTCATAGCCGTAAGTCGGGCGTGACCTTGACTTGCCACCTCTTAAAGTGCACACGAGAGAATTTCTCGGCCTCGGTCGTCGGCAAAACCGACCATTGATAATCCGAAAATTGTCTACAATAAGGTTTTTGGATTGTTGAAGAATTAGATATTTTCAGTTATATTCGAATATAAATCATGAACGACATGACGAAACTAGCATGTATATCTCTAACATACTAGATAGCACGAACATCATGATCATCTTGATAAACATGATTAACCACGAGGTTAGGGCAGATTGAGCGTCTTGGCGAAGAGGATGGCGGCTCGTTGCGTCGCGGTTGCGATTGCGGTGTTGGCGTAGTAGATGCGGTTGCGGTGTTAGCGAAGTTGGCGTTGGTGATGGCGCGTCGCGAGAGCGGCAGCTCTGACGGCGTCAGCGGCGAGAACAGGAAGACGAGCCGTGGTAGCGATCTTGAAGCGATCGCGGGCGCTTCCCAAAACCTTATTCGCCCTCTCGGTCGCGGGATCTCGAAGACGAAGGGTTAGGAGACCGCTCTCCCGATCGCAGATGCGTCAACGCTTCGGGATGGAGAAGGTTCTGACGGCGGCGGCGGCGAGAGGTGGCAAAACCCTAACGATGTGTTACGTGCGTATTCCTCTACGGGTGCACGACGCGATATTTATAGGGTTACTCGATAACGCGTGACGAGCGTGACTCGAGGGCGTGCCACGATCGGAGTCATTCTGAGTCCGTATCTCATCTTTAAACGCGTCTATCCCGAGTAGCAAAAAAGAATAAACTGCAAAAGGAGGCTGCGTCTGCGCAAGGCCCTGGACCGGATTTCGGCGGACCATTCACGCAGGTGCCGCACGCCCGCGCCCCGCCCCGCCCGCCCGCCCGCCCGGCCGGCAGCGTGTGGGCTTTCTCCCTTTCTCCCACATGGTTCTAGGAAGGTGGAGAGAACTCTCCCTTATAAATTGGTCATCCTCCACCTCCACAAGTAATATGGGACTAATGCTTGCACACATGCCTCCTCATGAATGGGTCTTTGAGATTTTCTAGGATTTATTTGTCTCAATTAAGTGGGCTTGGCCCAAATAATCCAACAAATGCCTCACTAACATACGTATCCTGGAGCTATATGTCAATGAAACAAATGGTACAAGTGATCAATTGTACCAACTAAAATAGGGTAAATGATCAATTATCCTGTTGCAAGTACTACATCACCAAAAATCATCACCGTACATATGCTGTCTGTCTCGGTAAATTTTCTCCAATCATGCATGGATCCTTCAGATTCCTTCTCTCCGTTTGTGCTGGTTGTTCATTGTCCAGTCCAACGCCGCGACGACGTCAGGCATCGCAACGACTCTGTTTACTTCTCCTTGAGACAAAAGACATCAGATCAGATGCCGCTTCGTAACTTCTTGTGCCAATTTTATTCGCCGAGTTCGTGTCCAGTGAGTACAGCAGCACTGTGCCACTGGTCTTTTGGAGAGTTTTGAGTGCATTGCACTTCGAAACTGCCGATGGACCAGAGAGAGGCATGTGCGTCCAAACGAGACAGGACCGTTCAGCACACGTTGCGTACCACTCGCCCTCAGAGATCTGAACTGTGCCGCTCCAGTTTCTTGCGACGTCGAAAGGAATGAATGAATGGTTTATATCGAATTTAATGTAGATAAAAGAGCTCATTTTCATCACAGTTCTACGTAAAAGCATAAAGTGACAGCCCAACTTCGTCGGCGTTTCTCCATGCATAAGCTTAATAATAGTGCTTGATGAACTGCGAAAGTAAAACTCCTTATCAGCTGATCGATCCACCGTTCAGCTGTGGCCTTCTCACAAGTGATCTCGTGTCAAGCTGCTGACCACGAGCATGAGAAAAGATAAGTACCATGACCTTTCTGTCGGCCTTCTATTATTTAATCAGTACATTGGATCCACAATGTTTGTCCTGCAATTTCTGATCCCTAAGTACCATGACAAAATGGATTTAAGTTTCCTGGATTATCAGTACAGCGCTTACCACAAAGAAAATCGTCGAAGCAGCTCGGAGTCACTGGCTCACTGCAGGTCTGCAACACATTCTGATGGAATTCATGCCGTATCGACCCAAATTAACAGGGCCGGCGTTATTCCATAAACATGGCCCTAGGCCTCGCAATCACTATGGGTAACGGATTACCCTAGACACATATATAGACCAGTAGGCTTTGGCCCATAGGTAATATAATAACTAGAGTATTTCGAGACGACTTCAAGACCAATGAGAACATTCTCCAATCCATCAAAGAAGACATCGCGATATGGAATTTTGCGGGTGCATCTCATCTAAAACGCTTAGTTGATCGACTAGCTTCCTGTCGAGGTTTGTTATCGACAATAATTAAAAGGGGGCTAAACGCTGGATCGGAAACTCGATGGTAACACAGGACACGGGAAATTATACAGGTTCGGGCTCTCGCGGTGGAGATAATACCATAGTCCTGTGCTCTGGAATTATGAGTAGCTAGCTTATTTGCTGATGATGTTGTGTGTTTTTCTCTCCTCCTCCCCCACCCCCCTTTATATAGCGGAGGAGGGTGGTTACAAAGGAGAGTCCTAATTGGTTACAAGGTGGAGATTGTATCTCTTTCCTTATCCACTATACATGATAGCGGTTAGGATTGCAATTGTATTCTCCCGCAGCAGGGTTGGTTTCCATCTTCGGAGTTTCCTTGCTGCGCATGGCAGCCTGCCTCCTGGACAATACCCATCTTCATGCAGTCGGCTTGGCCCATCCTCCCTTGGGTGGTTAGCACGGCCCGCCATGCAGATATCCGGGGTCTATATACTCCACAGTAGCCCCCGAGTGCTTTGCGATCGAATTGCCGCCTTCCTGGTCGCAGCCCAACTGAGTCATGCTTCACGCTGAGTGCTTCCAGTTCTTGATGCAGCTTCCCGACTGGTTTTCCTTTTCGGCCGAGTGCCCTGTTGTAGGCAAACAGATCGTGAAGGACTCAATAGAGCCCCACGCATTGAACTTTATCCGACTGTCGCGGCGTACAGCTGGTGGCCCATCATGGGACATATCATATCCCAAACGATATCACGAAGTCAAATTGCTTTTTCCGCTCAAAGCGAAATTCAGCGTCGCTCCTTTAAATTCATTAAATCGCCGAAGTTCTTGATGTAAATCGTTGAAGCGTTGGTCCACACTAAATCGCATCCAAATTTGGCAGCCCTGAAATCATGTATGTGCAGAACTTAGGCAATGTAAAAACCATTCACTCGGATGTGGTGTCCGACTGGTTTATATATAACTTTAGAGTTTTTTACTCCTTTTCCTTATTGATTTTGAATTCATCCGAGTGGTTTGACTCTTTTTGTTTAAGCACTCTGCCCGACTAGTCTAGCCCCCGAGCGTCGGGAGTCGGCTCATGGCTCTTGTTCCCAGGCACGCGTTTTGGGTGACTAAAGTTCGCCGTTCATGGGGTCAGAGTTTCACAACTCGGAATTAACGCACTCGAAATCATTTGCAATCGTTAAGAAAAAGATGTGCGCATGCGCACACTATTAGGTGTAGCCGCCGACTTACTGCTTAGTTGTGGATTAACTAAGTAGCAAGTCAAGAAAGCCAACAATTTTATTCATAATGACATAATTGAGTAAAAAACGACTTAGCTGCTTTATGCTCCATATGTTCTTGACGATCGTGCCGTCCTTGCTCGGGCGCGAGCATGGCTCGTGACCGTGCGAAGGTGGCGCTTCGAAGCATGGCGTTAGCTCGTGGCCGTCTTGAAGATGGCGCTCGGGCGCGGCGTGGCTCTTGGCGTGCGAAGTTGGCGCTGGGGAACCTGGCGTGGCCGTGGCGCGTCTTGAAAGGTGGCGCTCGAAGCGCGGCGTAGGCTCGTGGCCGTCGAAGGTGGCGCTCGCGGGCGCGGCGTGGCTCGTGGCGTCGTGCGCTCGAAGCGGCGTAGGCTCGTGGCCGTGCGAAGGTGGCGCTAAATGGCGCGGCGTGGCTCGTGGCGTGCCATAGATGGCGCTTCGTGGCGCGGCGTGGCTCGTGGCGTGCGAAAGGTGGCGCTTCGGGCGCAGCGTGACTTCGTGGCCGTGCCGAAGGTGGCGCTCGTGGCCGTGCCGTAGATGGCGCTCAGGGCGCTGGCGTAGGCTCGTGGCCGTGCCGAAGGTGGCGCTCGTGGCGCAGGCGTTAGCGGTCCGCTAATGCGAACATCCCTTTACCATAGTCGACGACCTCCGGGACATCTTCTTGATCAAGTTGGCGTCGTTGACTTCTTTCTAAAAAGCCGCTATGATGACCGCATCCGAGATGTTCCAGATCGAATTCTTACCGTATCCGAATCGGGAAGTCAGCCCCCGGCTTACTACTCGTTAGTAGATGGCATGGCGCTCCCGACCGAGCGAATGCGGATGAAGTCTCTCCCAGTTGGATCTGGTCGAGTCGAAAGCAAGCTTGTCGAGGTTGTTGGTGATGAAGTCGAGGCTCCGGCGGAAAGCATGGCGAGAGCGAAGGTAATGACAATTCCATTGATAGAGGCCATCGAGCTTGCGAGATTGATCTTGACGCTGCCCTACCGGCGCGCCAACCGCCGAGGTTTGTTATCGACAATAATTAAAAAGGGGCTAAGCGCTGGATCGGAAACTTCGATGGTAACACAGACACGGAAATTATCTGAGTTCGGGCTCTCGCGGTGGAGATAATACCATAGCCCTGTGCTCTGGAATTATGAGTAGCTAGCTTATTCTTGATGATGTTGTGTGTTTTTCTCCTCCTCCCCACCCCCTTTATATAGCGGAGGAGGTGATTACAAAGGAGAGTCCTAATTGGTTACAAGGTGGAGATTGTATCTCTTTCCTTATCCACTATACATGATAGCGGTTAGGATTGCAATTGTATTCTCCCGCAGCAGGGTTGGTTTCCATCTTCGGAGTTTCCTTGCTGCGCATAGCAGCCTGCCTCCTGGGCAATACCCATCTTCATGCAGTCGGCTTGGCCCATCCCCCCTTAGGTGGTTAGCACGGCCCGCCATGCAGATATCCGGGGTCCATACACTCCACACTTCCCATCTGTAATTTCAACTAGTTTTTCTCTAAATCTCCCCTTCTTCCTCTTCGTCCCTTTTGTACAATGTAATTCTCCGGGCGCAGCCTCCTACGCCATGTACTCTCCTTTCTTCCTTATCTAATATAATTCACAGCCATGCTGTCTTCAAAAAAAAATATAATAACTAGAACAATTGTTCGTTGAAATCACAGGCACACGTCTTATTTTGGAACACAATGAAATGAGATTTTGCATGTTTGGTTTTGCAGTGAACAGAATGTAAAAGTGGAGCTGCTGACCTTGGATTAACTATCTGAACAAGTGTGACAATTATGTTTTTTCCGGCAATAACGTACGTACGCTTAGGTGAAATCGAGCATAAGAAGACAACAACTCCATGTATACAATCACGTAGACAAGCATTCAAAATCGAAGATAAGAGCGCGAATACGAGTGCATATACAACCACACGTAGACACCTATTCAAAGCAGAGCCTGCTGGTCGCTGCCGTTTTCAAGACTCTATTTGACAACTGCGACGAACCCCGTGAGCATCCTTCCCGTATGGATCATGACGCTGGCCCCATTCTGATTGCAACGCACGCCCAATTAGCAGAGATCGGTCTGAAAGTGAGACGACCTTTAAGATATTTGAAAGATATCAAGATGAGATGCAACACGCGACGTCAGTGCAAGCAATGCAGCCCAAATCAACTATTAGTTATGTGCAGCAAGCTAGCTAGCTAGCTAGAGACAGCTACGCGTGATTAGAATTCAGAAGCTTCTTAAGAGTTCCCCAAGCTCATCCTTGCATCTGTAGCAAGCCTAAGGGCATCTCCAATGATAATAGCTATAAGAAATGTCTATGTCATCTATAGATAGCATATAGATAACCTCTCCAATGGATTGGCTATAGCATTATTTATAAAATTAAATATTGGCCCACATGTAATAGATAATAAGTGTCTTGGAATCAGTTATAGCATGGCTATACATTAGTAGTTGGTCTATATCTCTCTCCTCATTTTCTATCTTCCACCTAAGTAAAATGCTGAGATGGTATCCTTATAGCTAGCTGAAGTGGCATCATTGGAGATGCCCTAAAAGAGGGAACCATGCGGCTAAGCATCGTGTTTGTTAACCCGACATTGAAACTCTGCAACTAACACAACGTTTAGTACGCTACGTACGTTCTCATAGGTCATATCTCTGTCCATACTGGCACAAATTAAAGAAACTCTAGGATAGCCCACAAAGTTGCGACGGTTGTGCTTCCTTACGCGCAACCCCAACCATCCGCTGCGCGCGTACATTATATTACGTGCATGACTCGTCGTGTCGCATGCATCTCAAAGGCTTAGAAGTCTTGACCAATATAAAGCAGGCACACATCCTCGATCTGGCACCTCTCGTGCCAGCTGCAGAAGCCAAACGCTGCATTGAGAGCGTACACGTCCAGCATGTCGATACCTCTGCTTGCGGCGGCCATAGCAGTTTGGATCGTTAGTACTGCTGCAACATGTTCGAACGCGAGCGGCAGTAGTTTCTACCAGGACTTCGACGTGATATGGGGCGATGACCACGTCGGGGTCGTCGACGGCGGGCGGCTGGTGACGCTCACCCTCGACGCATCCTCCGGCTCCGGGTTCCAGTCCAAGGACCAGTTCCTGTTCGGCGAGTTCAGCATGCAGATGAAGCTCGTGCCGGGCGACTCGGCCGGCACGGTCGCCACCTTCTACGTAAGCCCAATTACCTAGTTTTGATCGCCATTTGCATCGGTACTCTGCTCTAGCCCTATGTAACTTTGCTGGATCTGCAGCTGACTTCAGAGGGAGACGCGCACGACGAGATCGACTTCGAGTTCCTGGGGAACCTCACCGGCGAGCCGTACGTGATGCACACCAACGTGTTCGTGCAGGGGAAGGGGAACAGGGAGCAGGAGTTCTACCTGTGGTTCGATCCCACCGCGGATTTCCACAACTACACCATCCTCTGGAATCCTGTCAATATCATGTGCGTGTTAACGCGTAGCACGCATCTAAATCTCCGATTCTTTTGCTTCCATATCCTGCATAGTTGCTTACGCTATTTGTAGCTTGGTGTTGTCTGAGCCAAACTAGGAGCTGAAACGAACACGTGAATTGCAGATAGGCACACGATGACTGTACGGCAAAAAAAAAGAAAAGAAAAGAAAAATGACAAAGAATTAACTTCGGTAGAACGCTAGTTTCGCATGCGGTCGGTACTAGCTACGTCTAGAGTCGTGACTTATAAATGGGCCGTGTGTAACAGGCCTTTTCCGTCAAGAGATTGAGCTTTTTTAGGCCCAGTCTGGACTCATCCTCGGCTTCATAAATGTACAACATTTTGCATAGTCTCCGACATAGAACCTTGACCATTACTTTCATACGAATATGTTCAAAACAACAAAATTATATATTATAAAAATATTTTTTACGACTAGCCTAATGATACTTTTTTCATATGATCAATCTAAATAGTTTTTCATATATTAGTAGCCAAAGTTAATAAAGTTTGACTGAATGTTTTTTAAAACGTATAGTCGTATACCTTACGAACGATGGGGGTATTTTTTAAACTCTAAACAGAAGATGCTAGCATGCATAAATTTTAGCTGTCAGTTTGATGCCAATCCAAAAAAATCTACAGACGAACAGCAACTTGCTTTTACTGGATTGGAGAGATGAGTTATTTGCTTCGAGATTACAACCAAATCACTGCAATGATGTGCTAACAGAAGCTTGAGTTAGCTACATACACATATTTCGAAGCTTGAGCACATGCAAGTGTGCAACTCTTTTCTTTCTTAAATAAAGGGCACCCGGGCGGGGGCCTTCACAGGTAACATGTCAAATCACCTCCCCCAAAAAAAAATGTTTGGCGAGTCAAACACTAGATTCTGCCAAAAATGGTTTCAAACATCTGAATCAAATCTCATGAAATTAAATAACCATATCAAAATTAAGCCAGTTGGCCCAATATCCATGCATGCATGCATCTGATCAATGCTGTGAATTACTGCATTAGATCTCCTGCACGTTTCACAAACAAGATCCTAACGAAAAAGATTTTGCAATTCTCTCCGTGTCTCCGATGGACCAGCTTCTCGGTGGACGGCACGCCGGTGCGGGTGTTCAAGAACCACGAGTCCTCCGGTGTGCCGTACCTCAGCAACCAGGCGATGAAGGTGCACGCGAGCCTGTGGAACGGCGAGAGCTGGGCGACGCGGGGCGGGCAGGTCAAGACCAACTGGTCCGACGCGCCGTTCGTCGCGTCGTACCGGGCCTACGAGGCCAGCGCATGCGTGTGGGCGAGCAACTCCTGCCCGCCCGACTCCTCGTCGGGCGACGGCGCGTGGATGAGCCGGCGGCTCGGCCCCGACGGCCAGCGCGCCGTCGCGTGGGCGCGCGATAACTACATGATATACGACTACTGCAACGACCCGTGGCGATTCCCGCAGGGGAGCCCGCCCGAGTGCGGCCTCGACCGCCGGCTCGGCTGATTGGTTGGTTAATTAGCCGCGTTTGTGTCTGTGTTCGTGTCATTCTAATGCGATATACTCATATACATGTACCGGGTAATTGATATATGTGCAGAAAAATAATGATTTATGAAGCCCTGTTGCAAGTTGTAACCGTGCAATGTATGCAAATATATGCAGATCGAGACAATGACAAGGTCAAAAACAAGACAATGTCATTCAAAATGGAGGCTGTTTTGATTCCTCATGACGAATCAATGTTAAACAAGAAGCGCGTACGTACTCTGTCAGATCGATAAATCTTGGTACAGATCGATGATCCGAGAAGAGAGGGGAGAACCCATAGGCGTCAGGAGATCAAAATCACCAATCTAATGAAAGAATCAAAGTTGTGCCTGTTTCTTCAGATGTACAAAAAATCATCAATGGATCGAGCTCAGCAATCGATACGATCAATCCCGGACGACAAGCTATCAACGCGCGCACGGTGAGCTAGCGTCTGACGTCCTCATGGCCATGGCAACGTGCACTCTTTCGGGAGGGTGGTGGCGTTGAACCTCTCGTAGTCCGTGCAGTAGTTGTATATCATGCAGTTGTCGTGCACCCATTGCAGGTCGGACAGCGTCTTCTGGTCCAGGTCGAAGAGCTCGCTGGAGGCTGGCTCTTCGCCGCACCACGCCACGCCGGGCGACGGCTGGCACCAGGTGACGTTGTAGTTGCGGTAGTAGGAGACGAACGGCGCCTGCGACCAGTCGGTCTTGATGCGGCCGCCCTCCGTTGCCCAGTCCTCGGCGCTCCACAGGCTGCCGTACATGCGCATCGACTGCCACGTCAGGAACGGCACGCCCTGATCCTCATTGTTCTTGAAGTCTCGGACCGCCACGCCGTCCACCAGGATCCTGGCAAGCCGCCAGCACACATTTATTCAGTGTGTGTAGTAGACAAGGAGCAGCTAGCTTATACCGTTACATGTCTGTAGCTTGTAAGCTGAATAAAGTACTCCCTTCCTCCAAGCCTATTCAACCTACAAGACTAGATTCGGTGCACTGTAGTGTACTCCCTCCGTCTAAGTTTTTTGAATAGTCTAAGATGTATTTCATATTTTAATGTAAAATTAGTGTGATGTTCTTTTTATACCTTTAATAAATATTCATCTTACTTTATATTCTCTGCTACATACATACATTAAGTATAGTGCTTAGTGATAATAATTAAAGATAATTTAGTCATTTTCGGTATCTTCTTTGTCTATGTGTTGAGAAGAAATATGGCTTATAAATTTAGACGGAGGGAGAAGTATACTAGCTACTTACAGGATGTGCTTGGGGTTCCAGACGATGGAGTATGTGTGGTAGTCGGTGGTGGGGTCGAACCAGAGGCGGAACTGCTGCTCCCGGCCACCGATGCCTTCGGCGAATATGTTGGTGTGGAGCGTGTAAGGCTGGCCGGTGGCATTGCCGAGGAACTCGAGGTCAATCTCGTCGTGAATCTCCCACGGCCCTTCCGAGATCGTCTGCACGTAATCCACGTGTCAAAAGTCAACTCGAGACGTACACTGGCATGCATTGCAAGATGGCACGGACAGAAAGCTACTCTAGATCGGTACAGATGGCTGGAACAACATGGAACGTAGTAGCTGGAGATCTTACGTAGACGGTGCAGACCGTGCCGGCGGAGTCGCCCTCGACGAGCTTGATGTCGACGTCGATGCGGACGAAGAGGTAAGTGTCCTTTGACCGGAAGCACGAGCCCTGGGTCTGGTCGAGGGAGAGCGCGAGCGTCTCGGTGTTGCCGTCCATGAAGAAGTAGGTGTGGCTCGCTCCCCATACAAGCTCGATGTCCTGGTCCAGGGTCGCCGTGCCCAGACCGATGGCTAGGAGGAAGCCCAGGCACAGGAGCAGCAAGCTGCAAAGCTTTGGGCTAGAAGGCATTTGCGCCATGGCTACCCGGTAAGTGCAGTGTTTGAAAACTAGCCTTGTTGCTGAGCTAATGTGGAGGGGGTCAGAGATTTGTGTGTGTGAGTGTGCGTGTATATGTATAGCTAGCAAGGGTGGATGGAGAATGGAGACGAGGTGACAAGGAAAGGAAGGAAGAAGGGAGGAATTTGCGGAAGAGGGCGGCAAGGCAAGTGAGGAATCGAATGTCAGGCTGGCCGACGGGAGGGAAAAGAAAACCTCGATAGTTTGGGAATCCAAGCTTCCTAGCTAGCTACTCATGTACAAGTGTACTCATCCTATATATATTAAGCGTTTTGGAAACGCTGGTCGTCTCATCACGCTGTGCACATGCATGCACGAGAGTGAGATCAGACTGAGAGATCGAGCTCTTATTTGCAGAGTAGACGAAGAAGAGCTCAACTCAGATTTGTTTCTTGTCAAAGCAAGGGGAGCCATAGGTTAGGCTAGATCTCGGTAAACTGCTATATGCTGATCTACAACCATGCACACCTCAACTCAGATTTGCTACTTGTCAAAGAAATTAAGTCGAGTCGTCATAGTTTAATCGTCTCTGCTACTCGCTAAGCTGTATCTCAATATGCTACGTTAATTTGTTGATCTGGAACTGTTTGACTTTTTATGAGATGGTGCTCTCACGGCCGGCGAGTGGATTGGACGGCTGACTTGCAAGATCTAAGCAGTGCTCATCGTACGCGACGCCAAGTTAATCTCCCATTGGGCGGCATTGGGGAATGTACATCACTCGTTTAAAAAAACGCACTTAGAAGCTGTACAAACCGAATGCACTTTAGTAAGAACAACAAAACACAACGTTCAGCCTAGAGAAGCAACGTTACCGGCGTGTTAAGAAACTAGCATTGTCTAGCCATCCATGCAACCAATCTAGTAAGAACAAACAACCATTAGACACCGCAAAAGTCGATGAACAATGAACAAAAATGTCTCTCCTAGATTTAACAAAATACATCTCCCTGCTAGATTTATAACGAATTAATCTAAAGAATTTTTCTATAAACCCACCTCTCACTCTCGGAGAAGAAGAAGAAACCCCAGCAAGACTCGCATTAGGGGAATCGGTTTCCTAACGAGGTGAAGCTAAGCGTGCCACACGGTTTTTGAAGATACTGCGCGTCTTGGAGAGAGGAGACTTTTCATGATTTCCTATACTGCAGAGCCACCCCACGTGCCTCGCGATTCGCATATTTGAGCCGAGAAAGTGATGCAAACCGGCATGGCGTGCGATGCATAGGCAGCGGCATGCTCCGATTAACATCGGGTCCAGGACATGAAGGTGGAACCTGCAGAATTTTTTTTAATAATACATTTTTTATTCAAAATTTTAAAAATATACCACCGAATTTTTTTTCAGAAATATACTCCTATCGCCCGTCCAACGGGCGACAGGGGCCTAAATAGAAAAATACAGGCGGCAGGAGGCCGAGGCGGTGGCGTGGCCTCTGTCGCCGATCAATGGCGGCGATGTGAGCCGAACGGCGCTGTCGCCCGACGAACGGGTGACACTGAGTAAATCGATTGATGGTCGGGCGACAAGGGGAGCGCGGGCCCCTGTCGCCCGACCAAAGGGCGACAGGAGCGTTTACAAAAGGGCTTCGCCCGGGCACTGTAGCCATTACGCTCGGTTGATTTGAGAAAGAGAGAGGGGGGAAGAGGAAGAGGAAGAGGGGAAAGAGGAGAAGAGAGAAGAAGGAAGAGGAGGAGATTCTGCGCTACTGTTTGGAGGTAAATTTCTGTTGTTTACTTTTCTTAGCAGTAAATTATGATATGTTAGAAATAGTTTTAGATCTAGGGCACTGTAGCAGTAAATAGTGGTAGATTAGAAATAGTTTTAGATGTAGGTTACGTATAAATGTAGGGGATAAATGTAGGTAAATTGATAGGTTATGGATAGATCTAGGTAAATTGATAGGTTACGGATAGAGAATTTTAGGTAAATTGATTGGTCACAGCTAGTTCTAGTTTAGAAAATTTAGATATTTTTTACGGATAGGAGTATATCGGTATATATTAATGGAAATGTAGTTACGAATGTATTTTTTTTTAAGATATAAGTATATCGATACGAATGTATATATTGTTAGGAATGAATGTATATTTTTTTACAGATATAAGTACATCGATATGAATTATTAGGAATGTAGATGTTTTTTACGGTTAGATATATATTTTCGTAGTATGTAGGTAAAGTTATGTTATGTGACAGTATTTTGTACGGAAAACAATTAATTCGTGGGTGAATGAATGGATTCGCAGATATGGCAGAACGAGTTCCATTTAGAATCTATTATGGAGATGGGGTTATAATGCATGGTTTGGAGGATGCAGATCTTAGTAACATGCAGTATGTGGACAGAAGTTTGAGTAGAGTCGAGGAGCGCACATTTGCTTCCGTATTGAAATGGTTGTAGTATACTTTTCGGATGGAACAAGAGAAGTGCGAGTTGAAGGTATTTTGCCTATGTAGTATGCGAAACGACCCTATTTATTGGGAGCTAGTTGAGTTGAAGGGAACCTCATCGTGGAGATCATATGTGAGGGCGGCAAAGCAAAGGGGATGGAATCGGGTGCTTTTAGTGCGAGCATATGAGAGGGATGTTGCCCCCTAGCAGCGATTGGACGCCGGTGAGTGCGATCGACCTCAAAATGAGCTCGATTTGGTGACACGAAATTGGGGATCTAGCCATGAGCAACATGTTCAAGAATGCAACGATGACATCATTTGCCAAAGTGGTGAACAAGTTGAGTTTCGGAGGATGATGAAAATGTTGGCCAAGAAGCGCGGGGTGGTAGATGAAGGTGAGCAAATTGATGAAATACTGACTAGGATGGAAGAAGAAGACCGTGAGTACAACAGAGCAGAAGAGGAGGACGACGATGAGTCTGATGAGGAAGATGGAGGTACGGAGCCGCCTGTGCCAGCCGAGTAGAGCACGTAGCAATTTGATAGGCTGGTTGTCAATGAAAGCAACCACATGCCTTGGCAGTATACTGAGAATGAGGATAGGCTTAACAGTATATACCCGACAAAAGAGGCTGTGCAGGATGCCGTGAAAGATTGGGCTCTATCATTAAGGACTTTCAGGGTTAAGAAATCAACCCCAACCTGCTACGACGTGGTGTGTGAGATCCATAGGTGTCCGTGGAGAGTGCACGCGTACAAGCCCAAATGGGGCACCCATTGGCTATGTTCGAAGGTTGAGCAACATACATGTATGATCGACGAAGCGATGATGGCTCACGAAACACATCATCCGGGTATTTCGCGAACATCATGTACGCAGAGATAGTGGAGAACCTGAGTTTTGAGCCCCGTGCTATTATCCGAGCGATCGAGAACAGATATCAATACACAATTAGCTATGGGAAGGCGTGGAGGGCGAAACAGAAGGCATTAGAAATGAGGTTTGGGAAGTTTGAAGACTCGTACCATAACCTGCCCGCACTGCTCAATTGCATTCAGGGAAGAAATCCTGGGACCTACTATGATTATCAAGATTGTCCGTCAATCAAGTGGCTAACTAAAAGGCATCTGAGGAGAGTGTTCTTCGCATTCGGCGCTTGCATTAAGGCGTTCTATCACTGTCGTCCATTATTGTGCGTGGACGGCACATTCTTGACCGGGAAATACAGAGGGCAAATGCTGACAGCTGTGGGCGTCGATGGGAACAACCAGATTCTGCCTGTTGCCTTTGCCTTCGTAGAAAGCGAGAACTACGAGAGTTGGCTGTGGTTCCTACGAAACTTGAAGATCGGGGTGGTCAAAACTCATCAGGTTGTGCGTCTTTGCATAGATGACATCTTTGCCTTGCTTAGTGCTATCAACCACCGCAAGCAGGGAAGAGGAGCCATTCCGATAGCGACTTGCGAGTCGATGGTGCATGAGGCATTTGGGTGCAAACTTCTATAAGCAATTCGAAACAAGCAAGCGATGAATATGTTCAAAAGACTATGTAACTACAACCGGAGAGCAAGTTCGAACTCGTGGAAAAATCTTGATGACGACAAGGAAACACAAGGAGCGCGAACAACACTAGTGCGGTGGAACAGGAGCAAAGCGGTAGACCTCTTTTCCCCTTGCCAACAGAGGATGAGGCGACTAAGCGTAAATCGGAGGCAAAGGCCAATCAAATGTTTCTCGAAATTTGGATCAAGCACGAACCGAAGAGAAGTGGTCATGTTATATATATGACATACATGGTGCCGGATCTGATGTGATGACCACTAACTGCAAGTTTACAACCTGGGTAATGCGAGGATGAGATGTCTTCCTTGGTAGGAATTATCGAGAGAGTGTTGAGGGGTACAACCAAGTACTTTGTGGATAGGCATACAGCTGCTGACATAGTAATGAGAGATGAGAAGTTCTTGTACTCTTCGATGATCACTAAATACATGGATGAGAAGACTCAGAAGGCGGCCAAACACAGAGCTATCAAAGTTGGTGCACGGACACTGCGCTTCGAGGTGATCTGCAGGGATAAAGGAAGGCGTGGAACCAACCAGAGGGTTGTCACCCAGAAGTGCATCTTACAGACTAAGTGCAAATGCTCATGCAACAAGCCATACCTTTTGCATAGGCCATGTTCTCATGTCATAGCCGCATGTGCTTTATTTGGAATGCAACCTGGTACATACCTATCTGAATATTTTATGAAGGAAAGGGTGATGGTAACTTAGAGCGAAGAGCTTTATGGTTATGTGAAAGCATCTAGGTCCCGTGTGTCAAATAGTTTTGGTAATTAATGACAATCACGCGAAAGGGACTAACGCTATTTGCAGTGGTTAAGTTGAAAACAGGAAAAACTATCGTTCAAGGGACGTCGGATATTCACAAGCGCAAAAAGGAAGAAGTACGCGCAAAAGAATCTAAAGAAATGAAGGTATAAAAGCTTTAGTAGTGTTTTCTAATCTTTTCACCGATCTCGGAGTTGGGAAAAAGATCGGATTGTTAGGATAGTCGCCGTACTATTAAGAGGGACTTGATTTGGGTATTGAACTTTAAAAGTGCGCAAAATATGGCTCAAATAGTTCATTTATGCATTCATGCACTCGAAAGAAATTTCATTTTCTGAAAAACATACCGAGGCCGGCACTACCGCAAGTGTTGTGCGGTAGTACCGCAAGTGTGGCACTACCGGGTGATAGATGGCGGTAGCTAAATTCCAGAGGGCGAATTTTTGGTTTTGCTTTGGAACCCTAAGGCGGCACTCCGCATGGGTGGCGGTAGTATCAAGATTCAGCAGTACTACCGCGCCTTATACGTCGGTAGCTTTATTCCAGTAGAGTACCATTTTGATTGGCGGTGCGGTACTACGGACCCCTCGTGATAATACCGGTGTGGAGATTTCAGCAAGAAGCGACACGTGTCAGTGCATTAATGGCGCTGTCTAGCCGTTGGACCCCAGGTGCGGTACTACCGGCCCTTAGAGGGCGGTAGTACCGGCCATACTGTTTTTGCACGAATTCTTTTGAATAACGGCTAGTTTGAGTGGGTGGGGGTTATAAATACCCCTCACCGTGCTTGGGCACAGTTGGTGACTCCATTGAATACATTCTAAGCCCTAGCAACTCTCTCCACACTCTTGTGCATTCAATTCTTGTCTTTTGAGTTCTTGGAGAGAAAATTGAGTGCATTAAAAGCATTGCATTAGTTGAGCCATATTGTTTGCACTCTTGAGCTTCAAGCCCACGTCAAGTTTATTACTCTTGGAGGTTGCCGCCTCATAGACGGCTTGGAGGCGATCGAGATTGGTGATCTTCTCGAAGAAGGTTGTGAGAAGGCCCAATCGGTGTGAAGGCAAGGAGCTCGCCTACCCGGAGCGGGGAAGAGCTACCGATAGTGATCGGGGAAGGCTCAAGCGAGAGGAGCCGGCTTGAAGAAATTCAAGTCACCTCAACGTGGAGTAGGGGAGACCGGCAAGTCTCCGAGACCACGGGATAAATTCACTCGTCCATCATTTGTGGTTTGCTTGGTTTTACTCTTGTGCAATTCTAGCAATTTGATTCTCTTGTGCTACTTGCTTGGCTATTGATATACTTGTGTAGGGATATCATTTTTGTGATCACTAGAATTGTTAAGTATTAAATTTGCTAAAATTGTCCCTAGTTCTTAGAAATCATTAAACTTGAATTTTAGAAATAGAAAATTTAGAAAAGCCTATTCACCCCCCCTCTAGGCTCATCCTCGATCTTACATTATGGGGTTGTGGGTTCTTTCACCACAACTCCTAGTGTTGATGAAAGGTTATGGGTCCCTGATTTTGATGCGAGAAGAGGGAAAGCAGGGCGTCGAAAACAAGGCGTATAAGAAATGACATGGATGAGTCAGAAGCTGGCAAACGCGTGAAGAAATGCTCATTGTGCAACCAACGAGGACATACGTTCAAGAACTGCCAAGCACAAAACGAAGAAGACGAAGAAGGAGGTCACCCGATGATGGGGGAAGGATCGTCCTTTGCGAGGACTGTTGCACGACGTCATCGCACCGGATGACAAGCAGTTTGCATTATCATATGTCATATATCAAATTTATATTTCATCGATGTAACGTGTGTTGTATAAACTCTGTTCTGTACCTAGCTGTTGCGAGTGTTGTGTCTCGATAAATTGTTGCAACTGTTTCAGGATATTTTGTAATGAGCTTCTCCGTTTTTTATGTGCGTATTTGTTTCAATATATTGTTGTGATGCTTGTGTAGTTTTACGGACTCTTTTGTTTACATATGTATTTCGGTTCTAACTTCCATTTTTGTAAATTGCAGCTATGGCTCACCAGCAGGGAGATGACGAGTGGCCGTTCGAGTTGTTGGACCCGGTCGTTGACCGTGGTCACCGTGCCCGCTTCGCCCTTCTTTGTCCCGAGAGGAGGAGGGACCTGTGCGGTGGCGTCCTTCGACCTAGGCAGTAAGACAATCACGGACGATCGATCCGCGTTGGATCCCCAGGTAACATATCAGTATTTAAATTTGTAAACATATTTGTTCTAACACCATGACTAGTGCAGCACTGATATTAATGACATGTCTTTGTTTCTTAGGCTTCGCGCTTCAGGGTTGCTGCCCCTCGGCCGGATGGTGGAGCTCCTGGGACGCTGGTTCCCGTACGACCGATCGCAACTTCGTGCCGGGGCAATGCCCGGCCAGATCGCCCTTTCATAAGTGCTGCCCACGTTACGTAGATCGTTCGTGATTTTTTACGTAATTTTTGGGCAGTATCCGGTCGGCTCCGCGAGGCTACGAAAACCCCTAAGTGGCCACGATTTCTCAGATCAGAAGCTACAACGGGAAATAAAGTGGAGAACACTCTTCATTAAGACATAAAACTAGAATGCGAAAATAATGGTTACAACTTAACGTCTACTGAGTGCATCGAGGCCACTTCCCCTTCTCCCATGCCTCCGGTGGGGCTTCTCTGGCACGACGTGCCCTCTCTCGTTTCCTCTCTCTCTCTCGGCCTCCTTCTCCTCGGCTTCCTTTCGACGTGCCTCCTCGTCTTGGCGGCGTCACAGCTGCGCTTGAAGTTGCTCCCCGAGGTCCGCTTGCGGTTGGCTTCATCAAGTAGCCTTTGGTGCTCGGGGTTGATCTCCTCGTCATACCACTTCTCAAATTCACACGATGGCGAAGCATCGCATGAAACATAAATTAGCAATGTTTCATTCACAAATATTCGACACAAATATAATTGTTACCGATTCGATTCTTTAGACTCTTCTTGGTGGTCGAACTCAGAGTTGCAAAGACATCCAATACCTCCTCTTCCAAGTCGGAATTTCCCAAGAATAGACAAGCTGCAAGGATCTCCGCCTGAGCACATCGGTGGGACAACTCCGAAGGTCGAAGAGGTCTCGATCGCCATGTTCGCGGCAACTCAAGCACCTCCGCTTCTTCGCCTTCCCTTTCCCTTTCCCTTCACTGCGCCTCGGCATTTTTCTCTTCTTTTCTTCCTTCCTTTCTCCTTCGTTTCTTTGGTGGATGGATGGTGAAGAATTCGATTGAACATCTTGTGAGACCCGTTCGACGAACAGAACCTCCATGTGATTCTTGTGCTATTCCCTGGATCAATAGCTAGCACTCACATGTTTACAACAATTGGAAATCACAACCATACAATACCTTAATTAAGCGGAAGCGATTATACAAATAATATTACAACTCGAGAAATATAGCGACAAAAGAAGCAAGCCTTGTGGTTTACCCATCCAATCCGAACAATGACCGACTGCATAAACTTCAGATAGAATACGACAAAGAAAAATCCCGCAACTTACGATGGACAACTTCGAAGCTGCGCTAACTCAACCACCTACAATATAATTAGGCAAGGGTGAGTATTTTACATACTCAGCAAGACTTGAGCAAAACCTACAATACATGCAGGCCATTTCAAAGGAAAGGCTACTACAGTTAATTTGCATAAAGCGAATTTGAATTTGTAAACCAAGTTATTTACAAACGGAATTTAAAAGAGCAAGTTTAATTGATAGCAAATAAGTAAAGCATAAATAACACTCACCGTCCTCCACGACGTGAGCGACGAATCAAACCTTGCCATCGCATGGCATATATCCGATTCTTTGTCCCACAGGCACAACAAATGATTCAATACTTGCCCACAGGGTATAGCATTGGGTCATCGTAGGGTAAGCTAACTTGTAAAATAAACCCTTTTGAAAACAATAAAACATTTAACTCATGCAGAGTTCACCAAGACACCCATGACCGCAGTGCGGCTAATCAATTAGATTTAAACTCTGCAGAGGTGTACAAATGGACCCACAAGGAATGATCAACTCACCACGTCACCGTGGATCGCCATACAAGAGTATGCGAATGAGCGATCATACATAGTCATTAAATTCCTAGACAAGGCTTTACTGACCGGGACGTTAACCTCGCTCAAAGCAGAGACACTCACCCAAGCCGTGGATCCACATTTATCACACCCAACACCACGTCTCTGTCCATGGCAAGGCGTACACCGTTACCGCCAAAGCGATTACCCATCTGAATCGCATAGAAGCCCTCACAAGCAATCCGTGCACGGAATGCCTCCGCTAGCTCCGCCTACCAATGAGCAAAGCCATGTCTAAACAATTTAATAAGCTAAGGCTACCCCATTCTCACCCTTGTGGTTTGTACGGATTTTCTTGGATCAAGCTACACGATGTTCGGTCCTTAGTTGTGACACGGGCGACACTTCACCCTACACTACGTGCAATTCCTTTCTGCACAACCGGCTATTGCCAATAATCGCCCGCATCAAAGCATAGTTTCGTTTTGGGTTTTTAATCAAAATTACCCACCACCAACAATGCCATTTCCAAGGTTTTCAGGAAACAATGTTGCTTTAATCATGCACATTGCTGACTCTAAAGCATGGCTAAGCATGAATAATATGATCGCATATACCCATGATGACATTAAGTAATGCCTATCCTCAATCTATGGTTATCAATGTTCACAAGTTCATAATCATCAAAGGGGATTCACGAGACAACAGGTATAACTACCAAATCCGTAAGATAGCAATTTACATAAAGTAAACGCATGCATAAAACAATTTGATGCACAAAAGGAATATAAAATACTGGGATCAATATGGTCAAAGGATGCTTGCCTTGCTTAATCACTGCTTACGACGAAGACGAGGATTGCGGCTGATGAAGGCGATGACGGAATTAGAGGCGTCGAGTTCTACACGTCGATCAACGGAAATAAAGCAATAATAAACTTCATTAAGGGCAAAAAGAAAGTAGATAGAAAGAACAAATAAAACCCTTTACACGAAACAGGGATTGCTCTTTTATGAATTTATTAATCTTATTTTACGAATTCAAGACGCAAAGATTGTTTGGATTAATTGAATTAATCATTAGTTACAAAGTTCATTGATTTTACTATTCGCAATACGATTTCGAGTAACTTTGTTACTTATGGGTTTTGCTCTATTAGCATTCAGATTCGAAGCAAGATGAAATAAGGATATTTTCTTAGATTACGGTAGATTATATCTTAGTGATCATTTCTAAGCTATTCTTTACTAAATTCAGATTTAGATGAGCTGCTTTGCGAGTTAATGAAAAAGCTTAAATGATCTTATTATATTATGAATGATTAGTTCTTTATCTTTGATTGATTTCGCTTAGAATTAGTTTTACGCAGGATAGATCTACTGATTTAGGCTACTGACTTTATTTATGTGATATTTAAGAAGGTTCTGGTGATAAAAATATAATAGCTACTGATTTCTCATTTGTATTCAAAGTCCATTCATTCATATACGGACTAAAGTAATGTGGTTACTTAGGGTTATTCAGCTGTTAAGATTAATATGCAAAACATGATGGAGCATGGTTATTTCTTCATAATGAGGTGATTTATACTTTGTATAACCATCCTAGGCTGATTCCATAAATTTTAGGCTTTGACTGATACATTGTATTCATTGCTTAAAATGCTAATATGGTACTAAGGCTTGTATTACAGAAATCGAATTGAAAATGTGTAGCTAACAATTATCACTTAAGGTTATTTAACCTACAGGATGAATATGCGAACCTTAGCAAAATGAGATTATATTTTCCTAGCAGGTAGTACATACTTTGGAGAGTGCTACGGGTCAATTTCATAAGTTTTACGATTTAGATGAGATATTATATTCATTCTTGAAAAGGCTCAAGTGGCCTTTGTAAAGTTAACGATAATCGGAATCGGCAGGAAAGTGAAACAAAAGGATAACACTTAAGGGTTTTGAACTAGTAAGCATAATATGCAAATCTTAATGAAATATGATTATTTTTATAGAATATGATAATATAAACTTTGTACAATGCTACTAGACTAGTTTTACTGATTTCGGTGTTTAAACGAGTTATTTTATCTACTACTAAAGTAGTCTAAATGATCACAATGCGAATCCCTAAATCGGCCAACTTTAAATCTTAATTTCCAACTAACCTATACATGATTCTTGATTCATTTTTCAGGTATTAGTAGAGTATCATCCTAGAAATGTTATAAAGTTGGTTTGGCGCTATTTTAGCTTTAATTGCAATAGATTAACTATTTACTTATTGTTATAATTAACATTTCTTTTCATTAAGAGAATGCTAATTAAACCTTATCTTAAACATTGTTGCATACATGGATCCTTACTGTGTTTAGGGACTTATTCAAAGTGTTGTTACCATTTTATGAGTCATCATGCTATCATTTTGCTAATGGCCATAAAAGGTTTAATGAGGATTAACAACCAATTATACTAAACTTGGTTCTAAGGTTAAATATTTTTGCATACACGGATTTGTATTGTTTTCAAGAGACTAATACAAATTATTTCCTTATTTTATAAGCTTTTATGCTTTTGTTTCCATTAATGGCCATATGAAGTTTTACTAGTGATCACAAAGCAAATAGACTAAATCGAGTTGAACATTTAAATATGTTTGTATATTCAAGTTTACTAGGATTCCAGAGGCACATAAAAAGTTATTTAATGATTTTAGCATTTATATTTTTCATATGTACAACAATGTTCATAATAGTGAGTTCACATTCTTTTAAATTTAAGTAGTTGTTTCGCAATATAAAAATTCAATATTTTTGTATATTTGAATTCATTCTGATATTAACATCATATAAAATTTATATTATTATTTATTATCTTATTATTCACAGATTTGATATAAAGATCATATTAAGGACATAAACAAATTTAATTTAAATAATCTTTTTAAAGTTCAAAAATTCAATATTTTTGCATATTTAGATTCTCTCTGATTTTAGGTAAATATATAAATTTATTTCACTGGTTTCTAACTAAAAATGCAGAAGTTATTATTAATTGAATGTATTTCGGCTAGGAAATTAAATGAAAAATGAAGAATGCGCTTTCTTGAACTGAAAACGGCTTTTACCCCTTTGTGCTGGAGACTTGCTTCGGCTGACATGGGTGGCCCACCGATCAGAGACAGAGAGCAGAGCACGGCCTAGGGCGCGGCGGCGACGGCGCTCCGGCGGTCTTCCGGCGAGGGCGACGGCACCAGGAGGGAGAGCTGGACGAGGTGAGTCCGGAGGAGGAGTTGATTCGGCCGGAGAACTTCCAGGGAGTTGCGCCCACGAGGAGGGGCGGCGGCAATGGTGGGAGCTCATCGGAGAAGAAGAACAGGGCGACTTCGGCTTGAATCGGCAGCGGCTTGAGCATCCACGGGCCACCAGGAGTCCATTTCTGCGGTCGCTTCAACGGAAGAATCACCGGGGAGCTCCACCCTCGAGCATCGGTTTTGAAGAAGAAGAGCTCACGGCAGCAGCTCGATTCCGCATAAGAGAAGATGAGGATTTTTGAGGGCTTTTGATCACTAGGAGCTCTAGATGGTGTATCCGGAAGGAATTGGAAAATGAGCTGCTTATTCACTCGATTGGGTTTCGGCTTGGAGCTCTGGACCTCCATGGCAATGGCGGATTCAGGAAGGGATTCATGCGCTGGCTTGAGGAGAGTGAAGGGGAAGTGAGGGGAATGAAAACACTGCCTCACTGCGACCACAGGAGTGCAATATATGGCTGAGAGATTAGCAGACGAGCCAGCTCTGGTTGGGATTCCCTCGGATGGAAACTTCACTGGAAGCGACAAAAGGGCAGGTAGCTGCGGTATGGCGCGAGAGAGAGACTGAGGACGATCGTGGCAACGATCAAGCTCGCGATGAGGTGATGCTGATGCTGAGAACACGACCGATCGAAGAAGTGATTCACTGAACAAGCTCTCGGTCAAGCTGCGCTGTCTCGCTCGGGACTTCCTCTGCTCGGTCGCAAGCACAGGAAGGGGACGAAGCTGACAAGTGGGCCCGGGTCCAGCGACCAGTGAGTGAAGGTGAGTACAGGAATTTATTGGGCTGTGAAATGTGAGTAGAAAATTTACAAACTTTTTGACCATGGTCTTTGAACATATTTTGATGTCTGGTAAAATTATGAGATTAAAATGAGTTACCGAAAAATTACAAATATTCTGACAACAGTGATGGCTCCTAATTACTTATTTTGGATTCCTATTTTTCATTGAGATCAATTGAAGTCTATTATTTTTGAAATTTTGTTTTTCCAAAGGATTTGGTCTCAGAATGCTTCTGTAAATTTTTCAGCTCCAGATAAGATTTATAAATATTTTATAAATTCTGACGATGCATTGTTTTGATTCAAAAGTTATCTTTCTAATTTATCTCTTCATTTCTTTATGCATAAAATTTCAATTGCTGGCCAAAATGATTTACTTATATGCTCAGGGTTCTCATGGCAATTTTCTAAATTTTTACTTTTTATATTTTTGCCTTTTTCTCTTTTTCATTCTTTAATTCTCTTTATTTGATTTTTCATGCAATGCAAAAATCCAAGAACTCCAAATAAAAATCAATAATGCCAAGAAACTCAGAAAGAATAATATTCAAATTCAAATTATTGATTTTTATTTTATTAAAATTTTGGGATGTTACAAACACAATGCCGAATGAGTGCTTAAATAGAGGGAAAAGATTCTATCGCCATATGGTTGGGCGACAGGGATGCGTGTCGCCCAACCATTTATCGATTTATTTCCTGTCGCCATTTCATCGGGCGACAGGCTTGATCACTATTTGATCGAGCGACAGAGGTGCTGGGGGTGACGTGGCCTCCTGTCGCCCGTGTGTTTTTCTATTTAGGCCCCTGTCGCCCAACCAACGGGCGACAGGGGTATATTTCTGATTTTTTTCGGTGGTATATTTTTGTAATTTCGAATAAAAATGTATTATTAAAAAATTTCGGAACCTGCATGCGTCCGTGTGATGATGTAATTATCCTTTGTTCCGTAATATAAGTCTTTATTTTTAGAAAGCATGTTCCATAAGTTTATTGTGGAAAATAAAAATAGTTATTGTAATATTTTTACTGTATAACTCTACCTTGATACTGAAAAATAGATAACTAGTTATAGTATACTATTTAATAGGGGTATGTGGGATTCAATTACATTTTTTTCTTAAATTTAATACCTTCTTGGTTTGTATGTATTGTGAGTTTTTAGACTTATATTGCAAGAGGGAGGAATTATGTAATCTTTCGCACCGTGGTAATTGTTTTGAATTAGCAGCAGCACGTGCGTGCATGTTGGCTCTGTCATGACTCATGAGGTCTGTCAGTAGCAGATACTAGGTTGGTGCGTGCACGAATCGGAAAGCAAATTGAGCGGTGGAAAAAAACACATGCGAGCTTGTAACAAGAATGAGATATATATTAACGCCATCCAGTAAATCTCAACGATAAAAACTGGACACGCTTTGTGTTGTTTTAATCCATAAAATCTATCATTTGTAATTGTAGAACTTTAAATGTGACTTTTTCTTTACTTCTTAATGCATTAGTAGAGTTTCTACCCCTATTTCAAAAAAAAAAAAAATGATACGCGTGTTCTTGTTTATGAGCTGGGTGCGTCAAGTGTTTAAGTTATTCAAGTTGTCCTGAATAGCTAGTGGCCCGGTCTGTCAATTACTCTATCTTACATACTTAAGACCTACCACTTGCTGCAAAATTTGTTTGTCTTGACTTCCCACGATTTGTATGGTAGATAAAGCTGCGTTCTAGGATGAAGCAACTTACGGAACCGGTAAAAAGATGGCTTGCCAAACCAAAAGAAAACAAGTGGCAATATTCATTGGAGGCTGGGAGCAACGTATATTCAACTGTACGGTACATCACCAAAACTATTTCTTGCGTACCGTGTGATCATGTACACGACGTAGTTCAATTACTACTCCAGCTTTATCCAACAGTACTTTTGGTATTACAACGTACACTGTTCAACTCCGGCCCGGCTATAGTTTCTCGAGCTATCCGTACAACTGTACATGTACAGATGTACTCCGGTTAGGAGAAGCTAGCGAGTTTTAGCAGAGCGCGTATGCCTATTGCCTGCCCGTTGCGGCCGTTTGGTTGGGGCGGCGGCACGTTGCCCGGCAAAACGGCACATGCCGCCGAAGTAAGGGACTCAGCGGCCAGTTTTAACCAGCCAGATCAAAGTGTACGTAGGCCTCGTAGGCCAAGCCCAGAATAACACGTGTGCTGCTGTCCATGTTGGTGATTGGTGTGCGGCTAGTCCAGGCCAGCGATTGTGCCGCTGGACGGACGCGGTTTAGCCAAAATCAGCTGGACATCGTGTTTGTACCGTACTAATAGCAAAAATCACCGTAGCAACGTTGCTATACTGTACCAACAGATCCCACTCATTGATTCTTAGGATGAACGTCCTTAAGTTGCAGTCGCCAATTACGACGGCAGACGATCTCTCTAAAAACCTGCGAAAGTTTTGTCCCGCGTTCACAATGGCATAGGCGGGTGGGAAGTGGGAACTACCTCCTCTCACCAGCAGACCGCTAGGCCAATAGGCCATCCCTTTAACTCAGACTCTTACTCTTGTGACATTCTATACTTTGGACGTATATAGTGATATAGATGACAGCTGTCTGTAATAAATCTTTATATCATCTATAGATAGCACTAAAATAACTCATATAATAGATCGTCTATATAGGGCGTGTTTGGCACAGCTCCAGCTCCACCAAAATTCATAGATTCAGTGGAGCAGGGTATTTCTATCTCTAAAAATTTATGGAATTGAAGTTGTTGATACATTAAGAGTATTTAGGTAGGCCATCTTGTTTACATTTTACACTAAAAATATAAATTTAATTCATTTTATTTTAGCCTACAAGCTCCGATCTAATGTGGAGCTAAGATCCGGAGCTCTGCTAAATAGGACTATAGTTGTCTATAATGGTATCTCATCCAATTAATGGTCTGTCTATATAATAGTACACAAAATAGAAAGTTATCTATAAGACCGTGCATGGGGGATGACAAGTCTCGACAGTCAGCAGCGATCACCGGGACTCGGCTCGGGGTTGAGCAGCATGGGTCTTCGACCACGATCTAAGCCACGTGGTCCCCGCGTGACCTCGAGCTTGGGGAGCAGGGATTCAACTCCCGCGCGATCTCGACCTTGGCTTGAAGGCGTGCGCTTACTCGATAGTTACCAAGACCGAGAATCCCGGAGTTAAGGCGGACGTGGGCGTCAGATCCGTGACGGTTGCAGCACGTCCTCAATGCGCACAATGCACTACTCCGGGAATCTCTCCTGACCATTTCTGGTAACGGTCGGGAGGGGTATAAAATCCCCTGAAGCAGATCGGTGATGGAGAGGCAATCTAAGCAACAAAGCAATAGACGCCATTAGCATAGGATTCCCCAGAGCTCAGGCTAGAGAGCGAACACTTATACACAAGCATAGTAAATTCCTTGCCCCCGGGCAGGACTGGAGTAGAGCTATTACCTTCACATGGACTCGAATCAGTATAACTTTTTGTGTCTTGCTCGTTTCTCTCCACCCTCGACCAGCGAAGTAGTGAACGCATTTCTTTGGTAAGTGAAGCTCGTTTTGGGTCCTGTATACATAACTCACCTCTCTTCACTTCAGCGGTTAGACGATCCCGATAGTCGACACCGTCTGTTAAATAGTAGATAACAACCTTTTCTATCCTCTTTCCTTCATATCATCTAAAATCCTATGTGATATAGTTTTATAGACAACTGACATATATCATTGTACATACTCTTGGACCGTATTTGTAAAAGTGGAAGCAAGAATGGAATTCGCCACTCACCGGACGCCGATTTTATTCCTTCTCGTATGAAAGCACATGTGTAAAGATCTCTATGACGAAGGAGAGGTACTTGGAAAACTAAGGGCCTGTTTGTTTCAGTTAGGGATTATAGAAAGCAGCTTTTAAAAGCTGGAAGGTTAACAAACAGGCAGCTTTTAATTTGGATTGTAACAATCCGGAGTCCAGATTGTTAGAATCCCACAATCCACCTTGGAGGAGCTTTCCTCAGCTTTTTTTTGGTACAAAAGACCATAATACCCTTCCACCTTCCAGCAAAATTACCAACAATTGCCCCATTGTGTTCACACCAGCCCTTCCAAAGAAACCGAACAGCCCTCTCAGCAATATTTTGTGCTATTTAATTATGCATTTCCGTATTTTATAAATCAGCTACAAGTGTGAAAACATAAAAATAAGGCAACAAAACAGGCCGAGAGTACCACAGACTTTTGCCACGCAGAAACAACAATTCAAATACACTATAATCTGGGTTACCAAACAGTCATCAGTTTTTAACAATCCAACTTTTAAAATCTGCTTTCTATAATCCCTAGCTGAAATAAACAGGCCCTAAGTCCACATGAGTAGCTAACAGGAGAATCACAAGAGGTTGGAAAGAGGTGAATCCTCACGCACAAATATACGTGAGGAGTGTCCATATACTCACACAACGCATAATTTGAGCACAAGTTTTAGCGGAAAAAGATCAACACCGTACCAATAGCCAGTTGTAACCGGCTCGTGGCGCACACATAAGTCCTTTCCTAAATGTGGAAGAAAGCGCCGCCACCTGGACATTTGAACCGGCTTGGCTCAAAAAAATATTCGTGTTTTAGTTCTTTTTAAAATTATGAATAGGTCCTTCGCGATTTTCTGTGAGAGGAAGATTTTTTCTTCTAAAATCGTGTTTGGGTCCCTCACGCGCCATTTTGCGGAAAGAACCTCCCGTTAAATTCAAATCGCGAACAAACTCTTTTCTAATTTTTCAGGATAGCGGACAGGTCCAAAAATGTAACATTCAGGTCCTTACTCCTTACGTCTAGGTCCTTTCTCCGTTTTTCCCGGAAAAAATGTTTTCGTCACCAGAAATATGTGTGCGTCTCTATCTCTAGACTTTTTTCCCATCTCGATCTCTAATATTTTTTAAAACATATATTATTACTCGGTGAACGCGTAAAGTGTTAGACTCTACAAAAGAAGGTTGTCATCTCTAATAATTTTTCGCCCTTTTTTCCTATCTCGATCTCTAATATTTTTTAAAACATGTATTATTACTCGGTGAACGCGTAGAGTGTTAGACTCGGCGAAAGAAGGTTGTCGTCTCTAATAATTTTTCACTCTTTTTCCTCTAGACTTTTTTCCCGCCACGGTTTTCCAGCTCGGTCTCAAATATTTTCCAAATAATTCGTCGAAAGAGATATTTCTACAACTCTATCTCTATATTTTTTCCCATTTCACTCGTTATTTTGACGATTTAGGAAATAAAACGGCGCTGAAAAAAAAATTCCCTACGAAAAAACGACACGTGCGGCATATTACGCCGCGAAATTTTTTGTCTTCTTTCAGCTGTTTCGCTCATTATTTCGACGATTAAAAAAAAACGCCGCCGGGAAAAAGAAAAAAAAAATTCTACGGAAAAACAACACGCGTGACGTATTACGCCGCGAAAAATTTTCTAGTAAACCGAAACTAGGAACTCACGGGACTGTATCAATTATTCTTAGATCACAGAGTTGTCATCTTGATATAGATACGGTTTTTAAAATATAATTTCGACTAGTAACTTTTATTATAATATATTTATGAAAATACTTTTTAAGAGAAATCTACCGTATACTATTTATGTATTCAATTTAATGGTTTTCAAAATATAATTTCAACTAGTAACTTTTATTATAATATATTTATAAAATTATAATATTATAAAAGTACTTTTTAGACAAATCTACATGTATAATTTTCATGTATTCAATTTAAATATTTAAAAGATATTAACAATCAAAATTTTAAAATTTTGACTGCATTTAATGTTCCAAACGACATCTATATATGGCTTGAGAAGGTAAATCCAAAAAGCAAAAAGTGCTCCTACTAGAACATTTGTCCATCCAAACATTTTCCTCCGCATTTCGACATGCCTGACGCCACCTCGCTCGCGGCATACAGTTGGCATCCGTGTAGAATTCAATTCAATTCGGTGGTTGGGGCCAGGCGGCTGGCTTGCTGCTGAGCGATAGGAAGGTCGGTGCCCGACACTGCATTCCACAAATACATATTCAGCTGCACAACGCAAGGAAAGGAGCATAAGAAATCGTGTCCCCCGCTTCATCGTGTCTCCGCTTCTCTCCGAGGCTCGCGAGTCACGGCTAGCAACATGACTTGCATTCTGTTTTTTTTATGCTTTTAAGTTATTTCGAGGTATTAAAATTTACTTTAAGCTAGTACTAAAAAATGTTAAAAGTTTAAATGATGAAGATACTAAGCTTCAATATCTCTTGAAACCAAATTAATATAAATTTTGATACCTTTGATATGTAAATATACCCTGCTTTTGTTTACTCACCAAACGTACGTACGCTATCCTAGTATTCCACCCAACGCAGGCACAGGCCGGCACAAGCAGAGCCCCGCTGTCCTCCGCGCGTTGCCAGCCCACATGCATGCATTCCCGGAACCTGACACGAACATGCGCCTCGCCTCTGCAGTCATGCACTGTTCTTCCCTCGATCAATTCTTCAATTCTTTCCTTCTCCCAACCACCCGTCACGCTCGCACTTAACTCCTCCCCCGAAGTCTATATAGGCCTTGCGAGACGCACACCGATCGATCACCACACCACCATCGTCCCTTCCCTTCGTCACAACTCCATACAGGGTGCAAGCAAGACTTGCTCTTAAGCGATCGATGGCGACGGAAACGGCTTTTAGTACGAAGACTTGCGTGCTCGTGGGGCTCCTGGTCCTCTGCATCGTCGTGCGGATGGCGGCGGCGGTGGGGAGGATCGACGACGGGCTGGAGGTGACCTGGGGCGACGGCCGCGGGATCGAGCGTCTCGCCGGACGGCCAAGTCATCTCGCTGTCGCTCGACCACACCTCCGGCTCGGGCTTCCGTTCTAAGGACACGTACCTCTTCGCGCGCGTCGACCTGCAGATCAAGCTCGTCACTAACAACTCCGCCGGCACGGTCACCACATGCTACGTAAGCCCACAGTTCACATGTTTCAGGCCATGATCGATTCGAATCAATTAATGGAGTTCTAATCTTTGTCCGTGCGTGCAGTTCATATCGGAGGGGTCATGGGACGTCCACGACGAGGTCGACCTCGAGTTCCTCGGCAACCTGACTGGCCAGCCGTACACGCTCCACACCAACGTCTTCGCCAACGGCACCGGCGGCAAAGAGCAGCAGTTCCAACTCTGGTTCGACCCGACCACCGACTTCCACACCTACTCCATCGTCTGGACCTCCCAGCACATCCTGTAAGTATCGGCGTCGTCGCTTCACTGAATTATATTCACTCGCCCGTCATCCATGGATCTCGTGTCGAGCTGACAATTGAGACGCATGCCATTGTTTGATTGCGCGCAGTGTACGTGCTGGTGGACGGGACGCCGATCCGTGAGTTCAAGAACCACGCGGCCCAGGGCGTGCCTTACCCGTCGTCGCAGCCGATGCGCCTGTACGGGAGCCTGTGGGACGCGGAGGACTGGGCCACGCAGGGCGGCCGCGTCGCAGGCGCCGTTCGTCGCGCAGTACCGCAACTTCACCGCCGTGGGCGCGGCCGGGGGCGCCGGCGTGGGGTACGACCAGGAAATGGACGCGACGGCGCAGCAGGCCATGAAGTGGGCGCGCGACAACTACATGGTGTACGACTACTGCGCGGACAGCAAGCGGTTCCCGCAGGGCTACCCGCCCGAGTGCTACATGCCGTAGAGATTTGCTCGTCAATACTCGATGCACTTCGATTCGAAGTCGATTATACATAGAGCGTTAGGACAGGTTATACGTATACAAGTAGCATTGACCTCCATATATACTTGGTCTAAATTGATTCATTCGTTTATGTAAAAAGAATACATATGCATATGCTTGTACTAATTACTAGTTCATTCGACCGGACAATATTTATGAAAGCAATTGATTATACCTAAAACTCAGTCGTCCGAACATTGGTGTGTAGTCATGCATGGACGTGGTTGAAGTTGATGTCATATATGTCGACGTGCCACTTCTTTCTTTGGGGAACAGAGCAAGGAGTGCTTATTTGGTCTATGCAAACTTTGCAAATCGTACTGCTTACTCTCTCTTGTCATAAATAGTTATCATTTTAGATATCAAAAGGGTCTTCAAAACACAACTTTAAACACTTTCTATTATAATATATTTATAAAATCTAATAAAATTATAATATTACGAGGGAGTATTTTTTGAGACAAATCTACACAAGTGATTTTCATGTATCTAATTTGAATGTTTAAAAAGATATTGATGATAAAAACATTGAAATTTTGATTGCACATATGTCCGAAATGATAACTATTTGTGATTGAAGAGAGTATTTAGGAAACATGGTTGGAGTCCGTTAATTCATTGTGAATTTGATCCGCCTCCCTCTTACCTTTGCCGGTGCAATCTGATACGCGGAGGTAGGGTTAATCCCCAGGTTCTTGTTCGCCTAGATTAGCTCAAAACTCGATCAGTAGTGATTTTGTGTGCTGGTTATTTTATTTTGAAAGAAAATGGCAGGAGCTCTGCCTTGCATTAAAGAAGATTATTAGAGATACATCAAGGAGTTTGAAATAGACACTTCGTAACCGCTTATGAAATGAGGACAAAACAACAGAAATTGGCGGAAGACCTAAGGGATTTTGCGCCTATTCCGAACCCAAAGCATGACCCTTGGAGGGTCAACTTTTCAACCTGGAGAGCTTATGTCGGAATAGGAAACGCCTCAACCAAGCATAGATTTGTTGTGTGTACTGCCACCCTTCGACTGCGGATATCATCTACCGCGGCGCTAGCAACGAAGTTGACGGTTCTGTATTGATTACAGAAGATCCTGCTATTCCTCTCCTTCCAGAGGTTTCATGCTACATACATAAAGGTGCCGTCTGCCTATTTGCGATGCTGACGCCGAATCGTGGTACGGACCGATTGTCACCAAGCCGCAATGTCTAGCCGGACCAATGAAGGTTGGATGGTGATGAAGTTTATGTTCATATAGAGAAATACCTTTCTCCATACCTGCTTTGCGAACGGGCACAACAGGATGAGGTGTCTGGAAGACTCTGGCTCGAGTCCAGACATCGCGCAAAGAGTGCTATGCGGCCATCCTCTAAGAGTCAGTCTGTCAGCTGTGAGAATCCTATTCTGCAGGAATAGCCAGGCGAAGAATCTGCATTTTGCTTCGGCGTCGGCACGCCAAATCATCGTGCAATTAGGATCTGTCGTGGCGCCAATAAACTATGCCCTGTAAGCTGTCCCTGCCGAGTAGTCCCCCTGCTGCGTCCATTTCCAGGAGATACCGTCTTGCACATTCAGTAGCAGCTGAACCTGTCTGAGCGCCTGCCAGAGCTGCATGAACTCCTGGATCTGAGCGCTGAAGGAAATCCTCCGCAACGATTGCAACCAGTTCCTAGAAAGAAGCTCGTCCTTAACTGATCCTCCTGTTCTCCGGACTAATAATTTGGCACGATTTCCCGCGGCGACCTCCCACGGAGCTAATTGGAGTTTCAAAAATTTGCAGTTTCGCCATTCCCTAAGGTGATCTTTGTGCTCGCACGAAAAAAACTGCGATCAGACTCATCACAAGGAACTGCCATCCCTACCCATGGCCTGTTACCATCTGTCCAGACATACCTTCTTTTTCTGACGTCTATTCTGAAATTGTTTGGGTGGGCGAATCGTGGTTCTCATCAATTTCTTGTCCTCTCCATCGCTGCATCCTGAGCTCGGTTTGTAGAATGGTTGTTACTACATCATTGCATCGAGGAACAACAGTGTGCTAATTAAGGTGATGGGATCGGAATCTACGATTATACATAGTGTGTTAGGACAAGTTATACGTATACAAGTTATGCATATATTAAATTTAGAGTACCGAGCTCTTTACCTAAAACTCAGCCGTCCGGCTATTGGATCGTAGTCAGACATGGTTGAGTTGAGGTTGACGTTATATGTCGACGTGTCACTTCTTTCTCTGGGGAACAGAGCATGGAGTGCTTTGTTGGTCTATGCAAACTTTGCAAAGCGTATTGCTTATTTGGGAAACATGGATTTGAGTCAGTTAATCGATTGTTTCTTGCTACCGGAGCAATAAATAGTAGTAACTTTACGTGCATGCAATTCGTATGAGCTATGTTTCGCAAGCCGTTAGCTTGGTTACAGCATCAAAATGGACCAAACCACGTCAAATTGTATCAGCTGCCTAGTTCAACTGGCACGACCACTTTGATAGTCGGATGAAAACTCAACAGTCTGGATTGGGTAATGTTGTGGTTACAAAACCAAACAATGAAGTCAAGTACTTTGAGAATCTCAAAAGGGGGCCGTCGAAGCCTAACGAGTATTAGGGGAACGAGTAAAGATGACTCAATTTTACACATATAAAATATATATAGCTATATTTTTAGTGCTACAGGGTTGGTGGATTACACAGGTGCCTTCTAAAGTGGTGCAGTACAAAGGTATAACAGTTCTTTTGCCCCCACCGACACCCACGCGTTGCCCAATGCCAGCTCCTGTTAGATGGCGCATGGTCCATCCCGCCGTAAACTTGTTCTATTGGACTGGTAAAATCCCACGGTTGAGGGGGCAAGCGGTTAGATCTAATGGTTGTCAAACAAGGTCGTCCTTGCGTTGTGTCCTATGTGAAAAGCATTTGCTCGGTTGGTGAGAGACTGAGAGCGCATGACATGCGGCCCGTCCGTCTGCGTTTGAGCGCCTCTCGATACGGATGAGCATGGCGCTAAATGCAGTCATGTGTATATGTTTTTAGTTTGAACTTTGAAGGTTGTTTTTTTAGTGAATGCTAGGACTTCTGATCAATTTTCAAAAAAGAAATAAAAGTACTGTGATCGAGTAGAGAGTACAGGAGCATGCATGTTCAGAGGAAATGCAGGCTCTACTGGGTGCATATCAAAATATTTGTTTTAGACATTGTGATTCATCTGTGGAATCTTGTAGCACAGCAAACGTCCTGAAAAAGGTCACGAAGTTCTTCTAAGCTAATGAGAAGTGATGAGTAACAGGGGCGGGCCTATCGCTGAAGCCTCATGCCAGATCAGTTGTTTTCGGACTATTTAAACTAGTCTTTTGATCCTAGATCTTAGGTTATGGTTCAGATGATCCAAGGCATGACTCTATCGTGTTCTTTTAGAATACACACACAATACAGACATAAAATACTTCACTCTGCGGTAAAATGTAGCTCAATTAATTATTCAGGAACTCTCGTAGTATGTACTACGCAATCTGCCAATACGTGAAACCTTCCAGAAACAATGAACGTTTCAGTTCTAGCACACGTATCGTATGTTACAATTTTATGCACCCTTAGGATAGAGCCCAAGATCCACATAGCCACAATCAGGAGCGGGGCTAGTCTATGCCCATACCTCGGGCCGAACTATATCTCCTGGGTTAAGCTACGATTTTAGTGACTTTTTAACACATTTTTTGCAGAAACTTATCCTGACAAGTCTCGGGCCCAGGCCCGAGTGGTCTGAGATCTACCCTCGCCCCTAGCCACATTAATTAACACTAGGATGTCTGCTAATCTGCTAGTTAGTTGTCCCTTTAGTTACCTGTCAGTGCATTAACTTTTCCTACTATAGTATTTGCTCAAACTGGTGCTGTGTTCCAACGTTTCCTTTTCGTTAATGCATAACAGAGCTCCTGCTGTTTCTTAAAAGAAAACATTAGGATGCCATTTCGCCACCGACCTCACACATGACAAAACCGTGTACGTATGTAAAATATAGTGATCTGACCCGTAAAATCTGCACCATTAGGACTCCTAAAAAATCCTATTCAGCACCTCGTTCCAACGTCTACTCCACTTGCGTCCGTAGTCATATGTAATATACTCTGAAGCCAAGCCACTATGCATGGCGCAGCTCGCTCACTGGACATGTGACCAACACGTAAATCAAGTCAACTTCTTGCTTCTTTCCCCACCTCTGCTCACCTTTCGCTGTGTATCTTCCATCTTTTTCTAAGCCTAGGCCTTTAGTAGCCAGCCCATAATCCAAACTTGTTTACATCTTCCAATAACCTGAGACGTTGCTGAATTCGATGTAATCGATCTGGATTCGTGGACTTTGACCCTTGTAATCCTGCACCTTCACCTCAGTCTGCAACTGCATATGAACTTGACCGTGGCACACAGCAACACACTACGCTCACTTCACACCACCCGGCCAGGAGCCAAGCCATGGCACTGGCTAGGCGCTCCTCCTAGCCTGCCTATCGGCTTTTGCCTTGGTCGCTGACTAATGCTATATGGTTCGGACAGTTGATTTCCGATAAGGATTGGAAGACCCACGACGAGATCGACCTCGAGTTCCTGGGCAACGTCAGCGGGCAGCCGTACACCCTGCACACCAACATCTTTGCCAATGGCGAAGGCGGCAGGGAGGTGCAGTACCAGCTTTGGTTCGATCCTACTCAAGAGTCAAGACTTCCACACCTACTCCATCGTCTGGAACCCAGATGAGATCCTGTAATTAGCTCACTTGATTCAACGCTACTAGCTAGCTGTGTGTGTCCAAGATATCTGAGCACTTTGCCATGGCATGCATGTTGCTGAAAACATTGAGCTATATACATGTCACTTGTGAGTTTCAGGATCCTGGTCGACAACGTACATATCCGGCAATTCAAGAACCACTGGGACGCCGGCGTCCCCTTCCCGATCTACCAGCCGATGAGGCTGTACGGCTGCCTCTGGGACGCCGACGACCGGGCGACGGAGGGCGGGCGCATCAAGACCGACTGGTCGCAGGCGCCGTTCGTCGCCTACTTCCCGAACTACAGCGCCTACGGCTGCGTGCCGAGCGCGTACTCGTGGGTGTGCGGTCAGGCCCCGTCCGGCGGCGACTGGTTCGACGGGGGAGGAGTGGACGACACGAAGCAGCAGCAGCTGCTCAAGGAGGTGCAGGGCAAGTACATGATCTACAACAACTGCACTGACTCCAAGAGGTTCCCCGATGGCTACCCAAGGAGTACGTGGGATGCCTTAGGATAGAACCGATTCGGCTTGTGATCGAGAATGGTGTGAAATGTTTTGGTAATATGACTGTTTCATTCTTTTTCTTTTTTTTCTCGAGGAGGGAAAAACAAGAACAAAAGCGGAAGCATCACTGCGTTTCTGCAGTTCTGCACCCTCCGGTTTCATATATTCAGTTGCCATGCATGCCCGGGCAACGCAACGCTACTAGTGTATCCGGAATCGCGAGCAATAGTACTCCACTACTCCGGTGGCTGCACGGAGGACGAGCGGGGACAGTGCACCGAGGAACAGCAGGGAGTTTAATTTGCTCATGGGGAAGGGCGGCAACAAGTTGCAGAATTGCAGGTGGATTGGGATAGGATGACCAGGAGGCAGTCTGAAACTTTGGGTGTTTTGGTTTGAAACAGAAGCGAAGCCAAGATTAAAAGGAGGATGGCTTAAAGGATTAAGCTAAATTAAGATAAATATATTAAACAGTTTGTGTTGTGTTCTCGTAGATTCGAGTGTTAGTACTATTACTTTATTATTTAAGAAATACTTGTACAACGTTTGCTTGTCAAACTTTTAGAAATTTATGAACAAGTTAACACTAATCAATCAAACAAATCAGCTATTATCTTAATTCAACCAATTGACATAGTTGCAAATGATAAAAAAATTATATATCAGAAGAAGGGCTTACATTATCTATTTGTTGTTATGGTTAACCCACTCAATCGGTTAGGCACTCGCAACCTCATGCTGAGTCTCCTTTCCTACCTTCTCATCATCACTGCTGTGGGTTGCCAGTTGCTATATGCCTCCCTTGATGGCTCCCCGGTATCACTCGACACCCTTACCATGATCTCGTAATTGCCGACTCCCCGTGATGCGTATCAAGCACCCCTAACTTGGTGAGCTACCATATTCTCTCAAAGGAAAGGTGTCGAGCACCCCTAACTTGGTGAGCTACCATATTCTAGGTTTCAACTCTAGTTTTGTAAGCACTAAATGAAGTTACCAATTGCCAAATTGAGTCTTCAACAAATAGCGGCCCACTAATCCAAACAGCCCATGAAGCAACTCACCACCTAGTGAAGCTTGTTCTTCCTCCAACCACGCCCGAGCATGTGTGTATTTGTTACTGCTATGTCAAAAATTGAGCATCAATACTAAAGAGAGTATTTAGGGTCCAATGACTAGAGAGTGGACTCCAGCCTAACAAAGCCCTCTTGTTGGCTACTCCCCTGGTATGAGAGACCGCCTCGCGCGAATGAGTTAGTCCAACACTAATGTTGTGTTTACGAGAGATGGGCCAATTCATTCCATTTCTCAAAGTGAGTTAGACTCAGAGGCTTTACATAATGCCCTCGGGTTTTGCCTGAGTGAGACAGAACCTGTCCCGACGACTTTGCAGGTTGGCCTATCAGGTTGACATTGTGTTTATAAGAGATAGGTCAATTCATTCCATTTCTCAAACTAAAGAAGTTAGATTAAGAGGCTTTACGTAATACCCTCGGCTTTTGCCTGAGTGAGATAGCGCCTGACCTAACGACTTTGTAGGTTGTCCTATCAGACTAAAATTGTTTGTTCGTAAACAGTTTAGATAAGTGGCATGTGTCCAGCACGGGCCCCGGGTGTAGTGCACATATCGGGTGTTTCGCGCTTCGTGGCAGCGGCACCCAGGTCGGCAGCTGCGGCCACGTGGCTGGGAGGCTTTCCCATGAAGATGGTGCGACCGTCCGGGTGCAACGCGTAGCAAATGGCTTGGTCGGACGCGAACGCCGCGAGTGGACCCGCTTCAGTCCAGGACCACAGCGTCTGCCGAGATGATTCCGGTCATAGACGAAATTTTAAATAAAAAAATTAAAAAATCAAATTGCTAAAGTAATTTTGAAAATTTTAGCAAATTTTACTCAAATCTCGGTAATTTTAACCGGATTTTGACTTTTTTGGACCGTATTTGGGTTAAGAGGTCCTCTTAAGAATATCATCTTTCATGGTTTTTTTTTTGAAAAAACCGAATTTTTGAGATGTTTTATAAAAATAAAAGAAACATTGTCAGATTTTTATAAAAATGCACATCCTGCTCTGAAAAATTTATGATACCATCTTTAGCGATCCAGGATCATAGAAAAAATATTTCTAAAATAATTGAACTTCATTTGTTATGTTTGAAAAATAAAAAACAGAAGGGACATAAATGAGACAGTAACAATGTCAGAATTTTACAAATTTGCTCGAGTGTGATCATGATCCAAAAATTTAAGGAGACCCTTAAGAATGGTCTCAGCACCCTTTTCTAAAAGTTTAAAGAATTTTAAACATTTTTGATTGCTCGATCAAACTTATGAGCAATACATGCACTCAATTAGGCTTTTATCAGGATAGTCGCACTGCCAGAATTTTTGAAAATTTCTCAAGCTTAATCATCATCTAAAAATTTTATGGAATTATTAATGATATGTCAAGACTATCTAAAAAAATTTCAAATTTTTTTAACATGGTTTAAACTATTTTTCACTTGGTTGAGATTTGATGAGATTTTGACATTTTGGCCAAAATATGAAATTTTGGATTTTAATTAAATATATTCCAAAAATGAAATTTGAAAGGTTGCCTCCAGGTCGGCGTTGGAATCAAAATCGTCCTCGCTAACCCTGTAGATGATGTACCTCCTTTCCTAGTCGTCCTCGCTAACCATGTAAATATGCAGCTGCTTCCACTGCTGTGCTGGCCGCTTCGCCACCCAGTCGGAGAAGTGACCCGACGACAACGACCCCTTTGACATAGCTCGAGGTGTTTCGATCGAAATACAACGTCGTCGGATCACCTCGATCTGAGACGCCCTCCTGTCCAGCTCATCCCACTGCGTTCTCTGCGAATGGGAAGATGGCGGCGGAGGTAGCCTGTCAGCGATGGCTTCGGCTGCCCCTCTCCCAAGGCAACGGCATGTAGTGGAGGACCCCCTCAGCGGTGGCTCTATGGCTCCTTGTCAGGACCCACTCAATGCTAGATCAAATCAACTGATCTCTAGGCAAAACCTAAGGAAACAAAATGGAAAAATGGAACGACGGGCTAGGTTACTACACTAGGAACTAGTTTACTTAAGACATAAGTTGGAGAATCATTCTTGATTCCATTTTGACATAAGGGTTCACGCTTATAGCCGTAGTTTCTTAGATTGCAGTAATAGCAAAAGTAACAGTAAAACAGGAATTAACATCTACAGTGCCACACAATAATTTGTACTATGGTTTGTAGCTGTGCGATTTTACTTAAGATTTCTTAGCATTCAATCAGAGCCGTCAATTCCTTCCCAAGTGAAATCACTAAACCGTTGGCCCTTACTGTCGACTTCTCCTCAACACCCAACTCTGAATTCTAAACACAAAACTCTGAACTTCTTCTTCCTCTTTGCAATTGCTTAGGTCCGGAAAATTGCCCCCGAGTTGACTTGTTTCTTGCTCTCAAGGAACAAATTCAAGAAAGGTACTCTATATGAATGTTGAATCTTCCCACGTCGCATAAGCAAGAGTCAAGGTTTGAAATTTTGTTTTCAGATGACATCTCAGAGGTGACCAAAATACAAAAACAAAATTTTAAATCTAGTTTTTGTCCACTAAGAAAACCGAAATTTTGGCCGGAATTCCCGAAATCTCAGTGAGAATTGCCAAGATTTCGGTGAATTTGCATCAAGCGAAAAATGGCTCAAATGACGTAGAAAATTTTTGAAATTTTTTTGGATGTTTCTGACATATCGACGGTGTCGACGATCGGGATCGTCAACCGCAAGAAAAGAGGTAGGGGTCAGAGAGTTTATGGGACCCGAGCTGCGTTTTGCTCGAACGAAGGAAGAAAATCGATCGCGGTGATGGTCGGAGCAAGGCGACAACGAGCACGAGACAAGAGTTTATACTGGTTCGAGCCCCTGTGAAGGTAATAGCTCTACTCCAGTCACCTTGCGGTGGTGATTCTTGTTATATGGGTGCACAGAGCAGTGTTTACAACTCAAGACAGTAATGGTGATTCCTAGCTCGAGCTGCCGTGTGTGCTGTGTTGTCTTCGCTATCCCCAGGAGCCTGCGCATCCTTGGTCTTTATACTCCTTCTGTACGCAACGGTCGGGAGATATCCCCGGGAGGGGGCCTTCACGCACGTTGAGAACTGGCGGCAACTGCCCCGGACTTGTCGCACACTCCTATGTCATCCCCACGACCCGTTTTCTGGTAACTTCCGGTCAAATGCTAGATCCGAAATCCCAGGGCGGACCGAGGCTTCGAACGAGATCCCGCCCGAGCTTGAGGTCGAGCTCGGGTCCACAGCGCTCTAGGCCGAGCGCTCCAGTATGCACCCAGGTCGTGGTCGGGGCCTTCCGAGCTTGGGGGCTCCGTTGACCGCACGCCAGCCGGTCAAGGAGTTCCCAGCCCTCGTCAGCTAGCCCCCGAGGCTCTAGGTCGGAGGGAACCCTCAGGACGACCTCGAGCCTTATTCTCGAGATGGAGAAAACCTTCGTAGGTCTAAACTCCTTGGTCGAGGTCGGGCAGAGACCACAAAGCAAGCCTTTGGCCTCGACACTGGCGACCTTCGGACTTTTCGATGTTGGTACGGATGTGAGCGGTTGGCGTGCACTGGCGGTGTTTCGACTCGAGCCTTAATTGCGCCGTCACATCACGGTTGTACGTCTTTTAAGCGCCATGGACTGGGCTTTGGGCGTTACGGTTCTTAAGACCCGGCAGACCCCCGATCAAAAAGCTTCCGCCCTTGCGCCCTTTGTCTTCTAGCCTCCTCTCCCGAGCAAGGCCCCTTCCGTTCGCTCCCTCGACCAAGCGCTCTACAGCGCCATGACCAAGCTTGGAAGGAGCACCCTGTCGTCCGCGAGGATGAAGGAGCTCGAGGCCCTGGGGATAGTGGACCCGGTGACATGGCGGTTGCCGGGCGGCGAGACCGAACCTCGCCCCAGGGATGATGAGATCGTCTGCACCGAGCATTACGCTCTCCTTGGCCTGCGGACGCCGGAGAGCGAGTTCGTGGCGGACGTCCTTTCTAGCTGCGAAATAGAGCTCATCAATCTGGCACCGAATTCCGTCCTTACGCTCGCCATCTTTTCCCATTTGTGCGAGGGATTCCTGGGAATCCTTCCCACCCCCTCGCTGTTCTTCTGCTACTACTCCCTCTTCCGCTCCGGGAAGGACCCTGTGGTCGGATGTCTGTACTTCCGACTTCGGACCGGGCTCAAATGGCTCTTCCCGAAGTGCGCCGCCCGGGACTCACTTGGCCCCTGGCCCGAGCGGTGGTTTTATCTGAAGAAAGGGAGCTCGAGCTCGACGTCTGAGGACCCTCGTCACGAGAAGAAGGAGACCCCGAGCCCGAAGATCTGGAGGTTGACGAGGAGGCCATTGCTGCCATACATATCTGCGCCACCGTGGCCTCACAGGCGAGCAATCGCCATCGACTTCTTATGAAGGGTGTCCCTCTACGGAGGAGGAGCACCCGTTCTTCGAGATCATGGCGCGACGACCCCACTCGTGAAGGTTCGACAGCAAGGCCTCCGCCCTTGGAACTTCCGCGAAATCCATCTTCCGGCCTTTCTTGCGGCCCATGTTCTTGCGGACCGAAGAATCCGGATCTCCGCGGGATGTTGAAATGTTCGGGAAGCTGGCGCATGGATACACCCTCGACGATCCGGTCCCGAAGAACGTACTTCGCCGGAAGGCTGAGGCAAGCCGTCCCGACCTTGCCCTTGATCTTGTTTTTAGCGAAGGTCCCTCTGACCCCGCAAGTTCTCGGGACCATCGAGTCGCTCGTCTGACCGGAGGATGCTCATTGCCGTGGGGCAAACTCAGAAAGGGAGGAAGAGGCCCCCTCACCACGACAAGCCGTCGGGGAGGTGAAGAGGCCGCATGTTGAGTGGGGAACCGCGCCACGGTAAGGACCCTACGGTCGAGCCCCGAGCCTGAGTTCATGTGCCTTGCAGTTTGACGAGATCTTCCTAGTTCTGCGAAGAAGAGGCGGCGGCGGCCGCCAGTCTTGGTACCCCGGCCACAGGGCTTGAGCGGGCCCTTGCATGCTGGCGAAGGCGATGCGGAGCCGGCTCGGGCCTCGAGATCCCAGGTCGCGAGGACGCGCAAGCGAGGCGCCCCCTCAGCATCGGGGCAACAAGACCTTCGACGACCCTCGGCGAGACGGAGACTGGTGACCCAGGTAAATTCTTTGCATCCCGGGCTGCGCCGCCCCTTTCGCATCTTTTTGGCTTAGTGTATGCTTTTGATCGCAGACCGTGAGCACCCGAGCTCGAAATTTGCCCGTTTTGACGATGGCTATTGTCCAGGGCGAGTCCGAGTCCGAGGAGGAGGATACGTTTGAGTTGGTCCCGCGTCGCCTTTCGCGCCCAACGCGGACTCCGTCGGGGTCGTCGAGCCTGGTTCCGGTCGGCGAGTTCGACCAGGCCCTCGATGATTCGGACGATGGCGAGCTCCAGCCCGCAACCAGCGCGGATTTTGACACCGGCGAGGCTCATGATGCGGCCGCCGTTGTCGACTCTCCCGGCTCCACCGCGAGGGAGGATGCCCGAGGCCGTGGCGCGCGCGGCGACACCCGAGCTCCCCGACCACGGCCGCCCGAGCACCGAGGTCGCGATTCCTCCGACCACCGAAGGTGACCAGCCGCAGGGCTCCGCGGACCCTTGAGCGCGGCTGGCACAGCACCGAGGCCATGATACCCGGCCGTGGAGGTCGAGAATCTGTGGCAGACCGACCGCCCCCCTCAGAGCCGGAGGCGGGTGGGGCCCCGATCGTGAAGGTGGGACGATCTTGCCGTCGCGCCTTCCACGGTTGTTGTGGCCGAACCCCCGGAGGAGGTGACGACGACTAGGCCGCCCTAGGCGGTAACTTCGAGATCCCGACCGAGCGCGCCGGTGGTGGTCGGGTCGACCTTGACACCGTGCGCCGCCGATCGACGAGGAGGAAGAGATCCCCGCAATCGTGTCGGCGACGCGAGGAGTTTACCCGCATACGCCTGGAAGGCCATCTCCGCAAGGTAAGGGTCTTCCTGCGCATTTCGTAGCTGGTAGCCTGTGTTCCTTATTCCCTCATTTTGGGCCTCCCTACTCGTCGTGAAGGTGATCGACCATGCCACCCAAGGGCTACAAGGCCTTCAGGAGCATGCGTCGTCTTTGAAGGGCCTTCGGGACTTAATAGAGGTGCGGAGGTTGAGCGCGACAAGCTTATCCGGACCATTGAGGTCGAGCAAGGAGAGCTCGAGCAGAAGGCCCAGGAGATTGACGATTTGCGCCAGACGATGAGGGCACAAGAAGTAGCCCATGCGGCGAGCTCGAGCCAGGAGCCAGGGCCTCGAACGCGACCATGGTTATCCGGCCGTCGAGCAAGAGCGCGACGGTCGGCCAAGGCGCTCAAGGTCGAGCGGGCCAAAGTTGAAGCCACGGAGAAGGCTGCTGCAGAGCGGGCGCCTCTCCGGCCGAAGCGCCCCCGACCTCGAGGCTAAGATCACGGAACTCAAGAGAAGCTCGGCCGCACCAACAAAGGCGATCGAGCAAGCGAGCCAAGGTCGAGGCACTGGAGAAGGCCGCCGCGGACCGGTCTTCCTCGGCGAAAGCGTCCCCCGAGCTCGAGGCCAAGGTCTCGGAGCTTGAAGGGAGGCTTGAGTGTGCCAAAAGGGCGGCGACGAGCATGATGACCCAGCTCCAAGACGAACGGCGCCGAGCTTCGGATGCCTCCACGGTGGCCCTCCAGAACCAGAGTGAGCTATCGGCCCTGAGGACCAAAGTCGCCGAGCTCGAGCAAGAGAAGCTCGCCCGCGAGATGGCCGACTGTAAAAAAACTTTAAAAAGCAAGGGATGTACTAACAGAGTGGTTAGTTTTGGTGTACAAAGAAACCTCGTCCTGTTGTGGACCCGTGGTTTGGGGATACTTTGAAGCCTTTCTTGCTTTGCTTGTTAGCCGTTCCGTGCTTTCTAGGTCGTCGCCGATAGGGTAGCCTTACCCGGCCCGTTGGGTCCGAGGTCGAGCAACGCGTGCCTCGGGCACAAGACTTAAATATGGACGAGAGGCCACGACACGCAAAGTGGAGGAACAATTCGCAGAAGGTAGAAGGGCACAAGCGGACATCGTTAAGTAGGTTAGTGCTCGAGCGGCTCGCGACCATGCATATCGCTCAACAGCTAAAGCGGCGAGGTTCTCAGCTCGAGCCCGGGCACAGGGAAGAGCTAGATTGCGAAGAGGTTCGGCTTACGTTTAGCTCGTCCGCTGGGGGTGAACGTCAAACCTGCGTCACTTAGACTAGGAGCAAATGCGCTTGCGCACAAAGGTCGTGTTCGAAAAAAACAAACGAGGAACCGTCGAAAAAGAAATAGCAGCAACATAAGTGGAAGTAGACATAAAAAGGGTAAAATGAAAGACCAGCTTTATTGAAATGTGAGGCATAGAGTTTACACATAAAACTTCCGAAGCTGATCTATATTCCACGAGCTAGAGAGCTCTCTGCCATCGGGCATCGCTAGCCGGTAAGCCCCCGTGCGATCTGTTGAAACAACTCTATAGGGGCCCTCCCACCGTGGGGATAACTTGTTGGTGCTGGACGAGCTCTGAATCCGCCTCAGGGCTAGGTCCCCAACAAGGAGCTTCCTAGGTCGTACCGACCGAGACGCATGTCTGCGAAGAGCTTGCAGGTAGTGCGTTGATCGTAGCAGTGCACGGCATCTTACTTCTTCTGCGAGGGTGAGGTCGAGAGACCGTTCGTGCTCGAAGTCGACTTGGTCGACCAAAGTCGACCTGGCAGAGCCAGCGTGACCTCGGGAGGCGGGGCGGCCGGCAGATCGAACACGAGCTGGAAGGGTGTGGACCCTGTGGCTCGGCTTGTTGTGGTACGAATAGACCATAGGACGGTGGGAAGTTCGTCCACCCAGGCCTTGCCGTATCGATCGAGCTCATCTGCGACTCGTTTCTTGACGCCCTGGACGATTTGCCCGTTGGCGCGTTCCGCTGCTCCGTTGCTCTGGGGGTGAGCCACCGAAGCGAAGCAGATTTTGATGCCGAGATCCTCGCAAAACTCCTGGAACAACTCGCTGGTAAACTGAGTACCGTTGTCAGTGATAATTTTGCATAGAACCTCGTACCTGGTGACCACAAACAAGCGGAAGAAATGAACTGCCGCCCGAGCAGTTATGGTCGAGACCGGTTCAGCCTCTATCCACTTGGTGAAGGTGTCGACAGCGACGAACAGAAACTTCTTCCCCCCGGTTGCTTGAGGAAAAGGACCGAGGATGTCCAGCCCCCAGGTCGAGAAGGGCCACGCGAGCGGGATGGTGCGGAAGCGCGAGGCGGGTTGATGCGACTTCGGGCGTGGAATTGGCGAGCTCGGCGGTGCGGACGATATCACGAGCATCTGGCGCCGAGGGCCAATAGTAACCCATGCGGAAGGCCTTCCGACCATTGTCTGTCTGAAGAGTGTGCCCCACAGAGGCCTGAGTGAATGTCATGCAGCAGGTACTTACCCTCCTCCGTGGAGATGCACCGTGTCAGGACGCCGAAAACATTGCGTCTGTAGAGCTCTCCCTCGACAAGCGTGTATAGGCCCGCCCGGCGCTTGATCCGGCTCCTCCGCAGGTCGGGTGTGTGTCGCCCGAGCAAGGAAATTGTGTATGGCCTCGGCCCAGGAGGGGGTACCTTCGACCATGGCGAGCGCGACCTCGTGGTCGGAGATTGACGGGGCCGCCAGCGTCTCCAGGATGACGTCGGGTGGGACGTCGTCGTCGGAGGAGCCGAGCTTGGAGAGGCAGTCCGCGCTGGAGTTGTCCTTCCTGGGGATGTGCTTGAGCTCCAAGTTCTGGAACCACTTCTCCATCTTGCGTGCCTCGGCGAGGTACTTAGCCATCGAGTCTCCCGAGCACTGGTAGTCCTTGTTGAACTGGTTGATGACGAGCTGGGAGTCGCCCTTCACGACCAGTCGGCGTACGCCCAAGGCCTTGCAAGCTCGTAAGCCGGCCAAGAGGGCTTCGTACTCCGCCACATTGTTGGTCGCTGGGAAGCCAAAACGAATTACGTACCTCAATTTGTCGCCGCGCGGGGTGAGGATAAGGATCCCAGCCCCCGAGCGCTTGAAGGACCTCGAGCCGTCGAAGAACATGACCCAGGGCTTCTCCTCTTCGACCTGAAGCTCGGGAGCGGGCTGCGACGTCTGCTCGACCACGAAGTCGGCGAGCACTTGCGACTTGATGGTCGTGCGCGCTACGACCTGGACGTCGAACGCCGCCAGTTCCATGGCCCACTTGGCGATTCGTCCGCCACCCTCCGGGTTCCTCAGGATGTCCCCGAGCGGGAAGCTGCTTGGGACGACCACGGAGTGCGCCTGAAAGTAGTGCCGGAGCTTGCGCGAAGCCATGAGGAGAGCGTATAACAGCTTCTGTACCTGCGGGTAGCGCTCCTTCGGGCCGTGCAAGACCTCGCTGACATAATAAATGGGGTCTTCTTTGAGACCCCGTTCGCCACCAGGCGGCACTAACAAAGATGGGGGTGGCGCGAGATATAGTTGTAACTTCTCACCGGGTTGTGGCGTTATGGGGAGGGTGGGGACGACAGGTATGCCTTCAGGTCGTCGAAGGATCGCTGGGCCTCTGGAGTCCACTCGAAGCCCCCGTGCTTGCGTAAGGTTTGGAAGAATGGGAGTCCGTGCTCTCCGAGCATCGAGATGAACCTGCTGAGGGCGGCCATGCGGCCAGTGAGGCTTTGCACCTGCTTGATCGAGGTCGGGGGTGCCATCTTCTCGATCGCCTCGATCTTTTCCGGGTTTGGACCAACCCCCGAGCCCCCGATCATATAGCCGAGCACCTTACCGGACGCCGCGCCGAACACGCACTTCTCGGGGTTGAGCTTGATCTTGCGCTTGTTCAGGTTGGCGAAGGTCTCCTCGAGATCCCAAACGTGGTCGCCCTCGGCGGGGCTTTTGATGATGATGTCGTCCACGTAGACCTCAAGGTTCCGCCCGATCTGGGGCTCGAAAGTCTTGGTCATCAGCCGTTGAAATGTGGCCCCTGCATTGCGCAGACCAAATGACATGGTCGTATAGCAATAAGTGCCGAACGGCGTGATGAAGGAAGTCTTGCTCTCGTCGTCGACCGCCAGCTTGATCTGGTGGTATCCCGAGTAAGCATCCAAGAAGCTAAGCATCTTGGCATTCGCGGTGGAGTCCACGATCTGGTCGATGCGCGGAAGCGGAAAGTTGTCCTTCGGGCAAGCCGAGTTCAACCCCGTATGGTCGACGCACATTCTCCACTTTCCTCCCTTCTTCTGCACGATGACCGGGTTGGCCAGCCACTCGGAGTAGTTAATCTCACGAATGAAGTCGGCCTTCAAGAGCTTGTCAAGGTTCTCCTTGATGACTGCGACCTTCTCCGGGGAGAAGCGTCGCAGCTTCTGGCGTACAGGTCGAGAGCCGAACCCCACCTGCAATTTGTGCTCGATCACCTCCCTCGGGACGCCAGGCATGTCCGCGGGCTCCCAAGCAAATATGCCTTTGTTGGCGAGAAGGAAAGTGACGAGCTCGAGTTCCTATTTGGAACTCAGCTCGGCCGAGACGTGGACGCACCTGGTCGGGTCACTCTCATCGAGCGGCACGGCCTTCGTTTCCCACTAAATTTGGATTGCCGCCTTCTGGCGGGCGTTCTTCGTCGTCGCCTCCGGACCGCGCTGGGGCAGCATGCCGGCGAGGGCCAAGGCCTTGGTCTCGCAGCCATGCGCCGCTTGTAGGTCGCCTCGCACGGTGATGACACCGTTGGGACCAGGCAGCTTCATGCACCGATGGCCATAATGGTTGGCCGCCATGAACTTGACCAAGGCTGGCCGTCCGAGGATGGCGTTGTACGGGAGGTCACCCTCGACCACCTCGAAGGTGATCAGCTCGGTACGAAAGTTGTCAGAGCCGCCGAAGGTGACGGGCAAGACAACCTGCCCCAAGGGGGTGGTCGAGCTCCCGGGGACTATCCCGAAGAATGGTATGGTGATGCTCTTGACCTTCGACCGGGGAATCTGCATCCGGTCGAGCGCTCCTGCCTGCAGCAAGTTAAGAGAGCTGCCGCCATCGACCATGACGCGACCGACCGCGGTATTGCTGATGGTCGGGGTCACGACCAAGGCGGTCTTTAGGTCTCGAGCCATACCTGGGAGAGCATCCTCTGGAGAGAAGGCGATGGTTGCCCCAGCCCACTTGCAGGGTTGTTCGACGGGCTTCCCAGTGGCGACCTGGTAGATGGTCCGTGCGGCGGCCTTGACCTCGCGCCTGGACTGATAGGCCGACGAGCCACCGAAGATGACATCAATCCGGCGCTCGCCTTGCTGGAACTCCAAGTCGAGGTCGTCGTGCTCCGTGCCGGTATTAACTCGGTCGGGCTGGTCGTCATCCTTCGGGAGCACCGGCATCTCTCCCCGCCCATCATAGAAAGCGTCCAGCTTATTCTGCCAGGCCCTGCAGGCCCGCAGGTCGTGGCCGGCCGCCCTGTGGAATAGGCAGAACTTTGATTCGTCATATCCCGCGCGTCCCTCGGCCCCTGCGCCGAAGCATCGATGCCGGGGCCGCACGTTAGCCCTCCTGGCTGGGCCGGTTCTTCGCTGGTGTGGTCGGGGTCAACCTTGACGAGGCTTTGAGTCCTCCCGAGCCTGGCCTCGGACCTCGAGGACCTCACGCTGGCCATCCGCCGAGACGATTACCCGCGGTAGCCCTCCGCCACCTCTGCGATCGCGCTTTCGCTTCTTGGTGGTGGTGCCTTGGTCGGCGCCCCTGGAGTTGGACGGGCCGGCCTCTGTTTGGTTCAGACCAAGCTTACCTTGGTCGTAGTCGCGTTTCCAGCGGACGGCATCGTCCGCGTCCGCGTACCGCTCCGCCATGTGGAAAAATTTGTTGACGCTGAGCCTTGAGGTGATCTCCAGGTCTTCGGTGAGACGTCGATCACGGACCCCGAACTTGAAGGCCTTGATGACGGCCTCGTCAGAAATGCTCGGGATCAGGTTCCTTGTGCGGATGAATCGCCGCACGAAGTCGCGCAGTGGTTCGTTCTTCCCCTGGATGACACGATCCAGGTCCTTCTCCCTGCCCGGCCGCTCGTAGCAACTCTGGAAGTTGGAGCGTAGGGCGCTCTGGATCTGGCGCCACGACCTGAAGGAGCCTGGCTTCTGATTAAAAAGCCAGGTCCTAGCGGCCCCGTCCAGGATGGTCGGGAGGTAGTTCGCCATCACGAGCTCGTCCCCTCCGGCCGCCAGGATAGCGGTCGAATAGATGGACAGGAACTCGTCAGGATTCTTGGTCCCGTCGAAGCGCTCGATCAGCGCGGGCTTGAACCGAAGTAGCCACGCGACGCGACGAAGACCGTCGAGTACGCCATCGTACCAGAGGCGGGACAGCACGCCGGTCATGGTCATCGCCGACGAGATCCTCTTCTTTGCCAGACTCGAGTCGAGGTCGCCCGGCCCGACCTCCGGCTGGAACGACCATGGCGCCGAGCACGGGAATCACCTGGTTAGTAACACAGCGGTCTTGGACCTGCGGCGCTGGGCGGAATGTCCCAGAGAGGTCCGCAGAACTGCTTGCCGATCGACTTCGGGCGGCTTGGCTCAGCTGGTCTGGTTGGCGCGGTGCCGTGGGGACGCCGGCGTCTGCGTCAAAGCCTCGCCCGAACCCGTTGTTCGGGGCTAACCTAACGCGGAGAGGTGTACGACGCGTCTGACGGCGCGACGTGTTGTTATTACTTATCTGGGAGCGGGTCCCCGAGTGCTGACTTCGATCTTGCGGAGCCTTGACCTCGGTCGCAGCCCGGTCGAGTTCTTCGGCCAGGGCTCAGCCAAAGAGCTCCGACCTCGCCCTATCGGGGTTGGCCATGACCGGCGATAAGCGAGGCGCTCCCAGAGGAGGGAGCACTGGCGGCTCAGAAGACGTGCTGGCTTTCTCCTGGGCCTCCCGCCGGAGAGCTGTTATGGCTTGGTTGATGGCAACCTGCACCATACGGCGAGCGTCTTCCGGGGTCTGCGGATCACGGTCATCCGCATCTCCCTCGGCGCCTTGACCGTCCGCCACCAGAACGTGCTGCTCGAGCGGCGGCGGTGAGGGTGTGAACAGGGACACGGAATCGGAGTCCGTACCCGAGGAAAATCCGTCGATGAAGGGCGCCATGCTCCTGGAGTCTTGGTGTCGTTCCTGCGAAAGAGCAAAACAATCGGGCCCCACGGTGGGCGCCAGCTGTCGACGATCGGGATCGTCAACCGCAAGAAAAGAGGTAGGGGTCAGAGAGTTTATGGGACCCGAGCTGCGTTTTGCTCGAACGAAGGAAGAAAATCGATCGCGGTGATGGTCGGAGCAAGGCGACAACGAGCACGAGACAAGAGTTTATACTGGTTCGAGCCCCTGTGAAGGTAATAGCTCTACTCCAGTCGCCTTGCGGCGGTGATTCTTGTTATATGGGTGCACAGAGCAGTGTTTACAACTCAAGACAGTAATGGTGATTCCTAGCTCGAGCTGCCATGTGTGCTGTGTTGTCTTCGCTATCCCCGGGAGCCTGCGCATCCTTGGTCTTTATACTCCTTCATGCATAGCGGTCGGGGAGATATCCCCGGGAGGGGGCCTTCACGCACGTTGAGAACTGGCGGCAACTGCCCCGGACTTGTCGCGCACTCCTGTGTCATCCCCACGACCCGTTCTCTGGTAACTTCCGGTCAAATGCTAGATCCGAAATCCCAGGGCGGACCGAGGCTTCGAACGAGATCCCGCTCGAGCTTGAGGTCGGCAGGTCGAGCTTCGAGTCCTGGCGCTAGGCCGAAGCGCCCAAGATGCACCTGTGTCGTGGTCGGGGCCTTCCGAGCTTGGGGGCTCCGTTGACCGCACGCCAGCCGGTTAAGGAGTTCCCAGCCCTCGTCAGATGGTATTCTCATAAAAATTTTAGATGATTATAAGGTCTAAGAAATTTTTAAAAATTTGAATATTTATACTTTCGTGATAAAACACTGATCAACAAGATTGAACCGAATGAAAAATAGAACAAACCATGCTAGAACAATATAATTTTTTTTCATGGGTATGATGCATCACTAATATTCTCATAAAATTTTTAGATGATGATTAAGCTTCATAAATTTTTAAAATTTTGAACAATGCTACTGTCCTAATAAAAGCTTTAACAACAAAATTCAACCAAATGAAAATTTGTTCAAACTAATTATAAAATTTGGAAAAAAAATTAGATGTTCCTGATGTATCATTAATGTTTCTATAAAATTTTAATATGAAAATCAAGCTTCAAGAATTTTTAAAATTTCTGATAGTGCTACATCCTGATAAAAGCCTGATGATCAAAAAAATTTACAAAAGAGTTCTAAGGAAGTGATTAAGATCTTATTAAAATTTTGAATCATGATCACATTTCAGTAAATTTATAAAACTCTTACAAGGGCACTATACAATTTATGTTCTTTCTGTTTTTTGATTTTTGAAATAAAACAAATGAAGTTCAATGCTAACATAAATTTGATTAGCAAACAGAAAAATAAAATTTATGAAAATTTTATATAATGTTATTGAGGCAGTTATTAAGCTCTCATAAAAATTTTACATCATGATCACACTCGAGAAAATTTATAAAATTCTTACAAGGTTATTGTCCCAATTATGTTCATTCCTTTTTTGATTTTTTAATGATAAAAAATTAAGTTAAATTATTTTTAATTTTTGTATGATTCTACACTACTAAATATAGTACCATAAATTTTTTAGATCGTGATCAAGCTTTTATAATTCTATAAAAATCTAACAGTGTTCTTGCCAAAATTTTAAAATGTCTCAAAATTTTGGTTTTTCAATAAATTTTTCTTAAGGGTTATTGGACCAAATCCAGTCAAATCAGGCTATAAAAAGGTTAAAAACTGGTCAAAAAACCTGAGATTTAGTGAAATCTCACTGAAATTTCTAAGATTATTGTAGCAATACAAATTTTTTACTTAGCTAGGGTTTTTTGAACCTTGGCAGGAGCCAAATTCATCCATTGTATCAACCATTTAGTAACATGGATCCCTCTTCTAGGAATTATCCTCTGATCTAGTACAACAACTGGTTTTGTTTTGATCTAACCATTTTCACTTATAAGTGGTATCCTGTTATCGGTACTGCATGTTTCCCCATATATTTCTTTAATTGACTTACATAGAATACTAGATGAATGTTTGTACTAACAGGTAATTTCAGTCTATATGCCACCTTTCCCACCTTTTCCATTACTCTAAAAGGGCCATAAAACTTGGATCCAAGTAGACCCTCTCAATCAAAAAGCTTTTTGCCAGTATGGTTGTAACTTTAGGTATACCATGTGTCCAATTTGTAGTACCCTCTCAGATCTAAATGTCTATCTGCATAGTGTTTAATCCTTTCTTGTGATAGTTGTAAATTCTGCTTAATCTTATGGACCATCTCTTTTTTTTGATGTAAAGAAACCCTGGCTTCTTCAGAAATATTGCAAGGAATTGAAAACTCTTCAATTTGGGGAGGTGGATAACCATACAAAGCTTGAAATGGGGTGAGCTGCAGAGAAGTGTGATAGGTGGAATTATACCACTATTCTGCCAATGGTAACCAAATAAACCATTCCTTGGGTTTTTGAAATACCATACTTCGAAGATATGATTCCAAGCACTAATTCACTCTTTCTGTTTTCCTATCACTTGATGGGTGGTAGGTTGTGCTCAACCTCAATGAAATATTCATTGCTTTGAACACCTCAAAGAAAAATTTGCTGGTAAAAACCCTGTTTCGATCAGTGACAATAGCAATTGAAAGTCCGTATAGTTTCATTATGTTGTTATACATAAATAATTTAACTACTTGCTCTACAGTATAAGAATGAGATAAGCCAATGAAATGTGCATACTTGGTGAATCTGTCAACTACTACCAATATCAGATTTAGGTAAACCTTCAATGAAATCCATTGTTATGTAAATCCAAACCACGTTAGGTACCCTTAAAGGATCTAGTAATCCAGGAATATGAACGTGTTCTACCTTGGTAACTTGGCAAATAGGACATTCGTTCACTAATTGTTCAACATTTCTTTTAAACTTTGGCCAATAAAATAGCTTCTTGATTATGTGATGTGTAGCCCTTATACCAGAGTGATCCCCAAAACTTGATGCATGAAAGTTAAGCATATTCCTTTGTCTAATATCATTTTTGTCTTCTACATAAATTCGGCCCTTGTACCTTAGCAGTCTAGCATCTAATGAACACTTACTGTTATTGCCTAAAATCTGTGCCTCCTACAACAAGTTTCGACTATATTCATCCCCAATGTAATTGTCTTTTATTTCCACAATCCACTCATGTATAACAACAATCATTGCTTGAAAAGAATCTTCCACATGCTCACCATGCATATCCCTTCTCAATAGTGCATCAACTGCCATGTTGTCCTTTCCTCTTTTTTATTCCACTTGGTAATCGAATTCTAGTAACTTGAGCAATAACTTGTGTTGAATATCCTCAGTGTGTCTTTGGGAGGTGATGTATTTTAGGCTTTTCTAATCTGTTCTTATAATCAACTTTCCATCTAAAAAGTAATGTCTCCACCTTTTCAATGCCTCCAATATAGCCATAGCTTCTTTGTCATATATAGATTGAGCTGCTGATTTAGTTCCCAAAACTTGCTATAGAAAGCAATTGGTTGCCCACCCTGCATGAGCACACCTCCAATACGCCACAAGCATTAGTTTTTATGATAAATGGCTTGGAGAAATCAGGTAAGGCAAGAACCAGACAACTGGTTATAACTTGTTTAAGAGTTTCAAAAGACTGTGTCCGATCATCCCATTTCCTAATATCCTTCTTCAACATATCAAATAATGGTCTACATAACAATCCATATGCTCTCACAAACCATCTATAATATCCAATCAATTCCAGGTATCCTCTAAGTTGAGTAATATTGCTCGGTTTCAGCCATTTAAGGATGTCTACAATCTACTTATGGTTAGTAGATACTCCCTTCCCACTAATGGTATGGCCCAAATACTCTAACTCGGATGTTGCAAAAACACACTTATTGGCCTTCACTTTAAGTTGGTGATCTCTGAGAATAGCCAAGGTCATTGTCAAATGTTTCTTATGCTCCTATCGACTTTTGCTGTATATGAGTATGTCATCAAAGAATACTAAGATAAATTTCCTCAAGTACTTGACAAATATGGAGTTCATTAAAGACTAAAAAGTAGCCGACACATTTGATAATCCAAAAGGTATTACTAAATATTCATAATGCCCTAGATGTGTCCTAAATGTTGTCTTATGTACATCAACCATATTCATCCTGATCTGGTGATAACTTGGTCTCAAGTCCAGTTTTGTAAAAATTGTTGCTCCATGAAGTTCATCAAGCAAATCTCCAATCACTGGCATTGGAAATTTATTCCTTATGTTCATGGAGTTCAATTGCCTTTAATCCACACAGCCTCCAAGATCCATCCTCTCTCAGATTTCATCATTCTCTTGCAATTGTTTAATGATGTCTTCCATAGCATCCTTTTGGCAATGAGGGATCTTGTAAGGCCTCAGATTTCGAGGCTCGGCACCACTTTTCAGTGTAAAACATGATCACCAATCCTTTTTGGTGGCAGTCCTTTTGGTTTCTAACAAGACCTTAGAGAATTCCTGTAGTATTCACTCAATATCAGCTGGAATAACCTGGTTTGCCTTAGATTCCTCCTGTACTCTGTTGCATTTGAAGTACACATCCCATCACTCCTTTGGAAATCATCTTCTCTAGTTTGTCAACACTAATGCTACAATTTGGAGGTGGTCTGATATAGTGTATGAAATTCAGTACCTTGCCTCCCTTACATAGTGATAAGCTTCTTTGCTTCAAATTTAACCTGATTGGGTTGTGCTCAAATATCCAATCAGTACCAAGTATAATGTCATAGTTTTTAAGTAGTAGCAGCTTAAAGGAACTTATAAAATTCACCCCCTGAACTACATACTTCAGATTATCTTCTTGAGCATCTGAATGGAGCTCTCCCCCTCCAGCTATAGCCACTTTCTTAATAAGTCCATACTTGAGGGGACAATTAGCTCTAATGGCCAACTCATAGTCAATAAATGATTTAGTATTGCTACTATACACTAATGCCACCGCTTTAATGTCTCCAATATTAGTAATTAAAGCAAAGGTAGAAATTCCGAAAGTCCCTTTTGCTACCTGATGTGAAATTTGCATCAACAACTTCTGATCATTGGGTTGTACACAATTCTCTAGGCTACTAGGTGTTATAGCATATTTTGTATCCTGTGTTGGGTCCTTATCATCAACAATAATTTCCTCTTCTTCTTCGCCTCTCATTAGTAATGCATGAAGAGCTCTTTTAACCTTGCATTTGTGGGTGGGGTTCTAGGGCTCTTTACGGTACCAACAAAGATTTCTATCCTTCTCTTCAATCTTCCCTTAAACTGCATTGTTGGAGTTCTTTTGAGTAATTGTTTTGCCTCCCATTGGGTTAAACTTGTTACTGCTGCCACCAAATTTGCCTCTATTATAATTTCCCAGCGACTGATTCCTCTTAGCTGTGACTGCCTTCTCATAAACTCTTGCATACCAATACCCTTCCATCAAACCTTGAGATATTTGACCACTCACGTCATGTTTTATGTCCCCTTTGAGCCCTCCTATAAAACAGCTCAACAGAAATTTTTCTTGCAGATAAGGATGGTCTCTCTTCACTAATTCCACACACTCTTCAAAATTTCCTATATAGTTTGAGATAGAGGATTGTTGCTTGATGTTTTGCAAAGCCTCCACTGCATCATGAGCATTTACCTCTGAGAACTGATCACCTAACATAGCATACCATTGAGGCAAGTCATTGAATATCTAGGAATTCCCACTCCTTTGAACCAAGATGTAGCCCGGCCAATTAAATGGGCAGTTGCTAAATTAACCCATTGATCAAAAGGAATTCCAAAAATCTCATAAAATTTTTCACAACGCCTAAGGCGGTTCATCACATCCTCTCCCTCAAATAACAGAATCTCCAATCTGGACCTTTGATCACTACTTCAGCAAAATGGTTGCTATGATTGACACCTCCCATGGCTTGGTATGTTTGTGCATCAAAGAATTGTACACCAGGATTTTGAGCTCCATTTCCATAAGCGCTCCATGTCCCTCCTACCTATGGCCTCATGGACCCATTCACTTCACTCCTAAATGGTTGTTTTTTTAGCAGGAAGGCAACAGGGGAAACCCCTGCCAAAATTTTATTAAAGAACGAACTGGGAAACAAATAGGGACAGGGAAGAGAAACCGACTGGTGAGACTCCAGCCGAACAAAACGAGAAGAGAACTGAACGAAACCAACCTACAACTAAACAAAAATGAAACACTAAGCAAGCCTAGAGGCCCAAGCTACCAAACTAGATCTACAGGAGGAATTAAGTCTAAAAGATTGTAAGTGGATTTCATCAAGAAACCACTCTTTCCAAACACGAAAGTTAGGAGGCCTGGATCTAAAAATAAAGTCATTCTGAATTTCCAAATCCCCCAAGACGCAATCATGAAAATATCCATGAAGAAATGGTCTTCATTAGCTCGGTAGGCAACATCAATCTTCTGAAGGAAAGTAGCATCTTGATCCCAGAAGATGTTCAAAGCATTCCAGCAATCAATGCTGAAAAAACAAGTAAAGAAGAGATGATCTTTCTTTGCTACAATGGGCCTTTCTGAAAATCCCTCTATGATTTTTAATTTACAAAATCTGGTGCCTCAAGTTGAGGGTTTAGACTGGCTGGTCTCTCCCTTCTCTAATCAAGAGATTGACAAGGTTGTTTCCCAACTCCGTCCTGACAGTGCCCCTGGTCCCGATGGTTTTAATGGTCAATTATACAAGAAGTGCTGACACATAATCAAGGATAACTTCTATAGGCTGTGTCCTGATTTTCAGGAAGGGATTGCGTCCATTTCTGAAATCAACCAATCTTTCATTGTTCTCATTCTCAAGACCAGCAATCCTGAATCTCCTAGCGATTTCAGACCTATATCTTTACTTAATACGAGTGTCAAGATTATAACTAAGCTTCTTGCTTCAAGGCTTAATTTTGTAATCAATTCAGTGGTGCATAAGAATCAATACGGTTTTATTAAAGGGAGATCTATTCAAGACTGTTTGGCCTGGACTTTTGAACATATTTACTTATGCTAGAGCTCCAAAGAAAAAATTGTCATTATTAAGCTCGATTTTGCTAAAGCTTTTGATACGATTGAGCACAATGCCATCATTAGCATGTTTCAAGCTTTAGGTTTCCCAGATAAATGGCTCTCCTGGATTACCCAAATTTTAAATTCCGCTTCAACTGCTATCTTGTTGAACGGGGTCCCTGGCAATTTCTTTAAGTGCAAGAGAGGGGTTAGACAAGGGGACCCTATTTCCCCACTCCTTTTTGCGGTGGCTGCTGATTTGCTTCAGCACATTCTCAATATAGCTATGCACATGGGTATTCTTTCTCTTCCTTTGGATCTGGCCTCTAATGCTGAATTCCCGGTGATTCAATATGCTGATGATACCATTATCTTCATCAAAGGATCTCAGAAGGAGCTCTTTAAGCTGAAGTGTTTATTGCAATCGTTTGCAGCAGCTACTGGTCTTAAAATCAACTATAGCAAAACTAGTATGCTTCTAATAAATATCCTGGATAGTGATCTGGAGATTCTGGCTAATACCTTTGGTTGTAAAAAGGAGAATTTCCCTTTCACTTACTTGGGGCTTCCTATGGGCTGCTCTAGGCCGCACATAAAGGATTTCGAAAGCTTGGTGAATAGGATTAACAAAAGGACTGTTTCTTTCTCTTCCTTGCTCTCTTATTGCTCTCTTACGGCGGCAGGCTTCAATTAGTCAACTCAGTATTATCCTCCATGGCTACCTTCACTATGTGCACTTTACGGATTCCTTTAGCAGTTATCAATAGAATTGACAGAGTTAGGAAAATCTGTCTCTGGGGCAAAAATGACATTAATGGTAGAAGCAAATCTCTGGTTAACTGGCAAAAGGTGTGCATGCCTAAAGATAAAGGTGACTTGGGTGTTATTAACTTGAGACATCATAATATATCCCTTCTGCTTAAATTCTTACACAAGTTTTTTAACAAGCAAGATATTCCTTGGGTTAACCTGGTCTGGTCTTCCTATTATCCAGACCATATCCCTCGGATTGCTTCTCGGAAGGGTTCATTCTGGTGGAAAGATGTATTAACCCGTCTTGGTCTTTTTAAAGGGATAGCCTGTTGTCGCATTGGAAGGGGTGATACTGCCCTCTTTTGGGATGATGTCTGGAATGATTTGCATATGAGATCCAAATATCAGCATTTAGTCTCTTTTGCCAAGGACGATAAGATTAGTGCTGCCTCCTTTTTTGATCATCCTGGCATTTCTAGGTACTTTCACTTACCTTTGTCAGATCAAGCATTCAGTGAGCTTCAAGATATGCTAAGAAATACCTCTTCTCTCAGATTGACAAATGATACCAAGGATACATGACTTTATAAATGGAATTCTAAGGTTTATGCTTTCAGCAAGTTCTATAAGTTAACCTTTAGTAATCTCACTACTCCGAGTACTATTCTTTGGATTTGGAAAGCCAAATGTTCCCTCAAGATCAAGATTTTCGCCCGGCTAATGTGTTTGGATCGTCTCAACACAAAGAATCTTCTTAAGAGGAAGAACTGTCCCATTCAAGGAAATAACTTCACCTAAATGGTTGTTGAAAAGCTTCTGATCCACCAACATTCATGCGACAAGTAGTTGGAGCAATAAAAGGTTTGACTAAAGGAGTATAAATTGCATTCACATCAGGAATCACAGTATTGTGTTCTATCACGAACTGTATACCATTTCCTTCTTTGGCCATCATGGTCTCATTTTGACCAAAAACTGGAAGAGTTACTGATGGATTCGTTACCTGGATATCAGCAAGTGCTTGACTAAGACTCCAGTTTCAACCCCTGTAGCAACACTAGCACCCAATCCATCCTACAACCCCTTTTCTGTGTTTTGCGTTCTTGATAGCTCCTTCATTTCCGCAAACTCTATTTTCAGATCCTTCAATTCAGCCAGATCCTCCTTAATGATGGAGATTTCCGCCCTGACCTCCACATATTCCTCTTTCCCGACCATAGATTCTTGCGATCTAGTTGTAACCACCATAAACTTCAAAAATTCCCCACTCGATCTTGAGGGATTTTTCCAGTAGAAGGCTACCGGCAGAAGGTTGCAAACCTCAAAATCTCCTAATTCCCGTCAACTTTAGGGATTTTACGGCAACAATACTCAAATCGCCACCAACCTTCACTGATTTGAAACAACTCTCCGAGGATTGGGAAGGCTCTGATACCCTTGTCAGGGCCCACTCAACGCTAGATCAAATCAACTAATCTCTGAGCAAAACCGAAGGAGACAAAATAGAAAAATGGAATGATGGACTAGGGTTCTACACTAGGAACTAGTTTACTTGAGACAAAGTTGGAGAAGCATTCTTGATTCCATTTTCACATAAGGGTTCAGGCATATAGCCTTAGTTTCTTACATTGCGGTAATAGCAAAAATAAAAGGTAAATCCTAAATTAACTGCTAAAGTGACGCACAATAATTACTAGTACTACTATAGTTTGTAGCCGTGCAATTTTACTTAAGATTGCTTAGCATTCAATCAGAGCCGTCAATTCCTTCCCAAGTGAAATCGCTGAACCGTTGCCCGCTTACTGCCGACTGATCGCAGATCACCTGCCGTCATGTCCTCTGCCGTTGGGCCACTGCCGCGTGGGCCTCATCCGTCACGCCCTCTGTCATTGGGCTACTGCCGCGTGGGCCCAACTCTGAATTCTGAACGCAAAACTCTGAACTCTGAACTTCTTCTTCCTCTTCACAATTGCTTGGGTCCTGACACTCCGGCTCCCCTCTCCCATGGCGACGGCGTGCGGCGGCTTCGTCTCCAGTGGCGCGGGGCAACCCTAGATGAACATGCGCTCCACTGCTATATTTCTCCTCGAAATGGGCCGATTCGACTCTTTTGCAAAGCCACTTAGATTCGGACCTACCCATCAAGTCCTTGTCCGGCCCAGCTCGATATTATCAGCACACATCGGACGACATCCTCCATGGAAAATGAGGCGACGAGCAAAGAAGAAGCAGTGCCCAATGGCTTCCGCTCGAGCCGAACCAACGGTCTGAAGAAGCCGATGGATGGAGGGAGGCATGCACTCTCCCCTCGCATTTTACCTCTTCTTTCTCTTGGACCCGTTTTTCGCGGATGGCCATATACTTTGCCCCTCCCCGCCTCTCTCCGGATCGCTCCTCCTTACCCCCCAAGAATTTCCCAATCCGATCGACAAGAACAATACCCGGGCTTCTTCCAGGTGAGACACAGTTGGAATCCGTATTTTTTCCGCCCTTCCTCTGCAATTTTCTGTAATCCCTGCTCCATTCGCTGCTCGACGTGGCGAATAGTTTAGACACAAGGTGGCGATCTGGTCCCATTGAGGAATTTTGAGCTACCATTGCGTCGCCAAGTGTGATTTCTTTGAACACTGCTGCTAACAAAGAGTGCGCACATGATTTAGTTTCTTACGACTGAACTGCGCTCGTATCATCCATCTTGCTTTTGTTTCTTGTTTCCAGGATAATGTTAGCGTTGTTCTGAGACGAAATCAGGCAAGGGTTCTTCAGCAACATCCAGCATGTCAGTTTCTATGAAAGATTTGGACCCGGCTTTCCGCGGAGCTGGACAAAAGGAGTATCCTTTCGCTGCATTATAGGATTTCTTTATGGCTTGGCCGCTTGTTCTTATAAAAAATGCATTTTGAGATCATAGTATTATTCTTCAGACAAAAAAAAAAAGCCAATTGTTTGTAGCAGTAAACTTGTTAACCACCAAGAGGCTAAATAGTGTGTTTGCTGGTTAGTCCGAGTAATATCGACAGATTACACAAATTGTTTGTCAGCTGAACTGTTATACGTCACTTCCATTTTTTACTTACATTGCCCTTGGGTGGTGATTGCTGACTACTACTGATGATTCTTTGGTAAGCTGCTTTAGTGTGCACGTCTAATATGACAGTGGATCCCTATTTCCATTTTCAAAATGATGTACATAATGACTAATAATTATTTAAATGTTGTCAGCATTAGCCAATAGCCATAGTGATGGATACAATGCTGAACAGTCATGAAGTTAATGTTTCATGGTCTAGAAGAAATGGAGCGGATTCCATTGGAGCGACTAAACTAAACAAGAAGATTTACAAAGTTAGATCAAGGCCTCATGGGAACAATAGTAAAGATTGACTAAGGGTGTTGATTCTGTACTTTCAAAGTTACACTTCGTCATTGATCCCCACAAGCATCGTAGCCCTGCACTGTGTTATTGTTCATACATGTACTTGCATTGTACTCCTTAATAACATTGCAGCGGTTTGGAGATGTGGCGTATTGAAAGTTTCAAGCCAGTTCCTGTGCCAACACCTTTATACGGAAAATTTTACATGGGTGATTCATATATCATCTTGAAGGTATGGAAGTACTCACGCCTTGTTATGCAAGTCCTTTTTTCTTTTGGGGACATTATTGGTGCACAATTGCAAAGGTAGAAGATTTGGTTCATCTTGAAACAAAATCTTACAGGCCATGATAACTGAGCTAAAATATTTCCTTTTTTCCCATTACAAACGATGCAACCCTTAATCATGTTGGTGCATCACAAGCATCACTATCCATATCAAGATAGGTCATTTGTGCCATAAGCTTGTCATTTTGGTCGCTTAGTTTGTGTAAGGCTTGAACACAGCTCTTGCATTATGCTTACTCAACTGAACGATTTTTTTCCCTGTGTTCTTTTTTCTCCCTACAGACAACAGCCTTGAAAAATGGTTCCTTTCGCCATGACATCCATTATTGGCTTGGTAAAGATACTAGTCAGGTAGATTCTCAAATCATTTTGACAATGCATCTCTTGATTTAGCTCTTCAGAGCTACTGCACAGGCTTTGTGTTAGCTAATAGTTATCCAAAATGCGCAACATTTTCCTTGGTAGGATGAAGCTGGAACTGCTGCAATTTTAACTGTGGAACTTGATGCTGCCCTAGGAGGGCGTGCTGTCCAGTACCGGGAATTACAAGGCAATGAAACTGAAAAGTTTCTGTCATATTTTAGACCATGCATCATGCCACAGCCAGGAGGGGTAGCTTCTGGGTTCAACCATGTAGAGGTCAATGAGCAGGAGCATGTTACCCGCTTATATGTGTGCAGAGGAAAGCATGTTGTTCATGTTAAAGAGGCAAGCTATCTAAACTACTGCCTTTTTCTGCCTAAGCCTTGGTCATTTGATCATTTCTTGATTATGCTTGCTATTTTACAAACCAGGTCCCTTTTGCTCGTTCATCCCTTAATCATGAAGACATATTTATCTTGGATACCAAGTCCAAAATTTTCCAGTTCAATGGCTCCACCTCGTGCATTCAAGAGAGAGCAAAAGCTCTTGAAGTTGTGCAGTATATCAAAGATACTTTCCATGAGGGCAGGTGTGAAGTTGCAGCTATTGGTAAGCAACTCTGTTAATATGTGTTGAATATTTGAAATGCCATGTGCATAATGTGACAATTTGGAGTTCCCTCATAGAGGACGGAAAGTTGATGGCTGATGCCGAAGCTGGTGAATTTTGGGGTTTGTTTGGTGGCTTTGCTCCTCTTCCAAGGAAGACACCTTCAGAGGATAACGGGGAAGACAGGGAGATTGTGGTAAAATTGCTATGGTAAATCTCCATCATTATTCCCATATATCCACAACACAGCAGTGTTCATTGTCAATGAGAATAATTTGCTATTAAAATGGTGTCATCTATGAGAAAGATTCGCTCTTGAAATTATGAAACTGACTGGATGATTTCTGTAACCTCGCAGTTTCAACCAAGGAAAGGTTGAGCATATTAGTTTTGAATCCTTGGCGCATGAGTTACTTGAGACAAACAAATGCTACTTGTTAGATTGTGGTGCTGAAATGTATGTTTGGATGGGCAGAAGTACTTCTTTGCAAGAGAGAAAGGGTGCAAGTGAGGCTGCTGAGGTAACTTCTTGTTTGCCTAAACAATCTGACGATTAGAAACTGAACTTCTCACTGGCTGGTTGATATTGTGTTACATCATGTTGGTTCCCTCCGGTCAATCATAATCAGTTTCTGAAGGTTTACATATTTCCCTCTCAAAAAGAAGAAAAAAAGAATGGTTTTTTATCCCTGTGCTCAGCAAAAGTACCACCTTGGTGAAATACCATATTGATTTGTTTTAACAAAAATCTTTGTAATTGGAATCTTCAAAACATAGTCATGCTTTACATTCTGTGTTGCTGTGTGATCAATTTCTTGTACTTTTATACAGAAATTGCTTATTGATGGTAACCGAACAAAATCACATGTTATCAAAGTGATTGAGGGATTTGAAACAGTCATGTTCAAGTCAAAATTTAATGAGTGGCCACCGACACCTGAACTGAAACTATCATCCGAGGATGGAAGAGGCAAAGTTGCAGGTTATTGTCTACAGATTTATGAGTTCCGGTGCAATGTATTGCTAAAAGGTTCTTTAAATTCCACACGTTTATCTGCTATTTTCTTCTTACAGCTCTCCTCAAAAGTCAAGGATTAGATGTTAAGGGCTTGATGAAAGCTGCTCCTATAAAAGAAGAACTTCGGCCTTATATTGATTGCACTGGTCATTTACAGGTATTCTTTTGGTTAATTTTTATGGATTTATGGTGTTATGAGCAGTAGTCAATGTAAATCCGCCTTGTGCATACGCATTTTTAAGATGCTAGGTATCTTTTGAAGGTTCCATGCTAGCCTCCCAAATACACATGCAAAATAAAGGGAAACTAACAACCTTGTAAGACATATAAAAAAGGGTTAATTGGATATATGCCACCATAGGAACCGCTTATTCGAGATTTGCCATCGTTCATTTGTTTTTTCGAACGATACCATTATGAAACCGTGCTTATTCGAAATATGCCACCGCTCGCGACACGTGTCTTGTCCGGTCAAACCGAGCGCAATTCGGACGATTTTGCCCCTCCGCATCAAAGTCTTGTCAGAATTTTGTAGAAATCTCCAAAGAAGATCTGAAGCTAAGATTTTTACCTTGGTGACCCGAGATCCTCATCTACCTCTGGTAAAAATATAAAAAATTAAAACTTACATTTGAAACTTTTGGAAATTCAAAAACAGAAAACAAATAAAGTTCAAAATAGGAAAATAGCAATGTCAGAATTTTTAAAATTTAAATATAAAAGATAAAATTTTCAAAACTTTATATAAGATTAATAATACTATTTCAGATCTTGATAAAAATTTTCATAAAATATTAATACCATTTTAGCCTTAAATTAAATATAGAAATTCAGAAGTACGGAGGGGCAAAATCGTCCGAACGGGCTGAGTCGTGCGCTCGGTTTGACCGGACGGGACACGTGTCACGAGCGGTGGCATATTTTGAATAAGCACGGTTTCATAATGGCATCATTCGAAAAAGCAAAGGAACGATGGCAAATCTCGAATAAGCGGTTCCTACAGTGGCATATATCCAATTAACCCTATAAAAAAAAGTTGTCTAGATCCTTGGTGACTCCCCAAACTTAATCATGTTAAGTGGATTTTTGTTGTATTACAATAGCACAAAGGGCAATATATAGAGTAGATGGACACAGCACAAGAGTAAACACTAGAAAATACCCCAAATACCGTTAACACTCCCCTCAAATGCAAGGCGTTCAACAGCATTGCGTTTGAAAGGGTTGACACTAAAAAAGGGAAAACCCAAAGTCAGAATCTTGATAATTTTGTTGTAGTGTCAACTCTTGGAAAACATGTATAGTATCAAATGATTTTCTCCCATTCAGGGTTGTGCGGCAGCCCATAAAGCACAAAGTTCAGGGGCTAAAAAAGCGGAGGCAAGTGGGAGTAAAGTCGACCGTGACAACACGACAAAGAAGATAAAGTCATCACAAATAGAGAGCTATCAAATCAAGACGAAGAGGGATGGATAGAGGCATGGCAACGCAGATCGAAGCCCGAGATGGCAACAACGCAAGAGGGAAGAGTGGCAGCCTTAGAAGCTCAAGGCGGTGGCATCATAACAACTTCTACGATCTGCAATGGCTCAAAGAGAAGAGCGAAGACTGCTGCCATGCGAAAGGAAGGGAGAAAGCCACACTCGATCCAAAAAGACATACCGTGGCTGAAAAAGTAATCGATTGACTGACAAGGAATTTGTGGACTTACACGATATAGACAAACTCAAAAATAGGTGCTAAACAGCACTAGTAGTAGCAACACATCCCTTCCTCCAAACAGCAAGGACCAGTAGCAAATAGCACTAGCCCTGAAGCACAACACATGCAGCCCACAAAACCCAACGCATCACCAAAGTGCAAGCAATAAGCCCAGAGCCCAGCAAAGAAATAAGCCAAGGACCAGTAACCACAGAGGTTGTCCAGTGAGCAGAAGGGTGAAGGCTCGAAGAAGTGGTTGTCCAGCCGAAGGTGAAGTTTACTGCTTGTTGTTCTTGACACTAAGCTACAACTATAAGGTGGCTATCCCCGGGAGTGGAGATTGCTCCTCCCAGGGGCAGGGGCGCCAACAGTAGAAGATTGAAGGCTAGGAGAAAACCTAGAACTCTGATACCATTTTAAGTGGATTTTAGTTGTATTACAATAGCCCGAAGGGCAATATATAGAGTACATGGACACAACACAAGAGTATACTCTAAAACACTAGGAAATACCACAAATACCCTTAAAATCATACCATTGATCTACACGCATTTACCTTTCATGTCCACCCTCCTACCAAAGTTCATACACAAAAGTTTGTTTGCATGGCATTCATACATTTTATTTTGGCAAGTTTGATGATGGTTTTATTTCCTATATTTTGTTATCAGGTCTGGCGAGTAAATGGGAATGACAAGACTCTTTTGGCATCCCCTGATCAATCAAGATTTTACACTGGAGATTGCTACATTTTTCAATACACGTATGCTGGAGATGACAAGGAGGAATGTCTTATTGGAACTTGGTTTGGGAAGAAGAGCATCCAGGTAATATCTATGCACAAAATCAACTCTAGCTACCCTTAAAAAAAATACTACCCTAAAAAAACTCTAGCTATGAACCTTTGGAATTGACAACATAGGTTGTAGCCTGCTAGGCACTAATTGAATATTTTGTTGTGAAGTTTGTTGTGAAGTTGATAGTAAGAACTAATAAAAGGTTAGCAGCCTTATGCCTTTAGCTGTTTTCCTCTTCTTGATTGATGGGCCACAGAGATTTGGATAATTTCATAGTTGTTAATTATCTTTAGATGTTCAATTAGTACATGCTGCAAATAATCGTAATTGCTTTCAGGAGGAGAGGGCTTCAACAATTTCACTGGCTAGCAAGATGGTTCAGGCTGTGAAATTCCAGGCTGTTCAGGTAACCAATTAATTTTCTATTATTGAATTGGATTGCCGGTCTCTAATTTAATCTTTCATACACACAGGCTCGCCTTTATGAAGGAAAAGAACCGATTCAGTTCTTTGTCATATTTCAGAGTCTCCAAGTTTTTAAGGTTTGATTTATTTGTAGTCAATATCCTTGAGCTGATCTGACAGACTGACACTGTTAAATAGATCCTTCAAGCTGAGCGTTACATCTATTTTCACCCTCTGAATTGTCCATGTAGGGTGGTCTTAGTTCTGGATACAAGAAATTTATTGCTGAAAATGGGATTGATGATGACACTTACTCTGAAGGTAGCCTTGCCCTATTCCGGATTCAAGGCTCAGGATCAGAAAACATGCAAGCACTTCAAGTTGATGCAGTAAGTTCATTTTTTGTTTGTGGAGATGTATGAGAGAATAATTATTATCTTAATAATCAGCTGCTCCATCTCTTATCATGTTTTTTAGGTTGCTTCGTCATTAAATTCATCCTATTGCTACATTCTACATGATGAAAACACTGTGTTCACATGGACTGGGAACCTTACGACCTCACTGGATCAGGACTTGGTTGAGAGGCAGCTAGATGCAATTAAGGTGTGAATAATTTTCCTTATTATTACAAATATAAACTTTGTACTCATGCAACTTTCTGATGCTTGGTACATTGGTATCAATGTAAAGCCTTTATTAATCCCCTACAAAGGTTTACCATATTTCTGGACAAGATGTACTTTAAATATTTTAGCTTATTAGACATGAAGGAATACTTAAGGGCATAAGATGAGATTTTGTTCACATTTTATGTTATGTGCTCTAATTGAAAAGAGAAAGAAAGAAAGAAAGAGATGCCGATGAGAGTAAATGGGTTATGTTCCTTTGTATCAGGATATAGTTATGATAGTTATCTGTAGTTATTGGATGTTTGTATCCCTCACGGTTGTTGTCGTCATCCTTGCTATCATGGTTGATTTGAATTGTGTTGTTTGGTTATGTTCTGAAACAGCTTTGGCTTTGGTACACCTATCCATTGATTTAACCTTTTATTTGTGCTTCTCTTTTTGATTATACAGCCAGATCTGCCGTCCAGGTCACAAAAGGAGGGGAAAGAAACTGAGCAATTCTGGGAACTACTGGGTGGTAAATCCAAGTACTCAAACCAAAAAATAGGAAGAGAGCATGAAAGTGACCCTCATCTTTTCTCATGTATATTATCCAAAGGTAATCACAAACAAGACATTGTATGATTTTTCTTAGGATCTACTCAGTGAAATGTGCAATTCATTATCCCCTGACACTTTTGTTCTTTCCTGCGCTACCAATGTTGCTGTTGAGGGGTCATGAAGGCGATGTAAAGGTAAGCAAAACATAGATGTTAAGGTTTTGATGCTCGGTGTATTTGAATGTCTAATACTAAACCTTCTTTTAAAATCTACTTGATCAGGTCAAAGAAATACACCACTTTACTCAGGATGATCTGATGACAGAGGACGTTTACATTCTTGATTGTCACTCGGACATATTTGTTTGGGTTGGCCAGGAGGTGAATGCCAAAGTGAGATCACAGGCTATGGATATTGGAGAGGTAATTACAAAATTTACCCTGCATAGTCTTATTAGAAATTACATTTCCCTTTCTATTGGAAAATTTTGGTTTCATTACTTTCTTTCTCACTACTGCTATGCCAGAAATTTCTTGTCATCGATTTCCTTATGGAAAATCTCTCCCAAGAAACATCACTTTTCACTGTTTTCGAAGGAAACGAGCCACAGTTTTTTACTAGGTTCTTCACCTGGGACTCAGCAAAATCTCTGGTAAGTAGTTGATGTGTAGATTGCACCTGCTTGTTGTGAATTTAACTGCAGTTTCTATTCTATGTGATTAGATGAACACCTAATATACCCCTTATTTTAGTTTTGGAAAACAAATGCATCACATCCACTTTGTTTTTGTTGCAGATGCATGGCAGTTCATACCAGAGGAAACTTGCCATTGTGAAGGATGGAGCAACTCCATTGTTGGATGTAAGTCTTAATCTAAACATTCTCCAGTATTTGGTGGATATCAGATGGTTTTTGCACTTCATTGCTTGTAAAGAATCATTTTATGCATCGATGCTTTACTCTCTTAGTGGCTGACTGAATCTCCCCATGTCTGTTGATACTCTTGCATTCGTGGATATCTGTGCTTATCTGTGCATATATGGATGTGACCATTTATTTCACACAGTAATACCAATGAGCCCATTGTTCTACTTAGCATTTATATAACCATTTTGTCATATGTATGAAAGGGTCTTAACAGCATGCTGAGCATAAGTGTGAAATAAGGACTACAAGGTGGCTCAGGCTAACAACAGCATTTGAGTGGGATCATTTGTCGATTTTTTTAGTTGCATAATTGCATCTGCTCAGTACAATCTCATGTTTGGTCACATATTGTGGCAGTGGTTTTCATCTACAATATCTGTAAGTAGTATACAACTTGGTGTTAATGCATGATCTAGTCATATGCCTTCTATGTTTTCTTGAAGTTTTAGTTGTACTATACATTGCTTTCGAACACGATAATAACGAACATATTCTGGTAAATTATGCACTGGCCTTTCTGAAAATTATGTATTACTGACTCTGTTGCAGAAACCAAAACGACGAGCACCAGCATTTTTAGGTAGGAGTACGGGACAAGATAAATCTCAAAGCTCAAGAAGCATGTCCACCAGCCCGGAACGTCGTGTTAGAGGCAGATCTCCAGCCTTCACAGCGCTGGCTTCTGCCTTTGAGAAACCTAATACCAGGAATCTTTCCACCCCTCCCCCTGCTGTTAAAAAGCTTTTCCCAAAATCTGGTGGACCTGATCTGTCCAAGCCATTGTCGAAACAATCAGCTATCAGTGCTCTCACCAGTTCTTTCGAGGATCCCATGAAAAGTTTAATACCAAAGTCCGTAAAAGGTATGTGCGATAAAACTATTTAGATGCCAATTCTGCTAGAACATAGAGTGCAAACGTTCTGTTGTCTGTCATTTCTCATTCCTGAATTACAAAATTAAGCGAGCCATGAGCCAGAGAAGGCAAGACATGAGGAAGATGCCACGGGCGCTGCCGACGTAAATGAAAATGAGCCAGAAGATGAAGAGGTTCGCACAATCTATCCATATGAACGTCTGATAACCACAGCTGATGATCCTGCTCCCGACATTGATGTCACGAAGCGAGAGGTGAGCATCTGATCTTCCACTTGTCATTCTTATACTATTGTTAGATGATGATAGCATGTACTGTTGTCAACTGAATGCAGGCATACTTATCGTCAGACGAGTTCAAAGAGAAGTTCGGCATGACAAGGGCAGCATTCAACAAGCTTCCCAAGTGGAAGCAGGGCAAGCTAAAGTCTGGTCTCCAACTCTTTTAGCTCGGCTCTGGTGAATGGCCCTAGACCCTAGTTGTCATGAGGACAGCAACCAATTTTGAGGATACTCCAATTTTCGTCACCGCGGAGCTCTTCTCTTCACTTTGTTTGAGTCTGTTCTTTTCCTAGGCTCTGCTTCTTCTTTCAGTAAATAGGTTTTGGGGAGCTTTTTCTTCATTGATTCGGATCTCACACAGGTTTTGTTGTGGGGCTCGCATTCTTGTATTGATTCTTTTTTCGGCTTGGTCGACATTTGCTTACCGGCTGGGCAGCAAAGATCCACTCATCCACACTGTTGAGATGAGTTGTGGTCTGGTGCAGTGGCGCCAAGCAAGCATGTAAAGTTGGTTACCGAACCTGCGCCGCCGCCAGATTCGGTTGGTCTTATACGTCAATAAAGTTTGATAATTTGTGTAGAGTAAATTTTACAAAACTACAGCTTGCTGTATAAACTATTAGAAAATTATAGATTTTAGTTTCTAATTCACAAAACTACATATTTTGGGAGACTTGTGTCACAAAACAATAGGTTTTAGAATTGATCTTTTTTTTAACAGGTCTTACGGTGTAGGTCCATGTGGTAGTCTCACACACCTTCATTTTTCGTTTCACTCGCGCGTAAGGCTACTATGTGTCCTTATATTATCAGATTCATTATAAGAAATAGTTAATTCTAAAACATGTAGTTTAATGATATAAGTACTAAAATTTGTAGTTCTGTGAAATTAATCTAATAATTAGTACAAAATCCCCTAGTTTTGTGAAAGTTACTCATTTGTCTACAAGCAGTGCTTATATATTTTTTTCTTCTAATACAAGTTGCACAGGTTTTAAAGCAAGTGAAGAGGTAAGTAATCGCTATATATTATTTATTTATATTTTAATATTTATGTATTTTTTTTAGAAAAAATGTGATGCGCACGCCCTTGTTGCTGTGACCAACAGATAGACCGTGGCTTGTTGGGGAACCACACTGGCAACTAGGAATGAAAACGCAATTGAATCGGACAGTATCTCGTTGTTTTGTTTCTGTTGCCACAATTTTTACCAGTAACGGAAATGAAATCGTAAACTCTGAAAACGGATGCAGAACAAAACGGATCGGATACGGAAACAAAAGCTAAAAATTCCATCTAGGCATGTTCCCAGTTGTAACACTCTAAAAATTTTCAAATTCTTTAACTGAGCATTTAATTCAGATTTTATGTTTTTTTCTTCTGATTTCAGTATTTAATTAATGTTTTTTTGCTATTTTCATATTTAAATAAATAATTTGCTTGAGAAAAACAAAACCAAAATCTTACTAGAAATAATTTTCCTAAGTTCAAAATGTTATAAAATAGTTTTGAGAATTTTTGAACTCTATTTGATATTTTCTATAAAGCAAAGCTTCTGGTATTATTTAAATTAGAAAAATAGAATTTTTGGTTTTATTTATACAGAGCTTCTGTCTTCGTTAGAACTGGCTCTCCCGTTTTTGTTTCTGTTTCTGAGAAAAAAAAATATTTCTATTTTCGTACCGATATTTCCAATTTCCGTTTTTCTTACCAACTATCGAAAATTCCAACCCGCTGCAGCAGTATGCAGCCGCCGGCGCGTGGACGCGGATAGCGGGCAGAAGCTACCAATCAGTCGCGTACGGGGGCAAACAGCCACCGCGAGGGGCGGAAATATCGTCGCGTCGAGCGCGCGCGGGGGCCGCCGGCTTGTACCGTCGTACTTGCGTGCGTGGGCAGGCGTGGGCCGCGCGGTTGGGGGCAGCTGGCCATCTACGTTGCCATGTCCCGCCATCTACGTTGCCATGTCCCATACTCCCATGTAGGGGGGACGGCGCGGCTTCGCGGACAACCCAAGGCGGCGTACGTCCGGTGTAAGATGGTTCGGCCCCCAAATTTGAGCGCGGCCGTCGTTTTCCCTCCCGGAACGTGCTCTGCCCACTGCCGGGCGCCAGCGAAGCGAGAAGTAACTCGTCGTAAGCCCACAACTTTCGATGAAGATTTGTACGTACGGCACGTAAAACGGGAGTTACGAGACAGCGCAAGTGTGTAATAACACGTACTATAACTGTCGACGTTATGGTGGGATATAACGACTCCCTGAGTGGACAGAATAATGCTCTAGCTTTTTAGCCTTTTTCACCAAAAGTAGGCACCAATCCGTTCTAAGCTCAGGTGTCCACCCGTCCGTTCCTCTAGCTCATGCTAGACGCTTCCTGAAAAGTTAAGCTAATCAATTTGAGGCGATCTTCGTAAACTGGAGAGGTGCAAAAATACAAGTTGGTTAGGTCGAAAGCTTCACATTATGCAACTTGTGTTGCCTTTTCAAAGAGGGTAAAGAAATTGAGCCACAGTTTTGCATTGCAGAATCCACGAGTTCATGTGATCTACCGAAGGCCGATTTCTCCAGAGGAAAAACCGGGGTGGAAAGCTATTATCGAACGGCCGATCATCCAAACTATTTTTTTTTTGTTCTTCTTTTGTTTGATCCAACCCGAGCATTTCTAAAAAGGACAAGGTGTGAAGAACTGCCTTCGATATAGATAAGAGTTTTGAGAGACATAGCACAAACATATACAGTCTCCAGAACGAATAAGATAAATCTTAAAGATAAAACCAAAATAATTAAGTCGAAACAGCCACAACGAGAGGAAAAATTTAGCGAAGCCGACAGTAATTTCTTTAAACACAACTTTGAAAGAGATCAACGTATTATCGCTTTCTCAAACCAACAGGACATTCGGATCCTTTCTCTATAAAGAATATAGTGCCAAACAATAACATAACAACTAATTATCCTATCAACCTCTACTTTGGATAAGCATTTTTTGCTTGACCTATTTCTTAGTTGTTTGGATTCTCTATGATCACCTCTATAAGTTTATATAGTCCTTATAGTCCTAATTCAAAGCGAAGAAGAAAATATTACTCTAAAAAGTAGGAATCTAAGACTCGTTACGCACATTTTTTTTCAAATTCTAAAAGACTTATATAAGCCACAGCACGCAACAAAACCAACATCTAAATACCAAAGCAATCGGGCCTTCAGTTGCTTGGTACATGCTGATAAAAAAAAAGATATGCCTCTAAGAGTAACTATGACTTTCACACTCAGTTAGATGTTGCTAAACCTATTAAAAACCAGTGTGCGTGTCAAACTTTACCAAACTTAGCTTGATGGAATGGACGGCGACGCTAGGATATTGCTGATGGTTAGGTCGCCGCTCCGTGCCATTCAGGCCCCTAGCTCCTATGGATATAACACGTACGCAGAGGTGATGTGTCACACTCAGGTCAATTCCTTGTCCACGCACTCGCACGTACGCGTCTCACAAGTGTTCGATTCGTGTGCAGCCACGATGCGTTCTTGTTTTCTTTTTTTCTTTTGCACGTACGGCCTATTTCTTGACCTAGTCTCAGATTTTTGTTGAGCTTTGCATTCTATTTCTATCTACGTCGAGTGCTTTTCATCAATAAATTTGTTTATTTGCTGTGACCAGAAGAACTGTGCGAACCATTGGTTAATTTTAGTAGACTGATCACACATTCAAACTGGCACATGTATATACAAGGGAAAAAAACCACGGATTGAGGAGAGAAGCGTACCTACCAGAGAGAGAGGGAAGCGTACAAATGAAGCAGCTACTCCGTTCATTTTGAAGAGGAAAATCGGTTGACTCTGACGAATAGGAGCCCTCCACGTGCCACCTTAGGAGACGGAGTATAATACTCGTGTGATGGGCTGCGTGGGCCTGGAAACGATCCGCTGAAAACGTGGTCGTGCTCACATCACACGTAAGAAGAGGTGGTGACGTGACGCAACAATGACAGGCGGGCCTAAGGGCTAACTAACCTGGACAGGCCAGAATTATGGAAAGGGATTCGGTGCTACGACAATAATGATTTTGAATTATGGAAAGGGATCCGATGCCGTGACAATAATGACTTAACTTTGGCAGTCATTAAGTGTTAGTATTATCGGATTACAGGAATCGACATTAAATCGGCGCAACGGTGCTCTTTACAAATCTAGAATATACTTTTTAATTCAACGCTAGGTGGTGTGACTGCTAAAATTACGGTGACTTCATCACTATATTGGATCTCAATTCTAAAATTATTTGCAACTCCACGCTATGTAGATATGTGGAAATACACTTGCTTCGACAAAGGCCATCAAATTATCGAAACTTTGACGCCTCGAAGAAAGGCATAAACAACCAATATAGTAAAGTTAAATCCAAGTAATTCTAATAACAATCTACCACAAATCCAATATGTGGGAACTTACTCTAATAACAGTACTAACAAAGGATCACAAGATTTACGAGCTATTTGGTTTAAAACCCTTGTCAAAATCACAAAAGAATTTAAGAACAAATCAAATGTTTATCAAATCCGTGGCACGTTACAAAAGTTTAGCAAATCAACGAGCGTAGGGATGGCAACGGGTCGGATCAGGTGCGAGTTTTACAAAATCCGATTTGACTCAAAACCTAAATTGAAAAACTCGGCCTGAACTCGAATGCTCTATCGGGTAAAAAACTATACTCAAAACCGAATCTGGCGGGTACCCGAAATCCGACCGGTTTATGTAATATGGGTGGCAATAGGTTGGGCTGGGTATGAGTTTTGCAAAACCCTACCCAACAAGAAACCCGAACCCAAAAACCCGAGCCGAACTCGACGGGTATCCGAAACCCGACGCTAAACCCGACGGGTACCCGGAACCCGACGGGTACCCGATGGGTATGTGTGATATTTTGGGTACCCGGTGGGTACCAACAGGTAAAAATTAGAATCCGAACTCGACCTAAGCCTATTTCGGATACCCGACCTGAAAAACTCGCAGATAAAAATTAAAACCCAAATCTAACCTGATTAGATGTAAAACCCACAGATGCTCAAACCCGCGGATCCAATTGTCATCCCTAAACGAGCGTAAAACCGAAATTGATGACTCAGACCCGACCCAAACAAAAGGCACGGCATAAAAAGCATACACAAAAATCCAGAACGCAGGAAATTTTAAGAGGGCAGCATAGCCGACGGCGGCCCAGAACGGTAAACACAAACGCTGAAAAAAAAAGGAGCCGAACAGCGTCAGCCCGCAGCCGCGCGGCAGGAGGCGAGGAGCGCGGTTGAGTCGAGACTCGAGAACAAAGCCCGGACCGCAGGAGGAGCGAGGGAGCCGGCGTCGAGGCTGGCCACCGCGAGGATATCGGCGCCGGTGCGCGCAGTCATGGCCTGGTGGCGGAAGAAGGTCGTCTTCCCGGCGCGCCGCGCGTGGGCCGCCGTCTCCACCCGCGTCCGCGCGCGCAAGACAGGTAACTGTTTGTGTATGAGCAATTGAGCATGACTATTGCCATAGGTATGGCTAGCACATAGATACATTTCTCTGTCTTAAGTGCATAGCTACTGCCTACTGGAGTGCTTGTTCTTGTGGGAAATTTCTTAGAGCCCCACCAAGTTAGTTTCTGGTTTGATCTCCTTTGTCTGGCTGTGTTTATGGAGAGATCTCAGTCTTTGTTCAATTGTTCTTGATTTTACTAGTCAGGCACACAGAGAGAGGGGTACTTAGTTCTGTTTTCTTGATTATATTGGTACTCGCTTATGGATTCTTTTACTGCTCCTTTAAGCTTAGACAACATCTAGAAAAGTAACAGGAGCGTTCCTGAAGGTTATTCAGGTTAAACTGCAGTTACCTAGATGAACAGAGAAGTGTTTGTTCAATATGAGTTATAGCCATGCTTATTATCTTCTTTTCCTTTTTAATTCAACGAAGTGTTTGAATTGGAAACAAATTGCCAATGTATTCATCCTTTTCTCCGCTCCACTTTCCCCCCTCATATTCTACTGTGGATACCAAAAATTATATATTTTTTTGACATGCTCTCGAAGAGTCTAGATGATAATCCTCAATCTACACAATTTACAGCCTTTAGAAACTTTAAGGCTCCGGTTTAGTTTTCTTGATTTACTTATTTTCAGTTCTTTTGTTTATTTAAGTCGGGTCCTTTCCTGTAATTGTAGGTAGTGCGGTATTCTGAGGTTTTTCTCCAGGTTTTCCCTTAAAAATCTGGATGTACTGATCTCTTTTTCTTCTATATAAAATGTGCAGCAATTCTCTTGCTGCTCTTTAAAAAAAAAAAAAAAGTTTAGAGCTTACTCTGAAATTCTATCACCAATTCTTTACCCTTACGGCGTTAACCGTTCGTCAATTTCACTCGCATCGGTCTAGTACTTATCCATGGTGGAATGTGATTCTTTCCCACTACAATGTTGCTAGGTGGATTGTACTTTGGATGTTCAATCTAGAAACAATCTTCTTATGCACCACCTCAGCTCCCACTAACATTCTCCAAAAATCTAGTTCCGCCGACGTATTCTAACATGTGGGTCCAAGATGAAAAAGTCTCTGGTAATATATGCCCTCTTTGGTTCCTAACCACCCATGCCAAAAATTCTTTGGAATTTCAAAGGTTTAGGTTTTTTTTTTCATAGGCAACTCAACAAGTCCAACTTGCACAGAGACCAAACTTTATGCTCTTCTGAGGAAGTCAACCACCCTGTGGGTACAAAACAACAGAGACTTAGCCGCAACTTGGGAGGAATTAAGAGCACAACAAAGTGAGATCTTGTTATCGGTGCTAAGTGCTAACTACTCACTCCATCTAATTTTAGAGGGCATATTTTCTCTCTTGACACGTACAGCAAAAAGATATTAAAAATGACTAGATTGTCTCTAATTATTATATCTAAGCACTATATATATATATATGGGGGCATATCCAGTGCAATCAGGATTTTGGTACAATCACCGTGCAATCTAACTAAAAAAAGTTTCAAAAAATTTTGAAAAAAATCATGGATGTACATCTCATCTTACCCTATCTACATATAAAATTTCATAATCAAATTCGTCCTATGCTAGAAGTTACAAAAAAGACAAATTTGGGGTGTATTTGAACTATTCAAGTTTGTTAGAAATTTGTCTTTTTTATTACTCTTCACATAGGACGAATTTGATCATTAAATTTTATATGTAGATGGGGTAAGATGAGATGTACATCCATGATTTTTTTCAGAATTTTTTGAAACTTTTCTTAGTTGGATTGCACGGTGATTGCACCAAAAGCCTGATTGCACTGGATATGCCCCCTATATATATATATAGATCAAGTAAATTTATATATTTATTAAAGGTATAAAGGAAACATCACACTAACTTTTACATTAAAACATAAAATACGTCTAGTATTAATGAACAAAAACATTAAAAAAAAACACCCCATAAACTTGAACAAAGAGAGTGCTACCTAGTAGCACTATGCTGCTTGTACTATCAGCATTCAATGGGCGCCACCAAGTGTCACGAGGTCGATGGTGCAGTGAAGATCAGTTGGTGCAAGGATATTTTTTTAGGGTCCCAAACCGGTACTGCCGCTGCTGCCAATTAGTGTCAGCTCTCAAGATCTTCGTGTGTCAACTAATAGTAATGACCCCATCAAATATGCCTTACAATTGGTTAGTCTTTATCTTAGATCTGCACAGATCTCTTTTAACACCATGTAAATCTCAAGTGAAAAAGTAGTGGTATATGTCAGGTGGATTGTTCTGCTTGTTCTGTTCTATTGTCTTGCAGCTTCTCAGCTGATCTGATCTTGTCCAATAATTCAGCTCTTGCGGTCTGAACTGAGATTTGCATTTGTGGCGGTGCAGAAGAGCGGTGGTCTGCCACTGCCACTGATCTGCACCGAAAGATTCTTACTGTTAGAATGTTCTCTGTAGCAATGTGGCACACAACACAATTAATAAGAGGTAATGCCGTCCACGCGTACACCCATCAACTTTTAACAACCAACTTGTCTAAAACTCAAGCCAGGGCCAGCTTAGTTATGGCATAGGTAGGAGCACGACACACGAGACTCTATGAGTGCATTCAGAAATCAAACTGGGGCCCCGGGAAAACAGTTAAAATTGTCGTCGGATGGACGCCTTTAAATTTCATGGCAGAACGTTGCAAACCACCGAATTGCCCATGGCTCGTACTGCCTTTTCTGTTGGAGCAGTCAGCACTCAGCAGCGTGATGGCTGACGAGTAATGACATTTTTTTTGTTTTTTGTTTTTGGGGCATCTTTCTGGAGCTCCTTTCCTTTTTCTGCCCAACCGTCCGTTGGATTGTTAATGATGCCATAAAGTCATGCCACTATGTCAGTAACTTGTGGCACTCGTTCTTGGGTTGGTCTCGGGGGTCCTGATCGAATAAAGGCCAGGTTCCTGTGGATTTGAGGTAAAGTTATTAGTAGTAGTGCAAGAAGTGAAGAAACTTCTTGGTAAGAAGTGAGGAAGGAATGTTCTTGGTTGAGGAAAAGTGGAGGGGATTGATTTCCTTCGGTTTGTTTCTAGATAAGGATGTAGTACAGGTTGCTGTCTCAGTAGAATATCGAATGTGAAAAAGTGCAATGTCCCTCTTACCATTTATTTAGCTTTTGCCTGATGAGATGCTAGGTCATCGCTTCATCTTCCTCTTTTTAGAGTTGTTTCTTTTGTCTAAGTAGCTTCTGGGTTTCTGGAGACTGCCAAGATTACAATGCTTGTTTTCTCCCTTTGTGTGTGCGCACAATCGCGCGAGAGTAATGCTACGCTGCTTTGTTCTTGAGCAAGGACACAGCCCTTTTATCCCAACAAAACAAAGCCCGTTAGTAACTTTGGGGCCCCAAGATCTTATATATACAAAACTGCAGTACACAGGCCTCAATGCCTTTGCCATGTGTGCAAGGCCCATGATGCCAAGTTGTTCAATGTGTTAAGAAAGGAAAATAGAAAGAAGAAGAATACAAGTATACAACTAGCAGAAGTGTTTTGCCATTTACATGAGTGCTAACAAATATTTTTTAAAACATTTCCTTCATCTCCCATTCTTCCCCAAGATTGTTGTAAGGTGTTAGGAGATATACGCGTTGGCTTGCAGGGCGACCGGCTACAGGACCATGCATGCGGCGATGATCAACGTACACACAGCAACAAGCCAACAACCAGTTATCTTTTCCTTGTTTGGCTGACAGCCTTGCATGTAATCTGTTGATTTGTTCCCTGGGTTGTTGCGCTCGTGTACTCTATATATGCCGAGACCGGCAGGTTAAAGATTCATTGCGATGTTGCCTAGCATTGTTATCGCTTTCAGTAAGGTCTAAAAGTAGCCACCATACTGCATGCTTTTTTCTCCACTAACAGAAAGAGGGGTGTAAAGGCACCTTTCATGTTTTCCGTTTGGGACAATCCATGACAGTGACAAAATCCTTATCTGAAACCTGTGCGTGCAGGCAGTGGAGGCAGCATACTGAAGCTTCACGAGGATGTGCAAACCTGTGGATACAAGGACGTACAGGTGATGTTTGAGATTCTAAGATCAGGACTGGAGGAATCGCACGCTCCGAAACAGCACAAGCGGCCGGCCTGGAGGCCGCCGTCGGCGTGGTCCAGCCGGTCATCGTCGATTGCGGCTGCGCAATAGAGACCATGACAAGAGACATGGAATGGCTGTTTGGTGGCACCGGTTAATAAGAAGTTAAGAACACCAATTTAGTACTTGATAGCTATTAGTTTGGCACTTAATGCCTAATGTCAGGTATCAGGCATCCCCCTGCCCGTCTGTCCGGGACAAGAGAGAAAGTTTCAGTAGCATCAAGTTGTGAACTGTGTCATAAGGCTCTGAAAGTCTGAATGTTGTACATACTGCATAGCAGTTGGTCTGAACTTTCGCAGACTCGGGAGAATGATGGAGCAAGAGGGGTTTATTTTTCGAGTGTATTTCCATTCCTATTTACCTCATTACCTGCGATTCATGTACCCTTTACCTTTTGTTGAGGAATCTATAAATGAAAGATTGTTAGTATGTGCCTTGTTTACTTTCTTGACATTATGCAGGATGACGAAACCAGTGATTTTAATTTCGGCGAAATTTCGTGAATTTCGCCCATTTCGGTCCATAGCGGAAGGTCGGTTTTTTCGGATTTGAACGAATTTGAATGAAATTCAAACGAATTTGAACGAAATTTCGGAATTTCGGCTCTTTCGCTGTAGGACGAATTTTCCCCCAAACCGGAATAAAAAACCCTGGGCGAAACAACGGAAACCAAATAGTAGCAAATATGTTCAAGCGTTCTGGTTTTCTGTATTTTTGGGTTTAAGTGGATCATGACAGGTGCAACTTGCTGGGTTTCTTTCGTGTCAGAAGTTGACAATAAACAGAACTGAGTAACCCCAAAGAAGCAACACATTATGGCCTTCTGGGCTGTGAACTTCAATGCCATGAGGCGACCCTAGCTTGTGCATCGACTCGTTCTTTTAATGATGAGATTTTAATCTGAACATAATACTGACATGGAACTTCATGTAACATGTTAGTATGACGCTAGCATTTGATTTCTTGTTCAAGTATGACTTGTTGACTTGAAGTACGTTTTCGTTTCAAAATTTGAAGTCCATGTATATGTATTTAACAGAAATTTTGTAATTCTTCATAATTGTCAAATCTAAAGCTTTTATACTACTGCAAAACATGATAATTTTGAGTATACCCAACATGATATTTTAACCTATATTTTTTAGAACTTGCCAAGTTCTTTTCAACTTGAAGAAATATGCATCTTATAAGAAGAATATCACTGTGGGCTATACCCTTTGGTTATTGTAATTAACAATCTAATTGTATATGTAGTTTTTCTGAGGAATTTAAGTGTGTGTGTGTGACACGGCGTATACTTGCAGGTTTGACGAAAGTGAAACTGTTAGACTGCTGGTCATATGCATGATCCTATGCCGGTATTCTAGCCCATAATGTTGCCTCGGAGGCTATCTTTAGCAAGTGCCTAGGATTAGCACTTTCCTTTCATGTATGCATGTAATCCTAGGCTGATGGCTCTCTCGGCTATTTGTACTGGTGCTTTCCTTTGGAATAGATTGATTATGCGTGATTATCCCCCTATCATGGTATCAAGAGACCGTCACGATCCCGTGACTCTCGCTTCCGCTTCAACCTAGCCGCCGTCGCCGTTGCTCCTCTCCTCCAGCGTCATGCCGTCGCCCCCCTCCCTCCCCGCCGCCGCCGCCGCCGATCGAAAGCGGATCGCGCGAGAAGGAGGCCGCCGACGCCGGAGCGGAACATGCAGCCAGCGCCGCCGCCGCCAAGACAAAGCCGCAGCCGTCTGCAGCGCCGCGCGCGGCCGCCGTGAAGTCTGGAGAAGGAACGCCGGCCGCCGACGCTCGAGAATGAGGCCGCCGCCGCCGCAAAGCTCGTTGCTCCTTCCACGGACGAAGACAGCCTCGACAGCTACACCGACCATCACGCCATCCACAAGGCCGCCGCCATTGCCACTCTTCACGCTCAGGCCGCGGGAGTCCAGAACATCAGGTCTCTTGTACCGGTCGTTCTGGATCCCCTCTCTGCCCACTACTCCCGATGGCGTGACCTCGTCCTCCTCACCCTCGAGCGCTACTCCCTTGATGACCACGTCCTCTCCGACGTTGCCCACGTCGCCGTCCCCTCATGGAAGCGGATGGACAGCGTGGTCTTGTCCTGGCTCTTCGGCACAATCACCGTCGAGCTCCAGGAGACCGTCCGTGTGCGTGGCGGCACGGCGCGGCACGCGTGGCTCGCCATCGAGCAGCAGTTCCTTGGAAACCGCGAGACTCGTGCGCTTCATCTGGACGCCGAGTTTCGTGTTTTTGTCCAGGGCAATCTCTCCATCGGCGCTTATTGCCGCAAGATGAAGAGCATGGCTGATGCTCTCCGCGACCTTGGCGAGGTCGTCCATGATCGTACCCTCGTCCTCAACATCCTTCGTGGTCTCAACAAGCGGTACGATCATATGAAGGCTCTCCTCAAACGCTCCAAGCCGTTCCCAACGTTCCACGAGGTCTGTGCTGATCTCCTGCTCGAGGAACTCACCATGGCTGAGGAGGCCTCGTCTTCTTCCTCCACGGCCCTGCTCACCTCGTCGACCACGGGGCTCTCCACTGCCGCCGCTCCATCCCCAGGTGGTGCCTCACCATCCCCCACGACCGGCGGATCTAACCACCCCTCCGGCAACACCAGCTCCGGTCGTTGTCGTCGCCGCAACAACGCGAACAGCAAGGGCGGCAATGGGCATGCGAAGGGCGGTGCCCCCTGGCCGTCCTTCTACAACCCATGGACGGGCTCCATCACTCGCGGGTCCTGCTCTCGCCTCGGCGCCAAAGAAGAAGAAGAAGGCGGCAGAAGAAGAATTTCACGGAGGCCGCCGGCGCCTTTACCGCTTCAAGAAGACGCCATCTTGGCGGCTGCTTTCCCTCACGGCTGCCCTCGCGCCGACTCTGGCTCCCCTACCGCCGCCTCCCCAGGCACCGCCGCCGCCTCAGCCTGCAGCTCCCTCCACCTGGACGCCGTGGTCTGGCTCTTGGGATCAGCACTCCTTGGCTAATTCCTTCAGCACCATGACACTCAATCCTCCTGCGGTGACCGACTGGGTCATGGACTCCGGCGCCTCAAATCACATGACGCCCGACGCTGGTAACATCTCCTTGTTCCGTCCTCCTGATTCCGCTTATCCTTCATCTATCGTTGTTGGCAATGGGTCTGTTCTTCCTGTCACGTCCGCTGGTCATACAGTTCTTCCCGGACCTCTTTATCTTAATAATATTCTTGTTGCTCCTGATATTATTAAGAATCTCATATCCGTTCGCCAGTTTACCACTGACAATAATTGTTCAATTGAGTTTGACCCATTTGGCCTCTCTATGAAGGATCTCCGTTCTAGGAACGTGATCGTCAGGTCCAATAGCTCTGGGCCTCTCTACTCACGTCTCCCGGCGTCATCCGCTCCATCATGCGCCATGGTTGCTACCGCCCCTGCCTCCACTTGGCATCGCCGCCTCGGTCATCCTGGACATGATGCTCTTTCAAAACTCTCTAGCACTTCGGTCATTCATTGTAATAAAAGCACTGATGCTTCTATTTGTCATGCATGCCAACTTGGTCGTCACATTCGTTTGCCATTTCATCATTCCTCGTCTTGTGCCCTCAAGAATTTTGACTTAATTTGCTGTGATCTGTGGACCTCTCCCGTTGCGAGTGTGTCCGGTTACAAGTATTACTTAGTCATTCTTTGCCTACGTGCTATTGGGTCATTCTTTGCCTACGTTGCGAGTGTGTCCGGTTACAAGTATTGCTCGCACTTTCTCTGGACTTTTCCCTTGCGCGTGAAGTCTGACACTCACTCTACCCTGGCTAACTTTTTTTCTTATGTGACCACCCAGTTTGGCTGCACTATCAAAACCGTTCAGTGCGATAATGGCCGCGAGTTTGACAACTCTTCCACCCGGTCTTTCTTCCTCACCCATGGCGTTCTTCTGCGGATGTCATGCCCTTACACATCCCCACAAAACGGCAAGGCCGAGTGTATGATTCGTTCCATCAACAACATTATACGCTCTCTGCTCTTTCAAGCATCTTTGCCTGCACGCTATTGGGTCGAGGGCCTCCACACCGCCACCTATTTGTTGGACCGTCTCCCAACTAAAACCCTCAACCTCGACACCCCCTTCTTCGCTCTCTTTGGCACTGCGCCCTCCTATGAGCATCTGCGCATTTTCGGCTGTGCTTGTTATCCTAATCTATCAGCCACTGCGCCTCACAAGCTCGCCCCCCGCTCCTCCCTTTGTGTTTTCCTTGGCTACTCTTCGAACCACAAAGGTTACCGGTGTCTTGATCTCTCATCCAACCGTGTCTTAATCTCTCGGCACGTCGTGGTCGACGAGACCTCCTTTCCCTTCTCTAAGTCGCAGTCTGGCACTAATGAGCTTGATTTTTTATCTGAGATGGAGCCCGTGGTCTCTACAATTGGACCACGTCTCTCTTCTGCAGGTTTTTCTTCCGCGCCTCGTGTGGCCTCGACGCCGTCTCTTGCGCCCGCGTCCACGCCGGCCCCTGTGCTCGCGCCAACACCGACCCGGTGCTCGTGCTCGCACTGCCCCGCGCCGAAGCGGCCTGTCGCCCGCGCCGTGCATGGCGCGTCCCGTCGCCGTCGCCCCTGTCACCCCTATCTGGACCACACGCGGATGCTCCATCGCTCAGGCCCGCCTGCCCCGTCGTCCGAAGCCCATGCCACGCTGACCACGCGCCGCCAGCCGACGACGCGTCTACACCCGCCGTCCGGAACAAGGCCCGATCGTTCCAGTCCACGCTCCTGGTCCGATCAGCCTGCAGCGCCCTCCGCCGGGGGCTGTTGCTGTTCCTCCCGTGGTTAACCAACATTCCATGACCACGCGAGGAAAGCTTGGGTTCCGCCAGCCTGTTCTGCTTGCAACGGAATCTCTCTCACCCATCCCGAAGACGTACCGCAGCGCCCTTGCTGATCCTTATTGGCGTCAGGCCATGGAAGAGGAATATGCCGCTTTATTGTCCAACAATACATGGGATCTCGTTCCTCGCCCGCCCGGCTCCAACATTGTCACCAGCAAGTGGATCTTTCGCCACAAATTCAATGCAGATGGTTCTCTCGATCGTTACAAGGCGCGCTGGGTCCTTCGAGGTTTTACTCAACGCCCAGGTGTCGATTACGACGAGACCTTCATCTGTGGTGAAGCTCACATCGTTCGCACGACATCCTCTCTCGGCTCTCTCGGATGGCGGTTCATCAACTGGACGTCAAGAATGCTTTTCTTCATGGCACTCTCACTGAGACAGTTTACTGCAGTCATCCCATAGGTTTTATCGATCCTGCTCGCCCCGACATGGTTTGTCGCCTCAATAAGTCCTTGTATAAACTCAAGCAGACGCCCCGCGCCTGGTACAGTCGCTTCACCACATATTTACTTTCCCTGGGTTTTGTTGAAGCCAAGTCAGATACTTCACTCTTCATTTATCGCCGGTTCGAGAATCAGATACTTGTCTGCAGTATGTGGATGACATTGTTCTCACAAAGATCAAGCACGGAGCTCTTGCGTCGCACTATCTCTGCCTTGCAGCGGGAATTTTCTATGAAGGATCTGGGTGAGCTTCACCATTTCTTGGGCATCTCTGTTCAGCGGCGTCCTGCAGGCTTGTTCTTGACACAGCGTCAGTACGCTCTTGACATTCTCGAGCGTGCCAGCATGATCGATTGCAAGCCGTGCTCTACACCTGTGGATACTCAGGTGAAGTTATCTGCTACTTCTGGTGCTCCTGTCAGTGATCCGACTCACTACCGCAGCCTCACCGGCGCTCTGCAGTATCTGACGTTCACTCGACCGGACATCGCCTATGCAGTTTAGCAAGTGTGCCTTCATATGCATGACCCTCGGGAGCCTCATCTGACAGCGGTCAAGCGCATCTTGCGCTACCTTCAAGGCACACTTGATTTTGGTCTTCTTTTTCGGCGCTCATCGCCTTCTGAGCTTGTGGTCTACTCCGACGCGGATTGGGCAGGGTGCCCGGATACTCATAAGTCCACTTCGGGCTATGCGGTTTTCCTTGGTGCCAACCTCGTCTCTTGGTCGTCCAAGCGGCAGAACACAGTCTCTCGTTCGAGTGCTGAGGCTGAGTACAGGGCTGTCGCTAATGGAGTCGCCGAGGCGTGCTGGCTGCGCCAACTTCTGCAGGAACTTCATTGTCCCTTGACCAAGAGTACTCTTGTCTACTGCGACAATGTGAGTGCCGTCTACCTCTCGACCAACCCTGTCCAGCATCAACGCACGAAGCATGTCGAGATTGATCTCCACTTCGTTCGTGAGCGAGTTGCCATCGGTGATGTCCGTGTCCTTCATGTTACGACCACCTCGCAATTTGCTGACCCTATCAGAAACTATTGATTGACAAAAATAGTAATTCAGGCAAGATGCTTCCAAATTTGCTAAAGCAGAAACCTGAAATCCCTGTCTTTCTTTCAAGTTTCGAGGGCAAGCTGCCTGAAAAAATTGATATCATATGCATATTGTTAGGGTTAGCACGACAAAATAACTGAAGACAAGATTTAACATGGAAAACCTTTGTAAGAAAAAAACACGAAAAACACTCCACTATATTGATTTAAAGATTATATGTACAAGAGGTATGGCTTATATAGCCAAAAAGAGTTCGAGTTGTTAAAGATTTGGATTAATAACCTATTTGGATAAAAACCAAAAGATATGAAAAGTTGAGATATTTGAGTTATCTCTAATAAATCTCTCCTTAACTCAAAATCTATAATAAAATTGTTTCCGAAAAACCCCGAAGAATAATTGGGCACCATGACAAGTGAGTTAAAAAGTCCAAAGGAATGCTGAATAAGAAAGACTGAAATAGACAATCCAAACACTTATAGTGCAAAAGATAAAGATTAGAACAGTCCTATCTAAACGTTTCTCATGAAGCAAGATTGAGTAAACTGCTAGAAGCTAGTGAGAAAGACTGGAACAGTCGATCTAAACACAAAGCTATCAACAAAGCAGACGAAGAAATCTAGATATTCAAATTCATAACAGCATTAAAGTTTTAATCTGCGCAACTAACCTCCTGAAGTAAACGCTCAATTATCAAATGGCATAAGCCAAAATATCACTCATGGCACTTGATAGATAGTAAAGAACTCATATCATGAATTTTTGATATGCTTCACCTGGAACATAAAATTCGGCAAACAACGCCTATTGAGAGAGCAATTTGCACGTATAATCATCACATACGTCAAACTGTCTATCGAAATTCTATGACATGGTTGAAACTACTTCTATAAAAATGTCAAAGCGAAGAAAAACTCTCATGCCATCGATGGAGTATAAATTACAGTTGATCCCTCGTATCTAACAATGACAACTAAACAATGTTCACAGAAACAAACTCCTTGATGCACTTTAAACCTTCATCTAAAACTGACATTAGAGCAAAATCTTCATTAGAAAAACTCCGAAGAGTATAATCCTACCAGCAGGATGTCATCAAATTCTAAATTTAGTTGTCTCTTCAGCTGACATTGATTTTTTTTTAAAAAAAATAAGTCTCCTAGATAGCGCCGAACAGCGTCCCGAGGATGCTTATTCCAGCCCTCGATACAAATGGCCGGCGCGCGATGGATGGACAGCGACGACGATCCCCGTTGATAAGCTATCAGTGGATCGGAGCAGCTGGTGTGTCGTCATAACTCGCACCGTTGAAAGGTTAGTTCTTGAGGGCATCCAAAGCCATAAAGCCAACAGGGCTCATACCTACGGCATACCTTATATAGCTTCCGTTCCACTACTGATGGCATGTCCACTCCAAAGCACCATCAAACGCATATCACCAAGCACCAACGAAGACGGTGTGAATCGAAGGTGTGTGAGGTTCTCACATCGGTTCCACCCATCATGGGCACCGGCAACGCCGGGATCATGAGCGCCATGCCCAGCGCCAGTATGTAGTGCTGGAAGCCAAGTATGATCGGCTGCCGATCTGCGGTGCGGGACGATGATTGTATTGCACGCACTGGCGGCTGTTGGCTGCGAGGTCAAGAAGCAAGACGACGTCCCCTAAGAGTCGCTGGATGCCGTGCAGGTGCCGCTCAGGAGAGTCGCCTCCTCTCGGGGGCAACGATTTGATCTGAAACCTTACAGTCTGATACCACTTGTTAGGATTAGTACGATAAAATAACTGAAGATATACCAAAAAAGAGTCCGATGGTTGAAGACTTGGACTAACAACCTATTTGGATAAAACTAAAAGATATGAAAAGTTTATATATATATATAGCAATAAACAAGTACATTTTGAAATAGTCTCTGTTCGAAGAGAAAGTAAGACTAAACACCATTGCACTTTGATCCTTTCGCTTTCTAAGGAAGAAAGCGACTTAAGGGGACGACTGAAAGGATGCCCTATCAAGCACCCGGAATAATGATTGATTTGAGGAAGTTCAGTGCTGGGAGAACTAAACAAAGAGGTCGAGAAGATCAAGATAGTTGCCATCGAAATAGCGCCGTGCCGTGCCGTGTCGAATTATTACACCAACAACACTCTGAAAGGCACTTCATCTCAAAAAACAAAGCACAAAACCTAAAAATTGCCCTCTTGATTGTTTCATTATGTTGTGATTACAGAGTATGCATCTTAGTAGGCCACGGTATGGAAAACAAAGCAATTGTCAATTGCCATCCATCAACCCCTCTCTCTCCCTCTCTCTCAGAAATGAAAAGAAAAAGAAAAAGAAAATTTGGACGGCCTTTGTACGAATGATAACAAGAATTGGATAGAATCACGATAGTATGATGTTTATACGGCACGAGGGGAATATAATAAGTACAAGACGATCAAGAGGTCGCGGGCCGCCATGAGAATGCAAAGTAAAGCAAAGACAGGTTTGCCAATGTGTGTGACTTTGTCTAACACAAAGTGCATAAAAAAGGGGTCCTCCTCTCCTAGTTTTATAATTGTGTAGCTTGCTTGTTTGATTCCTCCTGTAATCATGTTGACACAAAGGAGATACAAAAAAGTGAGGCCTAAGGCTTCAAAGCCGTGGCTGCCATGATGCATATGTGCAAGGAGTGTGAATGAAATTTCCAAAACTGTCGATCCCAGCATGGTGGCAATAAACATGTTAGAACAGAGAGAAACTACAAGAGCGTAGAGAACCCGAAACAGAGTCAGGTGAAAGTTTTCAAGTGCAGATTTGGATCGTGCATCGGTTGCTGAACTCAACAAACAGAGACGACAAGAAGGTCGTTTGACGGAGCTCATATCTGCTCTTGTTGGAACTGTTTAAAGCCAACGACTATTACAAAATGCCACAAAAACATTGAATGGTTCGGTGGACCGTATAAACGTACCCTAAAATCCAGCCAGTCGATAGCCAACCAGTGCGGTTTTCGTCTAACCGCCTCGTTGCCAATATAGGTGCTGCTTCTTTTTAAACTACATAATTATATGATCTTTGCTGCAGATAAAAAGTATCATATTATTTTCTGACATCAAGTCGATATCATCATAGTCAGGCTTGTCTAAATCATGCCCTTAGCTTTACCTCTGCGCTTAGCACGTTGCACCTTTGCATCCTCAGCTCCGTCGCATGCCCATTAGAGCTACACTTTTTTTTATTAGATAATTTTAAGGATGGTGAAATTTGTTTGTTATTAGATTTTTTTTCTTCTAAATTTGTCTGACATTTTTTAAAGATGTGAAAGGGGGAGTTGGGAGGAGTGACATACCATTAATATCACGACCACCAACTCTTTCTTTCAAGTTGTAAAGATTTGACCACTACATTGTACACATGCTAGGTAGGTAATTAGCCTATAATCCTATTACCCGGGTTAATCCCTATCCTTATTTATGTGTTTCTGTTATGTCAACCGAATGCGGAAAAGCAAATCAGCAAGGAAAAGCAAAGGGGTTAAATTAGAGTAGAGCCAGCAACTCCGGTACGTCAACGGCCGATTCCTTTCGGTCGCCATCCTTTTCGTGCCGGCCTGCGCCGTCATAATCGCACTACTAGTGGCACGGTTCAGTCCAACTCCAACCCCACCATACACACACACACACGCTATTTACCTTTTAAGTAACTTGCACCAAACAAAAGATAAAGTTAAGAACCATTATATGTCCTGCATGTACATACTTGATTTGCTGAAATGGTTATGTACTGACCGGCTATTTTAGTGTCTCTGGTGTTGAGATTTTATTCGCAAACTTTGACTACGCATTTAGAAAGTCGCAAAAAGGATAACATAGAAATGGAAGCGTATATATATGTACCTCATGGAGCCGTCTACCCCAAGCCGGCCACCTCACTCGTATGAAAATGATTTCTAAGCGAATTTCTGCCGTAGGTCAGAGAAAGTCGTGAGCTAAAAATTACAGGACATAAAAAGGCCTCCTTTTCCCCGTCCTCCATTTGGAGAATCCAGCGACTGCCAATTTTGTCCATTATTTCCTGGGAGATTCAGCCCCTTATCTCTTGAGCAATTAGAATAATTTGTAGATAAGTTCTTACGGGCTTGGAGTCAGTACTTAATAGTATGTGCGATGTATGCACCCAAATGAAAGCTCAGCTGTCAATCATATTAAACTATTGATAGTTTTAATACCGCTAAACCTTGAGAAACCAATCTGAATTTTGGCTGAAATCCCAGAGTGCAACCTCTCCACTCTGATTTTGTGGAATTAAAACACAAGCCACAAGTATATATGTAAGTGCTACTTGAAGTACATGATACTTCGCACTTTACAGCCTCATCAAAGTTGGTAATCCAACAGCTCGGATCGCCCTAAATAAATAACCGACCCTGATGACACTACAAAAAGTAAGTACTATCTCAACAATTTTTCGCTTTACAGAGTACTAGCTCAACAATTTTTCGCTTTACAACATGGCATGCCACCCAAAATTGAATACATCAAGGGCTGCATATTTCTCTTATGTGGCACGTTCTGTAGCATGTCAGCCACACCATTCACAATTCCGCAACATCGTCTCGTAGAACAAATTTCAGTTGCAATTTCTCCCCATTTATCTGCAGTGTCGGACCGTACAAAATAATTTGTAAATGCATAAAAATAAGCATGTGTACCGCAAGGCCTCCTATCTCTTCGTACAAATCTATACAGATTTTTTTTCTCTAAAAATATACATATAATTTTTTATGTTTAAAACGGGACCAAAAATAAAACCATATCCTAGCCGGACATATGCAGAGGATTATTGCACTTGGAAAGGTCCTAATACAATGCAGAAAACACTGGCACTGCTTCATGAAAAGAAAAGGAAAAAAATATGCACGTAAGAGTACGGGCCCACTTGATTATCGGGCAGGAAATTCGGTGAATTTTTTAAAATAATAATTTTTAAATAATTTATAAAAACAAATAATACACGAAAAGATTAAAAAATATACCTTTGTTGTTATTTCAATTGATGACAGACCATTTATCATCAAATAAATTGACGATAAGGTTCTATCACTTTTCATTCGGCGATAGAAGTCTCAGCCTTATCGATCAAATAAATCTACGATAAAATAATATGTCGGCCAATTCAATTCATGACAAAACAAACATCTATCACCAATTGATTTGGCGACAAAGTTTCTGTCGCTAAATGAAATAACGACAACCTCATATTTCTATAATTTTTCGGAGTATTATTTTTATAAAATTATTTAAAATATATTTTTTTTTAAAAAACGAAATTCGGTGGTGGGGGCGGTTCGTAGCCCTCTCCTCGCTGCGGGCCCCACGCCAGCCATTTCTTCCCGTCTGATCCTACTCTCGCGCCTCATCCGACGGCGCTGATCCGATCCCCGTGGGCCCCGCCCGCCTCCTGCCCGCCACGCCTGCGGCCTGCCTCCTCATTCCGCTTCTCTGTTTAAGCTTCCGTTCTCTGTTGTTATCTCTATCTCTCTCTCTATGGTTTGATTTAAAAAGAATCTCTATGGTTTCCTTCTCGGCAAGAATATAAGAACTCCACTTCTTCTTCTTATCCCTCTCCTTGTCCCTCCCTCTCCGATTCTGGCAATCAATCTGGTCTGTCTGTCTTGGCCTGTTTCATCGGAGGAATAGTCGAATAGAGGAAGGCTAGGGAAGGAAGGTTGGTATCTTTTCTTTGAATTATCTCATATTTTGTTCAGAATTAGGTGTTGCTGTGTTTGTGCAACTGTCTTTGCCTCTCTTTTGTTCTGGGTTGATGTCTGTTCATATATCCCTATATGAACTGGCCTGTGTCTGTGTGTTCGTGGCCGTTCAAGAGGACGGAGGAAGGCGATTGATTACAAGTCTTCTTTTAGCCTTTCTCGTTTTTGGGGTTCTTCCGTAGCACTGAGTCCCTTGCCATTTTTAGAACTGCAAGGTTAGGAAAGCCGAGGCTGATCGATCCTTGGATTATCTTTTTTAGAATTGATCCTTGGATTAATTTCTTGGGATTTGGATGGTTGGAGGCTCCATGAAAGTTCTTATTTCTTGTTCGCTGAAATCCAATCCTTTTCTTCACCCTCAAACAACGCTTTGTTATTGTTTTTGCGTTCCAAACTATCCAAAGAAAGGTTATATTTTCCTCTGAAAGATGGACAGGATTCGTTTTTTTCCCTGCATGTCCCGATTGCTTGGATGGCCTGACACCCAACAATTTTCTACTCAGTTGCTCTGTTTTTTTCTTTTCCCGTTTTCTTTTCAGTTTCATCAGGGACATCAAAGTGTCCCATGTAATCCGTACATGTCAACTTCCTCTCCCTTCCTTCTGATTCTCAAAAAAGCGGAATCAGTACACCTTTCGGCTTCGATACAGTACTACGCTATGCCGTGCTGGGGCTGGGGTGGGTATAACCGTATAGGCGAATTGACCTGTCAGAGGAGCTCTCTTTTACGGTATATTAAATTCAATATGGTTGTTCATTCTTTTTATCTAATGAATCGAATTAGCTATTATTTATACTTTCTCGAGCAGTAGATTAATAGAAATACTCTCAACAAATCAATAGCTTACATCCAATTTTTACTCCCTACTATATACTATCAATATAAAATTTCTCCAAAAGTGATACTTTCAACTTGGAAGGGAAAAAAGTTGCAGTAGTAATTTCCTTTGTTCCACATAGATGGGTAAACACATATAAGACTTACTAATATCGGAGTATATGCTCATGGAAATGTTCAACTGTACAGTTCCTTCCTGATATACGTGAGAATATACTATGATAGCTAATTGGTGGAGTTACATGAAGGATAACCTAACTGAACGATCAGTTTTTGATTCCGTACGTTTTAGTCTTATTTCAATCACATGGCTTGTGGAGATTATTCTGATGCATGCCTGTTAATCTTAGAAAATTTGTTGTACAAACAGTAGTTCAGTCATCTTGCATATAACATGGGACTTGGCAGTATCAGTGAGTAGTGCTGTCACAATTCACCATTCTTATTTGTCCGAAGCAGATTTACTTTATCGGTCGAATCATGATCTGCTTGATTTAATATGTTCTACATCCAATTTCCTCTGTCTTTTCCAGTTTCAGGTGATTATCTAACATGGATGAACACATGGGAAGACGAACAGTCGGTGGCCTTCTCTTCACCAAAGGGGGCTCAATTCTTCTGTTCAGAGAAGATAGCTCGCTCCGCAAGGCCACTACATGCTGCTCGCGCCTCGGTTGCAGCAGTAGGCATTTGGCTGACAAAGATAGGCGAATGCACAGGGCAGCGGCTGCCAAGGAAGCGACACAGACACCCCCAAGATCACAACTTCTCAGGAAACCCAACAGGAGGCATCCTCAGGGGAGCGCTTCTTCTGACAGCATCGGCAGGAATGCAGCAAGCTCCTGTAACGAAAACGACAATAGGCCCAGCGAAACTCCTGGGCGTGATTTACTGTCTCGTCTCAAGGAGAGGGTCAATGCATCAAGAAAGAGGTCGTTGACCAGAGAGAACAGCCCATCATCACCAAATGGATTCAATGCTAGTTCTTCCGGCAGTAGTCGCTCGATCTCAAGACCATCGCATCGGGCAGCTTCGCGGATAAGGAAAGCAGATGCAAATGCAGGAGCTGACAGCGTGCGTAGAGATATCAGTGGAGGTGCTAGGAGGAATTCAGAGAGGAGCAACGATGATTTCTTGCTAGTTGAGCAGGTAGCAAGAGATCAGGAGCCTACCCAAGGGTTTATTTCTGGATTCTTGGCAAGATACAGAAGTAGTCTACAGGGAGGACTGTCATCTTTGGAGGACAGCATGGAGGACTCAAATGGATTCTGGCGGTTCGATATGGAAGGAAGTGAAGAGGTATGGCATTCTGTCATTTGCACAATGATCATCCCAAAGACTTGGAGAAATATGTAGACATAGTAAATCATGAAATTACACTCTGCCTTGCAGCTTGAGAACTACTTCATATTCAATGATAGGCACAGAGGGATGAGAATGGACATTGATGGCATGTCGTATGAGGTATGTCTGTTCCATTGCTCTGACGACGCTGTTACCTGGATTTCTTTCACAACTTTCTCGTTTTCGCGCGTTCTTATCTGCAGCTTCTTTTGCCTGGCATGCCTTGTTCCTTCAGCTGTTAGATCAGTAATGTTTGTTAACCTTCGTGCCGCAGGAATTGCTTGCATTGGGTGAGCGGATCGGCACGGTGAGCACTGGCCTCTCAGACGATGCAGTGTCCAAGTGTCTAAACAGAAGCATGTACATGCCCACAACTTCAGAGACTCACGGAGATTGTGACAGAAAATGCAGCATATGCCAGGTAAGTTCATTTGCAGAGTTTCAGTATCACTCTAAATTTTTTAGGCGCAAAGTTTCTGAAAAAAAACCGTGATTCATATGTAATTTGCTCCGTGTATTCTTCAGGAGGAGTACTCAGCCGGTGAGGAGGTGGGCAAGATGGCATGTAAACACTACTACCACATCTCATGCATACAGCACTGGCTCCGGCAGAAGAACTGGTGTCCTATCTGCAAATCCGTCGCTCTGAACACTACCAACTAGCGGCGTGCTCAGAAACCAAGTGTATAGATTCTGCATGCATGCCTAGACACAAATTTTATTCCTTTTCTTCTACTCTTTTAGAACGAATCATTTGTTGGGATCTTCAGACTTCTTGGTTTCCTTCAGTTCACAATGTGCAGTGAAAAAAAAACAAAGGAAATGGTACAGGAAATAACTCTTGAAAGTGGGGAATTCCATTTTCTCAGTTTCTTCTACTGTTCAACTTAGTGTTAAACGCATGTTCTTTATTTGTGTTATACATAGCATACGCACTCCTGTCATCGTTAACTCTTTTTCAAAGTATGGGTACGGAATTTGTTGACCGTGCTAAAACTTGGAAGAGGATACATGAGCCGTGTGCACTCACATTGTAGTTGCACCCTTTAAAGTTATACTTTCGGTGTGTGCGATCCTAATTAAGTTACAAGGCCGAATTTAAACAGGAATAGTGGTTGGAGACGTAGATCAGTAGATGGATCTCATCCGCTGACTGACGAATGCAGAGATTGACAAAGAAGATAAAATACGCTGTTCAAAGGGATAACACTGCTAATGAGATGCCTTTATTTTTTTGTGAGGATGCCTTTTATGTTTGACTAGTGATCGGATCATATCACAAGTCCATTAGCTCACAACATATGCAGACAAATGGAAGCAGTTGCAACTGATGTGGAATTTTACCCTTCTCTATGACAATGGCTGAGCCTCAAGCCATTATAATTTAGACAGTCAATGCCTCAAATCGTACATCCAAAATCACATCATTGTTATTCTCCCAAAATCCAGGTGAACGATTGTGCAAACTCAACGGCGTCACTCAGTATTCCGATGAGTACAAATTAATAAAGAAATGCCGTAATCCCCATAGAATTATCGGGCATTTGTTACTAAAGTTTAGAGTGCACTTGTACCACGAGCAGTATATGAAGGCCCAGAAAAACAACAATTGGTTCGCATAGACAAAGGGAGGAATACACAGAGAACATGGCAAATAGCGTTGCTTTACTCATCTCCCACCAGGAAGTTCCAAGTTTCCAAGATTTAACACATTTAGAGATTAATAGCAAAATACAGACAACAGTCTGCAAATAATTGGTAGATTACCTAGACCGAGATGCTGAATAATACATCATCCATTATCCACATTATTGGTGGCCAGCATACGATACTAAACTATGACATGCTAGCTATTATTCGCTGAGGGCAGACTCAAGAGAAAGCCACTGGGGTGGTTTTGTTATTCCAGGCCTGCCTGCTTCTTCTACATGCAAAGAAATAAACATAAGAAGGCCGGCAAGTCGATACAGCATTACAGCATCAACACCGGCCAAATCACCAAGTCGTATATGGCCACTAAGTGTGCCTGCAGAAATCGACAAGTCACGAATAAGAAACAAAAGCAGCACCTATGCATGACATAAGAAATGCCTATCTAGAACTGTAGATCATATTATCAAAAAGCTACTCAAATACTACATACTGATGGGATTGGTACTTGGACATTCTATGGATGTATGTTGTACTGATGAGTCCAAAACTAGGTGGGCCATATGACAAAAGTGGTGGAGCTGCTGGTTGACATGGCTCTTAAGCATGGGGGTTATAATTAAGTCTATATGAAATTACCACCTGGCAGACTGCTTCCACAGCCAATACTGACTGCACTTACTGCATACCTACATTAAAGAATAAGCGGCACAATGTGCTTTGATAGTTTAGTTTATAGCTCCTCTCACCCTGAACACTGAAAATGCCCAGGCATATCTCTGGGAGAAAGAGTTAGGGCCTATTTGCTTTAGCTTTTGATTCTAGATTCTGGCCCCAAAAGCATAATAAAAAACAAACAGTCCGATTTTATAATCCGATTCTCACAATCCAGCCCACCTATATACCCTAGAATCCACAATCCACTTCATATGTTCTTTTGGATTCTAGCTTTTGGAGAATCAATTCTCTACAACGACAATCCAGAATCAGCTTTTAGAGAATCCAAAGCTGAAACAAACAATCCCTTAGGCAAGAAGAACAGCGCTCAAAGACAATTGCCTCCTGTGTTGTAATCAAAACAACACAAACAACTGAATTTATTCTACAACTAGAGCCTTTAGCACATTTCCTAAAGCCCACGCTTTGAAGCACACAAACAAATTGGATTGCAAAAACAGTAGAAGTTTCTGCTTTAAGTTTATTTTACTTCTCCCTATCTGCCCTTACAGTTACATTAGCATTATGAACGAAAACTAGTTATAAGTTTCCAACTAGCAACCACAAAGTTGCAGCCAGAGAGAAACATTACCTGTACAAGATGTAAAAAGTGAGAATTTTCAACCCTGAAGAACCTTTTCTGGATCTAGCTGCCCGCTACAGTAACTGGAAGGAACAGCCAAGAGCTCCAGCCTTCCTTTCCACTCTTCACCAGGCTTCAAGGTAATGGGCTTCTCAATAGCTGCAGGCTCCACACACAGCATGTGTTTATATTCTTCATCACCAAAATCTAGCATGTTTTTGACTTCTTGTCCCATGGGTTCCATACAACTACAAAGGGCAAAAAAGATAACAAAAGTATGCATGTTCGTGAGGAAAAATGAAACTTGATACAGATAGGCACAAAAATCAACTACCAAATAAGCTTACCAGCATCTGGAAGCCCATCTTTCCTTAGGACAAAGGTTCTTTTCTTCTCATGATCGATAATTGCAATTTTTGATGGTGCATCCAGATATATTTTGTCAACCTACATAACAAAAATGTTTACAGATGAGCATTTGCAGACTGCAGTTTCATATGTAACATTGAAATGGTTTACTTACCTCTGATTCAAACACAATAGCATCCCCCTGCTCTGTGAATCGCTCTTTTCCCTTCAGGTTGTCGAAGTAGTCCAATGTCTCAAGCCCTTCAACACGCACTTCACTAAGGAATTTTGCGGTTTGAGCAAGTACATAAGAAAATTTTGAATTCTCAACCATGGGAAATGTGAAGCTATAGACAATAAAACTGAAATGTCCAATGTTATTCACAAAAATGTCCATTTAGAATCACCACTTGTTTTACCTGACAACAAAAGCAACTGTGCCCTCATGTGCTTGAACTGAGATAAAGCACTTATGATTAAAGATTTATCAATGCCTCTATGGTAAACTCGAGTAGAAGTGTAGGACTCTGCTCCACTTTGTTAGCATGAGGATAGATTACTAGTTCGACCTTATCTGTTGATTGAATATTCAAATCAGTGTTCAAAAAGGCAGCAAAAGGCGACGCCTAGGAGCTAGGCGGCGCCTAGGAGCTAGGCGGCGGCCCTCCACCTTGCCTTGGCACAAAATCGTGCTCTAGGCGGAGGAGCCGCCTCGGCGGAACTCGGTCGACGCTCAGGCGGGTGTAGGTGGTGCTGAGTAGCGAAAAGGCGGGCGTAGGTGGGCTTTGAGTAGGGGTGGGCATTCGGGAGAGCTCGAGGAGCCAGGAGGAGGCGGGCAGTAGCCGAGGGAACCGGGAGGAGGCGTTGGCCGTCGGGGAGCTCGAGGGAGGAGGGGCTGGAGGGCAAGTGGCACCGAGGGAGGAGTCTTAGGCCCTCAACCGCTAGAATCGGGAGGGCAGCGCTATTCGGGAGGGCTACGCGAACGCGAAGGGAGGGCAGTCGTCGGATTCGGGAGGGTTGCGTGAAGGGAAAACTAGAGGCCACCGAATGCTCGATCTAGGGTTGCTACCTAGGAGTCACGGACTTGAGGAATTTGTTAACTGTGTCTACATAAGTGCTAATCGGTATTCGGTTATTCAGTGATAAGAGCTTAGTCTCAGTAATTTGTGCAAACTAATGTGTTGCACTTAGTCTCAGTGATAAAAGCTTCCAATGTAGGAATGGGGTATAAATCAATAAATAGGGAACAGTTCTACTGAAGTGTGGCTTTTGTTAGCTCGAAGATTAGTTATGGTTCAAAATGTAGATTGTAGAAGGCACCAAGCAGTACAAAGTATTCAGAAAAATTAAGTTTATTTAATAGCTGGTGCTTGTTTGCGATTTCCGCCTAGGCACGCCTAAGCGCCGCCTAGACGCTAGGCAGTGGACCTCTGCCCGCCTACCGCCTAGCGCTTTTTTGAACCTTGATTCAAATAGAGAGGAAACAAATTAACACCCAAACACACATTTACATTTCTGCAACATCTCAATTATTAGTTGATCATGTTTATCAGACAGATATAACAGGACTAATTGTCTTAAAAAGTTGCTTAATGCTGGCATTAACAATATGAGAACCAGATTATTGAACCAGCATGTTTTCCCATCTGCTCCCCAAAATGTATATGAGCCTATGTACTGGCATTAACAACATGAGAACCAGAGTATAAACCAGCATATGTTCCCATCTGCTTCAGAAAGAATGTATTGAATCTACTAGTCTTGGTATTTGGTTTAATACCAATGCCACAGATATCATGCATATAAGCCTGTTGAAGGTGTTAGCAAGTAAATTTGAACACATATACCACTGGAAAGTCTTACACAAACAAAACTCCACTGTTTCAATTCCAATCCCTTGGAGAAATTTCAGATTAAAATATCTGAATGAAAAGCTGAGAAAAGAACGGAGGAAAAGGGCATAAAGCATACACACACCTTATGTCAGATACAGCGAAGTATGTGTGATATGCAAACGTAAATGAGAAAGGTCTTCCATCAATGTTGGTGTTTCTAATTCGTGAAGTGAGAATCAAATCTCCTTTAGGTCCAAGAGCAACTCTTAACCGAAATTCAAAGCTGTAAGTCAAAGACATATGAGGAGCAGAATCAGACATGTGCAACATGAAAAAAAGGGACACAAACATGATTTCTGGATGATCTAACACAAACCTGTGAGGCCAGATCTTGAGATCATCTTCAGAAGGCTTCAGAATAAGATCGGCAAAAGTTTTAATTGCAGTGTTTACTGGAAATGGTGGAGGATTGTCATCAATGGACCAGAACCGATTCCTTGCAAATCCATGCTTCTCGAGATTTCCATTTGTACTGAACTGCATTTATATGGTTCTTTTGGATGATTGGAGCAGGCAATTTTTTTACCATGAATTTATTAAAAGTCATTATAGATGAAGTTGCCATACTTGAGGAAAGCAAATGGGTATGCCACCACGAATTGCTTTTGGAGGCTTGAAAATGGCCTGAAAGGAAAGAAATTTATTTTGAAACAGTGATTCAGGGATACTACAATTAATGCAGCAATGCAGAGAAAAACAAATAATTAAACAAAAGATGCTTCTATTACAGTATGAATTTCGTATTTAATTGGGCTAAACTTCCATTGGTGCAAAAGAAACAAATAAAAAATAAAAGACTTTTAAGGGCTAAGGTTGCCAAGACATGGGCAAAGGAGGCAGCAGTTTATGGCTATGCTTAAAAAGACTCTTTAATTCAAAATGTGATAGGAATGCGATCAAGTAGGGACAAGCAACAAAAATTATTTAGTGGGGCAATGATGACAAGGATGCGGAGTTTATCTGTATAACAAATTAACGTTTTAGCCAATGAGGTCACCCATGACATCATGAATGGTTCTGTACCTTGCTGCTTACAAAAAGCAACTCATCCCCATGGTCATTCTTCCAGGAGGTTACTTGCCCTCCATATAGATGGACCTAACAAAAGGCAAGGCACAAGACAATTGATTAGCTACAGGAGTCAAAGCCTGGTCTAAAACAAAGTGATAACAGTAATGGATTTCATGTAGGGACCATTCCCAGACCATAAATATTTGTCTTGTTCCATATATAATCCTCGAGATTTGGATATGAGAAATAAAGGTACCAGCAAGAAAACAGCGGACTTTAAAATTGGTAATCAGAATCCTAGTTGCACGAAAGCATGACACCAAACAGAAGTTAGACCTCTTATCTGACAGAGTTAACTGTTGTAACAAGACAAGAGTCAAAAGGGATTCACTTAAACAGCTGGATAACGCTAAAAATTCACCAACTCATCATGGCACAGCTCATTCACCTACTACTGACATTAGCCTTTGTGATGATAGTTCCATAGTCCACAACCAGGTTTTTTTACCACTTATTTGCACTGATATGCTTAGCGACATCATATAATGGCAAATCACTTTTTAATGATTTCAAATTTCACTCATTTTTTCTATCTTGTGATTCTGAATAAGCTATAAGGTCTCTGAGAGGTATCCAAAAGTAGTTGCTAACTTGTCAAAAATTAATCCAAAAAGGAAATAGCATATAAAACACAAGGAAAATTAAATGTTCATGATGGAAAACTAGATGCCTTACACAGGCTTTAGTCCCTCCATTCCTATAAATTCATGACTGGAAATAAAACAGCACAAACTCGAGTTCATCTTAAAATTCTAAAGTTATCTTTAGCACAGCTGAGTTCACATGTTCAAACAACTCCAACAGCTGACTGCCTGAGTCCAGCAACATTCTCTCATGCTAAGCGGCTGGAACAAGTATGTATGCTTTGTGCTTGGACTGGGTTTACATGCATCTCATGAGCAGCTTCACCAATTATATTTACAAACATAACAAAGGACCACTTCGGTTATGCTTCACTTGGCCTGACGCGCCAGAACTAAAATCACAAACTCACTGTGGTTCCCACGACTAGTCAAAAAGAACTCAAGGAGGATAGCACCTCCCATTCAAGGGCCATCAAACACGTATAAGACCAAAGTCCAACAAACCGAGGATTATCCATCTTGGAAACATAAGAGGATAACCTAGGGTCTTTCGCTTTCGAGTTGCATAGTCGGTGCGTCTCCTCCACTAGATTCTAGAACAAGAGAATTGACGGCATAATATTTAAGTCTCTCACTATCACATTTCACAGTCCAGCTATCAAGTTGTGAATGTTATAGTGACGCGTGACCAAAACTACATCTCTTGATTCCACAAAACCCCCGTCCCTTTTCTCATTGGAGCTGTCACGCGGAATCTAATTACATGAGCACCATGGAACGATTGAACATCCTTAAGAGGCGGGTGGCATAACGTACGGCACCGATAAATCCTCTAATCAGAAAGTGATAAAAACAAGTTGCGGGCAAAAAAAGGTTGAACGCAATTTTAAGCTGTTAAACGCCGGTGCTTCTCCGATTAACCAGACGGTGAATCATAACAGCGCGGATCGCGTAATGCGCCGCTGATTCATCTGCCCGAAGAACAAAAACCGCCCGTTCGCACCAAAATCCCACGCCCCGAACACCCAATCCCCTCGGGGAAAACAGCATGCGCATCGGCCAACCCCCGAGGGATCCTCAAATTAAATCGAGCCGGAACCAGAGGGAGTGGGAGGCGGAACTGGTTACCTCCGCGGAGAAACCGCGCGCCTCGCGAAGCACGAGCTTCTCGAGGCCGGAGGGGCCCTTGGTGCGCTCCACGGGCGGCTGCGGCGACCTGGGCGTCGGGGGCGGCGAGGACGCAGAGGCGGTGGCCATACCACCACCAGCTCGTGCAGCGGCGAGCCCTCGTGCGGAAGCCCTAACACAGCAACACCAACCCCTCAACTTCTAGTGGCGAGAAGGCGAGTGAGAGGAAGGGAGTGGAGTGGAGAAGAGAGGAAAGGGAAAGAGGGGCAGGCAGGAGGGCTATTTATAGGTGAGGCGAGGAGGAAGAAAGTGCACTGTACAGTCTGTACTACTCGTGAGTGCTGGCTGGGGGTTGGACTTAATGAATTGGAGGGAGTTGAGGGGGTTAGTTATAGGACCCATTCTGTTCTCCTCTAACGGGTTAGCGGGTTGCGTGCAAGCTGTTCACAAACTTTTATCGGAGGCGGGTGTAGATCACCGTGGAACGGTATGCGAACCTTAAAACGGATTCCCGGGGAAAACCACGGAAAAGGCATAGGGATGTAACGGTAAAACAGGGATTAGAAACACATGCGAAAAAAATATAGGAAGAGGTGTTTGGAACGTTGAAATTAAAATTATAAACAATACTTTGGGAAATTTTAAAAATCATTCGTGTGTGAGAGAGAGCGGAAGAGTGAGATTGCATTTGAACTTCGAAAGCAAAAATTTTGATGAGCTCTCACATCTTCTTTTTATTTTCCTTCGAAACCAAAGGAAAATACAACTTTCCAAGGAAAGGGAACGAGACAATTCCATTCCAAACTTTCCTGTGGATTGCAATTCTTCCACTTTCTTCGTTTTTAGTTTGATCCAAACAAGGCCTAAGAGTATGTATAATAAGTAAAGACGTCTATTGTCTATATAACCCTCATATCATCTAAAGATAAAACTAAATACAGTTTATATAATAGAGGCCATCTTAAGATAGTCTTTATCAGATTCTACAATCTTTTAGTTATGGTATGAAGAAGTGTTTATTATATATAATAACTCATGTAATGGTGTTTTATGTTGTCTATATGGTCGTCTTTTCACAAAGAAACAACTATATTCTCTCTCCTCCTCCTCTCTTGAAATAACCCAGGGAAATTAATTCTACAAACGAGATTATCAACACAAATTAAGCACATATATAATTAAATTTGCTCACCAAAGTTTAATCACCAACTTTATTTATTAACAAAATGTCATACAATTGTATAATTATAATGTACATAAAAAATAAAATTACATCAAAAGAAAGAGTACAAGAAAATTTAAAATTTTCTAAAATCTAAAGCTTCTGTTAATCCTTGACCTTGATCCCTGAAATTGTTAATTTGGTCACACATATATAATCATAAGGCAAGAAATACAAAAATTAAAAGTTTAGGTGTGCCGCCAGACCTGTATGCGAATGTATCGCTCACTGAGATATTGACTGTTCGGAGCTAGTCTGCATCTCTCGCTCCTAGGATTTTATCATCCAGTAGTATACAAATCTGTAATTGTTAGGTAATCATTGTCGTGCATAAATAGTACCCCAAACATCTCATGGTAAGAAGGTAAAGCCTCATGGTAAAAAGTGAATTTACTACAATAAAAGGGAGGAAGCTATCACCTTCCCCAGGCCAAGCAAGTCACAGGGTTAAAAAGGGAGTCAGTTGAGCCACACCCACCATTTCACCCTCTCACTCAAGCCACTGGGAGCACTACTGTACACCCAAAACCATCAAGCACCAGATAGCTCCCAAGAGCAACACTACCAAAGAGTACACATAAGGAGGCAAACACAAAGCCCTAAGGAGCAAGAGCACCAAGAGACAAGGAAGCAAACCAGGAGCATGAAGGTCCCATCCACCAAAGCCAACCGAAGCCAAGAGCGACCAAGCCAAGGCTCCAACCAACTACCAAGGAAGAACAAGAACCTCTAGTACCTCACCACTAACCACATCATCATCTAGAAGACTAGAACCATCCCCATCCACACATTCAATCTCTTATGTTCATACAAGTTAATCTTTTACTATAGAATCTGAGAACTCAAATGTAGTGGAGCAAATAAGCAATAGATGGGTAGTTATGCTAGTGGTCTCAAGGGGATTAACAGCTAGGGTGGTGCCGTGCTTGCCCGCAACCCTCGCGTACTCCCCAGTGTACGAGAGGTCATAAGTGTCGTCACCACACCTCAAAAACCGAGCTATATAACCCATGAATCATCATAGACCATATAATCTCGCATAGCAAAACAGAAATGAAAAAGCAGTAGACAAAATAGGGATAAGGATGACATCATAGTGGGTTCAGGTAGAACCAAGTAGAGGCGGGAGGACGGCTGAGGTAGGCATAGCCCATGGACGAGGGGCCCGGGAAGGGTGAGCAGCAGGGCAACGATCCGGGTTGAGGCCGAGGCCGCCTTGGGTAGAGGAAGAGAGAGCACCACAGTAGGGGTCAGAGACACCGACAGCCCAAGGCTAAGCCAAGGAGGCCCAGAGTGGGCTGGGGAAGAGGCAACTCGAAGGAGAGGGGGCCACCTCAGTGGCAACACAGGGGGAGGCCAAGTGGGGCGAGGCATGTGCGTGCTCGCACGCGCAAGCACGGGCGAGGCCAGTGGCTCAGGGCTGTGCGCGAGGAGGTTGGATTGGGGTGACAACACAAGGCACCAGGCGTGGGCAGGAGGCCTGACTAGGGTGGCGCCAGTAAGCAGGGCGACAGAGGACCCCAAGGGCCATCGACGAGCCGGACCAAATTAGGGAAAGCCATAGAGAGAGAGGAGTGAGGGAATGGGGAAAGGAGAGGAGAGGAAAAGAAATAAGGTCGGCTAGGTAAGGAAGAAAAAGAAGGGCGAAAAATAAAAAGGGTAGAAGAAAAGAAAATAGGGAGAGGAAAATTTTTTAACCCAATGCATCATCCAAATTAATTATGCCTATTTAAAAATCAGATAAATTAAATAATCTAAACTATCAAGCATTTAAATAAAAGACATCAAAATAGAAATATCCAAAATGTTAAAAGAGGAATTATATGTATATTAAATATTTTAAGAGCAGGTTGGACACCATGAAACATGCAAAAATCTACTAAAATATATTATTTATAATTTCAAGAATTAATTCAAATCAGACGGGGATCTTCAACGGTACTTACCAAAATCCAGGCAAGAAATTTCTTGATCATATTTAAATATTTTTAATCAATCATATTTATTTATATGTGATATCACTAATGCATGGCAAATAATTTTTTAAGAGAAACCTAAATCAGACACTGTTAGAAACATGGTTATGATGATGAACTGTTGTGGCAGTGGTTGGTTATGAATATGTGGAATTGATGATAATTGCTAAGGCAGTGTTTGAATTGTTGATGTGTTAAAATGGCTCATCCAAAGAATAGAGCTGGTGACATATATATGTATGGTGGGTAGACGATGCCATAGAGATGAGCATTATCGTGGGCCCCTCTACATAGGCTAGCACATAAGGATGATCACTACACTGGGTAATAAGCTGTATTTTCGTATCAACCATAGTGTGTGGAAATGATCAGAAAAGGTTATCCTATGATAATATTATGATCTCTACATTTGGTAAGAACAGATCACTAAGACTGAGAAGTTAGGTACACCAAGAGTTCTAGTGAGACATACTATTTTGGAATTTATCTATGGTTGATTTCGAGGTGCCATATTTAAACGTCATGAGATGAGTACAGCCGTTGTTAGTCGGGGTACAACTAGCAATGATGCCAGGGTTGGAAATATAAAACTTGAGTAAAGATAAACATTCTGGGTTTGTAGGGTCGAGGATGCGCCTAGAGGGGGGGTGAATAGGCGTTTTATGAAATTCGATCGCTCACTAAATAATTCACTCTAATCAACCCCTATGTCAAAACCTAATCAAATATATATGGAAGCGATAAATAGGTTTTGACAATTAAAGCTTAAATCAACTAGGCTCACTATGTGCACTAACTAAATTATGTCTCTACACAAGAATTGCTAATTTGAACAATCAATTAATATTAAGCAATTCTAATTACAATCAAGCAATTGAACAATATACAATAAATGTAAATACTTGAAAGTAAAAGAGACAACCGATATTTTTCCGTGGTGTTCGGAGACTTGCTAGGTCTCCCCTAGTCCACGCTGAGGCAAGCCCACACTTGGACCGCCCCGCTCGAGCACCCGCCTCTTTCCACTAGTCGTGGTTTTTCACGCTATGTGAGGCTCAACCCGAACCTTCACAAACTTGCTCGGGGCTTTCACACCTTGAGAGCTCACAAGACGACGCCACGCTGCCTAGAGTCGGCAACCTCCAAGAGTAACAAGTCGCTCCTTCACTTGAACTTCACCGAGCACAACGAATGCACTCCGGTGATCACCAAGTGTAACACATGCACAAGGCTCTCACTCAAGTGCAACACATGCACAAGAGGCTCTCAAATCACTTCCTAATTGCAACACATGCAATTAGTCTCACTCTTAAGCTCAAGAGGCAAATGGAGAAGAGCAACACATGCACACAACTCCCACACACAAAGAACCAAGCCCAAGAACATCTCGCCCTAAGCCCCCCTGGGGTATTTATAGCCCCACAAGAAAACTAGCCGTTTGGGGCAAACAGACAAAAACGAAAATCTCGGTCCAATCGGACCTCACTCGTCCGAAGCCCTCACAGGCATCGGTCGATTGACCATTACACGGCCGGTCCGACCGCGACCTACGGTCCGACCTCTCGTCCGGTCCAAGCAGCATAGCGCCTGCGTCAGACCATGCAAACGCTGAAGATAGCGGAAAACTACCTCTCTGGAAAAACACACCGGGCCACTTTCGTCTGACCGGAGGTCCGGCCACACTGTTCAAACCCTGCGACTCCCAGGGTCGAGAGGTCATAAGTGTCGCCACCACACCTAAAAACCGAGCTATATAACCCATGAATCATCATAGACCATATAATCTCGATAGCAAAAAGAAATGAAAAGCAGAGACAAAATAGGGATAAGGATGACATCATAGTGGGTTCGTAGAACCAAGTAGAGGCGGGAGGACGCCGAGGTAGGCATAGCCCATGGACGAGGGGCCGGAAGGGTGAGCAAGCAGGCAACGATCCGCTGAGGCCGAGGCCGCCTTGGTAGAGGAAGAGAGAGCACCACAAGAGGGGTCGAGACACCGACACCAAGGCTAAGCAAGGAGGCCCAGAGGGGTGGGAAGAGGCAACTCGAAGGAGAGGGGCCACCTCAAGGCAACAGGGGAGGCCAAGTGGGCGAGGCATGTGCGTGCAAGACGCTGCAAGCACCAGAGGCCAGTGTCTGGCGCGAGGAGGTTGGATGGGTGACAACACAAGGCACCGAGGGGCGGAGGCTCGACTAGGGTGGCGCCAAGAAGGTGAGACAGAGGACCCCAAGGGCCATCGAAGCGACCAAATTAGGGAAAGCCATAGAGAGAGAGAGGAATGGGGAAAGGAGAGAGAGGAAAAGAAATAAGGTCGCTAGGTAAGGAAGAAAAGAAGGCGGAAAAATAAAAAGGGTAGAAGAAAAGAAAATAGGGAGAGGAAATTTTTTTTAACCCAATGCATCATCCAAATTAATTATGCCTATTTAAAAATCAGATAAATTAAATAATCTAAACTATCAAGCATTTAAATAAAAGACATCAAAATAGAAATATCCAAAATGTTAAAAGAGGAATTATATGTATATTAAATATTTTAAGAGCAGGTTGGACACCATGAAACATGCAAAAATCTACTAAAATATATTATTTATAATTTCAAGAATTAATTCAAATCGACGGGATCTTCAACGATTTTACCAAAATCCGCAAGAAATTTCTTGATCATATTTAAATATTTTTAATCAATCATATTTATTTATATGTGATATCACTAATGCATGGCAAATAATTTTTAAGAGAAACCTAAATCGAATCTTTAGAAACATGGTTATGATGATGAACTGTTGGCAAGTGGTTGGTTATGAATATGTGGAATTGATGATAATTGCTAAGGGTTTGAATTGTTGATGTGTTAAAATGGCTCATCCAAAGAATAGAGTGGTGACATATATATGTATGGTGGGTAGCGATGCCATAGAGATGAGCATTATCGTGGGCCCCTCTACATAGGCTAGCACATAAGGATGATCACTACACTGGGTAATAAGCTGTATTTTCGTATCAACCATAGTGTGTGGAAATGATCAGAAAAAGTTATCCTATGATAATATTATAATCTCTACATTTGGTAAGAACAGATCACTAAGACGAGAAGTTAGGTACACCAAGAGTTCTAGTGAGACATACTATTTTGGAATTTATCTATGGTTGATTTCGAGGTGCCATATTTAAACGTCATGAGATGAGTTACCAGTTGTTAGTCGGGTACAACTAAAAAAAAAAAAAAAAAAAGGGGGGGGGGGGTTTGTAGGGTCGAGGATGCGCTTTAGGGGGTGAATAGGCGTTTATGAAATTCGATCGCTCACTAAATAATTCACTCTAATCAACCCCTATGTCAAAACCTAATCAAATATATATGCGAGCGATAAATAGGTTTTGACAATTAAAGCTTAAATCAACTAGGCTCACTATGTGCACTAACTAAATTATGTCTCTACACAAGAATTGCTAATTTGAACAATCAATTAATATTAAGCAATTCTAATTACAATCAAGCAATTGAACAATATACAATAAATGTAAATACTTGAAAGTAAAAGAGACAACCGATATTTTTCCGTGGTGTTGGAGACTTGTGGCTCTCCCTAGTCCACGTTGAGGCAAGCCCACACTTGGACCGGCTCCCGCCGAAGCACGCCTCTTTCCACTAGTCGTGGTTTTTCACGCTTGCAGAGGCTCAACCCGAACCTTCACAAACTTGCGGGCTTTCACACCTTGAGAGCTCCCAAGACGACGCTACCTGCCTAGAGTCGGAACCTCCAAGAGTAACAAGCGCTCCTTCACTTGAACTTCACCGAGCACAAGAATGCACTCCGGTGATCACCAAGTGTAACACATGCACAAGGCCTCACCAAGTGCAACACATGCACAAGAGGTCTCAAATCACTTCCTAATTGCAACACATGCAATTAGTCTCACTCTTAAGCTCAAGAGGCAAATGGAGAAGAGCAACACATGCACACAACTCCCACACACAAGAACAAGCCAGCAACATCTGCCTCTAAGCCCCAGGGTATTTATAGCCCCACAAGAAAACTAGCCGTTTGGGGCAAACAGGACAAAACGAAAATCTCGGTCCAATCGGACCTCACTCGGTCCGACGCCCTCACAGGCAGATCTCGATTATTACATCGGTCCGACGCACTCGCGTCCGACCTCTCGTCGGTCGACCGATAGCGCCTGCCGCATCGCTATGCAAACGTGAAGATAGCGGAAAACTACCTTCTGAAAAACACACCGGCCATTCCGTCACAAGGAGGTCCGGCCACGCCTCACCGGCAGACGCCGACTAAAACCGAGAGGCCACCCTTCGAAAACATGCACCGGAGAGGCGGATGTCACAGAGCCGTCCGATCGGACCTTGTCCAGTCACACCGCCAGGACTTGATCTCAGGTTCTAGCAAGAACTCTTTTCCGAAAACTAAAAGCTATTCTTTGAGCCTCAAGGATGATCAACACATGATCATTTACCGCAAAATACATTTGTACCAATTCAACCCATGCTCAAAGAATTCAACCCAAATTCGAAAACTCATTTCAAATCGAGCTCAAGAACTATTTGCAAAACATATTAAGCAAATCAAACTCGAGTTTATGAGATTAATCCCCTAGCCATGTGAAGGTCAACACAAGACCGGTCAACTTGCCAACACCGTTGCAAGCCCCACTCACATGCTCTCGGATTCGGACTCATAAACCTCGTTTATTCGCTAGAACTTGCAAATAACGTAATAAACACATTTCATACTTGAGCACTACTCTTTGCAACACATGCAAAAGTCTAGCTCAAGCAACATCAAATCAAGGTGCATGAACTCTCTAATTGCAACACATGCAATTCTCTAGTTCCGTGCAACCATACCAAATCGACTTCACACCAAAACCAAACATCAACTAAACCAAATCACCGATTGAGCTCTTTACTGCTAACACATGCAAGCCTCTAGCTCCATACAAACACATAAACACAAATTATGCTTGAGCTCTCTCCTTTTGCAACACATGCAAAACTTAGCTCCAAGCAACCACACGATTTAAGAAAGATTGTTTTGAAACCAAAACATGAAGCTTCAACTAATGCAACACATGCAAAAGTGAACTTCACACAAAAGCCAACGCACTAGCTTATCACTTCTTGCAACACATGCAAATCAAAGTATTATCGAAAACCAAATGCAACCAAGCATAAGTTTAACCCATTCGAACACATGCCAAATGGTTAACCCATATGCAAAAACCAAATCAAATAAGATTTGAGCTTGAGTGAAGCGCGAATGAGATCACCAACACATGATGAAGCTCAAGCTGAGGAGCGACCCTCTTAATAGCACGGCGATAAAACCTTAGACTCAAAGACTACAAAAGTCCTTAACCTATCTAATTATACCTTCGGCCATCAAGCAATCCCTTTGGGGTCTTTATGATCTTCGCATATTTGTCCCGGGATATCACTCGACTCCTTTTGGGATCCACTCTTGGCCCATCAACTCATGATGCCGTCCTTATCCGTTCTCAATTATCTCTTGGACTTAACCTAACTCAAATCACAACTCATGAAAATCGTTAGTCCAAGATGCACGGTTGTCTCAATTATCTCTTGCACTCCATTAACACATAATGGATGCCTTTAGATCAATTGAGCACAACCTAAATCAATTGAATGATTTATATATGTCTTAAGATACGATAATGCAACTCATGCTTAATTATACTTAAGAGCTATTCATTTGTCCTTAATTAATCAAGGAACACCATCAACACATGATGAAATGTTCTTTAATGATTAACAAGACAAATGAACTCAATTTAAATTTTCATTTAAATTGATATGAGTATATATTAACTACACAAGTTTTCATATACTCATGTTGATGAAAAGTGATGATCCATTATATGTAAATTGTATGGAAATGATCATTACTCTAAATCATCAACTATAGAATACACCCACATGTATATGTGCATAAGTATAATTGACTTGGATATAATATGCACATATTCAATTTTATTGCATTGAGTATATCCATATTACCATGAGTATACTATAACTAGGCAATTCAAATATATACTCAAGGATTTAGTTTCTTTGTCTTGATCCTTATATGTGTCAATAAAGAATAGATCAATACAAAGAGACTTTCAAGTTAAACTACAAACTCCCCTAAGTAGGTGCATCTATGTAATGTGTGAATATGTGGAATTGATGATAATTGCTAAGGCAGTGTTTGAATTGTTGATGTGTTAAAATGGCTCATCCAAAGAATAGAGCTGGTGACATATATATGTATGGTGGGTAGACGATGCCATAGAGATGAGCATTGTCGTGGGCCCCTCTACATAGGCTAGCACATAAGGATGATCACTACACTGGGTAATAAGCTGTATTTTCGTATCAACCATAGTGTGTGGAAATGATCAGAAAAAGTTATCCTATGATAATATTATAATCTCTACATTTGGTAAGAACAGATCACTAAGACTGAGAAGTTAGGTACACCAAGAGTTCTAGTGAGACATACTATTTTGGAATTTATCTATGGTTGATTTCGAGGTGCCATATTTAAACGTCATGAGATGAGTACAGCCGTTGTTAGTCGGGGTACAACTAGCAATGATGCCAGGGTTGGAAATATAAAACCTGAGTAAAGATAAACATTCTGGGTTTGTAGGGTCGAGGATGCGCCTAGAGGGGGGGTGAATAGGCGTTTTATGAAATTCGATCGCTCACTAAATAATTCACTCTAATCAACCCCTATGTCAAAACCTAATCAAATATATATGCGGAAGCGATAAATAGGTTTTGACAATTAAAGCTTAAATCAACTAGGCTCACTATGTGCACTAACTAAATTATGTCTCTACACAAGAATTGCTAATTTGAACAATCAATTAATATTAAGCAATTCTAATTACAATCAAGCAATTGAACAATATACAATAAATGTAAATACTTGAAAGTAAAAGAGACAACCGATATTTTTCCGTGGTGTTCGGAGACTTGCTTGTCTCCCCTAGTCCACGCTTGAGGCAAGCCCACACTTGACCGGCTCCCGCCGAGCACCCGCCTCTTTCCACTAGTCGTGGTTTTTCACGCTTGCGTGAGGCTCAACCCGAACCTTCACAAACTTGGGGCTTCTCACACCTTGAGAGCTCCACAAGACGACGCCACGCCTGCCTAGAGTCGGCAACCTCCAAGAGTAACAAGCCGCTCCTTCACTTGAACTTCACCGAGCACAACGAATGCACTCCCGGTGATCACCAAGTGTAACACATGCACAAGGCCTCACTCAAGTGCAACACATGCACAAGAGGCTCTCAAATCACTTCCTAATTGCAACACATGCAATTAGTCTCACTCTTAAGCTCAAGAGGCAAATGGAGAAGAGCAACACATGCACACAACTCCCACACACAAAGAACCAAGCCAAAGAACATTCGCTTCTAAGCCCCCCAAGGGGGTATTTATAGCCCCCCACAAGAAAACTAGCCGTTTGGGGGCAAAACAGGACAAAACCCGAAAATCTCGGTCCAATCGGACCTCACTCGGTCCGACCGGCCCTCACAGGCAACGGCCGATTGACCATTACACGCACGGTCCGACCGCACTCTTGCGGTCCGACCTTCGTCTCGGCCCGACCAGATAGCGCCTTGGTCAGACCGCCTATGCAAACGCTGTGAAGATAGCGGAAAACTACCTCTCCGAAAAACACAGGGCCACCTCGTCAAACCGGAGGTCCGGCCACACTGCCTCCACCCGGTCCGACTGCCCGACTAAAACCGAGAGGCCACCCTTCTGGAAAACATGCACCGGAGAGGCGACGGTTGCACTGCAGGCCCGGTCCGACCGGACCTTGTCCGGTCACACCGCCCAACCGATTTCACTCAGGCCACAAGCGCAAACTCTTTTCCGAAAACTAAAAGCTATTCTTTGAGCCTCAAGGATGATCAACACATGATCATTTACCCGTGCAAAATACATTTGTACCAATTCAACCCATGCTCAAAGAATTCAACCCAAATTGCGAAAACTCATTTCGCAACCGACTCAAGAACTATTTGCAAAACATATTAAGCAAATCAAACTCGAGTTTATGAGATTAATCCCCCTAGCCATGTGAAGGTCAACACAAGACCCGGTCAACTTGCCAACACCCGTTGCAAGCCCCACTCACATGCTCTCGGAATTCCGGACTCATAAACCTCAGTTTATTCGCACAACGAACTTGCAAATAACGCAATAAACACATTTCATACTTGAGCACTACTCTTTGCAACACATGCAAAAGTCTAGCTCGAAGCAACATCAAATCAAGGTGCATGAACTCTCTAATTGCAACACATGCAATTCTCTAGTTCCGTGCAACCATACCAAATCGACTTCACACCAAAACCAAACATCAACTAAACCAAATCACACGTATGAGCTCTTTACTCGCAACACATGCAAGCCTCTAGCTCCATACAAACACATAAACACAAATTGCAGCTTGAGCTCTCCTTTTGCAACACATGCAAAACTTAGCTCCAAGCAACCACACGGTTTTAAGAAAGATTGTTTTATGAAACCAAAACATGAAGCTTCAACTAATGCAACACATGCAAAAGTGAACTTCACACAAAAGCCAACGACTAGCTTATCACTTCTTGCAACACATGCAAATCAAAGTATTATGCGAAAACCAAATGCAACCAAGCATAAGTTTAACCCATTCGCAACACATGCCAAATGGTTAACCCATATGCAAAAACCAAATCAAATAAGATTTGAGCTTGAGTGAACGCGGAATGAGATCACCAACACATGATGAAGCTCAAGCTAGGGAACGACCCTCTTAATAGCACGGCGATAAAACCTTAGACTCAAAGACTACAAAAGTCCTTAACCTATCTAATTATACCTTCACGCCGCACAAGAAGCAATCCCCTTTGGGGTCTTTATGATCTTCGCATATTTGTTCTGGATATCACGACGACTTTTCGGGATCCACTCTTGACGCCCATCAACTCATGATGCCGCCCTTATCCCGTTCTCAATTATCTCTGGACTTAACCTAACTCAAATCACAACTCATGAAAATCGTTAGTCTGAAGATGCACGGTTGTCTCAATTATCTCTTGCACTCCATTAACACATAATGGATGCCTTTAGATCAATTGAGCACAACCTAAATCAATTTGAATGATTTATATATGTCTTAAGTACGATAATGCAACTCATGCTTAATTATACTTAAGAGCTATTCATTTGTCCTTAATTAATCAAGGAACACCATCAACACATGATGAAATGTTCTTTAATGATTAACAAGACAAATGAACTCAATTTAAATTTTCATTTAAATTGATATGAGTATATATTAACTACACAAGTTTTCATATACTCATGTTGATGAAAAGTGATGATCCATTATATGTAAATTGTATGGAAATGATCATTACTCTAAATCATCAACTATAGAATACACCCACATGTATATGTGCATAAGTATAATTGACTTGGATATAATATGCACATATTCAATTTTATTGCATTGAGTATATCCCATATTACCATGAGTATACTATAACTAGGCAATTCAAATATATACTCAAGGATACCTCGGGTTCTCAATGCGAGGTTGGGTTCAATATAGGTAAAATGATACAAACTTAGGGATAAACTTAATATTAGATTTGTCATTAACACCAAAAATCATGAATTCATGCATGTTTCCTAGATTGGAGGTTACAGAAGCTAAGTCTGCCTCATATACAAGTGCTAGTAGCAATTTCAATAATTAAAAATCGGAAACACACAGTTTGTTAATAAAACCCTATTTTCCTAAAGGTGGATTTGAGAGAAATTTGCGTATGAGATGATGTTGGTAAAAATTCATATGATGCATTTTATTAATAATGCTTATCGAGTACTTTTGTACTCACAATTGCTTAATTCCCTCTTTGCTTAAAAGTTAAGAGCTATGGATTCACCTTCGAGTTATGGGTGAGGATAACCCGCAGGGTCTAGGTGATGATGTAGAGAAGGGCTATCAGGAGGATTGGGTGGATTAGTGGACTGGACGGTGGAGACCGTCAATCCATTAGATACTTAGTATTTATGTAAATTATTTATGGATGTACTATATGTAATGTGTAAGAACTCGATAACGATGAATCTGTAGCTTACGTGGCAATAGATTGTAATAAGCTTCTATTTCAGTCTCTAATTATTATTCTGCCGCAACACCTCGAATACGATGTATTAACTGATAAAATATCGGATGCACTCAATGTTTTGTTAGCTAATATGCCAAGATCAATGTAATTAACTTAGAGTAATGGCAATATTACTGTTATTATCCTGAGCTAAGTATACGAGTCGCCACATCTCTCTTTCACGTCAACAAAAATCTTATACGACAAAATAGATAGATAGTTAACATCACACCATTATACATATTTATCAAAGGCTTAGATAATGCGTTAGTGCAAGATTTGTGCACTCGTGTGTACGCGAGCCATTTCTAATCGAACACACAGGAATTTCACGTTAAATGGAGCTTAACCTCCGGTCTTAAGTATAGATCTGGAGGAGGCTTCAGTGCAAACTGGTACGCATTAAAACACAAAGTAACATACTACACGACGGAATAGTTGAAACGTGAAAATAGACTTGACCGTTGAGCATCCATGGGACCGTACCGATAACGATAAGATGCACGGGTGCTTTTCGACCTCCTGTTGAATTGCTGAGGCTGATGAAACGATTCTCAAATCGGCAAATCTGATTCGTGCGTCCGTCAGGTGACCTCATGCAGTTTCTATTGACAGAATAAGGCATCTTTTTTCCGGATCGTTCGCATTTCAAAGCCGTGCACAATGGCTGATTTCACAGTTTGATTTGGGCTGGGAAGAGATTCACACAAAGGCTTCGCCGTGCACCACAGGAGAACACTGCAGCATGTACTAGAAATGCTTCTCAGATTTCATGGAGCAAAACAAGGGGTTTATTTCTTCTACATGCCCAAAAGCAAACATGTATGCGCTACACACAATTGGTAAAGTTGTGTTTGAAAAGCTTTGACACAACGAGCCTACAAGGAATAATCAGCATTATCCTGAAACCGCTCAGTTCAAATCCAATGAATTTAGATGCAAGTGAACATCGTTATAAGGGGAAAAAAACTCGAGCTTTATAATCAAATCACCAGCACAAAACTTTTTTTTTTCACATTTGAGCCAGAATGATGAGCTGATGAATAACTCATATGTTACTCCAGACTACAAAATTCAGATTTGTCTAGTATTGTATGGAATCCATGACATAGCTCGCTCGTATGTCATCTCTTGATTGATTTCATATTGTTAAGTGCTTTGCTCTGGCATACCAATGATGGCGATAACAGGAGGACGGAGGTAAGCATACCTATAACAAAAAACATGCATAAACATCAATCTTAACTGCCACCAGACACATCCTTGAATTCAAAAAAGAACAAAATGTCTGTTTCGATGGTGACCAACACACGGGCAGATTAATGTACAAGTTATGCCAGATTCTTTCGAATACTAGCTGATTTCCAATCATAAATTCATAATTGTGGCTCCTAAAAAATGTATGACGATTTAAACAATTTTCTTCACAAAGTACCCACAAGTGTGGCTAAAAAATTAAACCACATCTGTTACAGAAGCCATGTGTAAGATGTGTGTCATGCCACAAGGCTAGGTTTGGTCATGAACCAAACATGCCTTTTAAAATTAGATGTGAAAAGGCATTTAAATGTGTAAACATAACTGCAAGATGTTAGCATATACAAACAGGTCACATATCTCTGGTAAGCAGATTTCTGCAACGCAAATGGTAGATTCTTGGTAAGACTAAATCAAGCATCTAAACTACTAAAAGTTAGTCATATTCCTTAAAGAAAAAACAAAATTATGAAACATTCAACTTTTTTCTTATTTTAAATAGAAAGCATGTATCTACCAGCGTAGAGTGACAAAACCTCATGATTCAAGAATTTTTTAAAAAATGTGACAAAGCAGTTTGTTAAACCTGCTAATCCGAAGCACATGCTATGAAATGAAACCTTAAAAGACAAGTACTCAAGAACGTACTTTGGAAGTTTGAAACATTCACTTTATAAATGGTAATCCAGAGTGCACTTTCTGTGCATATTCCTCGTATTCATGGCCAAAGAACTGTGTCAAGAAAAATTCTTCATACCTGCTCTTGAGTGAAGGAATAACAAGAAAAACCATAGGAGAAGCAAAAACCTAATATAGTGAACTCTTTTACGGAGATGTTTGTATTCAGCGGTGATGAAACATACTTAAAGAGACTTTAAAAGGATTTATCCTCAAAATGGGGAGCCTTAAACATAAAAGAGAAAAACATTGTTCTTTTAGAAGGATACGGTATCCGTTTTGAAAAGAAACGCCACAATACCAACGCAAATGCAGCTGTGGATACTGGATTGCACAGCATAACCTGGGTTCCTACTGCCCATATAAAAAGCCTGAATACCCAGGATGCCGCATAAACCTGTACAGTTAAACACAATATTTAGCAATTGAACTATCAAATAATCTTGCAGAACTACCATCATGGTATGGTGCAAATGAAGAACATACAAAGAGTTGTGATAACATAACTCAAGAACTATGAACAGTACTGCAACATAGGATAAATAGTCTGTTACCTATAGACCCCATGAGTAATCAACTGATGTTGGTCTTCATGGTGAATTCTTATAACATGCGTAAAGGAACACCCAGCTGTCACCACAGCAAGTTTACGAAGAATTTCACCAATAATCACCATTAGAAGGCCAACATTACTGATAAACCAATATTCCTTTAGTTCTGGGAAGAGAAGAGCTTCCGTCAGCTGTTCCAGCATTGCAAAACTCATTGCCAAAACGTACTGCTTGCTGATAAGAAGTGCTGCAAGAGAAGGACTTTTGTTAGGCAACATATCCGGTGCAACCCCCCCCCGTGAAACCATCGTGCAATGAACTAAAAAAGTTTCAAAAATTCTGAAAAAATCATGGATGTACATCTCAACTTACCCCACCTACATATAAAATTTCATGATCAAATTCATCCTATACTAGCGGTTACAAAAAAACAAGCAGCAAAATGAATAGTGATGAACAGTAAAAATCACCGTTCATGCGAAATTTGCCTTTTGTAACTGCTAGTATAAGATGAATTTGATCATGAAATTTTATATGTAGGTGGGGTAAGTTGAGATGTACATCCATGATTTTTTTCAGAATTTTTGAAACTTTTTTATTTCAGTGGTTTCACCGGAGGGTGATTGCAAGAGATATTTTTCCCTTTGTTAATTCACAACGTGGTACCCAGTAAAGTTAGGGCATTGCAATTGCCAATCTAAAGGGCAAGAAAGAAGACAATAAAAAAAACAGCAATCGCTAATATGGGCATGCCTTGTGCTCTTTCATATATTGTTTAATAAACTTATGTGTCAAGGTGTTAAACGGTAGTTGTGATTGTGTAATCCAGTTAACACCTCTTTCCATTTTATGGTTTTGGTGCATTGCACATTTTGTTTATGTAAAAAACCAGTAAACTTTGAAAACCCTTCCAATATTGCATTGTCATCCTACAATTAAAGGTTCACAACAAAACCAACAACAGGGCAAGGTTATGTTTTCAGGAATTACTTCTAGAGTTATAGTTGTTCACATTGAGAAACTTAGTCCTTGTTTTGGCAGGATACTACAAAGCGACCCGGGCTAAGGAGCTAACAAAATGCAAGTTGGGCAAGTCAAGTTAAAATAACTATTTTGTCCCTAATTCAAACTTTACACAGCTAAGAGACATTTATAATGAGTTATGAAGTGATTAGTTATTCAGCGTAAAGGTTCATTTGTCCAAACATACTCCATTGATGCATTCAGATAGTACTTTCTGATTTCGCCGCTTGACCCCAACCTTTAATGTCTGCCCACTGCCACATGTTCCCTTCCTTTTTCTAGACTTAGTTTAGCACTTGTTAGCTTGTTTCTGCTAAAGCAAACAGAGAATTCCTAAAATTGCAATACATAGGACAGCACAGCAGTTCACAGAATGCAAAATGTAACTATACTCTCGCTATTTGTCAGTTCAAAGCCAAGTGAAAATATTCCAAGGCCAAGGCCCAAGGATTACAAGAGAAGAATGCAAACATGCAATTAGTCAAAATAAGCACTCTGCCAGTTCCTCTAAGCGACCCCTCCCGCGTCCAACAATCCAAACCAAACCGGAAACGATCTTATCGAATCTGTTTCCAGTGACGCTTCTCTGCATCCTTATGAACGCATATATTTGGTTCAGCTACTAACTAGAGTCGCTGGAATCTGCACCTACAAAGACATATCATTCAATAACAACTTCGTATCTAGACAATTTCACAAGCACCGTCTCAAATGACAAGAGAGGAAGGGACAGGCAGAGTGTATGGATCACTCACAGGTGGCGGTGACGTTGCGGCGGCCGTGGAAGACGGCTGCGAGGACGTACTCGGAGCCGTGGAAGAATATCAGAGCGGCCGCAAACTGCCACGCCTGTGCCCGCGCCGCCATGGACAGAGTGGGAATCTGGGGACCAGGTCTTGCGCTAGGGCTCAGGGCTTGCACGGTGGGACGAGATGCTTCGCGAGGTGCCGGTAGGAGGAGATGCCGCATGCGGAAGCTTTTTGCTAGGGACCTGTACGGACAGTGGCGGAGGCAGGAAAAAAGAATTCTAGCGTGGGCAAGTCAAGCTGGGACGCCCGAGGCGCAGAGGTGGGCCGCGCGGCGCTCGGCGCGGCCGGCGGCGACCAGCGGCCTCCCACCCGCTCCTGGATGCGCAGCCGCGCAGGTCTAGCGCGCGGCCTCCTCCTTCCAAGGCCCAACTCTGTCCGCTTCGCCTCGCCGGTCGCCGCCTCCTAGATTCACCGGTCTCCGCCTCGTAGCCTCGCCTCGCCGGACTGCTTTCCACCGCCGTCGCCTGGAGGGAGCGTGGGGGAACCGGGTAGTAGGTGGGGAGTAATAGCTACTAGTACGACGAGTCGGCCTGAGAACAACAAACCTGGGCCTTGGGCCCACAAAATAACACGGGCCGACTACCGCATGAAGATGATCATCTTTTGTGTGCGGGGAATGGATAGGGCCGAAAGCGTTTTTTTGCCCTATCCACAGTTTGAGGTACCATACTAGGGGTCTGATCTGATCTGATCGGCGGCGAGCAAGAATTTTCAAATAGTTCAATCTTTAAATGGATTTTGACATAAGCTATATAAATTATATATAACTAGCAAAAGCTAAAAAATAAAAACTGTGTTGGATCTACTTTTACAACTTATTGCTGAGATAAATTATTTTTTTGCCAAATGATCTCTTATAAAAAGCTATAACCGCTTTTCAATCGGGAAAACTAAAAAGCATCTTTTTCAAAAAAAAAAAAAAAACTGTAGCTCCCTACATGTACTCTGGATTGGGACATGATCTCTGTAACTTTGTCATCTTGGAATTACTTGGCAAAAGCGTGTCTACCGATACCAATTTGGAAATACTAGCAATATTCAACTTCGAGCAAAGCTGGTTGTGCTAGTGACGGGGCTTGTGGTGACATTGTTGATAACTTGGTCGTCGTGACTCGTGAGTCTCGCGACCACTTGCTTTGACTTTTATCTTTCCTCACAAGAAAAATATGATTGAATAAGCGAAAGAGAGATGGATTTCTAGTATTTCCTACATTGTTGATTAATTACAAATACAACATCATATGACCTGTCGATTTGTTTGACAAGAAACGATCAAACACTGTGGATTATCGCAACAATAAGGCAGTTTCCAAGAGATGTTGATACCATATTTGTCAATACTATTTCAAAGTTTATACCAGTTTGGCTCTAAAAATGGTTTATTTTGGTACTGGCCATATTGGTATATCGTTCTAAAGTTTAATACAATAATATATATTTATAAGCATATACATGTTTAATTATATGCAAACCAAAATTTGTTTGTAGCATTAATCCAAATACATAATGTAGGATAAATATAACATGCATTCAATATGTTCAATAGATAGTATCAAACTAATATGGATGGTATTGACCAATATTAGAGCTAGTATAAGCTGTATTGACTGATATCGAGACGGTATAACCGGTATCGAGACTGATACGGAACACATAGTTACTTTGTACCATTTTAGATGGCGAAATGCTATACACCTGCTATATGGTCGGTACCGGAATTAATAAGTTTGATTGGTACCCAGGAGGGCAGGACCTGAGTAGTGTGTGCACCCAGAAGTTAGTTCTGGACAAATTACTCGTCACTTGGTGGAGTGGCGCCAAAGAACCAGGACACCCAAGCTAAGACCTAGTTTGAAACACGGTATTCTGTAAGAATTATACCGTCTTTAGAAAAAATTCGAGTAAAAGTCCAAACTCCAAAGTTCGTTTAATATCTCGTCATCTCATCTCCCCGCTGTTATTAGGTCAAGGAACATGTGCAATACCTTCAATGCATGGGTGAGAGCAGGAGCAGGAGCATGCCAGTTGCTGTGTGTTGTCAATCACCTCTCCTACCCTCCTAGACCTGTTTTTCCTGTGCATGAGTGCATCTCACCTGGACTGTTTCCTGGACAAATGCAAAGTGGGACATAGGTACAGAGGTGATACGAGTAGGACCTCCCCTACGGCGCACGTCATTGACACGTGGGCTCCAGCTCCACGGAACACCGCGTGGGCCTGTGGCGCCATCGAATTGTTTACTATTCTGGCCCATCAATTTTTTTATAGCTAGTTCCGGTAGGATTATTTTTATAAAAATTAACCATCTGGCTTGCGAATTCTATGCTGGAGCGCGGAAATCACTATGGCGTGACACGTGACGTATTTTTGTGGAATAGGAGCGTGAATAATTACCGTGGAATCGGACGTGGGAATTGAATTTTCCGCAAGGTGGGCGCGTGGCATTTCTTTTTTCCGCGCAGCTCGTCTGCGCAGCCCGTCTGTGCGATTCTTACCGATCAAACGGGAATCTCTGGTAGCCATGTGACTCAACAAGCGATGGGATATGCAATACCGCATAGCCCTGGCGCTGAAATGCATTTCCCACGCCACTACACTGTTAAAATGTTTCGCCGCACCTCCATGCCACGCAAATGTCTCGCCACACCTTCACATCGCGGGAAATAAGAAATCAGCACCACCATACCGCGGAAATGTGTCACATGTCGTGTAATAGTGACTTCTGTTCTTCTCGTACGCGGGATTCATAGGCAAGGGGCCATTTAAAAAAATTACTTTTAGGCTGGTTCTATACAAGAAATTTAAAGGGTAGAATAATGAACAGTTCGACGCATCCATCTCCTGTGACGTGAGCTCCACGTGCCTGACGCGCGGGGCAAGTAGGCCACGCATCCAGCCCTTCGTTCCCAAGTGCTTCCGCTCTCCACCGTTGGATCCAGCACCAAATCCTGGGATCTCTCCTCTGATGACAGATTCTGCTGGGCCCCACACGCAGGGAGAGCCACATGGGTACAGGTAAAAAGCACAGCGCAGTCAGCCGGAATAAAATAACCCGTGATGCCTAGGAGATAACAAATCTGGTAATTGCATGGCGTGGGCTCGTATTATCATCCCATTAATTACTCAATTAGCAATACTAATTGAATCCAGAGTATATCATTTTCTACGCTGAAAGTGGGAAAGAAAAGGGTAGGAAATATAGGCGGAGAAAGACAAGGAGGAGGGAAGAAACGAGGGAAAGAAATCGGAGATATTGAGAAGGGGATTTGATTGGATTCGCCTCGCATCGCACCCCTCTTCCCCCAAATCCCATCCCAATTCCCAAATCCCTAAATTTTTAGCCGCGCCGAATCCGAAACCCGGACTACCCTGTAGTCTTTGCCCGCAAATTTTTATCATTCGTGCTATAATAAAGCGCTACCGTCTTAGCCATCCTCCATCGCCTTGGAATATTAAGCTCCGAATCCCAATTCTGCCGCTTTTCCGGAGTCCGGAATTAGCCCATCGCATAACGCCGGAGGAGGAGGGGAGATCGGAGCGTCGGGATGGCCGCCGCCGCCTCCTAGGATGGAGCTGGATTCGGCCGGCGGCTGCTCCCGCGGATACTGTGATCTCCGTGGTTGGTGTTGGGTTTGGAGTCGGAGGTGGCTGGTGGTGGGCGGCGGGTAGGAGATCTCCCCGAGCAACAATAAGAGCTGCGGAATAGCTGGCGCGTATGGAGGGGAGCGGTACGCAGGAAGACGCGGCGCCGCCGTGGATGCCCGGCGAGGCCACGGCGTTCCGCCGTTTCGCAGGCGCCGCTGCTTCGGGGCGTTCGTCGGAGGCGTCCTCGTCCCCGTCGGCCTCGGGCAATGGTGTCGCGGCCCGCATAAGCAACCTTCACGGGGTCAAGAGGAAACCGGTACGCCTCATCCTCCTTGCTCTGGTCCTTGCGGATCATCAAATTGCTGAGAATTGCAAGGAATTAGCACGCTGATGTAGCCGTGCTGTTGGCCAATTGAAAGCTATGGACTTTGATCGTTAGACCACCAGTTCATCACAACTGTTGCTGGTTTGTTCCTTGCTTGCGCGTTTGTTCATGCGCCCTTAGGCTTGTCTATATGAATTAGCAGGTTCGGACTGATGGAGTTTCATAGAAGACTGTAATGCTGTTTGCCTGGTTACTCTGCAGGCTCGTGTATTTTTTGCCATGAGTACAATCGCAAGAGAGACCACAAATGGGGGAGAAAAAAAGTCATAACCGAACTTGTTTTAGCTGGTTGTATCTACCAAAAATGTTCTGTGAGACCGTACTCACATCTAGTTGCTTTAGAATTTTACCTAACTAGTGTTTAGCTAAGCAATATTTTGGGTATTTCTTTCTTTTTTGGAAATTTGAAGAGTATTTGAACAAGACATCATTCCAGCATTACACAACACTTAAGTGTAAACATTGTTATGAGTTTGTTTAATGTGCTTTATTAATGATTTGGTATACCATATTAAGTCACGGGAACGTTCTATCATTTATTTGTTACAACTCTTCTTTTGTGTTATACTATGATATGATATGCACCTCAAGCCAATGTACTTTAGTTTTCCGTTACCAATGGACACTTTTTACCATGCAGTTTGTTGCAAGACTGACGACAGACATCATCCAAACATTTGAACGATGCAACCGTGAGTTTAAGTACTCAGAGGCGCTAAACCCAAAGCGTTTTCTCACCAATCCTTCAACCCCAGCTCACAATGATGGGCTTGATAATGCAAATTGGGACCTCATATTGTATGTCAACTTGGAATTGGTCAACAAGACATCAAATCGGAGGTTTTGATTTTCTCAGAATTGGTGTCCTATATGCTACATTTTTTTTCAATTCATCTTTGGTCCTGTTTTGGGTGCGTTGTTATTACTTAGATTAGTTGGTCTGAATTATTCTTCAAGAATCATTATATGCAACCGACATTATGCATGCTGATTGGTGATCACACAAACAAACACCTTGGTATTCCTTAGGGCATGTTTGTTGAGAAGTAATTGAAGGTTGTAGACATGTAAGTTAGATGAACTGATATCATTTCCAATTTTCTTGTTAGTTTGTGCAAGTTTTGTTGATAAATCTCGGACCTGTTTGTCTTTCGTCCAACATCACTGTTAGTTTCAGGAATGTTGAACATTTGTTAGCATATCATTGAACTGTGCCTTCTTTCTTATTTTGGTACTCAGGTTCATTGTCAAGGAAATGCTTGGCCAAGGCACGTTTGGTCAAGTTGTCAAATGCTGGGACACAGAAACCAGTGACTATGTTGCTGTGAAGGTTATAAAAAATCAGCCTGCCTTTTACCATCAGGCGCTCATGGAGGTTTCACTGTTGAGATCGGTATGATGTTCAGGAACTTACTCCATTTTGCTTGATATATGCGATAACTCACCATTACAATTGTGGGTGTGCTTGCAGCTAAATCAGAAATTTGATCCTGATGATCAGCATAACATTGTCCGTATGCTTGATTATCTCTTATTCCAAAATCACCTGTGTATAGCCTTTGAAATGCTTGGTCAAAACCTGTAAGCTAACTTCTTTAGAACTTTCTGCTAATAGATTCATCCCTTATTTAGTTTTTGTTCCCACTGCACTATTAACTCCGACATTTTAGGTATGAGCTATTGAAAAGGAACCATTTAAGAGGTCTGAAATTGAAATACGTACGGGCATTCTCGAAACAAGTGAGGTGTCTATCTGTATTTCCCATTCAATGTTAATTTAATACTTGTTGACTTATCTTGTTGTTTTATGTTTTCAGATATTGGGTGCCATGGTTGTCATGAGAGATGCTGGCATCATTCATTGTGATCTAAAGCCCGAAAATATCCTCTTAGCACCCAGGTGAGTTACCCCTTTGAATATTGAATTTTGCATTGTTAGGTCTTGGATGCTATTTTTTCAAGCAAGTCGTAGTTTGATGGTTGTACGATGAATTTTACAGTGTCACAACGGCTGCATCAGTGAAAGTAATTGATTTTGGATCAGCATGCATGGAGGGTAAAACAGTGTACTCATATATTCAGGTTTTTATTTTGGAACTTCTCAGACATTATTTCTCAGATTCTTATTTAAATAATGTCGGTTAGTTGAAACTAAGACTTCGATCCTCTCCTTCCATTTTGCTAGAGCCGATATTACAGGTCTCCAGAGGTTCTCCTTGGCTATCCGTATCCTATATATCTAAGGGCATTTGTTTCATTTCATTCACCATAGGCATCTTGCTCAGTATTTGCTGTAATGGTTTGTTATATTTATCGAACAAATAACTGCTTTTGTTTCAATGAAGTCTTATTCTTCTGCCTTTTCAAGTGACTTGGTTGACCCTTAACAGTCGACAGATATACTACTGCGATTGATATGTGGTCATTTGGGTGCATAGTTGCTGAACTATTTTTAGGATTGCCCTTATTTCCTGGAGCATCAGAATATGATGTGCTTCAGCGTATGATGAAGATTCTCGGGTAAGTATTTTCTCTCCTAGCTCTGCGTTTGGCATGATGTGCATTGCTGCATGCTAAAGCAAATGCCATATTACATTTTTTAGTTCTTTTTGTTCATCTAAGAATCTGAGTATTTGACACTTCTGAACTTAGCCGTATTAAAATTCTTGTACTCTTTTCTCTCTTTTTTTTCCTTTCTCTTTGAATTCAACATTTATAGGGGACAACCACCAGATGACCTGCTAAGGGAAGCTAAAAACTCTGGAAGATTTTTTAAACATGTTGGAAGTATTTATCCTGGTAGCGAGGCACATGATGGTCTTGGCAGTGCATACAGAATGTTTAGTGAAGAAGAGGTTGAAACAGTAAGTTTTCTTGTGACTTCACTAAAAGAACCTTGATCTTTTTATATTATATCCCATCATAGTTGCATTGTCTTACTATCTATACCAAATACAGAAGGAGTCCAAAAAGCCAAAGGTAGGGAAATGGTACTTCCCACAACTAAGGATTGACCAACTCATATATACTTATCCTTGGAACAATTCAGAATTGACAGGTTTGTTTTTTTTCTTATGTTTCTTTTTAGTTTTGTGAATAAGATATTGGCTCCTTAGCCCTGTTTTTGGGATAGGCTTAGATTACTGTTATGCTTGCTCTTTGTTATTTTGAATGTGACTCCTGTAATTATAGTGTTTCAATTTGCCATATTTATATTCCTTTTTTTTTTCTGAACATGATATGGGTACCTTGAGTAGTGTAACTCCACATTTTATTTTGAAAGCATTATCTTTTGCGCTTATGTCATGAAAGATAACCTGATATAGTTGGGCCTTCTACTGTTCTATCTAGAAAAATGAAGTATTTGCTTGTATTTGGCTGTACACTTTATAACAAGCGTACTTATTATTATTATTATTATTATTATTATTATTATTATTATTATTATTATTATTATTGTACAGTGGCTCTCTCGAATCTGCAAAACAGAGCACTTAGAATAAAGCTTGCAAGTTTGATATTATGTTCTCAGGTCTTGCATTTTGATTCAGAGACAGAAAAGGCAGATCGCGTGGTATTAGTTGATTTCTTGAGGGGGCTTCTTGAGTTTGACCCAAATAAGCGATGGTCACCATTGCAGGTATGTGCTAATGCTAGTGGTACAGTACTGCAGTTCTATGGCCTTGTCCTCATTACTGTAAAGTTTTAGAAAGATTTTTTCATTCCCATATTTGAGTCTTTCTATGTTATGGTTAAGCTGGTGAATCCTTGTTTTTATCTAACAGTATAATAAACTTGGGTAGGTTTTAAGTTTTAACTCATGAATCGACAGTTTATTCTGCTTATGCACAAATGTCCTCGCAATGAATTCATATCCATATGGAAGGACTTGATTGTTACTATACACTATTTCAGGCTTCATGTCATCCATTCGTAACAGGCGAACCTTTCACTCGTCCACATGAGCCCATCCCTGAAACTCCAAGAATTGTGAGTATGGTCTTATTTCAATTGTGTAGCTTCATTTTTATCAAAAGAAATTAGAATTACTCTAGATTATATGCTTCTGTTTGGAAGTAAGTATATCTAACTTGGGAATATTAGCAAATATAGACATATTTGTTGCCTAAAAATAAAATTACTTTGTGATAAAGAAATTTATTAATTTATGTGGTGTATTTCCTAATTGAGTACAAAATGTACAATGAACCACAGATAATGACCACAAGTTCACATATCACTCTTATACACTAGTCAGCAAACCTATCCAATTGATAGAATGCTAATATGCTATCTATACAGGCGAGTATTATGTCTGAAGCATGAGCATACTTGCACACTGATGCACCTTCTCAATATTTTTTTAGGAAAAAATTTCCATTTTCCCCATGCTTTTACCTTGTGCTGTTGTGCATCACTTAGTAGATATAAGAAAGCTTTCTATCTTTTAATAAAAAAACTGTTTGCTTTTATTGGAGCTTTAAATGCATGTTGATTCATCTCTTGTTTCTTACTCAAATCTGGAAACAAATTGGTGTTCAATTCGTTTTGTAGCCTGTTGTTCGTGCTGCAGCAGTTGATCACAATCCTGGAGGAGGCCATTGGCTAGTTGCAGGTCTTTCCCCTCAGGTGATAACTACTCTCTTTTGCTGCTACTGAGTTGAGTTGTATAAATAATAATCATAGAGCATTTTTCATATCCATTCCTGACAGAAATGTCCTATATTTTTAAATTTTCTAGGTTGGAAGTGCGAACAGATGTCTACCTCTTAATAACCCCTATCATCCAAAAATGCCGTTTTCTTATGGGAGTAGTTATGGAAGCTTTGGTAGCCATGGTAGCTATGCTGGTAATGCCGGCCTTTCTAGCAGCTATGGAAGCTTTGGTGATGTTAATACTGTCAACATGTATTACTCACCATTAGGTCCTTCTGGATTTACACAAGTTGGTGCTAGCCCAGATATTAGACTGAGACCTCGTCTCTCACATGATAGAGGCATTCGATTAAGCCCTGGAAGTATGGGGCCTATGTCTGTTGGTGTCAGTCCATCACAATTTACCCCACCAAACTACCAGATGCAAATCCCAGGTAGTTCTACTGGGAAGCATGGTTCTGGTTCTCCTGCAAGTGGTGGCTTTCATGGATCCCCATTGGGAAAAGCCGCATCGGTAGGCCAATACAGCAAGAGGAGGAGCTTGCCAATACCACCGCATGAATACACACCTCAGCATGGACAAGGACGTCATGGAGATGGTGTTAGTTTTAGTCATTCTGATGCCTATGTTCGAGGACATACTGGCTACTCTCAGAACGCATTACCTAGTTCAGGTCATCCTAGTTGGAGACCGCAAATTGGTTTTGGGAGTGGGTTTTCCTTGGAGGCCTCAACTAGTCATGGACCTTCCCAAGCATTACGTTCACATGTTGCTCCTCCTTTGCACTCGTTTGACATTCCACCAGATACATCAGCTCCATCAACACTTGATCCTGCTGATTGGGATCCGAATTATAGGTAAGGAAATGCATACTCAAGTCGCTTCTTGTAAAAGGCTGCCTGAAGATTAATGTTTACGGTGTTCTATTTTGCAGTGATGAGTCACTATTGCAAGAAGACAATTCACTGTCATCTGATCTAAGCAGCAGTCTTCACCTTAGAGACGCAACTGGTCAAACAAGTGGATCGATCAGATCAGCGCAAGTCCAAAGCCACATCTTTGCAGGCTCAAATCCTTTACCAACAAAGCAAAGGTATTGTGTCCTATACCTGTTGTGAGTTGTGAATTTTCCTCAAAAACAAGAACCCAACTAGTTTGTTGTAAACATAGTAAAAGTGATTTACCCCTTGTTTTCCCCATCTAACATAATTTTTTGAGCTGCTCGATTTAGATGCTTTCCATCATAAAGATTAGTCTTTCAATTTTAAGTAGGGTATTTTCTTTCTAAAGTTACGTCAATTTATTAATAACTTTGTTCTTTTTTAGTTACAGAACAGATCAACTATTTCATGCGTCATCAGGGAGCACTCATTCTACTGTTCCAATCAACTATGGTGTTTACAACTCTCCAAATTATCCTCACCAAAATATCCGCAGTCGTTATGGACAGCCATTTCTACCGCAGCAGTACAACCAGGCAAATTCCAGTCATATGCGGCCGATGGGGAGTCAGCACAGTGGGCAGTCTGCGTGGCCTGGTTATGGCACGGGTGATGGAATGCCCTGGGGTAATTCATTCATGCTTTCATTCTTTTGGTGGATTAGATAAGCATTTTTGTTTGTGAATACCCATGACGTTCTAATCTGCAGGAGGAACGGGTGGGCATTCATTTTCGACGAGCGGGCTACCTTCATCTCTCCCAAGAAAGGATTATGGGAGCATATTTTAGTGCGGACCCGGAGGAATACCATTCATTGCCGCCATAAATTATTTGTACTGGCAAATTCGGAGTTGCGGTGCTTCTGGCCATTGAATTTTTTTGCAATGTTTCTGCACTTGCAATCCTCCATTGGGTCCCCGCTTGTCAAGACGCGCTTATGATATATATAATATAAATCTATCATTATACCATCCTCTGTGCTCGCTCAGTTGAAATATCCAAGTCTCAGCTCCCCAATATAACAAGTTTTTCACTCTTGTTTGTATGTTCCTGTTAGGGTGAGTTTGGTTGTTTGTACCAAATGGTACATGTATGAGATGTTTACGAAAAAAGTTATGCATGTGTTTGGTTGCTTAAATGGAACCGATGGTGGGATACAAATTTGAGGAATATTTTTTATAGATGTTGAATAATTTTATTCATCCAAAACTGTGGAATCAAATGATACAGGACAATCTCATTTGACGTCATCTCACTAACCAAACACACCCAGGTGGGTAGGAATATTTCAATGTGCTGCAATTTATTGCCGGAATGACGTGCGTTCCAATTTTGCTGCCGTATCGCGTATTTCATGGGTTGTTTGGCTCGGGAGGCGCCAAAAATATTGGCCAGTGATGAGTGCCACTACCAGCGGACATCGCGTATCGACGCCTGAGCAGGGATCAAAATTTGTTGAAAACTGGTGAAATTTCACCAAAAATAGGTGACATTTTGCCGAAATTTCGGATTTCGGGCTACCACGAAATCCAAAGTACCGGCCGAATTTAAAATTTTGAAAAAAAATTAAATTGCTACAGTAATTTCATATTTTCAGCGAAATTTCGCCCAAACCAGTCAAAATTTCGGGATTTGAAACCGGATTTTGATGTTTTAGGGCCAGATTGACCAGATTTAGTCCAATAACCCTTAAAATAGTCATCTTCCATAAAAATTTGTTGAAAAACTAAAATTTTGAGATATTTTAAAATTTAGGCAGAAACACTGTCAAATTTTTATAAAATTGTACAAGCTTGATAATGATTTGAAAAATTCATGGTACTATCTTTAGTAATGTAGGATCATACATAAAAATTTTAAAATAATTTAACTTCATTTGTTATATTTAAAAAATCAAAAATAGAATGAACGTAATTGAGACAGTAATCTTGTTAGAATTTTATAAATTTGCTCATATGTGATCATGATCCAAATTTTTTATGAGAGCTTAATCATTGCCTTAAAAACCTTCTCTAAAAGTATTAAAAAAATTAAACTTTTTTGTTTGCTAAATCAAATTCATGGATGCATTGAACTTCATTTGTTATCTTTGAAGAAACAAAAATAAAAGGAACATAAACGATACAGTATCTTTGTCAGAATTTTATAAATTCACTTGAGTGTAATCACAATACAAAATTTTTATGAGAGCTTAAGAATTGTCTCATAACCTTTTTCTAAAAGTTTCAAAAATTCTAAACCTTTTTTATTTGCTCAATAAATCTTCATATTGATCATCAGGTTTTTATGAGGACAATAACACTGTAACAATTTTTGAAAATTTTTCAGGCTTGATAATCATCTAAAAAAATTATGGAAACATTATTTATGCTTAAGGGACCATCAAAATAAAATTTCAAAAGTTTATAACATGATTTGAACTATTTCTATAATCTAAAAAAATAAAATTTAAAGGGACCATCAAACGCCTCTTATAACATGATCTAAAAAAATGATGAGCCCTCTTATAATGATTTAATGGATATGTTAGAGGAGCTAAATGAATTTCTTGGAAAAGAGAAGAAGAAATATAAAATTTTGAAGTTAGAACATGAATCACTTCAAAGTGATTATAATATGCTTAAAGAAAATCATGAATCCCTCCTTCTCAAAGAAATTTATAAGTCTAAGGTGGATATAGGAATATCATGTAATTTAATTGATGAAATGCCTTGTTTAAATGTTAATTCAAATATTTCATCAAAAATTGATATGTCCACCTCTTGCAATGATTTAATCGATATACCTTGTTGCTCTAATGATATCGCTACTAGTTCCTCTATGTGTTTAGATGCTAACCTTGTAGAGGAAAACAATGAGCTCAAGGCCCAAGTCATCAAATTGGAAGATGACTTGAAGAGGTGCATTAAGGGAAAAGCCCTCCTCGACGAGATCTTGAGCAAGCCAAGGCGCCTCAAGATAAGCGAGGACTCTGCACAACTCCAAGAGGAGAATAGCAAGACGAGGCACAATGCAAGACACTCGAAGACCATCAAGTGTTTCGCTTGCAACAAGAAGGGTCACCTAGCCTCCGTGTGCCCTAATCAAGTGGATAACAAGGCCACAACTTCAACCATGAGGCAAACCGGCGTTGAGCACAACAAGAAGGTCAAGAGAGGACCAAACGGCGTAACGTGCTTCAATTGCCGGGAAAAGGGACATTTCGGTAAGGATTGTCCCAAAGGTATAACTCCTAAGCCTATTCGTATTAATGAAAATTATTTGTTTAGGAAGGACAAGAATGGCAATGTGTTTGCCAAGCTTGTCAAGTCCCCTATGCCGACTAAAATTGATATTCATTCGCATAGGAAGAGTATTTCTAGAAATGTATTTGCTCAAAATGCTAGATTTCCTAAGAATAAGAAAAATCATGATGATCATATGCTTAGGAAAAATAATAGCAAAATATTTGCTAGAAATGCTAGATCCTCTAAGCCGATGCATAATGTTAATTATCATATGCTTAGAAAGGATCAAACTAGAAATAGTTTTGCAAAGTATCAATGTCCTCCTAAGTCCTCTCACTTAAATCCAAATATTTTGCTTAGGAGGAATAATTATCGCAAAACTATTCCTAGATATGTTAGTCAATTTAAAAATACTAAAATTAGGACCATTTGGGTTCCTAAATCCATTGTGACTAACATTGTCGGACCCAACAAGGATTGGGTACCAAAAACCGCCTAAAAGAATTTTAGGCAATAAAGAGATGGATTGGACGCTTGCACATCAAGAGGAGAAGGATTACATTCGTCTACAAGTAATGTCAAGCATGAAGAAAATCAAGTCCATCATGAGCCAATGCCATCTCGGTAACAAGAATTTAAATTGATTACTATTATGTCTTATAGCCTTGTGTAGGTTATATTGAAATATAAATGAATATCAATTTAGATTACTTGTTATGGCCACTTGCTCTCGCCTCTTATCTATTCTCTTAATTGCAAATCTTGAGCAAGTTTAGAAGTGACACATTTAGGGGGAGTGTTAATTCATATTCATGTGTATCACATCCCTACGTGTGCCCATATTAATATAAGTGCATTTATATAATTTCAAAATCAAACCATTTAGCCAAAAAGTCAAAATTTATATACTATTACTAATCTTGTGAAAAAACTAGTTGAAAAATGTATACAAATATTTTCAAAATGTTTTTCAAAGGTTTTAGCTTCACAAAAATCTATTTTGAAAAGAAAATGAGTTTTAACTCCAAAATCTAGTTACTAGTATCTTGATTTTGATTTAAACTTATATTTTTCATAGAATTAAAAGTAAAAAGATTTTGAAAGAAATTCCAAAACAAAAATCTTAGAGTTGGTCATTCTTAACAATTTTCGTGTTCAAAAGATTTTCAAAAGACCAACTTATCAAAAGATATTTGATTTTGAAACTCGCCGAAAAACTATACTTGACCCATAATGGTCATATTATTGCACTTAGTGAGTTTCTCCATTTGGATTAAATCTTGTGTAGAATTTTGATTCAAAATAGTATTTTAGACTCATACACAAAATTTAAATCCATATATCTTACCCCATGCTTCATTTAAATCTTTGTGTTGTTGATTTTGACTTGATTTCTATTTGCTTCTTCAAAAAGGACTATTTAGGTCAAAAGTCAAAAATCATATTTAAAAAGCCCAAATTTGTGAAAAGCTTTGTAAAAGTATTTTACTATGTATTCCAAAGGTTTTACAAGCTTTCAAAATGACAAACTATATGTTGGAATCGAATTTGGCTCAGAAAGATTTGATTTGATCCAAAATGGCCTATTTAGGCATATAGCTCAAATCGTGGCTTTCGAGTTGGATTTCATCATAAATCTTGGCTATACACATTCTTGATACACCTATCTAAACCATGGAAAAAGAAATTGCATGAAATCCAAACCGAAGTGCATTTCGAGGTTGTTCGTGAAAATCGCTTTTCGTTTTTGCCTCAAAACGCAATTTGCCATAACTTTGAAAATAAAACTGTTTTGATGAAAATTCTTTTTGGAAAACCCTCAAATTAGTCCAAAGATCATTTCTGAAAATTTTCAAATCAATTGGACTTCATTTGAGTCGTTTTTGCGAAAAATTTGCAAAAAATCCGAAGGTTTGGTCTGTCAAGACCGACTACCGCCTGGCTGCGGTAGTATCAGAAACCCACACTACTGGCCTGTATGCGTAGTACCGCTTCTGTTTTTTTCAGAATTTTCCGAGTTTTGCTTTGGGATATCTTTTGATTGGTACTTCCTTTTTCAAAAATTCTTTTTGGAAAAGTTTCTTGTCATCCCAAAGTTCATTTGTGCAAAATTTGAAAAGCTCTAAAATTTATTTGATCGCATTTTCAAGTGGTATCAGTTATGAGCACTTTAAATGAACTAAAGAGTGATTTTCACTTGATCTTTTGAAAAGACAAAACTTGTGCAATTCAAATGCAAATAATTCCATGTTTCATTCATTGAATATCTTGGGGAGTTTATTTACTGCATGTTTTGGGCACTTATTGGCTTCCAAGTGATATCATATCTTTATTTTGCTCTGATACTAAATCTTCGTGATATTATTGATTCTTCTTGAGCTTTGCTTTCTTTCGATACCCGTGAGTATATTGTTCTGAGAATATTGCTCTGACACTCATCGATATCATCGATAATCCTTTCAAGTGGTATCAATTCTATGTGAATTGATCCTAAGTGGTATCAAATCGAGCTTTTATTCATTTCATATGCTTACAAAGTGGTATCTTTGAGTCTCTCTTTTCTCCAAGTGGTATCATGATTCTTAATGATCATTTCTTCTAATGATATCCTTGATTATTTGGATTCCTTTTTAAGTGGTATCATTGAATTCATTTATTTCCTACAAGTGGTATTTCATTACCTCTTTGTAGCATTATTGCGATACCCACATTCTTGATTAAGATTTTTCCTCTCAAGCTAGAATTGTAAGTTCAACCGCTTAAGAACTCTCTGTGTGAGATTCTTTATGAGTTGAGATATATTAAAGAGGAAATCTCCTGTTGAGCATTTTTCTTCATGCAAATTTGAAAATGCTCATTTCTTTTGGATCTTCAAGCAAGCCCTTGAGATTAATTTTACAAGTGGTATCTATTTTCTCAAGTGGTATTCTTTTGGGTTCCTCGTTTAACCTTATTAGGCAAAGTATTGGATTCTTGAAAAGAATCATATTGAAAATTTGCAAAGCCAAATAAAATGAGGAGTGAGTTATTTGAATGTGTTTCAAATAAACCGTGTGATACCCTTACTTCATTTTTCATGCTTATCTTTACAAGTGGTATTTGTTTTACAAGTGGTATCCACAAATCCAAATATGGTCTCTTTTCGAGTTTTTTTCTTATTTTTAGACCATATTTCGAATAAAAACTTGTTTTGCTTCTTGGATGATTTTTCAAGTTTTTATGTGGTTTGAAGTTTTAATCTCCTTCAATTCTTTTCCCAAGGTCATAAGTGTTTATTTCAATTCTTGTATGACCTTCATTAAAAAGAGATAATTTCATGAGGGGAGAATTAGGAGCTTAAAAAGAAATAGTTAAATGCCAAAAAGGGGAGAATATTTAAAAGAGAAAATGTTTGCCAAAAGGGAAGAATGTATTTCAAGTTAATCTTTTAGTTTTTCCATTTTTGGTGCTTAATGCCAAAAGGGGGAGAATTAGGAAGCTTAATGTCATTTGGTTTAAAAAGTAAGCTTAATATGATTAAGGGGGAGAATTAATATGCATATGTGTTCAATTAGCTTAAATCCTCTCAACATGTCAGTTTTAACCCAAATGTGCTCATTAATCTTGGATTTGTCATTAATCACCAAAAAGGGGGAGATTGTAAGTTCAACCTTAATTAGTTATGGTTTTGGTGTTAATGACAAATCTAATCTTGTGTTAATGACAAATCCAATATTAAGTTTATCCCCTAATGCGATATTGTTCTTAATGACAAATCTTATATCGAGACTAACATGTTTGTTTAGAATATCTTTGTTTAGTCTCATCGCATTGAAAAATGGAAAACCCAAGGTATGTTTGCATATTCATTCTAGTATTAGTTGCATACTTTGGAGTCAAGTTAAAATATGAATGTCCCCATTATATTAACCACAACATGTGCATCATGTTCCCAATCCATACATTACATGGATGCACACACTTAGGGGGAGTTCGTGGTTTAACTTGATAGTTTCATTGTATTGATCTATTCTTTATTGACACATATAAGGATCAAGACAAAGAAACTAAATCCTTGAGTATATATTTGAATTGCCTAGTTATAAGTATACTCGTAGTAATATAGGATATACTCCAATACGATCAATTTGAATATGTGCATATTATCTCCAAGTCAATCATATTTATGCACGTATACATGTGGGTGTATTCTATAGTTGATGATTTAGAGTAATGATCAATTCCATACAATTTACATATAATGGATCATTACTTTCCATCAACATGAGTATATGAAAACTTGTGTAGTTAATATATACTCATATCAATTTAAATGATAATTTAAATTGAGTTCATTTGTCATGTTAATTATTAAAGAATATTTCATCATGTGTTGATGGTGTTCCTTGATTAATTAAGGATAATGAATAGTTCTTAAGTATAATTAAGCATGAGTTGCATTATTATACTTAAGACACAATTAATCATTTCAATTGATTTAGGTTGTGCTCAATTGATCTAGAGGCATCCATTATGTGTTAATGGAATGCAAGAGATAATTGAGACAACCATGCATCTTGGACTAACTATTTGTATAAGTTGTGATTGAGTTAGGTCCAAAGATGGATGGGATGATGAGAACGGGACAAGGACGGCATCATGAGTTGATGGGCGTCAAGAATGGATCCCGAAGATAAAGAAGGGTAACGATCCCGGGGGAGTATCAAAGCGATGATCATAAAGACCCCAAAGGGGATTGCTTGTGTGCGGCGGTGAAGGTATAATTAGATAGGCTAAGGACTTTGTAGTCTTTGAGTCTAAGGTTTTAATCGCCGTGCTATTAAGAGGGGTTGTCTCTTTTGCTTGAGCTTCATCATGTGTTGGTGATCTCAATCCGCGTTCACTCGAGTTCAAACCATTTGGATTTGGTTTTTGCATATGGGTTAACCATTTGGCATGTGTTGCGAATGGGTTAAACTTATGCTTGGTTGCATTTGGTTTTCGCATAATGCTTTGATTTGCATGTGTTGCAAGAAGGGATAAGCTAATGCGTTGGCTTTTGCGTGAAGTTCACTTTTGCATGTGTTGCATTAGTTGAAGCTTCATGCTTTGGTTTTGCAAAATCAATCTTTCTAAAACTTGTGTTTGCTTGGAGCTAAGTTTTGCATGTGTTGCAAAAGGAGAGAGCTCAAGCATGATTTTATGTTGTGAGTTTGTATGGAGCTAGAGGCTTGCATATGTTGCGAGTAAAGAGCTCATACGTGTGATTTGGTTTAGTTGATGTTTGGTTTTGGTGTTGCATTGAACTAGAGAATTGCATGTGTTGCAATTAGAGAGTTCATGCATCTTGATTTGATGTTGCTTGGAGCTAGACTTTTGCATGTGTTGCAAAGAGTAGTGCTCAAGCATGAAATGTGTTTATTGCGTTATTTGCAAGTTCGTTGTGCGAATAAACCGAGGTTTATGAGTCCGAATTCGAGAGCATGTGAGTGGGGCTTGCAACGGTGTTGGCAAGTTGACCGGTCTTGTGTTGACCTTCACATGGCTAGGGGATTAATCTCATAAACTCGAGTTTGATTTGCTTATACGTTTTGCAAATAGATCTTGAGTTGGTTGCGTAAATGTGTTTTCGTGATTTGGTTTGAATTCTTTGAGTATGAGCTAAATTGGTGCAAATGTGTTTTGCATGAGTGTTTGATCATGTGTTGATCATCTAGAGGCTCAAAGAATAAGTTTGGTTTTTGGAGAAATGGATTTGGAGTTAATCTGAGTTTCTCTGTTATTTCAAGACTACCGCTATGCTTGAGGTAGTATCAAGCAATGGCGATACTACCGGAATATAGTGCCGTAGCTTTTTTGCGAAGGTTGTTTTTGATGTTAAGTGTTGGCGGTACTCTGGAAGCTTGAGGGCGGTAGTACCGTAAGTGCGGTACTACTAGGGTATTAGCTACCCGTAGCACTTTTCCGATGCGTGTGTTTTCTGAGCGGTTGTGGCGCAGACTACTCGGTGGGGAGCGGTAGTACAGAATCTGTGCTACTCGCGCCAGAGGGCGGTAGTATGGATTGTAGCCGTTATGAGCCGTTGATCAAGCATACAGGCGGTACTACTGCCCTTAGAGGCGGTAGTACCGCAAAAGGCTGATTTCGCCTATTTTGCCCCCAAACGGCTAGTTTTCTTGTGGGGGGCTATATATACCCCCTTGGGGGGCTTGGGGCAGAGTTGCTGGCATTGTTGAGGGTGTGGGGGTTGTGTGCATGTGTTGCTCTTCTCCATTTGCCTCTTGAGCTTAAGAGTGAGACTAATTGCATTTGTTGCAATTAGGAAGTGGTTTGGGTACCTCTTGTGCATGTGTTGCACTTGAGGAGGCCTTGTGCATGTGTTGCACTTGGTGATCATCGAGGAGCGCATTTGTTGTGCCCAGTGAAGTTCAAGCGAAGGAGCGGCTTGTTACTCTTGGAGGTTGCCGACTCCTAGACGGCGTAGGCGTCGTGCGTGGGAACTCTCGAGGTGTGAGAAGCCCCGGCAAGTTTGTGAAGGTTCGGGTTGAGCCTACGCGCGAGCGTGAAAAACCACGACTAGTGGAAAGAGGCGGGTGCTCGAGCGGGAGCCGGTCCAAGTGTGGGCTAGCCTCAACGTGGACTAGGGGAGACCGGCAAGTCTCCGAACACCACGGAAAAATATCGGTTGTCTCTTGTCTCATTTATATTCAAGCACTTTACATTATTGAATATTTATCAATTGCTTGAATTAGAATTGCTAGTATTATCTAGTTGATCAATTTAGCAATTCTTGTGTAGAGACATAATTTAGATAGTGCACATAGTAAGCCTAGTTGATTTAGGCCTTAATTGTCAAAACCGAGTTTATCGCTTCCGCATTATAATTGTGTAGGTTTTGACAAAGTGGTTGATTAGAGTGAATTGAATTAGTGAGCGATCGATTAATTTCTATAAACGCCTATTCACCCCCCCTTTAGGCGCATCCTCGACCCTACACAAGCACCATTTTTTTTGTGGTATCTGGCGGCGGAGCACTGGCTGCCGCTAAGGACGGGATGAGGCAGGTCGCACCGCGCAAGAAGGAGTCACCGGTTGAGTTCGAAGAAGAGAGGAGTCCAAGCAGTTTGGGTGTGGTGTCACCAGACCAGCTCACTAGACAACTAGCCATAGTTTAACTCGAACCAAATTCAATCCCCAATTCCCCAATCCAATCCTCAAATCCCAATCAAATCTTGAGTGAGACGAAAGGACGACTCACCGTGCTCCAACTTGGCTCCTAACTATCGTGCGGGTGTGGTGATGGAGGCGACGAGGCCCACAAGGTGCCGTTGGCGTGCCAATGATAGAGGAGGTGGGCGGGTAGCTCGTGGCAATGAAGGAGGCACGCAGGCGACCTCGTGGTGATAGAGTGAGTGAGGCCATCCTTGGAGCTCGGGAGCCGGCGAAAGAGGGGCGAGGTGGGGGTGGCGATGGAGTGGGCTTGCGCCAGATCTAGTGAGCTGACACGGTTGGGGGCGTGGCCTTGACATTGCACTTGGTAGATCTACTAGTGCTGTCTTACATTTGATTGCTATTGCTCAGTGGGTTATCTTCTTGTTCATGCCCAGTTAGTCAGTTGCTTAGACAAATGCTCATTGCTTTCTTCTTTCAGGTCTGTAGGTTTGCAATTAACTTTAGATGATTTTCAGAAGGTCAGCGACCAAGTTCCTTTCCTTAAGGACCTTAAGCCTAGTATTTTTTAATTTCATGTAGGTATGCCACAAGCGTGTGGCCCACTCCCTCCCAACTGTTGCAAAGGGCATGCCTCAAGGTGTATGGAACACCATGTTTACAAAACCAAATCAAGGTTAAAAATCAAATCCCAGTTGGTAGCGATCGTCAAAACCGAGGGATTTCAAAATCAAAATTTTTGAAAAAAATTTAAAAATAGAAAAAAAAATCAACTGGCATTCACCGAAATCGGTCTATTTTCATCGATAATCGACCATTCAAGTGAATATTTTCGGGACCCGATTTATGAGAGATTTTCACCAACAATTGAGTTATTTACGTCCCATAATTTTTTTCAAATTTTATTGAATTTGACTAGTTTACCAACATAGTTTATCAAACTGGCTCAATACGGTCTAAGACTCTAAAATCGTGATTTTCAAGCGATTTTCGTCGATATTTACCTCGTTGTTAAAACTGCACAAAATAGGAGCGCTAATCTGTCACACCACACAAACATCTCCAGACAACAATGTAATGAACAGAGATCTCCTCCTTTGCCGCCAGAAGTTTGGGGCGTAAGAATGCTCGGCACGAACAAAGAAGAACAGCAAAGAGAGAAGATACAAAAGATGCAGCGAGAACTTTACTTTTCATTTCATAATCTCTTTTGGATTCTTAGTACAAAAGCATTTTATACTTTCCCTAACTACCTGAATTACCTATCTAGGTAAACATCCTCTGTCTCCAGCCTGTCAGTTTATAGCGACAATTTCCTTTACAGCTACAGTAAATCGTTTTGAAACTAAGCCGCTGGGTCGCCTTTACATGCCATCTCAACCATCCGTTACACCACCCCTCTGCCAAAATTCGTTGCTTGACCCCAAGGAATGGCTGTTGGAAAACTATTGTGCAACACGTTCAAATCCTCCCAGGTTGCAACATCACCCGACAAGCCTTTCCACTTGATCAGCCCCTGAATTACCGCCGCACTTCCTTTTTTTTACTAACCTCATCTCCAAAATCTCTTCTGGCTCTATATTCTTAACATCCAATTCAGCCAATTTTGGCAACTCAGCAAATACAAGAGAAAAGTTGGGAGTAAAAGATTTCAACTGAGAGACGTGAAAAACTGAATGAATGTGACTATTCGGCAGTAGATCGAGTTGATATGCTACCTGTCCAATCCTCTTAATCACCTGAAATGGACCGTAATACTTATAAGCCAATTTCGGGTACGACCTATTGACCAAGGAGCTTTGCGCATAGGGTTGCAACTTCAATAAGACTTGCTCGCCAATCTGGAATTGCCGTTCTTGTCGGTTTTTGTCCGCCTGAACTTTCATTCTGTTCTGAGCGCACGTTAAATGTTGTTTAAGCAATGCGTTATATTCTTCCCTATCTTGGGGATAGTGATTGATTTCCTCTGAGTCCTAGCTGAGTATCAACAGCATTGCCCCATAATTCGGCTCAACTCCATACAATGCTTTAAAGGGTGAGCAACCCAAAAAAGAATGAAAGTTCATATTATACCAAAACTCTGCTAATGCTAACCAAGACTTCCATTTCTTTGGTGCCTCATGAATCGCACAATAAGGTACATCTCCAAACACTGATTGACGTGTTCGCTCTGTCCATCCGTTTGCGGATGATAGGAAGTGTTGTACTAAAGTTTGGTGCCCAAAGCTTTGAATAGCTCCTGCCAAAATGAGCTGGTAAAAACTGTCTCTGTGCGAAGTGATGGAAATCGGAACCCCATGTAATCTCACAATGTGCTCCAAAAACAATTTAGCAACTCCGTGAGCAGTAAAAGGATGTCGAAGAGCCACAAAATGAGCATATTTGGAAAAGCGATCCACCATCACAATAATTACATTAGAACCTTTTGACATCAGCAATCCCTCAATAAAATCCATGGTTAAGTCCAACCACGCTGCTTGTGGAATCGGTAAAGGTTGGAGCAGCCCTGCTGCTTTTGTTCTCTCCCCATTTGCGCATTGGCATTCATTGCATTGCTTCACAAAATCTTCAACAGCTTGTTTCATGCCATGCCAACAAAAGAGCTTGTTTAATCTCTGATAAGTGGCTTGTATGCCCAAATGTCCTCCAATCGTGCTGGAATGAAATGCAGCCAGTAATTTGGTTTGTAACGCTGAATTGTCCCCTAACCAAACTTTACCCTTCTTCCTGATTAATCCCTGAATTAATTCATATCCTTGGTCATCTGGGCTGTGTAGCGCTAGTTGAGTTAATTTCTGCTGGGCGACTTTGTTTGTGGCATAAGAATTCAAGACTTCCTGTACCCATTTTGGTTGCAGTTCCAACCGAACCTGCATTTCCATTAATTGTCCCACTCTGGAGGGGGCATCTGCCACAATATTGTCCCTTCTTTTTTTGTACACAATACGAAATCGAAGTCCCATTAATCTGGTCATAGCCTTTCTTTGCATGTCGGATTGGAGTTGTTGATCATCTAAGTAACATAAGCTGCGATGTTTGTCCTGATCACAAACTCCCGATGTTGCAAATATGTTCTCCACGGCCAACATTAGTGCTAAGATTTCCTTTTCGTATATGGATAGATGCTTGTGCACCTCTCCCAGTGCTTTACTGAAAAACGCCATTGGATGTCCTTGTTGAATTAAGACAACACCAATACCTTGATCACAAGCATCGGTCTCCAGTTCAAAAGCTTGGTCGAAGTCTAGTAGCTTCAACACGAGGGCGGTGGCCATGGCCGTTTTCAGCTAAATAAATGCTTGTTCCACTGAATCATTCCATTCATAGTTCTTCTTTTTTAACAAATTGGTCAGCGGTTTTGCAAGAATGCCATACTTCCGAACAAATTTTCTATAATACCCAGTGAGTTCCAAGAAACCGCGTAATTCTGTCAGATTTATTAGCCGTGGCCACTCTAGCATCACTTGCATTTTCTTGGAATCTGCAGCCACGCCTTGATGAGATATGATATGTCCCAAATATTCCAATTTGGTTTGAGCAAATGAGCACTTCGATCGTTTAACAAAGAATTTATGAGTCCGAAGAATTTGCAGTACTGATGTTAAATGCTCCACATGTTTACCGATGTCAACACTGTAAACTAGGATATCATCTATGAACACTAGAACAAATTTTCGAAGAAATGGTACGAGTACTAAATTCATAACACACTGAAATGTAGCTGGGGCATTTGTTAAACCAAACGGCATAACCTTAAATTGATAATGGCCATGGTGTGTCTTGAACGCTGTCATAAATTCATCGGTCTCTCTCATGCATATTTGATGATATCCAGCACGAAGATCCAATTTAGAAAAATATTTTGTTCTAGCTAATTCATCCAATAATTCATCAATCACCAGAATTGGAAACTTGTTCTTAATCGTGAGATCGTTGAGGCGACGATAATCCACACAAAACCTCCAGGTATCATCTTTTTTTTGAACCAACAATACGAGAGATGCAATTGGGCTCACACTAGGAACAATAATTCCTGAAGATAGCATTTTCGAAACTTGTTTTTCAATCTCATCTTTGTGCATGGGTGAATATCTATACAGCCTTGAGTTCACTGGTGTTGCCCTTGGGACTAAGGATATGGCATGGTCATATTCCCGGCGAGGAGGTAATCCTGTCGGCTCACCAAACACATCTTGAAACTGTGCCAATACTTTCTAAATTACTTCTGGAATTGGATCATTCTGTTCTGAAGTAGATTGCTCCAATATCGCCATAACCCAGATGTCATTACTTCTAGACCATTTCGTTAACTGCTCCATCGTTAGATACTTGATGCCCGCTTGTTCTTTGTCTGATACTCCCAGTAACTTGATTTTCTTCCCATTCTGAACAAACTCGATAGTTTTCTGTTCCCAATTACAAACCATCGGACTGTGTTTCCTCAGTCAATCCATGCCCAAAATTGCATCATAAGCCCCCAATTCAAGCACTCGAAAGTCAGTTTGGAATGATTGTCCCTGTGACCACCATTCGAGATTGGGCGCCCATTTATTACACTGTAGTTGGTCACCATTTGCCACCTTAACTGCAACTTCCTTAGTGTCAGACAGAACATAGCCAATTCTATGCAAGAAAGCCGCATTGATAAAGTTATGAGAACTCCCTGAGTCCATCAGGATCAACATCACTTGATTCCTTACCAAAGCCAAAATGCGCATTGTTTCAATCTCCTCAGTACCTAATAGTGCATTCAGGGATAAATTGCAATCTTCCTCCTGATTGAAGTCACTTGTTTCCAGCATATCTAATACTCTCCTTGCTCCTCTATGGTAATAGCTTGCAATTGAGCTTGTAATTTCTTTCTACATTGCAAATGGTGATTAGGGTCATATTTCTCCCCACACTGGTAACATAACCCATTTGTACGGCGATATTCATGAAGTTGTCTGGCTTTCCACAGCTCACCTTGTCCCATTTTCCACTGCTTTTTACTTTCTAATACATCCTGTTGAATTCGAGCCAACAGCGTTGCTCGATCCACAGACTCAGGGATTTGACATTGCACTGCAGCTCTCAAATCAGGTTTCAATCCTTTGATAAAGTGAGATACAAACAATTCTTCTCCATAATAAGGGTTATGCACCAATATTTCAAACATCAACTTATCAAATTGAGTCTTATATTCGGCCACTATGTCTATTTGCTTGATTTCTACCAATTCTTCCAAAAGCCTTCGATGATCAAATGCTCCAAACTTTGTTTCAACTACCTGTATGAAATGTTACCAACTTCCTAACTCATTTTGAGTCTTGAACATTTGTAACCATCGGGCAGCATTACCCTGCATATGCATGCTTGCTGCCGAGACCCACAAATTCTCTGGAATATTGAAGATGGTGAAATAATCGAGACACTTGTCGCGCCATAATCTGGGACTTTCACCATCAAATGTGGGAAAATTGAGTTTCGGTTGCCCTGTGGAACCCTTCAGACCACCTAAAAAACCATGAATCTGTGTTTCCCCCGAAGAAGATGCTGGTTCTTCTGCTCTACCCCCAAACATTGGTTGGTGCTGGTGTGAGTAATACCTTTGCTGTTTCTTCTGTTGATCCTTCACCTTGTCTCCCAATCGTGATTCTGGTGACCGCCTGCGCTGCCGCCTCCAGTTGCTTCGCTAGAAGCTGTTGATCGCGGACACTTTGCTCCACCGCCTTGATCGTCAATTCCAATCGGGCCAGCAACCGTTGTTGCGTGGAATCGATCGTATCCACCCACGCAAACAAGAGATCGAGACTTTCCATGAAGTTCATGTGCCGCTCCTCATTCCTACGCGAAGTCTCACCCATTGTGTCAAGTACGAACCGTGTCTGAACTGAGGGTTTTGGTGGCGCCGTGATATTTCAATCAGCCGAGTCAACTAGATTTGGGGAAAAAAATTTGTGGAGATCTCAGAACCGATTTCTAGATTCCAAATTCCTCCAACCCTTTTCTGGGATTTTACAACTCTAGGCACAATTAATCGAACACAGCTCTGATACCATGATGTAACAAACAGAGATCTTCTCCTTTGCCGCCAGAAATATGGGGCATGAGAATGCTCGTCAAGAACAAAGAAGAACAGCAAAGAGAGAAGATACAAAAGATGCAGCGAGAACTTTACTTTTCATTTCATAATCTCTTTAGGATTCTCAGTACAAAAGCATTTTATACTTTCCCCAACCACCTAAATTACCTATCTAGGTAAACATCCTCTGTCTCCAGCCTGTCAGTTTACAGCGACTATTTCCTTTACAGCGACAGTAAATCGTTTTGAAACTAAGCCGCTGGATCGCCTTTACATGCCATCTTGGCCATCCGTTACAAACAAATCTACAATCTTTCCGTACCAGAAGTACTCGCAACTTGTTAAATGATTTCATCCTTGCTATGAGTATCTCCATCCAGCATCGAGAATATGTGCTCATTTTCAGGGTAACTTTGGTCTCTTTCCATAAAACTCTGTTGTGATGCTGCATCCTGGACTTTAATCCAACTAGAACCTACCTCTTTCCTCAAACCCCTTACCCTCATCTCCTTTCTCAGACTATCAGCAGTACTCCAGTTACTTTCAGCAGCAAATAGTTGTGACAACAAAACATTGTAGCCTGCATGACCATACTGCTTTTCGATGTCGAGCAGCTTCTCAGTTACCAATCTTGCCAACTCCTGCTTGCCCTGCCACTTGCAGGATGCTAGCAGTGATCCCCAAATGGCAATGAAGTTGCCCTCCTCCCCCAGCCCTTCTACAAACTCGTATGCTTCCTCCACCCTGCCAGCTTTGGCCAACAAGTCCACAACACAGCAGTGGTGCTGAGGAGTAGCTGAAAGCCCAAATGTTTCCATTGACCTGTACAGAGCAAGTCCTTCGTCAACCAGTCGAGAGTAATTACATGCTGAAATTGCTGCCAAGAACGTCACAGCATCAGGTTTTAACCCCCTGTCTTGCATCGAGTAGAAGAGGGATAGTGCCCTTCTGCCAAAACCATGCTGACCAAGACCAGAAATCATCGTAGTATAGGTGATAGTACTCTTGTCTGTCATGCCACCAAAGACATGTTCTGCAGTAGAAATCTCCCCACACTTGGCGTACATGTCGACAAGGGCTGTGCCTACAAAGACATTGGTATCCAAACAACGGCGCAGAGCAAAACAGTGGATCTGCTTCCCTACACATACGCCCCCTCCAGCCGGATCACATGCAGGGAGCACCGAAGCAAGTGTCACTGAAGTAGGTTCAAGGCCTGCCTCAAGCATTTCCCGGAATACCAAGACTGCCTGTTGGGGCTGCCCGCTCTGTGTATACCCTGCTATCATGGCATTCCAAGTGACTTCATCTCTCTCGTCATCTTTATAGCCATCAAACACTCTGTGAGCCATTTCTACACGACCGGACTTGGCATACATGTCTATTAGATAGCTCTCCAAGCCCTCACCTTCGATGCCATGTCTGATGAGATAGCCATGTGCTTGTTTACCAATCTGAAGGTCTCCTGTATTGGATGCTGCAGACAACACTGCAGTCAACGTCACTGAATCCGCAGCAAAACCTGATTTCTGCATCTGATAAACGAGCAACAGGCCCTCCAAGTCAAAATCATTCTGCACAAAAGCAGTGACCATGGTGTTCCAAGAAACAATATCCTTCTCTGGCAATCGGTCAAATAAATCAAAGGCAGTTTGGACACTGCCGCACCTCGAGTACATCACTACAAGCGCATTACCGAGTATCACAGGAAGTGCGCTATGCATTGCTTTAATCAAGTAGCCATGCAACTGCTGACCCAGCCTTCCATCCTGTGACTGTGAGGCTGCTGAGAGGGCCGACAAGAAGGTCACAACATCCAATGGAACCTCTCGAGATCCCAGCATTTGGGTAAAGAGATCCATGGCTTCAGCAAACTGCCCATTCTGCACGTACCCAGTGATCATCGTGTTCCAAACTTCGGTGTTCTTCTTGGCAGCACGTTCAAACACCCTCCGAGCTGACTGCAAATCCCCAAGCTCACAGAACATGCCGATTGCCGAGCTGACAACAAAAAGATCATTGACATGCTCCACCCCATGCTTCACAAGCAAGCCGTAGAGCAAGAATGGCCAGTTGGGATCATCATTCGCAGCCGCCGGGAACACATTGACGAAGCTGACCGGCGTGGGCCTGATGCCATCCTCCAGCATGCGCGCGAACATCTCCAGGGCTTCCTGGGGACGCCCTGTCTTTACGTACCAACCGAACAGAGTGTTCCAAGAAACGACGTTCCTCTTAGGCGTTGCGTCGAACAGCCTGCGGGCGACGTCGACGCGGCCATCGTGGTAGCGCACGCAGGAGGCGTAGAGGTTGAGGAGGGAGTTGCGGAGTACAGCGGTGTCGGGGAGCGAGCGGGTGCGGCGGAGGAGGTGCGCGTGGATCGACCTCCCGAGGCGGAGGCGGCGGGAGCGGGCGCAGGCGGTGAGCGCGGAGGAGTAGGTGTAGTGGTCGGAGCGGAGCGGGGGCCGCGCGGCGTGGTTGAGGAGCGCGTAGAGGCGGAGTGCGTGGTCCGGGAGCGCGCGGGCGACGTAGGCGATGAGAACGGCGTTGCAGATCAGAGTCGGCGGCGGGCGCGGCAGCGCTTCCAGCAGCAGCCGCCGCGCGTGCTCCAGCCGCCCCTGCTTGCACAGCCTCTTCACCTGCGCCACCGTCGGCTGCATCTTCCTCCCGCCGCCGTTGGGGGTAATGGCGGGAGCGGAAAGTAGTGAGACAGCGCAGTGAGGAGGAGGCATCGGATGGTGGCGCCCCGCGGCGACTCCTCTTCCTTGCAGCTCTCGCTCATCTCCTCATCCCTTGCGCCCTTGCTGCGTGCTGGGGCGAGCAGGGTGAGCCACAGACCCATCGATAGCACAAGCGTCTTTTCAGAGAAATCATTACTGTAGTAGCCTCTTTTTTTTTTTTTTAGGAACTAGCTCTCATGTGCTTCTTATTTTGCAAATCCTGCGTTCGGGAGCGCTGGAAACCAAAATACACAAAAACGAAAAGAAAATATTCAGTGGTACTGTAGCACAAGTGCTGTAGCAGTTGTTGTTGCTTTTTGGCGTCCAATAGATGCGCGGTATTTATCGCTTAAATTTAAATACAGATTGTTATATATAAGTTATCGATATCATATATTTAAAATATGTAATATATATAATATTATATTATATTAAATTGTGACGCGTAACATAGCACATGTTATTAGCCATTTTCTTACTCTATCTCTATATTATTTTGCTTTATGCCATTATCCTCCTCTCCTCTTGTTTAATTGTCATTGGCAAAAACCGATGATATAGCTGCCAACATGGCAAAGACTGCATTGATTTGGATCCACGTCAGCAAAACCATCCTCCAAAACTACATAGGGTGTAGGTTTTTTATTGTAATCTTAGGGTGTAAGTGATTTAGTTTTTTAAGTTTAGAGTATTTAAATACCTAGTTTTGTAGTTGAGAGTATTAAATAAACTTTTCATAACATTCGGGGTTGTAAAATAGATTTATTTCTACTTATAAATTTATATTATTATATTAAACTCTAGAATGGAACACTGGTATTACCAATACTGAAATGTACATCGGTTTATATACCTAGTTTTGCAGCGAAGAGTAATATATATATATATATATATATATATATATACACACACACACACACCGCACCATCGACAATAAATATAGGGTATCCACCGTTTAAATGATAGTGGTATTGTAGCAAACCTCTTTATTTTCTTTTTGAGTATTTTGGTTTATTTCGGAAGTGCGATTATGAAGATACTCCTTTTGAGTTTCACGAAATATTTCATCAAAGTCCAGAATTTATAGTATAATTTGTTTATATATTGCTTGATAAAAATATGTAAAATGGTTTATAGATGAAATAAGGGCCTAACGCCAAGTTTTTTCAAAGGTGCGGCTAGCATCAATACATTACTAAGCATACAGGAAAAGCTTGAGCAGATAGATCAAGGCCTTCAAAAACCAAATAACATCGTCATCTACGGTTTTCGAATTCGCCAACTTCATTTGAAATCTAAAGAGGGGGATTGGGAGCAAGGGTGAGTACACAACCGTACTCAACAAACCACACAGAAATTCTGAATATTACATGCAGGGATAAACGAAGGTAGGCACAGGTTTTAAGTATTGTGGATGCAAGTGGTAAACATTAACTTTCATTTTACATTTGAAACACAAACCATAAATAGCAATATATGTCATGGGGGGTCATTTGCAAAGTTCACATCCTCGCCAAATTTTAATTATAAACGCATTGGGCGCAGATCACAGGAATCACCCTAAATTAACTCACTTCATTAACTCGAAGCACGGCGATTGAATACCATTGATATCACTCGCAGAGGTGCTCGGCTTTACCCACAAGATATCTACGGTCGTTAGTGCCACTAGATTAACACGCAACTTTTATGCATGCTTGTCGGACCGAGATTAACATAACCTTTCGTTGAATTTTCTTTAGCTCCTACTCAAGAGGTCTTTTGGCCCACAAGACTTGCAGATCCCACGGGCCAGACGGGATGGGCGCCAGTTACAAAGTGGACACTCTCTGTTGTGAGAACCGAGTGGGACGACATTTCCGCTCCACCCTTAACAACGAGGCTACCCATTCCTCCACAAAGAATGGGTACCACCGTAGGCATTCCAAGGAGGTACAATATACAAGCTACGTGGATCAAAGCCAACAGAGTGATCGACCCAACTTATGGTTGAGCGGATGCGAGTTATTTTTTTGCCCAAGACGCTCCTTAAATGCCAAAGACTTAGCCAAATGACATACCGCAAACCATTGGTACCCACTGTACCACCACCATATCACAACTATTGGCCTCGTCATCGGTTGGGGATTGGGCCGGCATCCACCTCCTATGGTCCGCCCAATGCTGTCCCCCACACCGTAGCAATTTTTATAAAAGTCAAAATCCACCAAGCCATCTTCTCGGAGATTTTAAGCATTTGTCTAAAAGTAATAATTGTATGAATTGCTACATCTACGAGGGTTCAATATTTTATATCTTAGGGTTAAAAAGGAATTAAGGCATAACAACAGGTTTAACATTGGGTTATATCTAATCATGTTATTCGAAACTATCACATTTGCTATATTTCTAAAATAACAAAATAATGCAATACAAGAAATATATATATACTTTAATGAGACTGGGTTGAACATGTTCAAGGAGTGTGGCTTGCCTTGCGTGATCGAGGGTTCTTCTAAAAAGAAAGTGTCGATGTCGTGTCTAACTTCGAACAGCGCTTGCTCCTGCGATAGCTCCGTCGTCTGCTCCTGTTCCGAGATCCGTGCCGATGGCTACTCCGACGCCGGTTCTAGCACGAGAAAACGTAACCCATAAATAAACAAATAAACAAAATAAAGAAAAAGAAACGGAAAGAAAAATCGGAGAGAAAATGGACGGAACGGAGCTCAGGGGTATTTTTGGAATATTTCTGGACTTGGTTTGGCGAAACGGGGATCATTTTTGAACTCAGTGGCTCGAAACAGTTAAGAATATGTATTTTTATCATTTCGGGATTTTTGGGGGATTTTGGGAGTTTTTCTGGAATTTAAATGGACTTTCGGATTTTGAATATATATTTGAATCCGAAAATATAAATCAAAAACCGAAAAGAAAAAGGAAATGGATTTCCTTTGCGGGTCGCGACAAGATTTATGGTTTTGGCTGCTTCAAGACAAAGGTTCACAAGATGGAAACCAAAACCTACCAACAAGGCACAAATTTCCACACGCTGGTAGGGTGGTTGACAAAGGGCCCGGCCTATCATCAGAGATGAGGCCGACGCTGGTCCCGTAAACAAAGGCTCGGGGAGGCGCCAAGGCAAGGGCTCATGAGTCAAGGACAATGGGAGTTTGAATCGAGGAGGCGGTACAAATGGGGAAAATGAGCCGGAGTTGAGGAAGATGAAGTGGGATTTGGCGTTTTAGTGTTCGGCGACGTTGAAGAAGTGGTCAGGGGAGAGAGAGGGCGTGGGGAACGTGGGAGGCTTACCTGGTCTTGCTCTGCGTGAAGGAAAATTGGCTGGGGCGCTCGGTTTATAAAGAAGTTGGGCGGAGGAGAGAGGTGAGCGATGGAGAGAGTGCTTGAGTAGCGAAAAGACCGAACGGAGTGGAGGAGTAGACGCGGTAGGAGTGTAGTTTTGCGCTGGCGCAAATGAAGGGACGCGAGTTTCATGGTTGGGTGAGGGGCGTGGCGGATCAAAGGGCGACGGAGGAGAGACGCAGTGAAGGGGGCACTCGAGTGGCGGCAGCCGGACGGAAAGCGAGAAATGATGGCGGGGAGCGATTTTTGCCAAGGTAACAGGCGAGAAGAGCGAGCTCCATTGGTTGGTTGATTTGGCGGCGAGGCGTGATCGTGCGGCGGAGGAGAGGGTCGCCGCAACGGCAAGGCGGTGGTGATGGGACGGAACGGAGATGACGAGGACAGTCGGGCATGTCGTATGGCAAAGAGAGATGTCGGCGACGCTAATGGGGAAGGCGGCGAAACGGGTTAAGGCGGTGTTGCGGCCGAGGACGGATGTACCCGGAAGATGACGCGACGGAACGGCTTGGCGCGAAACGGCGAAGCGGCGAAAGCAGACGGCGTGGCAGCTGGCTTGTGAAGGTGGGTCAGCGTGGACTTTGGGCCGAGACGGAGAAAAGCGGATTCGGGAGGCACCAACGTGAAGGAAAACGGATCGCCTCAAAAGGAAGGCGAAGTGGAGTTGTCTTTCCGAAAAGGAAAGTTCTCAAAATAAACAGGGTAAATGTGAAATAAATTCGAAAAATCCAAATAAATTCCAGATAAATAGCAAAGGCCAAATTAAATTTATTTTTGAAATTTTGAGGTTATTTCACAGCATTGGTTTTCTAGGGATTTGCATGCCACTATTTTTGAAAAAAAACGGATAAGAGCTAGTTCTTAAAAAATATATGAAAGCTAGTTTTGTAAAAAAAATAGAGGCTATAGCAGTGAAGATTTCCTTTCAGAAGCCGCTTTCCTTATTCAGTAGTTTTTTCCTCTCTCTACCTGAATCTATGCCGTTCAAGTTGAATCCAACGGCAAATATAAGACGATATTGGATGGATCATGACATATAATTTGGGTGGGCCAATTCCGCCGCGGATAATTCTATCATCGAAATTTTGATGGACCACTTTGGATCGCAATTTTAATCCGAGGTCCAAATTTGGATTGGCTTTCGTGGGTCAGCTTTCATCCGCCAACCATTCTGTAATGGGCCGACAAGTCGACAACTATATGTTTTACCTTCAACAACGTAACTGCCTTCATCTGGACCGCGTAAATTTGATCGAACGGCTGAAGGAAATCCACGGTTGGATGCGCTCCTTCCGTCTCTTTCCTCCGCCGCCTCACGCCTCACCGCGGCCCGGCCATCAGCGCTATGCATGACCACTTCTTGTTGTTTCCTCAACTGGTAAAGATCTAACATGCGGCTGCGAGGTGCAGTGGACGACGAGAAAGCTTCTTCACCTGCGAAGCCGTCGCCTGCGTCTTCCTCCTACCGCCCCTGCTGGTGGTATTGGTGGGAGTAGTTTAAAGTGAGGAGTCAGAACTCAGAACTCAAACTGAATTTTCTTTTTTAAAAAAAAGAAAAACTAAGAGCTCGTAGCATTTTATTAAAAAAGAAAAACAACAGCCAAACTACAAATGCACATCCACACTTACACACACGCAAGCACTCATGCACTCGGCTCCGGTGAGCACCTGAGCCAAACTCGGCGAGCAGGCTGCATCACGGCTAACCTTGCCATCCGAGCTGCAACTCGGTCTCAAACTGAGCTATCTTCAGCTCCACGAGTTCTACTTATTATGGTAGGTCATTCAGCAGGTCAACCTTCACATCAACATGGAAGATGACATAATCTGAAAATGGACTTCAGATGGGCACTATTCCGCAAGGTCGGCGTATAGGGTTCAGTTCCAGGGATCCATGCTGGACAATAACTACAACAGAGTTTGGAAGGCGAGCGTGGAAAACAAATGCAGATTCTTTGCTTGGTTATTCCTCCAAGACAGGTTGCTCACAGCGGTAGGTTGGCGACGAGGGGCTGGCCTCATTCTCTCTATTGTCCTCTTTGTGGCTTAGAGCTGGAAACGGCGACGCATCTTTTTCTTCGATGCCCTTTCGCAAACCAGGTGTGGTCCAGGGTCTTCTCCCATATGCAGATGTCTTCACCCATTCCACACGCAGGACTTACGGTTTCGCATTGGTGTCATCTCATCCCACGGAAAGTGATTACACCTTCTAGGAAGCAGGTGGACGGGACCCTGATATATACCCTATGGAATTTGTAGAAGGAAAGAAATGTGAGAATTTTCGACAACATAAATCAACCTGCTAATGCGGTTTTTGCCCCATTCAAGATGTACAGGTCAGAAAGAGGGCACATCAGAACGACGCCTCTTTAGCCTAGGTGATAGGGACCAGATGCGGTTCGCAAGCGCAAGATGAGGAAAGGTTCTCACAGGAATCGGCGCGCAGTGAGCAAAGCGGAGTTCAAGTGAAGCGGAGGACCCCTTGTATGAGATCTCCAGACAGGATGCGGAACACTTCGTCAAAGCTCGCATAAGGGAGATTTCCGTCTTTTAGTCCGTTCCTAAGCGCTGTGGTCAGGTCTTATCAACCATGGGTCGGGTCTTTTAAACCATGTGGTCGGGTCTTCTAGTCCGTTCTTTCTTTCTCTTAAAGTTTCCGCCTAGCATTAGTGTTTTTGTCTATCTTTTATCTCTTGCCTTTGTGTCTTTGTATCTTTTGCTTGCGGTGGCACATTTCTTCTATTTTTAATGCATGGCAGAGCTCCTGCTGTTTCTTTAAAAAAAAACTGAGCTATCTTTGATCTCCATTCTGTCTTTAAAATTTTATCTTGTCTTTTTTTCTTTGAAAGAAGATTAGTGTGTCAAATTTTCAATTTTCATGTAATTGAACAACCTATTACTTGGCATTATTCTTCAAAGAGAGAGAAAAGAATGAAAGAGATTGTGCATGACATGCATCACCAACACGTTACACGACATGCCATATGGCACACAAGAAGCTTAGAACACCTTTTCCTTCATCTTTTCCTCAGGAGAGTAACTGAAGTGACCAACTTTGAGCTCACTTATCTTTGTTTTATGATTTATATCGTACACAATCCGCATCATGGGCAAGAAATCGTCTACGGAGAATCACCTATTCTACCTACCACTATGGAAGTACTCTAATTCCTCATTACCTCAGTTGCATAACACAACATCATTTAACTATACAATTTGCTCAATCGTCTTCACGGTTCTTGCAAGTTGGGTTGCAGGGATACGGGCAATCAATCCTCTGAGATACCTCCCGGTCGTAGAACCAGTCTCCCACTGCTTTGCCAATTTGCTGGAAACAGACAGGAACATATCATAAGTAACTTGTGAACAGCTGGTTTCATGTCTTCTTTTTTTACCCTAAATTTCTTGAGTACTAGTCATGATCTCAAGTCTGAAGAAACTGTTCAGCATCTTACGAAACAAATGGAGGGCAGCCTTACCGTCTTTTGAATGGAAGGAGAACCCTCGGCAAGCCATGTATCTTGGGACCCAGATTGGCAGTGAGCGTAGCATGAGTCTATGAACATTCCTAGAGAAGGATGCTGCCCTGGTTTGGGAAGCGCTGCCAGAAATTCTGTCCTAAAATCTGCGCCCAAAAACATGAAATGAGTTAGGAGAAGAGCAAAATTGGCTCATCCGAGGAGCTAGCTACGTTGACTGCGGCAAGTAACGTAAGATGGCAATCCAAAGCTGCTGAAACGATGGTTATAAATTGTTAAAGGGATTTGGCGGATGTTTTTTTTGTTGAAATCACCCAAATCTAGCTGCTGAAACGATGGTTATAAATTGTTAAAATGCCAACTTTGCACAAAAACCCGATGATACCTATACACTCCCATTGTTAAAATGCCAACTTTGCACGCCCAAAAACGTACTTACTTTGCAAGGTCATGAGTTGGCTTGACGAGCAGCTCTTTACGTCTAGCTTACATTTGGCCCAAGTCTTGTTTGGATCAGCAGTGCTAGGTGCGAGAATGTTCTTGATCTGCAACGAGGACGCCACATTGTTATTTTGAGTAAATTTCATAAAATAACAGGTTTCTTGTATAAACTATCAAAAACTTCTTTAGTTCCTATTTCACAAATCTATAAATTTTAGAAAAACTTGTATCACAAAACTACATGTTTTAGAATTGATTGTTTCTTGTAACGGGTTTAACAGTATGGGTCCACATGGTAGCCTCGCGTGTGAGTGAAACAGGTAATGGTGATGCGTGAGGCTGCGTGTGGGCCCAAACTGTCAGTCCCGTTTCAAGAAACGGTTAATTCTAAAACATGTAGTTTTGCAACACAAGTTCTTTTAGATCTGTAGTTTTGTAAAATATAAGCTAAACCTATAGTTGTCTAATAGTTTGTAAAAAAACTTACAGTTCTGTGAAATTTACTATGTTATTTTTTTTCATCGAATCAGCATTAGCTGACACACCTATTTTAACTTAGGCCATTCAGCACGTAGAACATAATACATGCAACAGGAACAAAGATACATTACAATTGTGCAAGACTGGAAAAGATATGAAATTTACCTGCCATGCATCATAGGCAGCGTTTAGTATGAACAATGGCGTGCGCAGTGTTGGGACAACATACTGCGGGAAGAAACACTGCATTTATTTTCGAAGTTAGTACCATGTTATCATAGTTGTGTGCCCTTCAATCCTAGCTAAGTGAAAAAAAAAAACTGACCAGATCAGGTGATTGCTTTGAGGTACATGAAGCTGGCAAATTGTTAGCTGATCCCTGCAAGAGATTGAAAGGGCCATTAGGCTTGAAACTTGCATGCAATATATTATTCAGCAGATCAGTCGTGATAATAGGGAAGAACAGGTCAAAAGAAAAGGTGTTTTTTCCCTAATTATCATTGTACAATAACATAATAAGACCTTTTCTCTGGGTAGTGAACTGAGCTATAAAGCTTGGATATTTGCAAGATTAAACAATAGATAATCTGGATCACAGCCACTGTAAGTTCAGAAGACGACATACATGTAGGTTTACAACATCCTTATAGAATGTTCTGACAAAATTGTTCCCGGAGATGTCCTTCCTGCAATGACAACAACAATAATCACTTTGTGGAAGATCTGAATTTAGTACAGTAAAAATACGACATATATGATGTCTGTAGCTACTAACTATAAAAGTAATGAAACATTCAATTGAAAACATTAAAATATAATCATGATAACTAGCACACTGGTTACTCCCATAAAGGCACCAATTAATTACCAATAGAACAGAACTTACCCATCAACAAAATAACCAGCATCAGAAAAGCACTTGACCCTTGCCGCTGCTGGAAGCAGATCACGAAATCTGTCACAATGTAGTATCGCTGCTAGACCTCCAGCAGAACAGCCAGAAAGAAGAGCCTGCAAAGTTATTATGCAACAACTTATTTTTAGGATCATAAGCTTTATGCAGGAAAGTAACCAAATGCACTGGCAACAACTGTTTATGATGCTAGTAATTAGGGGGAAAAAACTTTTGATTCTATTTTCAATATATAGACTAAGCGTTGGTCTTCAAAAAAAAAAAGAAAAAAAGAAAAGAGTAAGCATTGTGATTCTAGTTGTAATAGTGACATTCATTAGTAGATAATTTCATTGAACTGTTATACAAAATGAAAGTAGAGATTGACATCCTCAATCAATTAAGTTTGCTACTACTAATTGCCAGGACTGAACGTACATTTTGTGCGTTGCTCATCCCCCTCGCAAGTAGATCTTCAATGATGGCATGCCAAACTCTGACGCCTCTATAGTGGAGGTTCGTTGACTACATTGCAAACACAGGGTTAATCTCAACATCTTTCACATAATTGAGCGTACAATCAACATTTTCAGAACATACAGATTCTACTGGTTCAACGTCACCAGTAAATGATGAGCCATCACAGTATCTGATTTTTACTCTGTTCCAGTTGTAAAAATCTGCGTGATAACACTAGAACATCAGTGCTACATTATAGAGATACAGCAAATCCTACTATGTTACCTTCAGGAGTTCATATGTAAGGAAACTACTAATTACATCACTCTAGGCTTCTACTATGCCTTACAGCCATAGAAAAAACATTGCTAATAGCACAGTTACAATAGATAAATGTAATTTTTACTATTTTCTTTTCTATATATTTCTATAGAGGAATGCTGCATGAGGCAAAGCGCAAATGGCATACCAGGATTGGAGTCTTTGCTGCCGCCTAAAATCCCTGAAAAACAAGTTCTTTTAGATCTGTAGTTTTGTAAAATATAAGCTAAACCTATAGTTGTCTAATAGTTTGTAAAAAACTTACAGTTCTGTGAAATTTACTATGTTATTTTTTCATCGAATCAGCATTAGCTGACACACCTATTTTAACTTAGGCCATTCAGCACGTAGAACATAATACATGCAACAGGAAGAAAGACACACTACAGTTGTTCAAGACTGGGAAAGGTATGAAAATTTACCTGCCATGCATCATAGGCAGCATTAAGTATGAATAATGGTGTGCGCAGTGTTGGGACTACGTACTGCGGGAAGAAACACTGCATTTATTTTCGAAGTTAGTACCATGTTATCATAGTTGTGTGCCCTTCAATCCTAGCTAAGTGAAAAAAAAAACTGACCAGATCAGGTGATTGCTTTGAGGTACATGAAGCTGGCAAATTGTTAGCTGATCCCTGCAAGAGATTGAAAGGGCCATTAGGCTTGAAACTTGCATGCAATATATTATTCAGCAGATCAGTCGTGATAATAGGGGAAGAACAGGTCAAAAGAAAAGGTGTTTTGCTTTTCCTAATTCTCATTTGACAATAACATAATAAGACCTTTTCCCTAGGTAGCGAACTGATGCCTGAGCTATAAAGTTTATGATCTTTGCAAGATTAAACATTAGATAATCTGGATCACAGCCATTGTAAAGGTCAGAAGGCAACATACATGTAGGTTTACAACATCCTTATAGAATGTTCTGACAAAATTGTTCCCGGAGATGTCCTTCCTGCAATGACAACAACAATAATCACTTTGTGGAAGATCTGAATTTAGTACAGTAAAAATACGACATATAAACAGTGAAAGGGCCTGGACGAGTCTGGAGCTTCCATGTGATAAAACGGATGTAGCGCTCTTTAATGCCTCAACGATCGTCACGGTGGGAAACGGTAAGCTGGCTGACTTTTGGAGATCAAGCTGGATAGATGGCAAAGCACCAAAAAACATCGCGCCGAACCTCTTCAAGCAAGCAAAAAGAAAGAACATCACTGTCCGAAAAGCCTTGACCAATAACTACTGGATCCGTTTCTGCATCCCGGCCAACTCTGAAATACAAATCAGAGAGTATGTTGCGCTCTACGAAGCAATTAGTCGTATCAATAGGGATGAAGAAAGGGAGGATCACATCACGTGGCGCTGGACACCAGATGGTCAATACTCAACAAAGAGTGCATACGAGGCCCAATTTCGCACAGTCTACTGTAAGATGAAGATTTCCCCGATATGGAAGGCGAAAGCTGAACCTAAATGCCGTTTTTTTGCATGGACGGTGCTTCACAACAAAATCTTAACGGCAGATAACATGATGAAGAAGGGGTGGCCTTGCAACACAACATGTAGTTTATGCAACATGGCACTCGAAACTCCAAGCCACCTTTGTAAAGATTGCCCCTTCGCCAAACAGGTATGGAGTCTACTATCGCAATGTGGGAAATTGGAGCGGTGCCATAGCCTGAGTTTCGATGGTTCGGTGTACAAATGGTGGAGAAGGATTCGATCACAATTTGAGAAAGACAGCCGACAAGACATTGATGGACTTCTCATCTACTTTTGGTGGAATCTATGGCTAGAGAGAAATCAACGTATTTTTCGGGGAGCAGACAGCGCGCCTGAGCAGGTGGCATTGGCAATCAAGGACGCGGTGCTAGCCCGTGGTTTTGCTTCAGCATGGCAGTCTACGATGTAGTTTTTCAGACTTGGTTTTGTCTCGTCTTTTCCTTGAGTCGGTTTACTTTTTGGTGTTTTAGTGGCTCACGGTCCAGTTTTTAAGTTTAAATTGTGTATCGGTCCTAGAGGTTAGGAGTGGTATCTCATAGTGGAGGTCGTTTTGTTGTGAGGTTTTTTCATGGGTCCGTTTTTTTCCATAAAAAACAGGACTCGTGCCCTTCTTACCTTGCAATATATTTGCAGCAATTCTCTTGCTGCCTTTTCGAAAAAAAAAATACGACATATATGATGTTTGTAGCTACTAACTATAAAAGTAATGAAACATTCAATTGAAAACATTAAAATATAATCATGATAACTAGCACACTGGTTACTCCCATAAAGGCACCAATTAATTACCAATAGAACAGAACTTACCCATCAACAAAATAACCAGCATCAGAAAAGCACTTGACCCTTGCCGCTGCTGGAAGCAGATCACGAAATCTGTCACAATGTAGTATCGCTGCTAGACCTCCAGCAGAACAGCCAGAAAGAAGAGCCTGCAAAGTTATTATGCAACAACTTATTTTTAGGATCATAAGCTTTATGCAGGAAAGTAACCAAATGCACTGGCAACAACTGTTTATGATGCTAGTAATTAGGGGGGAAAAACTTTTGATTCTATTTTCAATATATAGACTAAGCGTTGGTCTTCAAAAAAAGAAAAAGAAAAAGAAAAAGAGTAAGCATTGTGATTCTAGTTGTAATAGTGACATTCATTAGTAGATAATTTCATTGAACTGTTAAAATGAAAGTAGAGATTGACATCCTCAATCAATTAAGTTTGCTACTACTAATTGCCAGGACTGAACGTACATTTTGTGCGTTGCTCATCCCCCTCGCAAGTAGATCTTCAATGATGGCATGCCAAACTCTGACGCCTCTATAGTGGAGGTTCGTTGACTACATTGCAAACACAGGGTTAATCTCAACATCTTTCACATAATTGAGCGTACAATCAACATTTTCAGAACATACAGATTCTACTGGTTCAACGTCACCAGTAAATGATGAGCCATCACAGTATCTGATTTTTACTCTGTTCCAGTTGTAAAAATCTGCGTGATAACACTAGAACATCAGTGCTACATTATAGAGATACAGCAAATCCTACTATGTTACCTTCAGGAGTTCATATGTAAGGAAACTACTAATTACATCACTCTAGGCTTCTACTATGCCTTACAGCCATAGAAAAAACATTGCTAATAGCACAGTTACAATAGATAAATGTAATTTTTACTATTTTCTTTTCTATATATTTCTATAGAGGAATGCTGCATGAGGCAAAGCGCAAATGGCATACCAGGATTGGAGTCTTTGCTGCCGCCTAAAATCCCTGAAAACGAGAGCGGCTTCATAAATTTCGAGGAGCCCCTGAAGTTGCCCTTCCGGACTGAACACTCTTCAGCGTTCCTGCACCACCCTCCTCCCTTCCAAAGAGTGTATGAAAAAGGAAAGATTAGGTTAGCTCATTTATCTCAAAAATATTAGGTTGATGCAAATATGTAGATATAAATTACATTAGCTTACCTCCATGTGAACCAACCAGTTGTTGGAACCAGAACCGGAACCAGGAGAGAAGTGGTAAACTGGTGGGCTTCCATCCAAGCATACTGCACCCATGTAAAGCAGGGACAGTAAATTTAACCATGGTTGGTAAGAATCCAAGAATGGCATTGTGGTTTGTCATTTGTACGTAGGCAAGTCAGTGAGGTGGAACAGGAACTACATTGCAGTGCACGCACCTGCTCCTTTAATCACTGCACTCTTCAGGAACACCATCTCCACGTCGGCCGCCTTAGTTGACGCCACCACAAGACCCAGCACCAACACTACCATCGCTGCACAGGGCAACCATGCCCCAGACGCAGCAGCAGCAGCCATTCTGCAAGACCAGATCTTCCTTTTTCTAAGAAATATCGAGAGAGAGAGAGAGAGAGAGAGAGAGAGAGTTAGAACAAGATGGAAGGATAACGGAACGGAAAAGGAAATTGAAGCACAAGAACGAGCGCATGCTTGTGTGTAATGGAGAAGAACATGTGAAGGAGAGGGAGTTGTGCGAGAGAGCGCAGGCACTGCGCAGCCTCAGGGCGAGACGCTCTTCTTTTCACCACAGCTGGTTGTGACATAAATAGCAGTCGATCGGTGCGAGGAAGAAAGCGATAACGGAGGGGAGGGCAGGGTGCCGACAACAGCTGTGGCATCAAGCAAGGTATATATTTGGTTCTAAGCTTTTTCCGTTCTCGGGAGTAGATACTTCCACCTCTAATATATCATTTAAATGAATATTTTATACTCCTTTATCACTTTCGATACATTTCAATAATAATTCTAAGATACTCCAATATGACACGGCTAAAAAATTTCATCAGAGCCCTTTATTATTTTTGCTACGTACCCTTTTCCATATGTAAAAAAGAATATATAAACAAATTATGCTATAAAAGATGGACTTTAATGAAATTTTTCATGGAATTCACTTTGGAGTATCTTATACTCAGTATTAGAGTATACTCAAAAGATAAAGAGGTATAATAACATCATTTAAATGATATACTAAAGGTGGGAGTAAGTACATGCAGGAGAGTGTGTGTGTGTGTATATATATCTTTTCTATATGAGATACATACTCCCACATTTAATATACCACCTAAATGAAAGTGTTATACTTCTTTATCACTTTCGATATACTTCAATAATAATTCTAAGATACTCCAATACGACATAGTTGAAAAAACTTCATCGAAGCCATTTATTTTTTTCTATATACCATTTTACATATGTAAAAGGAATATATAAACAAATTATACTATAAAGGTGAACTTTGATGAAATTTTTCGTGAAACTCACTTTGGAGTATCTTATAATCAGTACTAGAATATACTCAAAAAGATAAAGAGGTATAATAATACCATTTAAACGGTATACTAGAAGTGGGAGTATGTACTCTCAGGAGTATAGAACCATTTTCATATATATATAAATATAATATCTTTTACTCTCGGGTGTAGTTACACCCACCTTGGAGAGAGAGGGAGAGATTCGCTGTCCCCGGCCTCCAGGAGCATCGCATCATCACTTGCAATATTTCGCCACACGCTTGCAATGCAGAGGGAGTTGATGAAAGGAAAAATAGAGGCGCAGATCTACTTCGTCGTCCGCAGGGACATTATGTTCCCTGCGGCAGGAGGCTCTGATCTTAGCCGATTACATGGGAAACTTGATTATTTCATTATTGCCTTTTTCCTATCCCTATGACCAGACACCTTTATAGACCAGGTGCCTTCCTAACAAAACATTACTAAAAGCGTAACTACTATTGCCTCCTTCCAATATATGATCGTCAACCTTTATAGACCAGGTGTCTTCCTAACAAAATAGTACTAAAAGTATGGCTACTATATATAAAGATAGAATTCCTAACAAGAAATAACTAAATATATAATAGCAACCAACCTGGTCTACTCAATAAAATTTGCGTATCACATTCAGTTTTATGGATGCACCCGTACATCATTTCTCACATCCACCTAGTCTACATGGGGCCGCTCAGGTGCAAGATCTTCTTCTGGCTCACGCAGCACAATCGTCTATGAACAGCACAGCGTCTGTAGCTCAAAGGATGGCCTAACCAATATTTCTGCCAAATGTGCTGTCGGAGTCTTGAGACGGTTTTCCACCTCTTCGTAGATTGTAACTAAGCAAGACGAATGTGGTATTCTATTGCGCACTGGACGGGGTAATGTCCCTCCAGGCGAGCCGGTGGAAGCAATGTGCAGACCTCCAGCAGTGGTGTCTTCAGCTCATACCTACCTGGGCAAACTTGCGGAAAGGTGTTAAGTCTCTTATAATCTTAACTTGGTGGCAATGGTGGAAGGAGCGCAACAATAAGGTTTTCCGAACGGCTTGAGCAACCCATGAGCAAATCCTCCAATTGATCAAAGACGAAGCAGCCAACTGGGTCTCTGCGGGAGCCACGCATCTTGAGAAAATCTTGCAACATCAACCTTACCAATTATGATTCCGTCCTTTTTCGTTTTCCTTTCCCCTTTTTCCTTTTTTCTTTTCCCTTTCTCTAAATCTTGTACCCTAGCCGCCTAGCCGCTCTTAGGGTGCCTCCTCTACACCTTGCCTTGTGTGCTTTGTACTCTGGGTTTGCCCCTTCTTTAATTTAATCTCGGTTCGCCGTTTCAAAAAAAAAAAAAGCAACCAACCTATCCCCTTCCTTTCTTCTTTCTTGTGGCCAAGGTAACTAGGGTTTTAGAACTAGGAATTTCACATTAATTTTGCAATAATTTTATAGGAAACATGGTCTCTTTGATTTGTAGAATCTAAAAACGTTGGACTATGATAGAAATATATGTGCAAAACAGATGATTGGAAAACACATGAATTTTGTAGGATTGGGCATTTGGAACGTCGTAGGAAGATGGCAAATACACAAGATTTTTGGAGTGCATAGAAATCTCATTTGCTTTTAGAGCATCTCCAAGAGGAGCCCTAAATAGGTTGCTAATTGTAATTATAGGGCTTTGATGAAAAAAAAACACTCCAACAGAGGTTGTATTTTGAGAAAAATTATCAAAATAGGTTTAGGACTCGGAACCCAGTTGCTATATTTAGCAACGCTCCTCTCCGACCCTAAAGAAGGGATGAATGAAGGATTGGAGATTTAGGGTCTAATTACTGGAGTCAATAGCTATTTTGGGTCCTAATTTTTTTAGTTTAGACCCTATTTTGATGTATAGGACTCTATTTTAAGACTTGACTATTGGAGATGCTCTTAGTGACACGAGCCTCTTTGATTCGCAGGTTTCTAAAAACACAGGAATAGTAAAAACACGGAAATGGCATAGTGCATGTGCAAAACAGGGGGTTAGAGAATATAGGAATTTTGTAGGATTGGATGTATGGAGGAATACGAAGGATTGGAAAAGAGAGGTTTTGGTGGATGCTACCTTTCCTATGGTTTTCCACTAGAGTCATAGGGATAGGAAAATTTCCTGCATTTTTCTTTTGCTCCGTTCCTGTAAATCAAAGAGATGAACAGTTGCTATTTCCATGGGACTCAAATTCCTCCCTTTTTCCTATGAATCAAAGAGGCATGTAGTGTGTTTTGCCTCAATCTACGTGTAGGAACAAAAAAAACAGAGCTCTGGGTGGAGGAAATAACAAAGAGTGTTATTTGTATTCTTTCCCTTCTAATATAAATTGCGTAAATTTTAAAACAAGTGAAGACTTAAGTAATTATCGTCTACTTTTCATTCATGCTTTAATATTTGCGCGACTTTTGACAAGAAATGCATAGAAGCAACTCTTAGTGAGGAAATATCAAAGAGGCCCTAATTTTCCTACGTTTTTTTAAAACCTTATGCACAGGAAATTCCCTTGAGTTTTTCCTTGGCTTTGTTCCTACAGTGATCAGATACATAGGCACTCGAATCCTACGTTTTCCCTCCGGATCAGAGGGGCTAGCTTACTTTTGTATGAACATGAAAATTTTCTCGCATTCTAATCACAGCCTAATCAGGCAGTAGCACTACTGCTCGCCGTGGTCCAGCGGCGCGGCCGTTGATGTGTTTGGCCCACAAAAGCGGCCACAACAGGTGAATCTTCGCTCGTTGCATGCCACTGAGTGAAGCAGTACTGCTCGCAGATCCTCCGCGGGGCTCACGCGACAGTGCCTAACAGCACAGTGCCATTACAGTAGAGGATGCGTTTCTCGTACTATACCACATTTGTCCTGCGTTTGGATGATCGAGAGAGTAAGACGATGGAATGGAGAGGGGGGAGAAACTGAATCAGCAGGAGAAAAAAGAGGTGATGTTCACGTGAAAAAGCCAGCTGCTCGCTTGTGTCGTGTGGCGAGGTAGCATCCAAACGCTTTGTCCTGTCCACCAACCAACAGGCCTTGCCCGTGATGATCAGATAGATACAAGGTTTTCATGTGAAGCACGCCGATTTCCCCAAGAATCTGAGCACAACAATGGTAAGTGGTCTGTTGCAAGCAAAATAAAAGGAGGAAAATGGTTCTACGTACTGTTTGATATGATAACCCCTCAACCTCTTAATCAACTGTTTGATACGATAACCCGTTGACCTGTCGTTCAATGAAATGCCGGAAGAAAAAAGGGGAAAGAAAAGCTGGCAATCACTAGCAGTACATACATGGAGACTTGAAGGTGTGTTGACAGTTTGAGCTATATTCCAGTGAGGCAAGTGCGATGTCGGAGAAGAATGGCTGACAACTTGGCACCACGTGGGATCGCGGCAGGTTGGTGCGTCATTCATGCGCAGCTGCGCCGATGGATCCTTCATGCTCCCTCCATCCCACCAGGTCACAACTCGCAACACCATGGTGCAGGGCTGTTTATCGACATTAACAGCTGTTATCGAGTTTCGTTTGAAATTAACATAATTTGATATAAAATTATTTTATTTAATATTTAAATGGTTATTTCAAATTCAAACTAATGAACTACTATCGAGCTGAGTCTCATTAGTATTTTTTCACTTGAAATGAACTCATTTCAATTTTAAACTCATTAATTATTGTAATCAAAGCATTTTTAATTTGATCCCTGACAAGCTTTTTTGCCATCCTAGTAAGACGACAATACGCCCCAAAGTTGAGGGCACGGCCCATCGGCCAATTGGGCAAAATTAATTGGCCTGAACTCTAAATTGAGCCAAGCGATGCCCAATTTAGAGCCCAAAAGCACAAGTGATTTCATTCAAGAGCTCCAATCACCAACCTGGCCTAGCCATGGCCAGAAGGCTAATTTTAGCAACCGAGGTAAGCAGGACAGAAGAGGAGGAAGAGGGAAAAAATAATAGGACATGTAGTAGTAGAGGCACAGCGGGAGGCAACGTGGCGCGGAACCCTGGGTTCATCAGATCCAGCGCGCGGTGGCACACGGCTTCCCCCACCACTCCCATCCTCATGTTCCTCCTCATTTACTTCACTCACTCATGAAGCGTCCCTTGCTTGGATCCAACCCTTTCCATTCCCTTCCTCTCTGGTGCCCATGTCGTCGCCGTTGGTGCTAGTTTTTGGCCACTTCAGCAGTTGTGGCTGTCGGCTGCTCCTGAACTTTATCAATTACATTAGGTGGCTCCATGGCGGCTATGGGAGAATTTCATCACAATCGGTGGCCTTGCCATGCTCCCTCAGGTCACAATTACTATCATGACGTGTCATCTCATAGATTCAGCAAACTCTATCATCACCTTTCTAACCCATGTATAACTTTTTTTAAAAAATCTGGTCCTCTTTTAAATGCAATTGAAAAATAGTCTTATCCCTGACCGCAGAAGGCCGAAAGATGACGTATATCACCTTTTGTGCTCACCTATTGTGGTAGCTTTGGTGGCTTGTCGAGCACCTGGAGAGAGGTAGCTCCTTCCGAGATCGATGATGGAGTTATTTTTTACAATTATATTTAGAAAGGGGTCAAATTTGAAAGGAAAAAAAGGCTACACATGGAGCTAGAAAAGTGATCATTTCCGCTATGCTGTCCGATGTTGATGCTAAGTGTGATTATGGCTCTCTCTCAATAGTGAATTGAAAATACAAGTCATGCGGTTAACATTTGTACCCTTCATCCCCAATAGTGTACTGGCTGGCATAATATCTAGTTCGTTGGGCCGTTGCTGATGTTGTGTTGTTATGAGACATCCTCTTGCATAAAGCAGATCTTTTTCAAAGTTACTCTGGTACCATCTAAATTCTTAAGAGGAAATTGATCATACACCACATCTTACATGTGGTTTTGAGACCATGTTCCATGTAATTTCTCATATGCCCCAGCTTACCTTCACCCATTGATCATTTGACTTTTGGACAATTTTGCTCCTCACTTCTTCCATTCTTTCTCTTCTTGTCTTCTCTTTTTCCTTCCTTCGGTCATGGCCAACTCGACACCACGGCTGCCAACCTCATCCTCCTCTACCTCCGCCATGGAAGAAGCGAAGTGGAGAAGCCAACTTTATCCACCGCCGCGTCCGTCGTGGGGAGACCCAAGGCAACCTCCATCGCCGCTGCCAGGTCCAAGCAGCCAAGCCCAAGCCCAAGTGCAAGTTGAGGTCAAGAGGCATTGACCGGCATTACGGGACTACAAAGCAGAACTCGTGCTCTAGCGATGCTGCAAAAGTCATCTGGGATGCCGAGGACCACGTGGCAGTGGTGGAGCTTTGCGAGGGGCACACTAATATGGAATAAATACATGTTGGTTCAACAAAAAAACATATACGTCTTACGAGTGTTGTGCTAAATACATTGTGTAAAATAAGTGGAACAACATAACAACTGATGATAAATATATATACCATGTGCATACGTTGTTGTCTTTGTTTAGCATATTTTCAGGTTATCAAAAACCGAGGACAGCTTTTCTCGAAGAAAGGGAGGCTGATAGGGACACACACATTTAGCACTTTTTAGTTAAATATTTTATTTGATTGGAAAAAATTATTAAGGTGCATTAAATATCATCAGGTGAAGTCTAATTTTATTAGGCATTTAATTATTTTAATTGGAGATATAGAGCTGCTACTATTTTATGTAATTAAATGCAGACCTATATTTGATTTGTACAAGTCTAAAATGAAAATATGTATAAAATACTCCAAAGAAAGAAATATTACATGCGAAAACAAATGATACCATTACGACTATCACATCAACCGGTCAAAACGGATAGGTTAAGAGTCGCTGATCTGGTGCCACAGTACATCGTCATTTTTTTCCGAACAGTACACGCAAGCAAGCTGAGTCCTGGGTTCGAGCCTACAGCAGCCAATGGTCGAGCTGCAGCTGTGCAGCACAAAACATTTATGCTACAGTACCGCTACAGGATCTCATCAGTACACGATATGGACAGATTAGCCTGCTACAGTATGTAGAATAGTACCAAACAGTATCGGGATAGTTACCGAAATATTGTTTTCTCCCCGTCAAAATCGCTGGCTTGTACGGTTTTTCTATTGAGAAATTTTATAATACATTATACTGGTAGTGTATAATAGTAGAAATCAGATTTAATCATTGATTTATTGAGTGTATTTTTACTACTCTACTGTCGAAGAAAGTATAAATAAATAATAGCTAATTTGATCTATTGAATAAAAAGTATAAGCGGTCTATATTGAATTTAGTGTACCGTAAAAGAGCTCTTTCTATTCTCTCTTTATATTTAGATCTATTCCATGGTTAAAAAAAGGGATATAAGATTAATAAGATAGCTATTTTGCATCTATTAAGCGTTCTTCGCTTATTCTTTCTCATTGCGTGCGCATAGAGAGAGAGAATTGGACTACCACTAAAGATCGTTCTATCTTTTCATTAAGAATTGAGAGATCAATATACTTTAATTGATGTCCGTGAAATTCAACACGTGTGACTTGGCGAATCGAAGAATTGCAAGCCCATTATATCTGCCAACAGGAGATCACCTAGTATTCATCAAGAGAGTATGTGAACATCCAAATCCTACACTGTGAAGATCAGACAAACCCTGTTGTCGGTGTTTCGTAAACCGGCAAATAAATTTATGAGTCTAGGGGCCGCGCATTCCCGCTCCCTGAATGGTCAGACCGGAAGAAGGAGTCCAAAGGTTATACTGGTTCGGGCTAAAAATCCCTACTCCAGTTCGTAAGGCGGTCGTGTATTGCTCCTGATGCGGGGGGTCGCCCCGTATTACAAGTAAGGGTCGAGGTCCGGCCCCGATTGCCTTGTGAGCGAAAGCGAGTGGGGGTGCGAGGAACTCGTGGTCGGGAGGATACCAGAGCTCCTATGTGTTGCTATCGGTTGGTCCGTCCGTTCTAGAGGGTCCTGCTTCCCCTTATATAGCCTGGAGAAGCAGGTTACACGGGAGTCCCGAAAAAAGAAGGATGGGGTGCCTTACGTCGGGGGGTCTATCCTTTAGCCTCGGTGTCTGGTCCTCGGATTGGACGCCTGACGGGTGGTTGCGTGCCCTATACCGGGTTGGTGGACACGTAGATTATCGGGGCGCTCTGCTTCACCGGGAAACGGCGTACGTGCCTCCTGCCCTCCTGTCGTGTGCTGACGTTGGGTTGCCTGGCTCCGGGGATCGCCTCGGGGAACGCGTGTCCGTCCGCTGTTCATGACCGGGCGATGAGCTCGGCGCTCACCCTCGGCCACCTGCCGCCTCGGGAAGGACATGGTGTGGTCATGTTGAGGGGTTGTACCGGCGGGGTAGATGACGAGGTCAAGGACCGGTTTTTGATGATCTGACGTCTGTTCCTGGCGGAGATGGCATAAGTTTGATCGAAGCTCACGGGCGATCCGACCGACGGGTCGGATTGTCTTCAGCCATTTTGGTCGTGGCTTGGTCGGGGACCGGTACTCTTCGAGCGGGGCCTCCAGCTGAGGCCTGGGTTTCGAGGCGGCCCATTTGTTTCTCTGGACCGTTGGGGGTACCCATGTCCTAGGTACTCGTCACCTGTATCACACACGGTGGAGGGTAGTTGTAGCTTCTTGGGACCAGGACAGGCTCGATGGATCTGCGAGCAGAGGAGGTAGAGAGAGATTGGGGGATATGGTCGCCGAGGCCATTTTTGGAGCCAGCAAGAATAAGGGAAGAAGACCGGAGCAAATTTGGCAATTTTTCTCTAAAAGGGCAAATAATCAATTGGCTCTCCAACTGTGGGGGAAATAATCTATCACCTGGAACTTAGTCTCAAGTAAGCAGAGGCGCATGCAACGTGGGGTAAATAGTCAATTCCCTCAATTCTTAATGCCTTGAGGGAAATTAGAATGTGGAAATCCCAAGTTGTACAGGACCAAGAGGTAATTGGAAGCAATCTTTTATCATTTGCACGAGACTAATTAGTTGACAATGCTTGATTTTAGGTTTTAAAAGTGACAAATTTAAGAAAGACCTTGTGCAAAGTAGTTGTGTGAACAATAATGAAGTCCAATTCCGTATTAGGATGCAAGTCTTATTGCAAGCGTTCTAGAAACTTTGTAGCATGGCAGGTTTACCTTTACTTTCAGCACAAGGCACATATCCTATCCATGTTTCTTTATTTATTATGATCAGTCTCACTTTTTAATTGGTGCACATATAAAGAGGTACCAGTTGCTTCATAAGGAAAACTTCAATAATATTTGTAGTGCTCAATAACATTCTAGATATAAGAATGCAAAATGTATTCACTCTACATTATCCTCTGTTCATGCTCATATGCCTCTATTTTATTGCTTTCTCACCGACAAAGAAATTTTTAGGACTAAAAGTAGGTTGTATTCTCATGACAGGATGTCATATTCTATTACGGTTTTGTTTGGAGGCTTTAAGTTAGTTTTAGCTTCTGAAAAACCAATAAACTTCCAAACACCTTAGTTTTTAGGCGGTGTTTAGCATAAACTAGAAGCTATATATAACTAGCAAAACCCAAAAGCTGAAAGTTAAACCTACTTTTGCAGCTTATTGCTGAGCAAAATTAGTTATTTATCAAACGGTTGTTTATAAAAAACTACAGCCGCTCTTCAATTCAGAAAATAAAAAAAAAAGCTTTAAATGCTACAGCTGCCGAGCTCTTGACTTTGCGATAATTAAATTCAGGCATGGATGGGCAAGCTTTCCGAGGGAGGGACTAAATGTGCTGGATCATTGTCTCTGGTTGGACGGCCACACTTCTCTTCATGTGGATGCCAATTGCGCAGATGTTATTCAAACTTTCACACCTGCAGCCTTCGAAACCTTAGAATCACCAAAAACCAAGACATTAACTCACAATTTGTTTCGTGGGTTGTGCAGTGGACAAATTACCTCAATCCAAAATGGAATATAATCTTGGCGAAATTTATGAGATTTCGGATTTCGGCCAGGGACGGGATACAAAATCTTGGTCAGATAGAAAAATTTGAGAAAAAAATTCAAATTGCTAATATTTTTTGGAAATTTTAGCAAGATTTCCCAAATATCACTGAAATATCGAGTTGTTTGACCGGCTTTGACCCAATAACCCTTAAGAAAATCATCTTTCATGAAAATTTTTTAAAACCCGAATTTTAAGATATTTTATAATTTCTGCAGAAACACTGTTAGATTTTTATAAAATTGTACAAGCTTGATCATACTTTAAAAAATTTATAGCACTATATTTAGTAGTGTAGAATAACATAAAATTTTTCAAAAGAATCAAACTTCATTTGTTATCTTTAAAAAACAAAAACAGAATAAACATAACTGAGACATTAACATTGTCAGAATTTTGTAAATTTTTTTGAGTGTGATAATGAGCCAAAATTTTTAATAAAGCTTAAGCATTGCCTCATAACCCTTCTCTAAAATTTTCAAAAAAAATATTTTTCTCTTTTCCCAATCAAATCTATGAATACGTATTATTGTAATAAGGAACACAAATGGTATAGTATTATTGTAATAATTTTATAAATTTACTAGGAGTGTGATCATGATCCAAAATTTTTATGAGAACTTAATAATTGCTTCAAAACCCTTCTATAAAAGTTTCAAAAAATTTAACCTTTTTTTGATTGCTCAATCAAATCTATCTATTGATCATCAGCCTTTTAGCAGGACAGTAGAACTATCACAATTTTTTTAAAATTAATCATACTTGATCATCATATTAAAATTTTATTAAAATATTAGTGATGCTTCAGGACCATTCACAAAAAATTCTAATATGGTTTGAACTATTTTTCATTCAGTTGAAATTTGTCAGTTAGCCTTCAGTAGCACTGTCATAATTTTTTAAAATTCTTTAGACTTGATCATCATCTAAAAATTTTATGAGAACATTATTGATGTGTGTGGACCATCTAATTTTTTTCAAAATGTTATAACATGGTTTGCACTTTTTTTCATTCAAATAAAATTTTGTCGGTCAGCCTTTTATCAGGACAGTAGCATTGTTAGAATTTTTAAAAATTTCTCAGGCTTAATCATCATCTGAAATTTTTATGAGAACATTAGTGATTTTTAAGAACCATCCAAAACAAATTTCAAAAATGTTTAACATCGTTTCAACCATATTTTGCTTGGTTGAATTTCGTAGAGATTTCTGCATTTCCCGGCAAAATTTCGGTACAAAAATATCTAGATTTCGCCAAAATTTGCCAAAAACGAAATTTGAAACCTGAATCCGAGTAACATCGAAGGGTTGTCAGTTTTTACAATGTTGCTTGCAATGATTGGAAATGGACTTATGATTCCCCGTGCTGTATTTATCAGAGATCTCAAGTGGTACTATATTTTTCTTTTATCTTGCCTACTCTTTTTTTAAAAAATTCAGCTGTTTGAAAAACTACAAAGAAAGCTGATTTCTCGTGTGACAAATCAACCCTCACAATCTACTTTTTCTACTTTGCAACAGAAGCAATCAGTGTCTTCCTAATCACCAGTTTAAGAGTTGTTGCACACTTGCACAGTGAAGAGAGTTGCTTAGCCTATAGTTTACTCAGATGTGGGATGGTAAACCTGCTTAATGATAAATTATCTGAAGCAGGAGTGCTCAGTGTACCGATCACCAGTAAAGATATAATTTTATTCGTGTCATTGAGGTCTTTGGATCTTCTGACTCCTGTTGAAAATGCCTACTGTAGGTGAGATGAGTTCAGAGGGAAAGATCACTATCTTAAGCATTTTCTATGTATGAAGCTTTAACAAAATCCTCCTGCAAGATCCTGTTCATTAACATCCTCGCGCAAGTGCATCTCACACAATAAGTTGGATGTTTCATGTTTATCTCCTGAAACGGGGATTGGAAAAACTTTTAAATCACATTTGATGGAGGCCAGTTTAGGTGTAATTTTATTGTAAGATAGAAAGTGTATTTCTATTTCTTTGTTTTTCCCATGCAGGCAAGCAAATGCCATTTTTATGTGTTGTACTGCAGTTCCTATATGAACCCTCAATCATAGTTCTTTCAATCAATTTAGGTTCACTTTTTCTGCTTGGGCATCTGTCCTACAGGGTTGGGGTAACTTGGCCAGCATGTATTGGTATGTTTTTCAGTTTTCGCAGCTATGACAGCCCTAACTTAATAGTAAGAGTTTTGTATTACATTGTTCCTTCTACAAGACGGTTAACCCCTGAACTGTGTCTAATTCTAGCTTCAATAGCATCAGCAGAGAATTTTTCTTCGCAACAACATCCGGACTGCTGCTATAGCTAGGTTTTTCTTTCCTCGCAACTTCTTGTTTGTTTCTTTCCTAGTGGAAGAAGTTTCAGTCGAAATTTAAATGTCTTCACCCTAAGCATTTCTCTGAAGACCAAAGACATAAGAATACATAACTGAATTGACCTTCTACTTGTAAAATATATTGTGTTTGTTGTTTGCCCAGGCCCATGGCCACAGTTCACCCGTGACTTTGAATGAGCTGGTTTTTGGAAAGCGATAAGCCGTCAGCAAGTCCATGTCTCCAGATTCCAGAACTTGAAGCAGCTGACTGTTCCGGGGTAGGAAGCTCTCCTACAATAATTTCTGCCGACCGGCAAGAACTGTGGTTCAATCTTGGCATCGAGGCGAAACAGTGTGGTCGGCTAAAGATTACCTTGGCCGGTGGTGAAAATGGCAGAAAGCGCCATGTGCTTCTGCAAAGTTACCGTGTGACCGACCAGCTCGTACATCCGGCAGAGAGGGGGTACAGTTCGACGTAATCTCAAAACTTTATATTGGTCGCCTTGAATAAGATTATCAGCTCATGCTGGTATGCAAATATGCAATAATTGGAGGTTGCAGAACAACTGCAGCCGATCTGGGTCCCAGCGACTTTTTCATTCTTGATTTTTCTAGCACTGAATTATTGTTTCGACGGAAAAGAATATATCTTAACAGAAAAAATAAGGAATATCTATATCCTGCTGCTGGGGAAGTGGGGATGCAAGTGGGTGGACGGCACCGGGCCGGGTCGAGCCCAGCCCAGTCCAGCCCAGCCTAAAGCCCATAAAAAATCAATAAACGATGATGAAAAAAGAAAAGGAATGTGGAAATGCGATGCAGGCGGACAGCTAGTGTGAACGCGGAAGGCCCCTCTCCTCTGAACCGAGGCGGTGTGAATGGGCGGAAATGTAATGGCAGGCAGGCAGGCAGGGGCGAGAAGCAAGAAGAAAAGCGAGGCAAGCGAGGCCAGCGAGGGGAGGAGGTCGCGTCGCAGATCCTGCAGCCTGCGGGCACACCACCGTCGCGCCGCGCGTCACAGGCTTGTTAGCGATCGCTGTTCGGCGGAAGCGGGAGGGGCGGCGAGATGATGGAGGCGGGGGGAGGGGGAGGGAGAGGGAGGGACGAGAGGGTGCCGCAGTGGGGCGCGCAGGAGACGCGGGAGCTGATAGCGGCGCGCGGGGAGCTGGAGCGGGAGGCCGTCGCCTCGCGCCGCAGCGCCAAGACGCTCTGGGAGGCGGTGGCGGCCCGGCTCCGGGAGCGCGGGTACCGCCGCACCGCCGACCAGTGCAAGTGCAAGTGGAAGAACCTCGGCAACCGCTACAAGGTAGTGTGTACCCTGACTGACACTCCCTTGCTTCCCACCTCTGCTTCTGTAATGGTATAACTATCTGGTCTCCATGCTGCTAGGATAACCAGTGTCCATCTATTTAGAACCCTCTGAGCAACGATTTGTCGTGTAATGTCGTTGCGTTATCTGCAAATTGCAATGCTTTGCTGCCTACCATCTTTAGACTCTGGGTCCCCAGATTGTCTCTCCTATCTCGAGAGTTCCTTTTGGGATTGTTAGGAATATGTTCTCTTTGCAATTTAAATGACGGTAGAGTTTCGACCAACGAAGGGCATGGGGGAAATCTTTGGTCTTGTTGAATCGATTGTTCATCCATTCTAATTTTAAAGGAAGTTGAATAGTCTTCAGCTCTAGGCTTTCCTTCAAATTTTGATAGATTGTCGCACCTGCAACGATTGATGTCATTGACACGTAGTTTGCTAGCATGATTTGGAAAGTGATGTGTACAGTTGCACATTTTTAAGTGTTGGCGGAGATCTGATAAATAGTGGAGCTCAAAAATACATGTCAGTGTAATGCAATTTCCTGTAATGCTAATATACAAGGCAAAGTTGTTTTTAATCCTTTCTCAACCAAAACACTCTTTCAATGCACTTCTCCACAAATATGGTCTAGGAGCGAGGCTTGCTTTCCTGAGTATAGCTTTGTCTAATTGGCAAACACGATTGCATGAAGGTGTATTCCACTTTGTTGTTATGTTCTGAAATAAAAGCTAATCCAGCATGGCACAACTATTCAATATGAGGATAGGATAACTAAAAAGGTATCAACAACTATGAATAGTCACTCATGATAGAAAAGGGAACAAACTTGGCATTTCATCAATATATATGATCAATTGATCAGTTCACCAGTTCAGGTGAATATGGTGTTATCTGTGTAGACAACAAAGCATGAAAAGTCAAGATGGGAACTGTTAGCTTTTAGGGAAAATTGAGTGGAAACCCATACAGAATTGGAGGTCCAATAAAAGTTTTACTTTTCATTTTTTAGTGTATGGAATCTGTGCGAGTGTTGAGAAGGTTTTCTCAAAAAGCAATACTAACATGTTCTCTACATTCACATTTGGAGTTTGTCTGAGAAATTGCACTATGACTGGCCCAAAATGTGGCATTTTCTTTGTTTTACCTTCAAAATTAGTGAAAGTGAAAGTAGTGCTGTCCATAATAAGGGGTGGTCTAAGGATACTAACAGTTGGACATTTGAGAATAAGAATGGTTTAGTTAGGTTTATTAAGAACAAACAAGGCAAAACATGTATTATTGGAGACACTCCTACTGATCACAGTAGTTATACAAGATTTTGCACTCTGTGGACATTCAGTAAGAATGGCAGGAAATGGACCAGGTAGATTTTTCAGCAGGAGGGTATGAAAATTCCATGTTAGGTTGAGAATGATGCTGCTACTGGATTTGTTGGGTGGTGGGTCCAATTCCATGCTTTCAGTTAGAAATTTTCCTCTTATGCTTACGCAAATGCACTTTTTATAAAGTAGTGTCTTATTGGTTGAACACATATTTGGTCTATTTTTGTTGTGAAGTCACTCCATCCTCTTGTTTAGGCACCTTTCCTGTGGTAAGTTCGCTTTGAGATTGCCACGAGCATACTTAGTACCTTCATTCATCAGTTTGTAAGACAAGAACTCACAACTGATGCTTCCTTTTCATCAGGGGAAAGAAACATCCGATCCAGAAAATGGTAGACAGTGTCCCTTCTTTGACGAGCTGCATGCCGTTTTCACCGAACGCGCTAGAAACATGCAACGCCAACTCCTTGAGTCTGAATCTGGAGCTTCTGTGAAAAAGAAACTGAAACGACCTAGTGGTGACCGGTCATCTGACGAGTCTGATGATGAGGGAGATGATGTTGAAGAAAGCGATGATGAGAAACCCATGCGAATCAAAAAGAGGAAATCTGATGATAAGAGGCAACAAACGCAACGAACGACAGAAAAGTCAAGGATGGGCATTTCAAGCACGCACGAACTGTTGCAGGATTTCCTGGTGCAGCAACAGCGCATAGATATCCAGTGGCGTGAGATGATGGAGAGGCGTGCCCAGGAGCGGCTTATTTTTGAACAAGAATGGCGGCAGTCAATGCAGAAGCTGGAGCAAGAGAGACTGATGCTAGAGCACTCGTGGATGGAGCGAGAGGAACAACGAAGGATGAGAGAAGAAGCACGAGCTGAAAAAAGGGATGCCCTGCTGACCACTCTGTTGAACAGACTTTTACAGGAAGATCTGTAGAAGGTGAAGCTTGCTTGGTCTTCAATAGATAGATACTGTTGTGGATATTGTCTTCTCACATGTTTCCTTTTTTTGCCGGGGTCTTTTCACATGTTTCATCAATTCTTTTTAGCTCCTGTACATGCTGTTCTTCAAAAGAAAATGTTTCTTGTACCATTTGTATTACTCCTTCTAGGGCCCTTTTCCAGTTTTTTAGTGGAGTTATGTTGATATGGAATTTTTTAAGTATTAGACCATCAGATCGGTATACTGATTTATACTATGTTTCAGAGATAATACTATGCTTTCAGCCAGCAATCGACCTTGTATAAAATTCTTGTAATCTGTGTCATCTTCATTTGGTCAGATTTCCACCAGCAACGGACCTTGTGTAAATTCATATAATATGTAGAATCTTTATTATGCTGCTAAATTAGATGCGAAATAATTCTCCACCTCCAAGTCTCAAGTCCCAACACAGCCTGTTTCGTGTGTTGCACATCAGCAAATGTTTCCACCAGTCTCAAAACCGAATAATAATCGTTGTAAAACGATGTCATCCATCTTTGATCAATCACGATGTACCAAAGAACAGTAAGCACGAATAAGAAATACATACTATGTAGAGAGGCAAAATAGCTGTCTCTCTTATTAGATTGATTCTTTTGTACAAGGGGGTGTCATATTTATAGTAGAAGGCAGCCAGAGATAACTTCGAATTCTCTCACATAGAGATAGAGTTCAACCATATTTGGACAACTAGGACTTAGAGTCCATCCATATCTCAAAACTCCTTAGACGAATACCGCGTAATGCACATGTCTTATTAAAAACTCTTTCCAAAAACCTAACGGAAAAAAGATAGAAAAAAGAGTACATTGCACTCACATACTATGTTATACTAGTTGTCTTATTAAAAACCTTCGTATAAAAAAACTTCAGAAAAACTAACCAACGGAAAAAAAGTACAACTTTGTAATATTTTGGATTTAAAATAGAATCTTCAAGATTGTGTAAAGGGTCATGGTTTGGAGATTTACTCCCTCTAAACTCTACATATCTTTAAGTCGTTTCATTCTAATACCATTAATATATATTTGAGAATTAGATTTTGGTAAAGATTTAGTAAATAAATCTACTAGATTTTCATATGACTTAGTTTGCAATATTTTTACCTTACCATTATTCTGGAGTTCGTGGGATAGAAAATTTTAGGAGCAATACGCTTCGTGATATTGCTTTTCACATCACCCATTTGCATTTGTGTAACACAAGCAACATTATTTTCATATATAATCGTGGGGGTATCGACAATATTAAGAACACATGACTTATGGATATAGTTAATCACACGTCTCAGCCAAACATACTCACGTGAGGCTTCATATAAAGCTATAATATCTGAGTAGTTGGTAGAAGTAGCTACCAAGATCTGCTTAAAGACCGCCAAAAAACAGTTGTACCACCACAGAGAAACACAAAACTAATCTTAGATTTGGCACTTTGGGGATCAGACAGATAGCCAACATTTGTATACCCCACCATGGTCAAGTCATGGTTCTTCTGGTAAAACAATTCAAAATCTTGAGTACCTTGGAGATATCTGAGTGAAGTCTTGATACCAGCCCAATGCCTTCTAGTTAGGGTTGTACTGTGTCTTGTTAGCAAATTTATTATGAATGTAATATCAGGCTTTGTGCAATTCACAAGATACATGAGTGCCCCAATGGTGCTTAAGTATGGGACTTCGGGTTCTAAAACTTTCTTACTTTCCATCTTTGATTTAAAAGGGTCTTTATTCACTTCAAGAGATCTTACTATTAAGGATGAGATTTATCTATATTAAATCTTTCTAATACCTTCTTGGTATAGGCAGATTAGTGTACAAAAAATTCTTCTGAAAATGCTCTAGCCACAAGCCTAAGCAATATTTGGTTTTACCCAAATCTTTTGTCTCAAACTTCGTCGTAAGGTAAGAACTTGTTTCCTTTATCTACTCTGTAGTTCTGATGATATTCAAATTATCAACATAAACTAAGATGATACAAAATCCATTTGGGATTTCTTTATGAACACACAGGGACAATTAAAGTACCCTTGTTTAGCAGGAACTTAATAAGTCGATTGTACCACATTCTTTCCGACTGTTTTAATCCCTATAGCAATCTTTGAAGTATGACGCTATACATGTTGCGATTTCCTTTATTAGGATCCAGAATTTTGACTCCTTCAGGGACTCTCATATAAATATGTTCTCATTATATCCATCAACTGTATTGATAAGTTTAAGTTAGCTACCATTGATATCAAGTATTATAATTTTATTTTATTCATTACAAGAGAGTAAATTCTATCGTAATAGATGTCAGGTCTCTGCATGAACCCTTGTACTACAAACATCGCTTTATATCTCACCATCTAGTTATTTCCATTTCTCTTCCAGATGAAAACCCAGTTTGATCCTATAGGAATCACTTTAAGATGTGTTTAGTCAACAGGACCAACTACTTTTCTCTTATTAAGAGAGTGCAATTCAGTCTTAATTGTTTCTTCCCATTTGACCAAATTTGAGTGCTTTTGGTACTATGCTATGGACTTTGATTCTAGATCCAGATAAAGCAATTTTGAGGCAAAATATATGTCGATAATTGTAGTTTTTCTCTTATACAACTTTCTTGAATCACTCTAGGGATATCTTCTTTGTTACTTTCTTCCAACTCCTCGTGATTTCCCACAACGATGGAGTCTAGGTGTTCCAACTTGATAGCATCAAGTTGTGCACGCAATTATTTGTTAGGGTTATTATCTTTAGGATATATCACTTTATAAATGTTACCATCTCTAGAATGGCTCACTTTAGGGATTTTCTCAACATCAGGTTAAGGTTCTTCTACTATCGTAGGTAGTATTCTCACTTTTCGGTTCTCTGTTTCTGCGGACGTCTCCGCGAAATTGAATTCAGTGTACCTAGAGACCTCCTCCTCTTCTTATCGTGAGGGGTAAGAGTGGGATCAATAACCTTATAGGGTATTTCCAATCTTTTTAGGTGCATTTACTGTAGGTAAATGAGATCTTGTCAATCCCTTATGATCAGTGAAGGCATTGATAGATTATTAGCTATTTATTGTAGACTTATTATCATTAGTGAATTCAAATGACATTCAAATCTATTTTTCGACATTATCTAATTATTTTCTCCCCCTAATGCCAGAAAATTATCCACATACAATCAACGTACCAAGTCGTATACAGATCATCTATCATAGGCTCTAGGTATTTAATAATTGATAGATATTTATAATATACATAGATCTCTAACTTTTGGTGAGGGCCCATGGTTTGTATGCTGTGGCGGTGAGATTGGCATGCATACATCACAATTAATTTTTTACAGATGGGAAATACTTAATTCTTTCCCACACACTATTTACAACGGAGAAATTTTACAGTATACATGCAGTTAGTCTGAGTTGAATTAATGCGATAGCGTGCAGCACTGTGTAGTCCCATCAACTAGTGGATAACCTATAATTCTACAAGAGTGGCATAGTAATAAGCTTCATTTTCTTAATTAACGACTCTGCAGGGCCATTTTATGTATAGACGTGAGGTACTGAATGCTATACATTAATGCCCAAAGCCATACAATAATCATTAAATACCTTTGAGGTGAACTCGCTAGCATTTGTCTATTCGAATAGACTTGATCATTTCTTCTGAAAGGGAGGCTCTTAATTTAATAATTAGGAGATTTAATAATTTCTCTGTTTTAGTTAGTGCAATTGATGATTTGTTCTGTATGTCTCACTAATATGTGGCTCTAGGGCCCGCATGTCAGTGAGATATCACAGAGCAAATCATCAATGGCACAAGTAAATAAGGGTAAATAATCATTTTTTCCTTAATAATTTGAGCAATTAATTTAGTAAAAACATGATTTCTAGTAGATAAAAGACATATATGGGATCATCTAGTAGAAGCATATATCAGTACCATAAAGTATCTGAAGGGGCCCGATAAGAGCTGAATAAGTCCATAAATATCACCTTGAATTCTCGTCAAAAATTCAATGATTCTTCTCTAACCTTTAGATAAGAGGGTCTAATTATGAGCTTTCTTTTAGCACAAGTAGGGCATAGAAGACTTTAGGTCTAAGGAAATTTGCATTTTTGTATGTTGTGGCCAGTAGAATTATTGGTAATTTTTTATCTTGATCAACTCAGGATAACCCAGTCGATCATGATAGATCTTAAATATTTTTGGATTTTTAATTATATTTTTTATCGTAACACAAACTTTAGATTATATATATATATAGTATAACCAGAGAAGAATGAATGAAGTTTTTTAACTACATGCATATTACACTCATTAAACTTAGTCATGAGTCGGTATTCTGTACCAATCTCATGTTCTATTTACATATGAAAACTATTCAAATGAATGTTTTACAACTTAGTAGAGTACGACTGGACACAGGATATAATAGAGCATTCTCTATTATTATACGACTATATGAGTACCCATAGTGAGGATTATGATGGCTTTTTCAGTGCCAACTATGAGAGCATTACTTTCGATGATAATCATAATATTTTCAGTTTTCCTAGTAAAAGTATGAAAATATTTAGTCTCCCTAAGAATTGAATTTGTGGTACAACTGGTTACAAGACAGATTTCTTCCTTCGCCATTGAATTATATTTTGTTCTGTATTAGAAGTATGATTTAACAATCAAACAATTGTTGCAACAGGAACATATATAGAACAAACATAGCACAATAAATCAAATATCCTGGGAAATAACAATTTATTCAACTTTAAATGATATTGCTCATCAGGAGCGTAGACCAATTGTTCATTCTGGAACTAAGACTAAACTGGCAAAGGAGACTCTTAAAGAGACTCATTAAGAAAATGTGACATCGACTAACAAAACGAATGAATATTTAGGAGACTAATTCAGATCTCATATAAGTTGTGGGTATCCTTCTGAGACTCCTCGAGCTTAGTAGGATCAAGAACCAAGTCATTACACTTCTCAATGTCTGTGTCAACAGCAGGTTGAATGGTAAAGTGTATCTCAACTTTATTCCCCTAGGTTTGATCGATTTTTCCAATGGATTGCATGTAAAGATCTGCCAAATACTTCAGGGTGTAGCAGTTGTGCGACCAGTGGCCAACGCATCCATACCAAGTAGGGTTATACAGGGTTTGCAGCATTGTTAGCTATGTCTTGTTTAATTTCTGGAAGCCTCCTGACCCTTTACCTTTACTTTTCTACTATGGCTTACCTCTTCTCTTATTTGATATACCATTTCTCCATTTATCCCTTTTATATCTTTGGCTTTTTCGCGGCCTCGGCTATTGCTAGTCCGCTGAGCGTTTGTATATGCATCAGGTATTGCATGACTCTCGTTAGGAACACTACTACAGAACGACACATCACTATCACTGTATCTGTGTCGGTTCTTAAGTTTTTCGAAAAAATGATTGTGATAAATAACTTCGGAGGGGTGTTAGTAATAATCACTATCGGTTATGAGATTATAAGTGATTGTGATGTAGCCTGGACACATCCGAATCGGTTCTCTACTAAAAAGTGATAGTGATGTGCACGGTCATCAATATCGGTTCTTTTCATAAAAGTGATAGTGATATGCACGTGATCATCACTATCACTTCTATGAAAAGAACCGATAGTGATGACCGTGCACATCACTATCACTTTTTAGTAGAGAACCGATCGATATGCACATGGTTATCACTATCGGTTCTTTTATAGAAGCGATAGTGATGACCGTGCACATCACTATCGCTTGTTGAAAAGAACCGATTCTGATGTGCTCGTGCTTGTCAGCAAGTAATGGCCGTGCACATCACTATTGCTTTTTCAAAAGAACCGATTCTGATGTGCCTCGCTAGGTTATATATACCACTCGTACTGAACTCTTCTCTGTTGTTGCTCCAGAGGAGATTTCTCCTCCGCCACCCGAGAAAATAGCTCATATTGTGTGGTTGGAAGCAATACTTGAGTAAGAAAATTTGAAGTCCTCATGGGTGGGTATTAAGAGGGCAAAATTGAAACCCTATCTTGAGGAGATTCCCCTGTTTTTGCCCTGTTTTGAGGAGATTCCACTGGAATTGTGTACGTGCTTTCAGATTTCACACTCTTTATTTGACAAGCACATATCTATTTAATTTTGTAGTGCGATCTCCTGTTTATATGGAATTATTATTGCTATCATGTAGTAATCTGTTATTAGAGTTTAGGCGGCGTAACCTCGTCTCCCGTTCGAGGTGCTTATTTATAAATATCTTTGAACGAAAGGGCATATTTATAAGCAAGCGATCTCGAATTGTCCACGTTTTTAGACGATTCGAGGATATATGGTTCGAGCAAATTCTGGTCGTGTTGTACAACCGAGTAGATTTGGTAGCGTCTCTCCGGTGTTCTCCGGATACACACCCTCTTGACTGTTGTCGAGACGTGTATCCGGAGAACAATGGGAGATCTTGTCAAATTTTCTCTCGAGTTGTACAACGGCTTAGGAACTTGTCGAACCATATATCTCGAATGGGATTAGGACCTAACCTATTTAGAGATTAGGAGTCATCGTTGGTACCCTTGTTTTGTTTTGTTGTAGTAGAAAGATTTGCAAGCTCTTGCACTAGCTATATAATTAGATTATTTGATATCATTGTTGATGTTAAAATTTATGTCTCTTATATAGGAATTGGAAGCTTTAAACCGAGGGAATAGCTAGGTATCGATCGGAGTACATTTATATATCTTGGAACTCATCCACTATTTTGCAAAGGTAATATTAATTGAAATGATGTCGCAATATTTAAAATAGCTATAGCTAGTTGTCGCTCTAGTTTTTCCTTAATTTATTGTGCGAAATTTAATTGCAGATGGACCGTGAGGAATGGATGTATCGTAAAAGCCGTGTGAGTGCTGAATTTGAGAGGGTGTTAAGGAGTTCAAAAAATTGCGAGAGCGACATGGTGAGGAGGGTGTAAACTTCATATATTGTCCTTGCATTGATTGCACGAATCGAGGAGATTTAACAACTCATTTCAAATTGAGGACCACGATTCGGCGTGGCCGTGAGGAATTACACATGTTGGATCCATCACGGGAGGCGGTAGTACCCTTCCGACATGCAACGAAGATACGGTGGAACCGGATGACGAGTTCTGACTGATATGTTTGAGGAGGATAATTTGGAGCAAATGTTGCGGGATGTGGAGGTAATTACACGGAAAGAGAGTTTGAAAAGTTTAAAAGCTTGATAGAAAGCGATGCTAAACCATTGTTCACAAGTTGCAAAGCGGAATACACCAAAGTTGGGTTCGGTCCTTGCATTGTTCGAATGAAGGCAAAACACCGCTGACGGATACAAGTTTCAATGCACTACTAGTTCTTCTATCGGATCGCTTCCGAGGGAAACGAGTTGCCAACAAGCATTTATGAAGCGAAGAAGCTACTATGTCCCATGGGAATGGAAATAGAAAGGATACATGCATGTCAGAATGATTGCATCTTGTACCGTAACGCACATCAGAGCTACACGTTTGTCCGGTTTGCGGTGTGCCCGGTACAAACAAAAGGAGAAGCGTAACGACAAGAAGCGTAGAGCCGGGCAACGACGGTGAAGAGGTCACTAAAGGTGCACCGCCAAGGTATTGTGGTACTTGCCCATCATTCCCGTCTGGAGCGGTTGTTTGCAAATCCGAGAGAGGCAAAATTGTTGCGTTGGCATTACGAGTCTCGAAAGGAAGATGGCAAGTCGAGACACCTCGCCGATTCGGCTCAATGGAGAAACATCGATTGGAAACATGAGGAGTTTGGTGCGAAATGAGGAACATAAGATTTGGGTTGAGTCCGACGGAATGAATCCGTTTGGTAATATGAGCACTAAATCCACAAAGACTGGCGCTTCATTGTGTATCTACAACCTCCCTCCTTGGTTGTGCATGAAGCGAAAGTATATCATGATGTCATTATTAATCTCGGGACCCAAACAGTAGGAAATGATATTGATGTGTACCTTGCACCATTGATCGAGGATTTGGTAAAATTGTGGAATGAGGGGTCGTCGTGTGGGATGCGTACAAAGAGAGCATTTCACCCTACTGCTATGGTATTTTGCACCATAAATGATTTCCGGCCCTTGGTAATTTGGCGATTCTGATCTGAAAGGAGCCAAAGCGTGTCCTATTTATGAAGAGGAGACCGAGAGTCTATGGTCACGAATTCCAAGAAAAGCTGTGTATATGGGTCACCGTAGGTTTCTACCTCGAAGTCATCAATACCGTAAGATGGATGACAAATTTGATGGGAAGAGGAAGTCCGTTCGCACCGACCTATGAGTGGAAGCCAAGTATATTCACGTGTAGAGGATATCGATGTTCGAGACGGAAAGAGTCAGAATCTGTTAGATCCTAGGACCATTTGGAAGAAGAGGTCAATATTTTGGGACTTACTGCATTTGGAAGGAGTTAGATGTCCGGCATTGTATTGATGTCATGCATGTTGAGAAGAATGTCTGCGACAACTTGGTTGGCATCTGCTTGAACATACAGGAAGACCAAAGATGGTGTCAATGCTCGTCGCGACATGGCCTACATGGGAATCAGGCCCAGACTTGCAGTGATAGAGGAGGATGGAAAAGGTCCGTACATCCCTGCTGCATGCTACACCCTGTCCAAGAAGGAGAAAGAAGATCTCTGCAAATGTCTCCAAAGTATTAAAGTTCCATCGGCTACTCATGAACATTAGGAAGCTTGTGTCTATGGATGATTTGGAGTTGTTGGGCATGAAGTCCCATGACTGCCATGTCTTGATGACCCAAATGCTCCCAGTTGCAATCCGAAATATTCTCCCAAAGGATGTCAGGTTGGCAATCACAAAGTTGTGTTATTTCTTCAATGCGATCTCCTACAAAGTTATTGACCCCGATGTACTAGACAACTTACAGAGTGAGGTGGTGCAGACTCTGTGTCACCTTGAGATGCATTTCCCACCGTCGTTCTTTGACGTAATGGTCCACCTTGTTGTTCACCTTGTCGAGAGATTAAGATATGTGGACCCGCTTTCCTCGTTACATGTATCCGTTCGAGAGGTACATGGGTATATTAAAGTCGTACGTGAGGAATCGGTCGAAGCTTGAGGGTAGTATTGTTGAGGGTTATGGGGTGAAGAGGTTATTGAGTTTTGCGTGGACTACCTGGGTAAAAGACAAGCAATCGGTGTTCCTGTATCTCATCATGAGGGCAGACTTGCTGGTAAAGGAACCGTTGGGTCCAAACTAATGAGTCCGATGTTTGATATGTATTGCAAGGCGCATTTCACAGTCTTGCGAGAATAAGCGCAGGTTCGATCCATACATCGAGCAAACATAAGTTGATAATACGGAAGAGAATCCACAAATGGATGAGCTTTCCATCGCACAAGAACACAATGATCGATTCCTCACATGGTTCAAAGAAAAGCGGAGGTCTCCTTTAGTGAGAATGTAAAATGGTTGGTGACGGACCAAGATTTAATGTACGTATATGGCATGGCGGTGCGATATTAATGGTTACACCTTTTACACTGAGAGTCAAGATGCCAAGAGTACTGTCCAAAACAGTGGTGTGAGTATAAATGCTTTCTCTGATGATCATCACTCAAAAACAGTCTCCCCAACCGCAATGAACTCCTACTATGGGATGATCGAAGAAATTTAGGAGCTCGATTACGGAATATACCAAGTTCCATTGTTCCGATGTAAGTGGGTACGACTTCCACATGGAGTGAAGGTCGACAAGAGAGGCTTTACTATTGTGGATCTCAGTAGACTCGCCTACAAAGATGATCCGTTTGTCCTTGCGAAGCAAGCAACTCAAGTCTTTTACGTGCGCGATCCAGCCAATCCGAGGTTGCGTCGTTCTTCATGGCAAGAGGCGGATCGTAGGAGTTGAAGATGTTGTAGATGAAGAAGAGTATAACCAATTCGATGAGATACCTTCATTTGCGAGATGGGGCTTGTCTTAGCGGGGATGGCGACACACATGGAGCCAATTACATGCGAGTAGATCATCATGAAGGGCAGTATTGTAAATAAATGGACTATTATAATGTATGTAAAATTGCTGTTTGGATGCTTCGATTGAAATGCATGCAATTTCTCTTTATGCCTGCACTTTGTGCCATATGTTGTGAAAGAAAATTCCATTTGACAAAATTACTTTTGGGAAAGCTTGTAAATAGTCGAAAGTTCATTTCTGGAAATTTGCGTACAATTCCAGATTAATTTGAAAAAGTTTTGACTTTTCTACGATTTACGCACAAATCATGTATACGAAATGAATTTTGGCATATTTCTTGAATGATGTCGCTTTTTCCAAAAATTATTTTATGAAAAGTTTTGCAGTATCCTGAAATATGTTTCTGCAAAATTTCTAATAATTTCAACAATGTACGACAAAGTTATGGTATTTTCTCTCTTTGATGAAATGCTGAAAATTCAGAACTTGCAGATGTCTGAAAAGGAATAGTGCAATAAACTACATCAGTGTCGGTTTTATTAAAAAAAGTGATACTGATGAGTAACATCAGTGTTCTTTTAGAAAAGTGATGATCAAGCATTAGTATCGGTTTTATTAAACAAGTGATACTGATGACTAACATCAGTGTTCTATTAGAAATTGATGATAAAGCATCAGTATCGGTTTTTATTAAAAAAGTGATAGTAATGATAAAGCATCAGTGTCGGTTTTATTAAAAAGTGATATCGATGACTAACATCGATGTTCTATTAGAAAAGTGATGATAAAGCATCGATATCGGTTTTATTAAAAAAGTGATACTAATGATAAAGCATCGAAGTCGGTTTTATTAAAAAGTGATACTAATTATAAAGAATCGATGTCGGTTTTCTTAAAAGAGTGATACTAATAATAAAGCATCGATGTCGGTTTTCTTAAAAGAGTGATACTAATGATATATCGCGATGTCGGTTTTCTTAAAAGAGTGATACTAATGATCAATCATCGGTTTTCTTAAAAACACGGCCCATTCTCGCGACCATAGCCATTCGCTGCGCCACGCTTAACCCTAGTCGCCGAGTGCCCTTCGACGCCGACGCCTCCCTCGCGTGACGCCGACGCCGACCCACTCCTAGTGCCCTTCGACGCCGACGTCGCCCCACGCCACTCCCCCACCGCCCGGTGCCTTCGACGACGCCGCCTTTACTCCCGGTGCCCTTCGACGACGCCGCCCCACGCCACCCCCCCACCGCCGGTGCCCTTCGACGCCGCCGCCCCATCGCCGCCCCACACCGCAGCCTCTACGAATTCAGAATGCAAAATCTCATCTTGATATTGGCATGTTCACAGTGAAAAATCTCGTCTTGGTATTGGCATGTTCACATGTTCACAAAGTGAAAATCTTTTATGCCTTGGGGTTGATTACCTCTCTTCTTGTTCTGCTTTGCTGTGGGGTTGAGATTGGTATTGCCTCTGTGATGATTATAGGGTAGAATTGATATTGGCAATTTATTTTGAGAATAAGGCCTTGAACCGGTAGACTTAGATGCATTAGAAGTTTTTGATTATTTCAATGTTTGATAGTCGATTGTTAATCCGTTCAGTTTTGGCTTATATGTGACTATTGCTTATGATTCATCAATTCGGTTAGCAGCTTGTTGATCAGATTCTGTATATGCTCCAGTAGCTTTTCTTGTTCAATTAGCCTACTGATCTGGATCTTGTTGATAAAAGTAATAAACTGCAGATACTACATTCTGTCTATTGGGTTAGTTACTTCTTATGTTGGTAGGTTACAATAAGCTATATTGACATGATTAGTATATCTCACTTATATATTAATCTGGATACATACTGCTCTGAATTTAATTGAGGACTTTACATAACAGTGAATCTTGATATTAATTCCATTTGTGCATGTTAAGGTGGTAAGGGTTTGAGGCCTTATTCACTCAATTTATTGTCTTGCCCATTCATGAGTAAGGTTGAAGATTTATAATCTTCAAACCAAACCCTAAAATCTGAGAGCAATCACATATTATATCCTCCATACTACCATAGTAGACATGATTCTTTTCATGAATGCCATAGTCTACATAATTTATTTCATCTTCTCAAATATGTTAGTATGGTCATTCTTGAATCATGTATATGTTCTCATATTGTTGTATGGAATAATATATAAAAACTTGTTCTTATGTCAGCTCTGTACAAACATGGAAATTGGCTGTGAGTCCATCTCGATTAGTAAATAACAACATATTAAGTCTTGGTGGATGCAATAGTTAAATTCTAGCCGTATTACATTTGAAACACAAACCAAATATGAGATAGTACTATGGGGTTATTTGCAAAGTTGAATTCTGATAAGTTCAATTTTGAAAACTACTTGAGCGCCACGCTTTGCCAGTATAGTGCTTTTTATTGTACTTGTATTTTTTATTGTATGTTATTATTGTTACTATAATATGATCTACGTTAGAGTTCAAAATGCGTAACATCGTCTCCCGTTCGAGAGTACTTGATTATGAATATGCCATTTGGCATATTCATAAGCAAGCGATCTTAATTGTCCACGTTTTTGGATAGTTCGAGGATATGTGGTTCGAGCAAGTTCTGAGCTATGTTGTACAACTCGAGTTGATTTGGTAGCGTTTCCGGTGTTCTCCGGATACACACCCTCTTGACTCGTTGTCGAGGCGTGTATCCGGAGAACAATGAGATGTCGCCAAATTTTCTCTGGTTGTACAACGGCTTAGGAACTTGCTCGAACCACATATCCTCGAATGGGATTAGGACCAAACCTATTTAGAGATTAGGGGTTATCGTTGAGTGCGTATTTAGTTGGTCAACAGATATTGCATGTTATGTCGCTACTAACTTGACCTTCTTGTGTTGCTATTCTTGCAAGTATCGAAAACCAGCCTATTGTTCACATTGTCTTGCAAGTATTCTTGTGTTGCTGTGTCATCAGAATCACTTCCCTTAAAGAACCGATTCTGATGAGGGGGTCATCAGAATCACTTCCCTTAAAGAACCGATTCTGATGACATTTTATCACGATCGGGTCAAAACCGATTCTGATAGCTCCACCTCATCACTATCTAAGGACATCGTATCGCCACTAGAACCGATTCTAATGCTAAAAAAGAATCGATTCTGATGTACCGTTCTGTAGTAGTGGAAGGATGTGATGATTCTTCATCAGGAGTTCATCGTGCTTTCCTACTTCTAGCAGAATGTATATAAGCTCAGAGTACTTCTGGTACTTGGTATGATAGTACTGCTGCTACAGTATCCTTATATTAGGGTGGAAGATGCACAATGTCTTGTCAATCATTTTAGTATCGGTAACTTTATGGCTACATAATATCAATTTGGTGACAAGCTTGTGTATGACAGAGTTATCTGTTGCCATGGTCTTAAAATCCTGAGATTGTAGGAGGGTCCATTCGCGTTATGCTTCTGACAACAGAACGGATCTTTGCTAGTTATATTGTTCCTTCAGGGAGTTCCATAGTGTCAGTGGATCCTCCTCCATCAAATATTTGGTCTTCAGATCCGCATGGAGATGGTGTCTTAAGAAGTGCAGAGCCGCACACTTAGCGGCTTCGGGAAGAGCAGGGGTACCAACTTTAAGCTGAGTAATCAATATATTGCATGCTCACTCTTGAATCTGTAAAGTTGGGTCTATATCTATTCAGTAGATAATTATCTAAATTTTTTCAGAATTTTTCTAGCATTTTTCATAATTCCCTATTAATTATCAAGCAATTTTTAGAATTACTGAATAACAGAAAAATAAATTCAGCATGAATAAACATAGAATTGTGCCAGGAAAAATAAACCAGAGATATGGATCTTTCTATGTGTGCTAAGTTTAAGATTTAATAAATTTATGGAAGCCCATATATCTAAGAATTCAATTTCTATTATTTAATATGAATTTTAGAATTTATAAACTATTTTTTGGGATTACCGGAAACTTTACAGTCCATAATATAAAAATGCCCTAACCAAAATATAATTTAATAATTTAATCGAGCTTAAGGGATAAAATGAAAAAAATGTTATAACCTAAAAATATTTCGTTCTTCAGGCCGAAATTAAACGGGCGTACCAGCCACGCACCGGAGAACCATAGACGGATAGGCCGCTCAGGCCATGTAAGCCGACAGGGTTAGGGTTGGGTTGGGTGTCGCTTTGTGCGGCCTTGGTGGCAGCCGGCACGGGCGGCAGGCGCTCGACAGCGGGCGTGGACACCGAGCTCATCGGGAGCTAGCGGTGGCACCACGGTGGGATCGGGACGGCACGGCGTCGGCGAGGACGCGAGCCGCGTCGCTTGACGGGAGCGGCGACGGCAAGGATGCGTTGCGGTGCGTGTGGCGCGGCACGCTTCGGACGCGGCGCGGTGGACGCGGTGTCGGCGTGGCGTACGTAGCACCCGTCGGGGGCTCTCGGCAACCGGCTCGGCACATGGAGCGCGGTACGGCCAGCAGCATGTGTCTCCAACTCTCCATCCCAAGGGGCCGCATGCGAACACTCACAGCTGCAGCAAGCAGCATGCACTGCAGCATGCACTCCTCCTGCCTCCCACGCAAACGTACAAGCATGCATGCATGCCCATCGTTACATGCACTAATGAATTTTTCGATCAGATTAGACAAGTAATCTCGGTAATTAGATAAATTAATCTGTAGGATTAAAAAGTGTTCAGATGTGATTAACCTACGTGGTTCGAACTTACGTATAGCTAGTAGTAAATTAAATCGCTTGTTGGCGGTCGAAATTCGATACAGTATTAATCGGTGCAAACATCTGATCAGCCTCAGAAAGCTTCGTGCTACGAGACCGTAGCCAAATTGACTGCACGCACGCTGATGATAATATAGCCGCGTGGGCACGAACGGAGGCGCATGCACATACCCGTGCTCCGCACCGCCGGTGTCCTGGTTAGCGATCAATCTGCGTCAGGCATGCAGTTGTCTCAATCCAAACTCAAGGTAAACAACGGCTCCAAGTCCACTCTTTGCCGTAGATGTGTAGATGCATGCGTTCGATCGTCTGCATCTCTCTGCACCGGATCGGAACGCGTTTCCTGTCCGGCTGGGTCATCTGGTTGTTTTATGCACTGCAAGCCGAACCTTTCCCGGTCGCTTTCTGTGCAACTTGTGATCAGCTGTTCTTGGAGATGGCTCGCGAACGTCCTGCACACGGACGCATGAAGCTTTGCCGTTTTCTCGGTCCGTCCGTCCCACGTCGGCCACCGGGGCGGGAGCGGCACCGGCGCCCCCTTGGACTGTCGTGCGGCACGTAGTTGATCTCCAGTACGAGTAGTACGCTAATCAACGATAGATCAATCTACAATTAGCATTAAGAAACATAACTGATCTACTTGCAAAGAATACAGAACGTTGTAGACTCGTATTAATTGATCTAAGGCTTAGGCCTTATAGAGCTTCGTGCCACTAAGCAAACCCCTATTCTTAATTTTGCCACTGTTTTTTTCCCAGTACTGAGTCTTCAAAGTGAAGCTTGTTTTTGCCACTCCCGCTAAATTCTGTCTGTTGGGGGCTTGGGGGCATGAAAGGACATTCTACCCTCGTCATCTTTTTTTTTTTTTTTGAAAATTCTGGCATCTCTTGGCTAGTCAAAACACGTTGACCTAACACATATGATGGTAGTGGGAAAAAAGTTGACCTAACCGATCAATGGCAAAAGGAGAAGTGGCAAAGTGTTCCGTGGCAAATGTAGGAATACCAGTAAGAGAAGTGGCAAAGTAAACACTAATATAAATTAAAATTTCTACCACGTAAACTAGGAAGCCATACGAGTAAGCAGGGCCGTTCCTAATATTTTGGGGCCCCGGGGCAAAACATAAGCTAGGGCCCTATATCTGCCTTTCCCCCTATCCCAGTATCCCAAAACATAAATTGATTTTATCTGACATGTTTAATACAACTAAAGAAAGACATGGTACTATGAAAGAAAGGATTTTTACTTGTAATGAAGATCACACTTGTAGAGAAGACCATATAATCAAATGCGTAGAAAAGGAGAGTCATCATCTATTACCTGAAAATGCAAAACAAAGGATCATCAAAAGCAATTTCTTCTAATATTTCTAGATGCAAAGTCATTGATAAAGGTATCTATGTCAATATGATCCAACATATACTTTTCAATGCACAAAGTGGCTAGACCCATACAAGTGCTCCTAGCTTCTACAGTCTGGAGACAAGAAAATGTGCAGTAGTGTAAGAAATCGTCCCCATCTCATCAAGAACACATGGTAAAATAATGCTGTGATCTAACAGGAAAGTTGGGTGAGAGTTCACAGTTCACACTGGAAAGTTGTGATCTAACAGGAACAGGTGAAGCAGAATAATTTTTATCTGCAGAACCTGCTTACAAGAATCATTTTTATTAGCAGAACTAGAAATTGATAAAGTGCAAGATACCTTGGGCCTCTTCTACATGCAACTACATAGTAACTGGCTAAACAAATGAAACATAATAAAAGAACTCTAGATGGATCAAATGTCCAAATTGAATTAAACAATTACTTCAACTACTGCTAATCTATTCGAGCAAGACATAATATCCTGAACAGGCTGAACTACATAAGCCATAAAAATCAAATTAACCACAAAGAAAAAATTATTAAAGTTGTTTACAGCTGCTTGTCATGAAACTTTTTTTATGGGTTATTGCAGTTGTCCTGACATACAGCCCCAGCCTGTAGGGCAGGGAAAATGCAAATTAACCACAAGTTTCGGTTGTTTGTTTGCAGCTGTTGTCATGTAAGCCTGAAAAATAAAAACTAAATAAAGCACGAATGAAGCCCTAATCGTTCACAAGAAATTTGTCACTTTTTCAGTAGATACCACAGGATTGTCCCAATCAGCGCTAATCTCAACTATTGATACCAGATTGCCGGGATTTTATTCTATCCCAAAGATCCCGCATCAATTCGATCGCCACTGCTAAAAATTACATACTCAACCGCTGCTAATAAGTAATAAATTAAACTACAAGACCGATTCGAGCTTCTGTTAGTACAGAGGAGGGCACTGCAGCTTACCAGGCAAGAAGAACAGATTGGCCGATTGGGAATCTCTCGCAGTCTCGCAAGCTTTGGCGCTTTGAAATTTGGACCGACAAAGTCTTTGGAGGTCGCCTGCAGGCGTGTCGATCGCCTTTTATCGGTGCTCGGCGCCGCCTCGCCGCCGCTGCGCACGCGCCAACACCATCGCCAACGGCATTCTCCATTAATCTCGACAGATTCACCGTCTTGGGTCTTGCTATCTTGGGAAGGAAATCAGAATCGAATAAATCGGTCAAAGTGAAAAAGGAGATTGAGGGAATTGGGGAATGGCCAAACGGGATTTGGGAACTGGGATTCTGGGAAGGAGACGAGGAGCCAAATTTGAGAACGGGAGATACATGGGCATAGCACATACATCTGGCGATCTGTAGACTGTATAGGCATAGCACATACATGGGATTTTGAGGCCCCCGTCCCTCATGGGCCCTGGGCCGTCGCCCTGGTCGCCCTTGCCCAGGAACGGGCCTGCGAGTAAGAGATTATGGATTGTTACCATTAGACGCATAGTGCAGTGGAAATAGAATTGAAGTAGCCTGGTTCAACGTAGCACGCGTAGTGTAATTCAAATAGTCGATTGTTCTCACATCCTTGGAAGCCGATCCTTGGAGGCCAACCATCTCCTTGTTGTCTTGTCGTCCCCACCAGCTCCTTGTGATCACACCGCAATGTAGTAACATCTCTATTGGAGTCCACACATCTAGGGGGGATCATTAGTGTGCTAGCTGACACCTCTCTTAGCCCCATGATTCCCTTAATATAGCTCCTTGATGGGACCGTCCCTATGATAGGGGCCCTCCAAGTGCAAGCACACTTGGGCCATTCGCAAAGGATCCTATCTATACTAATATGTTGCAACTCATTCATTTGTGACCCTATAAGCTCATATATGCTTAGTTGTAATCCCAAAAACCCTATTCCAATCATTAGTCCAAAATCTGTGCTCCATGGTTTCCTTGTCTGGGGAAGAAGACAAGGTCAGATGGATGCTTTTCACAGTGAGATCTTTTTATAAAGCCTTGAGATTTCAGACCATTAGGTATGCTTTCAAATTCATTTGGACGGTTAAAATTCCTCTGAAAATTAAGGTTTTTCTTTGGTTGCTACTAAAACAACGAATTTTGACATAGGACAATTTAGCAAGAAGAGCTTGGGTTGGGGATAAATCTTGTCATTTTGTGGTGCGCAGGAGTCTAGCTCTCATCTTTGCTTTAGATGTTCCTTGGCAAGATTTATTTGGACTACAGTTAGCTGCTTTTGGGGTTGAATAATTCACCAAATGATATTCAGTCTCTCTTTGGGAGTCAGTTAAATGGTGTTAAAGAGTAGTAGAGAACATGTGCAGACCAGCATGTGGACATAGGTGTACAGATGTACACTAAAATTTTTTGACAAAAACTATTATATAGTAAGTATATTATGTGTATATACTAGTAAGTGAGTTCAAAAATACATATTTCAACCGCTAAGTCTGTTTCAACCCATTCCACTCATGTCCTCACCCAGTCTTTCCTGCATGGCCTAATCGTCCAAAGTCCAATCTTCCTCCATTCCTCAAGCCTAATACCTAACTCCGTCTCCATTCCACACGCCCCACACTCTTTCACTTTCTATGTGTAAGTTCAACCTTCATTAGTTATGGTTTTGGTGTTAATGACAAATTTAATATCCCTTAATGTGATTTTATTATTAATGACAAATCTTATATCGAGACTAACTTGTTTATTTAGAATATCTTTGATTAGTCTCATCGCATTAAAAGAATGGAAAACCCAAGGTATGTTTATGATCTATTCTAGTATTAGTTGCATACTTTGGAGTCAAGTTAAAATATGAATGTCCTCATTATATTAACCACAAAATGTGCATCATGTTTCCCAATCCATATATTACATGGATGCACACACTTAGGGGAGTTTATAGTTTAACTTGAAAGTCTCTTTGTATTGATCTAATTCTTATTGACACATATAAGGATCAAGACAAAGAAACTAAATACATGAGTATATGAAAACTTGAGTAGTTAATATATACTCATATCAATTTAAATGATAATTTAAATTGAGTTCATTTGTCTTGTTAATCATTAAAGAACATTTCATCATGTGTTGATGGTGTTCCTTGATTAATTAAGGACAAATGAATAGCTCTTAAGTATAATAAAGCATGAGTTGCACTATTGTACTTAAGACACACTTAAATCATTCAAATTGATTTAGGTTGTGCTCAATTGATCTAAAGGCATCCATTATATGTTAATGGAGTGCAAGAGATAATTGAGACAACCATGCATCTTGGACTAACAAGTTTTATGAGTTGTGATTGAGTTAGGTCCAAAGATGGATGAGATGATAAAAAGAGAGTCGAGTGATGATCCCAAGGGAGTATCAAGTGAAGATCATAAAGACCCCAAAGGGATTGCTTGCTTGTGGCATGAAGGTATAACTAGATAGGCTAAGGACTTTTGTAGTCTTTGAGTCTAGTTTTATCGCCGCACTATTAAGAGGGTTGTCTCCTAACTTGAGCTTCATCATGTGTTGGTGATCTCAATCCCATGTTCACTCAAGCTCAAATCATTTGGATTTGGTTTTTGCATAAGAGTTAACCATTTGGCATGTGTTGCGAATGGGTTAAGTTTATGCTTGATTGTTATTGGTTTATGCTCTGATTTGCATGTGTTGCAAAAAGGAAGAGCATATGCATTTGGTTTTCGCATAATGCTTTGATTTGCATGTGTTGCAAATAGGATAAGCAATATGCGTTGGCTTTTGCGTGAAGTTCACTTTTGCATGTGTTGCAAATGTTGAAGCCTCATGTTTTGTTTTCTCTTTACAAAACAAATCTTTCTTAAATCAAAGTAGTTGCTTGGAGCTAAGATTTGCATGTGTTGCAAATAGTGAGCTCATGCATTTGAGTTTGTTTGGTTTTGTTTGGAGCTAGGTTTTGTATGAGTTGCAAAACGAGGATGCTCAAGCAAGTTGGATTTGGAGTTTATATGCGGTTCTTTAAAGCATGTGAATAGTATTTGCAAATGTGTTTTGCAAATTATTTTGATCATGAGTTGATCATCACATGATTCAAGTTTCAATCTTGTTGAACCCTTGCTAGCTTGTAGTCATGTTTTTGATCAAGTATATGTGAAGTATTTCGAGAAAATCTGATTTTAGACTTGAATGACTACATTAGAGTTTAGTTTTGGTGATATTTAAAAATATCTATGGTTGATTAAATCTTGAAAATGGGTGGAGATTGTAGCCCTCGTGATAAGCTTCATAGAATCAAAATCACCCAAATCGGAGTTCGAATCAAAATTATGAGCATTTTAGTGGAGGTATTATGGTACTACCGCCCGTAGGGCTGGTAGTACTGCCTCTGCAATGTAGCTTTTTGGCGAGAGAAGGGTTTTTGATCCCTAGGCCGGTACTACCGCCTGTAGGCGAGTAGTACAAGAACATCTTTAGCAACGGCTAGTTTTAGCTCGTTTAATGCCCGTTTGCCCCCAACGGCTAGTTTTCTTTGTGAGGCTATAAAAGGAGGTCATGGGGGCATTTCTTTGGTTGCTAGAGTATATTGGGTGAGGTGGTTCATGTATTGAAGCTCTCATTTTGTGTATTGGCTCTTGTGTGAGTATTTGAGAGGTGATTTGCATGTATTGCATTTCATAAGTTGTTCTTGAGCAAGAGTGAGACTAATTGCATGTGTTGCAATTAGAAGTGGGTTGAGAGTCTCTTGTGCATGTGTTGCACTTGAGGGAGGTCCTTGTGTATGTGTTGCACTTGGTGATCACCGGGGCGATTCGTTGTGCTCGGTGAAGTTCAAGCGAAGGAGCGACTTGTTACTCTTGGAGGTTGCCGACTCTAGACAGCGTAGAGGCATCGTCTTGCTGGAGCTCTCAAGGTGTGAGAAGCCCCGGCAAGTTTGTGAAGGTTCGGGTTGAGCCTACGCGCAAGCGTGAAAAACCACGACTAGTGGAAACGAGGCGGGTGCTCGAGCGGGAGCCGGTCCAAGTGGTTGGGCTTGCCTCAACGTGGACTAGGGAGACAAGCAAGTCTCCGAACACCACGGAAAAATATCGGTTGTTTCTTTTACCTTCAAGCATTTACTTTATTGTATATTTATCAATTGCTTGATTATAATTAGAATTGCTTAGTATTGATTGTTTGCTCAATTTAGCAATTCTAGTATAGAGACATAATTTAGTTAGTGCACTAGTAAGCCTAATTGATTTAGGCTTTAATTGTCAAAACCGAGTTTTTCGCTTCCGCATATATCTTTGATTAGGTTTTGACTTAGGGGTGTATTAGAGCGAATTATTTTAGTGAGCGATCGAATTTTGTAAAACGCCTATTCACCCCCCCCTCTAGGCGCATCCTCGATCCTACACTATGTGACGGCAACGACAGACGATGGCTATGGGGTAGGTACAAGCCGACGAGAAGCAAGGTAGCGGATGAGCGTCGAGCAGCCACCGACATTAGCAAATGGACATAGACTTTAAGGCAGGTAGCAGCACAAGGAGTGGCGCGCGATAGGGTAGCTCTGGCCCTTATGGCCTCAGCAAGCACCGACTCGGAAATGGAGGGTGTTACACTAGCGACGATCGGCAGGTTAGGACGGTAGTGTCCGACAGGGCAGGGAACAGCACGTGTTGCAGGGCAGCCATGTGGGCGCGGCGAGCATGAGCCAGGGATGAAAGGTGTGACGCCAGCAGCGACTAGCGGGGGCAAGAAGCGGTGCTAAAACAACAAGCAATCGCTAAGCATTTGGCATTGGCAACCATACAAGTTAATTTCATTCTTGATTCCCTGGTATGAAATCTCCAATTCGCAAATCTATCAATGTTATGTTAATTTGTAACGGTGAATCGTGATTTTTGAAATGTAACATGTAGAGCATTCAAAAATAAAGAGAAAGCATGTAAATTTTAAATCCCCAATTCACAAATCTCTAAATTATATATGATAATATCTCTAGTAAGAAAATTTTGTTCCTTGTATTTTTGATATTATGAACCTTTATATTTTATATCAAACAATATTTTTATAACTTTGAACACCCGTTTTGAAAATTCTTGATCCGCCACTGGCAAAGATGGTTAGTTGTAGTAGGTTGTGCGGTATTGTTAAGGACTGTTTGGAAAACAAGGAACCTAGCTTGTTTTCAGAAGAAAGTAACAGGGCGGGGATCCGGCTAAAGTAATCTTCTCTTTATGCCATTGGATCCGACAATGGTCGTTATGGCAGGAGGAGGAAGGCAAGGAGCTGTTGTTGCGGGGCACCAATGTACTGGAACAGGTGGTGAACGACATCTTCAGCGCTGGAAGAGGCTGGGCACCGGCGGTTAGGAGGATTGAAGAAGGTAGCGTCGGCCCCGGGCACTGAAGAAGTTGCATGATAGCAATGTTGATGAAATGTTCCTTTTGCTGTCGCCTTAATCCGTTTACTGGTCGTAATGCCTAGTAGGTTATGACTGGCAAGCGAGAAAAGGAAGCCGATTACGCGTTGCTTCAGACAGACGTATGATCGTTTTTGGGATATTTTGCTCTCTAGTTTTTTCCTGTTTCTTTTGGATGTTATGGTTGTAAGCAATACCGTTTGCTGCGTTTCTTAATAAAAATCGGGGCAGCACCCTATTATTCTGAAAAAAAAAAGAGAACCGTTGGGGACAACAAATCAAATGTTCTCCGATCATGGTGCATTTATTTAGCCGTGTCGTGCTAATACAGGACTGCATTGTATCGAAAAAACAGTACAGAATTGCGTTGAACCTGAAGAGAGTAAGCGGCTAGCACATACCAAGCCAATGGCGGTGCCGAGGCAGCCACCGATAAAACCCCTTATACGGGATTGCGGGGGCCCTTCGTAAGCAGCAGCCTCAAAGCCCTCAGCTTTGCCCTGGCAGCACTCTTGAATCTACACGGCGAAAGCGACATTAGACTGTCTTTTTAGCCTGAAATCAAAGAAGATATGCAGGCTCGGGAGACGTGCGTGCGCGTGTCTGCGCGCCCGGGATGAGGTGGACGAGGAAGGGAGGCCGCGGGAACCGAGCAGCGCGGGAGGCTTCACGGCCGATCGAGAGAGAGGCCGCGCCCGCCATCTCGCCTCTCCGCGCAACCAACGCTCGACTTGAGCGCCCTCACGGGCGGCTGCCGGCTGGTGTGGCATAACACGATGAAGCAAGGACGATAAGGCAGCGAATCGCTGGCATGGCCTCTCCTGTCCCCACCACACGCGTTGCTCGACGTATATCCGCCTGCGTCCTCCGCGTCCTGATGGCTTCCACGTTGCTACCGAACCAGAAAGTGGCAGAAAACGCCCTGACGGTGCATCGCACGGTACGCAACGCATTGCCATTGGCATCATGGCTCGAGCAAGAACAAACGGATGGGCAATTTGTGGAAATGAGCTCCAACACTTACCATGACGAAGCAAGTTATCTACTCACTACCAACCCTAAAGCTAGCATCGATTTCTACTACGGCAGATAAAAGGGGAGGGGCGAATGAGGGCAACAGAATAGGGGACTTTAATAAGTTCATCGAGTTGAAATAGACACGGTATACATGTCCAAATGCGTTAACATGGCAAGATTACACTGCAGCGAACACAACGGGGGGCATTTCTGATTTCTCATGTGGGAGGTGCTGCTATATCTACGGCAAGAGCGATGGCACTGAGACAATTGTAGTAGAAGCGCTGAAGCGGCAACTTGTCACCGCTGGTAACCAGCCTGGTTCTCTCTCCGCTTCACATAGCGAGTCCGATCACTGTACCGGGGTCTATCTTGAGCTCTCTGAGGCACCGGCTCCACCCTTCTCTGCCTTTCTGGTGATCGTTGAACAATTTCTCCATTCACAAATAACTCAGCTGCAAAGAAAGACAAACATGAACACCCGAGACAAAGTTATCGCATTTTGGAGTATTGTTCTTGATAGGGGAAAAAAGTGCCCACAAGTGTAGTATATATATAGTTCAGGTCCGAAAGGATCAGCCATGGTTGTACAAGAATTCAGGACACATATCAACGGGTTGAAGGGTGGAATAACCCTTAAATAGAAAGCCAAGCAAACCACAAGTGAAATACAATCCTTCCAAAAGGATTATTTGATCATTGGAACCTTAACACGGCATAATAATTCGATACATCCTGCTTCTACATAAGGTTTCCTCAATTACTGTGATTACATTGGATCAAAGTGTGCAATGCACACTTCAATTGCTAAACTAGTAAACTGACAATGGTTCATCAAGTAGCATCAACTCAACTAGATAAGAATAATTGAAGGGAAATAGTCCCTTGGAATCAAGTATCATAAATCCAGTTCTACAGCCAGGCAAATCATAATCATAGCCTACCAACAGTTCGCAAAAAATTATCAAAACTCCACAAAACAAGGAAATACACAACAATATGACAAATAAGTAATAAGCTTACCACCATAGTCCTTGTTCTCAGCATCGACATAGGAATCCGGAAGCACAAAAAGAACGCCTGGGAGCCCTGTTATATTGAAAACACAAACAACCGTTACAAAACACCAAACCAACATCCAACAGCAAATGACCTCTTCAGATGAACTACTGACATTAAACAGATGCACATGTGCAAAAATGCATATAGTTAAAACACTAAAGCAGTATCTAACAGCAAATTATCTCTTTAGATTAGCTACTGAATATTCAACAAACGTGTATATGCAAATGCTTATAGCAGCACTTATCAGCATAATAATGCTTCTAGAATCTAGATATCAACACATCGTGTCTCTGATATAAAACAACAACCGCAAAAGTCACAGTAAGAAACCGCAACCCAATTGTCAACTGAGGTCTAGAAAAAAGGTCATAGATTACGATAGTTTGACACAATTTGGCCTCTCTACTAACATAGGACAGATCTAAGCCTGTAACAACCTGCCTTTTTCTCAACATGTAAGAAATCCTTGGCATTCCTTAAACATTTTGGCCCACAATTAGCAAAAGCATGAATTATCAAGTTAATCACCAAAAAAATCTGAACACTCTGTACATGAACTGAGATTTAAAACCTAAGCTGATATCCAACTATCACAATGTGCATAAAAAATATGGAAATAAATAACAATTCCTTGCTGAGTACCTTCCAGCTTGTTGGAGGTCTCCTCATCAATCTCGCAACCGAACCCGAAATATCGCTCGCAGGACACGTTGTAGATCCTCTTCTTCGCCTCCTCCTCACTACACACCAGCACCCACCGCACAACCAAAATTAGTCTCATTCCGCGAAGCACCCATGAGTTGGGCAGTTCGATTGAGTTATATGCATACGAATTACCTCCCTACGACCTTGGCGAGGGTCTGGATGTAGCAGTCGATCATCTGCTGCTTGGTGGCGCCCTCGCCGCCGGGTTTGTCCATGACGATCAGCCAGTGCTCGTAGTCGCAGCCCGGGAACAGCGGCGCCATCTCCGTGGGAGCGCGGTCGCCGCCCTGCCCCGACCGCAGAGGCGAGTACGAGGAGTCAGGCCGCCGCGCCATGCAGCGGACGGACCCAACGCCGCGGACGCGAGGCCGCACGGGGCGAGCGGAGGAGCACGGGAGGCGCCGAGACAGGAGAAGCGGCTGCGCCGGGCGGGCGGCGGCGACGGCTCGCGCTGCGGTGGCCATGGCGTGGGAGGTGGTGGTGAAATGGCGAGGGGTTTGGAATTTGGATGGGGTCTAGACGGGAGAAGCCGAGAAGATGAGGAGAGATATTTGCTGCTTGCGCATGTCGTGTTTGCGGCGTTGGGCTCTTGGGCTCTGCTAATTGTGGGCTTCGGAACCGATTAGGTCTCGACTTATAATGGGCTTCAAATTTCCAACCCACCACGACGCGACAAAAGGATTCTCCACTTCTTCAAACTCGACGGGGCTGGAGAGGAGGTTAACTTCCCCATCAGATCCTTCTCTTCTTCCAGGTGATTCGAGTCTCCCCATCCTGCTGCAGGTATGAACTTGATCCATCTCTCCACGGATTTCTCTCTTGATTTCTTTTCATACTGCCGTCGTGTTGCATCGAATTGGGAGGATCTGGGTGGGAACCAATTGCGCTTGAGGGGGCACAGTTTCTTGATTTTATTCTGTTGGTTTCCGTTGTGCAATTCGGACTTCAGTTGCCGATCCGATCTGTTTAGAACAACCAAAGAGTGTCATGAATTGCTAATTTGTTGGGTAGCTGCCTTCTGTTTCTAGATCTTATACAATCTGATCTGGATTTACAGTTTGAGGTTGAGGTGATGTCTAAGCTTATGCAGAATTGATTGTATAGATCCAAAGATTTTGAGATTAAGGTAGTAGTATTTGTGTGTAGGGTAGATGCCCTAATTAGTTTTCAACTCAATGGTAGTTAGGACTTAAGACCGGGCAATTATTACTTACTAAACCTCTTCAAGCAACATATGCAGGGGATTATTCTTTCAGCTACCATGATTTGGATAATGACATAAAATTCCTCATCTGGCGTAGTGTAGTGATATAAGCTTCCCCACATTTGTTTACTACGAGTGTCGAGATGTGCCATACTTCGGGTGTTTTTACCTAGCAATCTAATGATGCTTTCATCTCGTTATGTTTTATAAGTTCTGAATTCCGATTCTTTATCCAGCAATCCGGAGATGGACGCAAACAGGCGCCAAAGTGGAATTCAACAATTGCTGGCTGCAGAGCAAGAGGCTCAGCAAATTGTAAATGCAGCTAGGGCTGGTAATATTCTCTTATGTTTGGCTTTAAGTATTACAAACCAATCATATCATTAGGTAGCAAGTACCATATGTATTGTACCTTTTGTGTTGAGTTCTGTTCTGTTGACTGAAGAGAACGTTCTTTCTTGTGTTTTGGTATGCCCATCAATGTCTGTAGGATTAGTCACGATGTAGCAATATACATATTGTTCCATTATGAGCTGTAACGAAATCTGCATCTGGTTTATGACACGGTCTTCAGCGTTCTGAAAGTTCTTAACCCATAGTATAGCAATGCCTTTGTTACTTGTTAGGGCATGTCATCTCACTCTAAAGTTAGATGCGAATATATTGTTAAAAATCACAGATAGCAATAATATCGGAGTCATGAAAAGAAAAGGTGAAAGTACTTTTTTTACTCTTTGTCCAATTAGCAAAACATGGTCCATTGGGAACAATTTACTGTAGAAATGTCTGTTTGAGCTTCTGTGGGTATAATCAGCAACTATGGAGCTAAGAAGCAAAAGTCTATATTTTCCGGTAATAAAAGTCTGCAGCGCAAACTTACATGTTCTATGTGTTTGGCAGCTAAATTGGCAAGGCTTAGGCAAGCAAAAGAGGAGGCTGAGAAGGAAATAGCTGAATACCGTGCCCAGATGGAGGCTGAATTCCAGAGGAAGGTTGCAGAGGTATGTACACCAACCCATCCTCCCTGTTTGTTCATAAGATGACAAGACCTCAGTTTTTCTATGTTCTTGTTGTTTCCAGAGCAGCGGTGACTCTGGTGCAAACGTCAAACGTCTTGAGCAAGAGACAGCGGCAAAAATTGAGCAGCTCAAGCAGCAGGCTGCAAGTATCTCCCCAGAGGTGATCCAGATGCTTCTGAGGCATGTCACCACTGTGAAGAACTGAAGGTTCCTGTGCAATCTGTCCTACATATGATGGCAAACTCGTATTATCTATATATTTGGGAGAAATTGTATGGTCACTTCTGGTTGTAATTCCTTGTTCGTAATCACGGGATAAGCCGCTGCAGTTAAGCAGCAGCCCTGTTAAACTTCCAAAAAAATAAAGCTTAGTGATTAGTTGGTAAATATTTCCTTTCAAGTGTCTTTTTGAACAAATTAATGTGAGAATTTTGTTGATTTCCAATCTCTTTTACCTTTTATGGCTACAGGCATCCTTACTACTCCATCCTTCCAAGTTTGTAAGGTGTATTTTTTAATGTTCTTGTCTATAAGTATAGGTTGTATTTCATGTTACAATGCAAATTAGTGTGATATCCCCTTTATACCCTCTAACAAATATCCAGATTTACTTGATATTTTTTACATGCATGTATTAAATATAGTGATTAAAGTTAATAATTAGGGATAGTTTAGTTATTTTCTATATCTTCTTGGTCTATGTGCTAAAAAAAATACATCCTATAAACTGAGACAGGAGGAGTAATTCTTATGTGAGCTGAAATTCATATGAGTAAGCTTGCTTTTAGAAGTGGTGGTGGTGAATCTCGTCAGGCTTGTATTGACTCTGGCAGTAGTTCTGAAAAAAGGAAATTGTTGTGAATATGGAGTGGTTCTGATTCAATCTGTCATGATCTGAGCTTCTTTGTTAATGTTGCACCATGTATTCTCAATACAGCATTTTAAAAAAAACTTATTGGGATTAATCTCCTGAACATATGATATCATACAACAGATCAACCCCCCAAACCTGATGAAAAAGTGAACCCAAGTACTAAAAAGAATCCATGCGCAATACTACAAAGAACCCAAATACTACACCGCCTTTACTTGTCCTAAACGGCGATGTGGCCTGCGGCCACCGGCCACATCTTCCCGGCCACGCCTTCTCCTCAGCCGCTGCCACCAATGCAGCTTTTTGACCTGCGCCCGGCTGCCCATCCGCCTCATCCTGGCTCGCGCCGGCGCCCTCCGCGGCGCTTCCCACATATGCCGCACCAGCGCGTCGAACAGCGCGTGCACCTTCCCGTCGCCGCCGCGCCGCTTTCCCGGCATGCTTACAACTGTACGGCTCGTGGTCTTCTTGTCCTCATCGTGGCCTTTTGCGCGGTGGAGGACGCCCTCGAGGTACCTCCACGGCGACATGCTGTGGTTGGTGGCGCGGTGATCGCGCTTGGACAGGCCATCCTGGCTGCCTGACCGCCCGCGCCCGAAGTGATGGTGGTGGTGATGGTCATGGCGGTGGTGGAACACCAGGGCGAGCTTGTTCTTGAGCCTCGTCAGCCGGCCCTCCCGCCTCTCTTGGCGTTCCCGGCGGCGTCGGATCCTCGACGTGCTTGACACCTCAAGTGCGTAGTCCGGGCGCGCATTGCCTCGCCGAGACACCACTGAGGAGGACGAGGAAGCTGAACCGCCCAACGTCGACGACACCGTGGGGCACGTGGAGGGAAATGAGCTAGCGGCACGTGATGAGCTGCTGCTGTACGTGCTGCTGGAGTCGATCCGATTCAGCGTTCGCCGCGGCCGGCTTGACCTGCCCACGCTGACACTGTCATTCCTCCGTCGCCGCGGCGGGCTCTCTTCTTCAGCTTCTTCATCAGCACGGCGTAGGCAGCGCTCCATGATCTCCCGGTTCGGCCTGATGCGGCTGCGGATCGTGACCGTCCTGTTGCTCGACGAGGACTGCTTCAGCGTGGCCGCGTCGCGCCAAGGCGAGCCACGACACGACATCATGGTCGTGGACAACCCAGAGTTCATCCTCCCGAAACGACGCGTGGAGAAACCCTCCGCTCCCACGTGCCGGTCCGTGGAGTGGCCATGCACTCGTACCCGCCCCTGAGTCGACGGCTCGCGGGAGACGGAGCAGCGCCTGCCGCTGCGCTCCAGCGATGAGTGATCACCACGGCCGGAGATGTGGTGTGTCCTACCCCTGTCATCTCCGCTGTCGTACGTCCTTGCTGCTCTGGACGAACTGCGGGAGTCGAGGGAGGAAGGCGCTGCTCTGGATTGGGATGGTGCAGCGGCGTTGCGGTTCTTGACGAGCGGTTGGATGCGACGCGAGCAAGGAGATTTTCGTCTCTTGCACGACCATGGTCATGGATGCAGTGGCCGTCTCGGCTTCTCACCGATCTTTGCAACGTAAGCCGGCGGGATCTCTCGCTGGCATGGAGCCTGGGGCTGGGTGATGCTGTCGGCTTCAGGCCTAGGCGTGGCTCGGCGTCGCGTGTCCGGCGATGTAATTGGTCTAATTGGATGGAGAGCTTCCTCTCCAGCGCAGGAGACATTAGGGAACCTGACAGCATCTGCAAACAGATGATCTTTCGTTGATCAGCATTAGGGAATTGAAGTGATTAGTGACGCACTTTGCAATTGCACGAAATGAATTACCTTTGCCTGCCTCAGGAGTGCCTGCTGGGTAGCATCATCTAGCATCCTCATCAAAAGAGCTCTCGATGTCTCATCTAACTACACAAATGTTAGAACAGAATTAGCGTTGCAACTGAAGATGGTCACGAACTGTAATCATATTTAGAGCGAGAAGCGTCAGATTTCCGGTGGCAATCAACCATGCTTCGCTTCAAGTTAATTTCTAACTTCAAAATAAAAGCATGTTCGTCACATCGGTTTTGAAAATAATCGTTGTTTTTGGTTATACTCTGCCTAATGTTCATCCTTCAGAGACTAAATTTATGCTCCCAAACACAGTTGAAGAAACTTGAAGAAAACAATCTAGGCAAAATGCTGGTCGATCTTACATTTTCATCTGCCCGGCCCCTGTGAAGCAGCCCATAGAGCCTCTTCAACGCCTGCAGATCAGACAAAACTTGCTCCGTCCCCAGTTCATCCGGCACCCTCACTTCGAAGGTACATGAGAAGGAAAGACATAACGGAAGAAAGATGAACACCACCATCAGATCGTCAGTACCAAAAACTTGCCTGTTGTTGCTTCTCTGAATTGAAGCTGTTCTTTCTTTCGAGAAAGGAGACAGGAAGCATGGGAAATTAACAGGCATGGAAATGAAACGAACCATGGTTACGAGAAGATGAAGAGAACGACGTAACTTGCTCCATCTTCTTTGCGGTAGTGATCGCTGGTTACGGGAAATTAACAGGCATCGAAGCAAAACTAGCAGTTTGCGGTAGTGGAGCATGCGGTTCCGCTCGTGTTGGGGCTAGCACGAAGGGACGTCCCGTGCCGCGACCGCGAGAGCCCGTGGAGATTTTACATATCTTGATAGGCCGGAAAGTAATAGCCTACACAATCCCATGTAGCCTAAGGATACAGAAAGCCCATTAGCAACTGGTAACTAGCCACCATTTTTTACCCCTCCGTAGCTATCTTCCACGGGAACAGTCCAAGGTTAAGGTTTGAGTTTCAGAACCTGGACTAGGTGCTTTGGTGCTTCGATTTCGTGTTCATAAGAGAAAAGGTAGGAATCGTGATTAATTTCAAGTAATTTTAGGTTGCTTTTGGGGCAAGGAAAGGAGTGGTGCTCCACAGGCAGGGAGCCAGGGAGGCATACTGTTCACCAATTAGCAACCTGCTGATTCTGACCTCCCCTGCAAGCGACTTCGGCATCCAGAAGGACCAAAACCCATACAATTAAAACGGTTTCCGCACCCCCCGCCCCTCAACCATAAATATTAGCCTCGTCACCTCTTCTCTGCTAGTCTTCTTCCCCCCACTCCTCAGTGAGAGGAGGAGGATGGCGCAATTCTTCGGCCGCATGTGGGACAGAGCACAGGGTAAGCACATCTCACTTCAATTCTTCTGCAATCTTGTTCTTTTCTTTCCTTTTCGTTTCTCTCCTCTTCTTGTTCTTGTAGTGTTACTGTGCGAGCAGTTTTTAAGAAAAGAATACTTTGCCTAGAAGAAGAAAAGAACAGAGATGCATGCAGTTTTCTGAATGGATGATGTAGGGCCAAGAGACATACTTCTAACAGCGATGTTTTAACGATGTGGATGTAACCTGTGTTGCTTGCAGGCAAGTTGAGTGTTCGAAGAATTTGTGACAAGGTCTTCGACGAATTGGCCGACAAGAACACCAAGCTCCTGGACATCAACTCCCTTCACGTCGCCACCCTCATGGTTTACAAGTGAGGAAATGACGATCACCTTGTTCTATGGTTTTATTAGCATCGATCCCTTTGGCCTTTTCTGCGTTTCATCTAACTTTGCTCCGTTTAATTTGTTGTATGTTTCATCTAGTTCGATCAACAAGCAATTGATCGGTCCTCACAAGGACCCTCCATGTATGATGAAAATCACTGAAAAAATCCAGGTATGGCTCAAATTAAAGCTGCTGCTTTTTTCAACACTTCAATGTTCAAGAATGCATGGGTTATGAAAATAATTAGTAGGCAGGTGTAGAGTATGTACTTTTATCCGATGTTTTCTCGCGTCGCACTCTTTTGAGAAGGCATCGAACAATTGCTGGATTTACGTACCTCCCAACATCACCGGTGTTCGTTCATCGCTCCACTGCATCGCGAAGATTAGAATCTTCTCAGTGGAGGGAAGAGGCAGAAGTCTGTAACCTCCAAAAAAAAATCATAAAATCGGTTATGGAAAGAGCCGGTGGCTGGAAGGCGGCGAGCGACGGCCGCGGCGAGGTCAGGCCGTGTTGGGAAGGGGCCGTTTCTCTTTGTTCTCTTCTGTGGATAGCCACGTCGAATTGTCCCGTTGGATCTCTGTCAATCGTCCGATCAGATTTACGCGGCCCAGATAAAGCAGGATGAGAGCTAAACAGTAAATATGCTGCCGCCGGCCAGCCAAAATGGGCCTATTCAAGCTTGGTAGACGGACGGACGAGGGACGATGTAACCCAACAAATGTACATCGCGAATAATAATCGCGGTCCAATTAGGCCCACCAAATTATCCAAGTTCGTTTTTCATTAGCCGTTAGATCCAACATAAACGGTATAGATGAGGTCAGGAAAACTGGAAAACCCATAACGAAGTCCAAGTCCTTAGGCATAGGTTCTTTTACAAAAAGGACCCCCTGTATGATTGTATACTGCACGCACGTCCTTCTCCCTGCTCGCGGCGAGGACAGAGGAGGCGGATCGTCGGAGGTGTGCAGAGCTAGCTAGCTCCGTCCAGGTGACGGAGATAATCCATTCTTGATGGGGTCCCGGTCGGTCTCAGTCTAGACTCCTCGCGTCATCGAAATATAGCGTATGTAGGGTGGATATTTTTAAATCAAAACCAAACCGAATCGAATGAACTTATTATTTCGGTTTTCAATTTTGACATTGTGCAGTTTTCAGTGTATGGTTCATTTGTTTGCTTTCAAAAACCGAAAATACCGAACACTGTATAGGCAATTCGCCTATTCCCCAAATCTTGATCCTGCCAAATCACCATTCACCATCTCCTAATTGGCGATCCCCACCGATCCGCCATTCGCATCCTCCACCTGTTCCCATCCTCTCTCTCTCCCCACTCCTATTCTCCACCCGTCTCGCCATCCTCATCCTTGGCATCTCCACCACCCCACCAGCGGTAGCTTTCAGCAACGAATAGAAAAGAGAGAGAGGAGTCGAGGCCAGTAGGCGAGAGAAGAGGCCATGGGGCAGCAATCACTGATCTACGTGTTCGTGGCATGCAGTATGGTGGTACTGGCGAAGTACACCGAGTTCACGAGCAACTTCACCACCATCGCCGCTCAATGCCGCCAAAAGCTCCATGCCAGCAACAAGTTCACCTACAACTACGATGGTCAACCTTCAACTACCTCGTCGAGGAATGATTCAATGAGTGCCCCCTTCCCCCTCGATCCGATCAATCCCCTCTTCAGCTTGCTCGATTATGTGCTGGCCTTTCATCGATCTACCTAGATCTGCTCCTTTGTGTGTTGTAGATCTCACAGCTTGCCTGGATCTGCTCCTTTATGTGTTGTAGATCTTGTTAGGTTCACCTCAAGTACTTGGATTCGTGGCTTGCGCCGACTAATCTGAGCTGTGCTATGCGATTTGTTGTTAGCAAGAGGTAGCTATTGGCTTCAGTTCGAATTGAGATTTGCTTGAGAGGGAGACAAGCTATGGATGTGTTGATTCAGTTAACCGACCGAGTTTTTTTGGCTATATTGGTTCAGTTTTTTATTTTGGTCTAAGAAATTCGGTAGTTAATTTTTAAAAACTAAATTATTTTTAAATCAAATTAACCGAATCGATTTAACTGAAAAAACCGAATACCCACCCGTAAATGTATGCGAACTAACCTCTTTGCTTTGACTGCGACTGCAGCACTACCGCGCCCAGAAAACGGACTCGATAACTCAGCAGGAGTTCCGGGATCTGATCATCGAGTGGGCAAGGAATGACTTGCGCCTCGTGTTCGCGAACAAGGCCGCGGTCGCGCTCCTGGCGGCGCCGCTGCTCGCCGTGACGGCCAAGAAAACCGGCAGGCAGGTGCCGAGGATGAGGGACGCGGTGGACAAGGTGCCTACGCCGCTTCTCTTCACCGTCTTCTCCGTCGGGCTCATGCTCTTGTTCGACGTCCGGGCGGGCAATCAGTGAACGGACACCTGAATCGATCACCTGAAGTTGAAGCCGCCCAAGGTTACGCTATCGTTGCTTTCTGCTGTGTGATATATGATGTTGTATTGAAGTCACAGGCCATTGACATCTGAATGGCACATATTATATGCAAACAGCTGGACGGAACAATCGTAATCGGCTATCCTGAAAAGTGACCAAAATATGATTTCTTAAACGGGTTATGATTATATTTTTAGATGTTCAGAGGTGTGCTTTTGAAAGGAAGTCTGAAGCTTGAAGTTCTTGTAGTGGCATTCCTTTTTGGAAAAGCTCCGTCCCAAACGGCAGGCTTCCGTAGCGGCTTTATGACTGGCCTTCAAACTCACTGGATAGCGAGGCGCGTGATACTGTGTCCAGCTGTTAACGTCAAAAATTTAAAATAGGGTTTCTGATTGTAACACATTAGATAAACACCGGATTCAAACGTGTCAATCGATTTGACCTTGCAATCGATAAGGGAAAAGTCGTGAAATTCACTCTTAGTCGATATCAGAGAATAATCGGCTAAATCCAAATTAGCCAAAGGCCGATCAAAAGGTAAACAGATCAGCCGATCAAGGCTGATCAGAGGATAAAGGCAGATTAGCTCTGAGAAGGCGATGCGCGACGAAACAAAACAAATCAGACCTGAGATGAAATCGAAGGCGACCAACAATCGACGATGTGCAACTTTATTGATCGGAATCGACTTATAAACGAAAGTATTACAAGACTAAAAAGCTAAAGGAAAATAAAACTGGCAGATGTGATTTTTTGCTATGGATCTTCTCCGAACGGCCTGGGCTCATCTTATATACCCATCAACCGATCCGAGTCCTATCCTATTACGACAATAGAGTCCGAGTCAGCTAAGATTTCCTAAACGATCTCTCATTTCCAAATATTCACCGTGCATTATCCAAACTCCCGCGGATTTGCTGATTTGCTTCGTACTTCCCAAAATTTGGTGCAAACACCGGCAAAAAAATTTAACCCAATTTTTTTTGCAAAAAATATAATTCTGGTTTTCTTGGCGGTGTTTTTTTTAAAAATTGATTGGCTAGGAGGCGTCGGTGAATTTGCATAACGTAATTCCAATCTTTTGTGTCGAAAGAACTGGCATGCGTGTTGAATTTGTAGAACTACGGGGTCTTTTTTGCAAAATAACTGGCGAAAGGACTTGTTCACGATTTTGGAATCTTCCGGGTCAAAAGAACCAGCATCCGGGATGATTTTGCGGAATTATGGGGTCTTTTTTGCAAAATAGCCGATGAAAGGACTTGCTCGTAATTTTAAAATTTCTGGGGTCCTTTTTGTAAAACACCGGTGGAAGGACCTACTGGTAATTTCAGAATTCTGGGGGGTCCTTTTTGCAAAATACCGATGGAAGGACTTATCGGCAATTTCAGAATTTCTGAAGGGTCTTTTCGCAAAAAAACTGAGCTAGAGGCCTCTAGGGCTCTAGAATTCTTCGCGGCTTAATATATACTAGATAATGACCCGCACTACGCCGCGGCGTATGTAATTTGTTTGCTGTGTCACGCGAAATTTTGATCACTTGATATTTATGGGGAAAACTGTGTAATCCCAGCTTTTCTTCTTTTTTTAGAAAAAAAGGTGCCAAAAATAGTCTAAAGGAAAAAAGGCGAAAAATTATTAGAGATGACAGCCTTCTTTTGTCGAGCCTAATACTCTACGCGTTCACCAAGTAATAATACATGTTCGCAAAACCATTCACCGGTGAAAAATAGTTTAGAGGAAAAAGGACGAAAAATCATTAGAGATGACAACCTGCTTTTGTCGAGCCTAATACTCTATGCGTTCACCGAGTAATAATACATGTCTAAAAAAATATCAGAGATCGAGATGGAAAATCGAGTTGGGGAAAAAGTCTAGAGATAGAGCTGCACACATATCTCTGGTGAGGAAAACTTTTTTCCAGGAAAAACGGAGAATACAACCGTGAATAAAAAAACTACGGATTTTTTTAAACGAAAAAATAAAGGCGAATGACCTGTACGCGAATATGAGGAAAAAGAGCGAAAAACTATTAGAGATGACAATCTTCTTTTGTCAAGCCTAATACTCTACGCATCACCGAGTAATAATACACGTTCGCAAAACCATCCACCGGTGAAAAATAGTTTAGAGGAAAAAGGGCGAAAAATTATTAGAGATGACAACCTTCTTTTTGTCGAGCCTAATACTCTACGCTGCTCACCGAGTAATAATACATGTTTAAAAAATATCGAGATCGAGATGAAAAATCGAGTTGGGGAAAAAGTCTAAAGATAGAGCTGCACATATATCTCTGGTGACGAAAACTTTTTTTTCCGGGAAAAACGGAGAACACAACCGCGAATAAAAAAACTACGGTTTTTTTTAAACGGAAAAATAAAGGCGAATGATCCGTACGCGAATATACGAAACGGTAGGGGTCTTTTTGCAAAATCACCAATCAAAGGGACTGGATGTATTTTTTTATTTTCGCAAAACCACCCACCGATTAAAAATAGTCTAGAAAAAAAATTGCGAAAAATTATTAGAGACAACAAACTTCTTTTGTCGAGCCTAACACTATACGCGAGTAATAATACATGTCTAAAAAAATATCAGAGATCGAGATGGAAAATCGAGCTGGGGAAAAAGTCTAGAGATAGAGGTGCACACATTTCTCTGGTGCCGAAAATATTTTTTCCGGGAAAAACGGAGAAAGGATCTAGACGTAAGAAGCAAGGGCCTGTTTGTTATGTTTTTGGACCTGTCCGCTATCCTGAAAAATTAGAAAAGGGCTTGTTCGCGATTTGAAATCAATAGGAGGTTTTTTTTGGTAAAACGGCGCGCCAAGGACCCAAACGCGACGAATGGGAAAAAATCTTCCACTCACAAAAAATCGCGAAGGGCCTATTCATAATCCACAGGGACCTATCTGTAATTTGAAGAAACGGAGGGCTTTTTTATGGCGGCACACGGTGAGTGGATGGATTTGGTGAGCGCTTTCTCCCGCGTGTAATAGGGTTGATATTAGATATGAACCTGCACTACGTTGCTCCGTGCGGAATTTGGTTCGTTGGTTCTTCTCGAAAAATAAAGTTGGAGGACCCATACGCGAATATACGAAACTGTAGAGTTCTTTTTGTAAAATTACCGATAGAAGGGCCTAGATGTAATTTTTTGTTTTTGCAAAACTACCCACCGGAGAACCCAACCGTGAATATACAGACTACGGAGGTTTTTTCGCAAACGAAAAAATAAAGGCGGAGGACCCGTACGCGAATATACGAAACTATAGGGCTTTTTTTGCGAAATTATCGATAGAGGGGCCTAGATGTATTTTTTTGTTTTCACAAAACTACCCACCGGAGGACCTGTTCGCGAATATACAAACTTCGGAGTTTTTTTTCACAAAATAACCGGCCGGAGGATCTAAACGTAATTACAAAATTTTTGGAGGTTTTTTTTGCAAAAAAAACACGCGACACGTGGCTACCCTGGTTGGCCTCCAATTCTGCCGACTTTCATAGATAAGTTATTATTTATACTATGAAAAGTTGTAGCCAGCAAGCTGCCCACCCCAGCTTCTCGTGGCTTTTGCGGGTTGAGGTCTTGTGTTTGCCACTAAAGTTAGGAGAAATACCTACCTTGTACCACATATAAAAGAGATGTTTTCACCCTCCTTATTTAAGACATTTCTTAACTCAGAGCAGTCAATCAGCCTACTTAAAAGTCAGACTGCCGAACACCAAATCTATTTAGACTAGCAGTTCAAACCAGTTAAAAGTTGTTTCTCAGAAAAGTTACAGCGGTGCTAAACATGACCAGTAAGTGATGTGTATTGGCTTCCTTCATCGACACAGTCACACATAGGCATAGCATGCTTATGTGCTAATTCAGAACTAGACTTTACATAAAATTCAGACGGGAACGACACATCGTTTTGAATTACCTTTGATCCTTTTTCATTTGGAATATTGAAAAACTTCAAACTCTGATGAACTAGTACACTGTGACTTCATCCAGAAGACGCTGCTCACACAATGGTCTGAGCCGTCAAGATTTTTGAGCACCTTGTGGCTTGTGGGGCTGGGGTTATAAAACACTTTGACCTTTATGTAGAACAGTGTTCCAAACAATTGACATGGGAAGAAAACTGGAGTTAGTTGTGGCTCGAGTACTGGAAATCTGGAATTAGGGGTGGAATTGATGATTCCAATTCTGTGGCTGTCAAACACCTTCGCAACTAGAATCCGATTCCAATTCCGTGATTTCGGCCTCAACGACTGCCAAGTGCCAACCAAACAGGGTGTTATATTCCCTTCATCTGGAATATTGAGGAACCTACCTCCAAACTCATGCACCAGTAGTCTAGTACATCGCGTGTTCGTGACTTCGCCCAGACCACACTGCTGAGAGCCTGAGACGACGATTCGAGAGTCAAGATTTGAGCACCTTGTGGTAAAACACTGTTGCCTTTACGTCAAACGGTTAGTCCTCTCTCACCGACTGAAAGTATGGATGGTAATTAGATCCACGGGTTTGATATCTGATCGGGTTAAGTTTGGGTTTTAATTTTTACCCACGGGTGCTCATCGGGTACTCGAAATACTGCACATACCCATCGGATAATTGCCGAGTTCCGCTTTGAATCCGTTCGGGTTTCGTATGGCTCGAGTTTGGTTTCGGGTTTTTGTCGGTCGGGTTTACAAAAACCCACACCAACCCGATCTATTGTCACCTCTAAAACTGTGGTACTATACAAACCCGTCGGGTACTCACCGAATTTGGGTATAGTTTTTTACCCGATAGGATATTCGGGTTCGGATTAGGTTTTCCAATTTAGGTTTTCTGTTAGGTTAGATTTTGTAAAACCCACATCCGACCTAACCTATTACCATCCCTAACTGAAAGCGCACATCGTTTTTTAGAAAGGAAAGTATTGTAACATCCTATCTGAAACACCGAATTTTGCATGAAAGATCTTTTGTCACCCGAACTAAAGCAAATACACCCTCTGGTCATAAATGGTTGTTATTTTGGATATAGGTACTTTCAAATATTCGAAACTTTGATTGTCAATATCTTTTAAATATTTAAATTGGATACATAAAAATCATGCGTATAGATTTGTCTTCAAAAGCATTTTAGTAATATTATAATTTTATTGGATTTTATAAATATATTATAATAGAGATTTGTAGTCAAAGTCGTGTTTTGAAGACTATGTCAATATCTAGCAACAAATTGTGACTGCAGGAAGTATCTCTTTCCCTATGTGTACAGCTACTTGAAAAAAGACCAGTGATTAGCCTTTTTTTAGAGGGGCAATTAATCGCTAAATTATTAATTTCATTCTGCACAATCAGAAGCAGTAATACACATCATAGTGGAGGTATATAAGATCTGCAAATTGTAAGCTCTCCATTTTAGCAAATTTTGCTTCGAGAACAGCATAGATTGTTTTTTTTCTTAGTTTAAGGGTCTGTTTGTTAGAGTTTTAGATCCTAACTCCACTTGAGATCTGAAACTTGTAGGTTAAAATAAAGTGAATTAAGTTTATATATTTAGTCTAAAATGTAAACAAAATGACCCATCTAAACACTTTTAATGTACCAACAGCTCCAACTCTACAGATTTGGTGGTGTTAGGAATATCTAGTTGAAATACCTAGCTCCACTAGATCCACGAATTTGATGGAGTTGGAGCTATACCAAATATACCCTAAGTTTGAGCTTAAACTTTTCCACCAACTGAAATACCTTTTATTCCTGCTGTATTTTGCATTTTTCTTTTTTCTTTCAAGTTAGAGGTGTTGTTTATGTTCGCACCAGCACTACGCAGAGAGATACGTATGCCCTGTGTAACCCATATCGAGTACCCATAGCATAAGCTCCGAAGAAACAGCCAAAATCCCAAGAGGCGAGAGAGTGTCCACCTGATAAGATTAGGCTAAGCCAGAATCACGAACTCCACGGAGATACTATCGTTTCCATCTCTCTGTTGCTTCTCTCCAGCGTCGCCATGGGGCAAGCCTGGGCGTCTCTCCAAGATAAGCTCCAAGGTACCAACCCCTACACCATCTCTTCTTCTTCTTCTCAACACTCGATTCAAACCTGGTAGAACTGTACTCTTGGAGCTGAAAGACGAATCAAATTGACGCAGGGAGGCACTGGAAGGAGAGGCAGGTAAGGAAGATCACGGACAAGGTGTTCGACCGGCTCACCGAGGACACCAAGAAGCGCGAGAAGGAGGCCCTCACCTTCGAGGAGGTCTACATCGCCGTCCTCTGCGTCTACAAGTAGAACAGCCGATCGATTCCTAGAACTTCTAGCGTCTATCCTGTTGTCTGTTCATGTCATTCTTACCAGATGTTCCTGATTGGTTCGTGTTATTGCTGTGGGCAGTGACATCAACAAGTACTTGCCGGGGCCGCACTACGATCCCCCATCCAAGGAGAAGCTCAAGGAGTTGATGAATGTAACCACAATCTTCTCTCCCTATGCGTCTAATTGTTACTAGTTTTGGTCAACTGGATATCGTGTTCTTCAGTTGTTTCTTCTGTTGAAAGCAAAGTAATCTTGGCTTCTGCGCTTTGATTCTCTCAGCTTGTGAGGGATGCTCTATGTTTTAGCGATTTAGCTTAATTGCTCCTGTGGAATCTGTTGGCTATGACGCGCCCCTAGAAGTTAGAAATAGTATTATAGTTATTGTTTACGACTCTGAACTCGTTTGTATCCCCCCGATACATCTGAATAGCCTTTGTATTTTTTTTCTCTCTTGACGAATTTTCCGTTGCTCAATGTACTGGTAGTTTTTATTCTTTTCCCGCCTCATCTTGTCTCTCGGCTGATCTCGATATGTGCAGCCTTGATTGATTTCTGAAACATGCAGGAGTATGACATCAACCTCGACGGCCTCCTGGACCGCGAGGAGTTCGCGGAGTTCATCCGGAAGCTGACCGCCGAGTCGCTCTGCGCGATCAGTTTCAAGCTGCTCATCACGCTGGTCGCCGCCCCCGTGCTGGCGCTGGCGACCAAGAGGGCGACCGAGGGAGTTCCCGGCGTCGGCAAGGTGGTGCGCAAGGTGCCCAACTCTATCTACGCCTCCGCCATCACCCTGGGCGTCGTGCTGGTGCAGAAATCCGCCGTGGGCGTCGAGTAGAAGCCGCGCGGCACCGGGGCTTGCACCGTGAACTATAAATGCACCAGGCAGGCAACAAAGGACAGTAACTGTAGTAGATGTTTGATTTGTGGTGTGATCGGTGCTGTTTTGGGGACAGGTTTTTGCTGTAATCACTCGTGGTTTTGGTGTTGCTACTTGCTAGCTAGCATGTGGATTCTCATACGGTTAGTATTTGGGGCTTGCCATGAGTATTAATTTAAGGACTGGATAAAAACGTAGCCCTACTCCTTGTGATGCTTTGCGTTTTGCTCTTCTTGTGATGGATGAGAGAGCATTTGTCGTCGCCTCTACTTTCATCTCAATGCTTACGTTCGGACCGTTTGATGGCTACTTTGCGCTCGCTCCCTTTTTTTTAACGCTATTGAAGCTAATTCATCCATGATTTGAGAGCACCCTCACTAATTCTTTGTTGATAACATTTTCATGTGTTGCCACAGGGGCTTCTCTCTTCTCTCTTCTTTCTCCTCTAACATAAAAAATTTTGATTCGAAACTTTAAGATGAATCAAAACTTTCAGTTCAAAAATTTTCAGATAAAAACTTTCGGTTCGAAATTTTTTAATTCAAAAACTTTTCATGCATCCGAAAACTTTTGATTCAAAAAATTGGTTCAAAGACTTTTGAAATAATTTAAAATACTTCCATTTCAAAACTAAGGGAATTTGAAAACAAGAACTCTTTTGAGTTTGAGAGGGAGAGAATGGGAGAGGAAAGAGGGGTGAAGGAGGTGTCGCCAAGTGCGACGAGGAGAGAGGATTTGAGGGGAAGGGGAGTGGGGAAGGAAGGAGATGCCGCCACAAGTATCTCACTATATAATTGATGAGTGTAACCTCAAATTTACAAAACCGTAATTCTACTGCGATACAAGAAGATAATTTCAGGCTAGGTTTGATTATATACCAAATGCCCTTGTAGCAGAAGCACTAGCTTGCAAAGAGCGAGTTCTACTCATGGATTCAAATTTCATCGAAATCTCAAATTTTTGGTCACCATGAAATCTAAATTACTAGTTGGACAAAAAATTTAAAAAATTTTCAAATTGCTATTGTAATTTCGTTTTTCTGGCAAAATTTCTCCAAATTTCATGATTTTTTGCTGTTTTTGAACTTTTAGGGCCGAATTTGACCAGATTTGGTCCAATAACCCTTAAGAAAATCATCTTCTATGAAAATTTGTTGAAAAACTGAATTTTTGAGACATTTTAAATTTTTTGCAGAAATATCGTCGATTTTTATAAAATTGTACAAGATTTATAATAATCTAAAAGTATTATGGTACTATCTTTAGTAGTGTAGAATCATACAGAAAAATTTTAAAATTAATTTAACTTTATTTTTATCATTTAAAAATAAAAAATAGAATGAACATAATTGGGACAAGAACCTTGTCAATATTTTATAAATTTTCTCAAGAGTGATCATGATCTAAAATTTTTATGAGAGATTAAGAATTTCCTTAGTATCATTCTATAAAATTTTCAAAAAAATCAATATTTTTTATTTGGTCAATCAAATCTATGTAAGTATTGAACTTTATTCGTTATATTATATTTCAAAAATCAAAAATGTAAATAACATAAATGGTAATGTGCCTTGTAATAATTTTATAAATTCACTAGGGTGTGATCATGATTCAAAAATTTTATTATATGATAGACATTTTTTATCACCCTTCTTTAAAATTTTTAAAAATTTTAAAGCTTTTTTATTGCTAAATCAAATCTATATATTGATCATCAAGCTTTTATTAGGATGTAGCATTATCAGTCGAAACCCAAGAAGTTTGAATTCAAAAAATTTCAACTCGGTGGTCAAACAATGTCCAAAAAAACAAAAATCAAGCAATTTTACCAATTTTCAATCATTTTACGACCTATTTGCGATTTTCGAGCATATTTTCGATTTTCAAAGACACCAAAGGAAAATTAAAAATACAAAAAATCTAAATTTTTTAAAAAATTAGAAAAAATCCAAATTAATCTATAAAACACCTCAAAGAAATTTAAATAATTTTTAAATTATTTATTTCAACCAAAAAGTCAAAAACTTTAATTAATGAAAAGAAACAAAGATGTCAGATTTTGATAACAATTTACGAGATTTATTATATTATGAAATTTTAATATAACCATAACTAGTATCCAAGGATCTTGTATTAAAATTTTCAGAAATATTAGACTTTATTTAGTGCCATATAAAATCAAAAATAGAAGAGCATATACAATGATAGAGAACTTTCAAAAGTTTTTAAAAATACACATGTATTATCATCATCTAAAAACTTTCCAACATTATTTAAATTACATTAGAACATCACAAAAAAAGTTGAAGAAATATTAGGCTTCATTTAATGCTCCTAGAAAATCAAAAATTGAAGAGCATATATTCTAATAGTATCGCTAGTAGAATTTTTTTAAAAAATACATAGGTATGCTAATGTAAAAGTTTTATAGAATCATTAGTATTGCCTCAGGACCTCACATAAAAATTTTCAAAAAATTTTAACACATTTTTGATAAAATTTTTCAATTTTTCTTGAATTTACATTTGAACTCTAACCGAGTGGTTTTTTTTGCCGGGCCGTCTCGATATTGGTGAAAATCATCGGTTTTATTAACCTGCTACTAACCCACGAGCATGTGAAATTCACGGTACATAGAGATTTTTTTGTTGCATAATGTATACTTATACTTAAAGTGTTGAGAATTGGCGTTTTCTCAGCCGCGCCACATCACGCTTTTCATGAAGAGGTCCTTCAAAAAATTAGAATAACTTATCTATTATAGCCGGTGAAATTGGAGCCCAACCAAAGAAGTCACGTCGTCGCCACGCTGGCTTTAAGTAAAAAAGTCCTCTGCTTTTTTAAATTACTTGATAGGTCCTTCGCGAATTTTTGTGAGATGAAATTTTTTTCTTCGCTTAGGTCCCTGCCCCAGAATTTACTTTAAAAGCCTCCGTTAAGTTCAAAACGCTAATGTGCCCTTTTCTAATTTTTCAGATAGCTAATGTGTCCAAAAATAACAAACAAGTCCTCGCTTTACGCTCAGTCCTTTCGCCGCTTTTTCCCGAAAAATGTTTTCGCACCAAAAAACCCGAGAAAAATGTTTTCGACCAAAAAACGGAAAAATGTTTTCGCCACCGTAAAAAACACAGATTCATCGAAAGTTTATAGCAACTTATAGATTTGCCAACGGGTCATAACCGCGAGTTTTTAAAAAATGTAGATTCGTCTCAAGATTTATATCTACTGCTGATTCACCAATGTCCTAACGACCCATTTTTTAGCAAACGCAAAGAAAAACCTAAAAATGTTTTCGCCACAAAAAAACATGATTCATCGAATATTTTTTCGCCTTTTTTCCTCTAGGCTATTTTTCACCGGTGGGTGGTTTTATAACATGTATTATTACTCAAATGAACGCCAGAGAGTATTAGGCTCGATAAAAGAAGGTTGTCATCTCTAATGATTTTTTCCTTTTTCCTCTAGACTATTTTTGACCAAGAGGTGGTTTTATGAAAATAAAAATTATTATTTTCCGAGCGCATGCTATCGAATTCAACCTACAGCAGAACAGAGCGGCTTATCTACCTAGTACTTATACTTAAAGCAGAGAGAATCGGCACTTCCCCAGTCATGCCATGTCACTCTTTCCGCGAAGAGGTCCTTCGAAAAATTTTAAATTACATTTAGCTCCTCCGGTCGTTTTTTAGCAGATAGGACCCGAAAAATCAAAATTACGTTTAGGTCCCACCGCAAAAAATCACAGATTCGCCGATGGTTTATAGCAGTCCACAAATTCACCGACGGGTCCTAGCGACTTTTTTTTAAAAAAAATAAGAAAACCAAAATTACGCAAAAAATGAAAATACATTTGTTTTCTCTTAAAAAGAAAAAAACATAGATTCGGCAACAGTTCATAGCAATCCACATATTTGCCGACGGGTCCTAACGACCCATTTAAAAAAATCAAGAAAACTAGAATTACGCAAAAAATCATTTTTTAAAAAAACCCAAGAAAACCGAAATTGCGTAATTGTTTTCCAGAAATATCCGTCGGACTAAATTTCAAGGCACTGCACGACCGAATTTTTTCAAAATTCGTACGACGCAGCATAGCGCGTGACCCTAGCTAGTAACATGTGATTATGTGAAGTGGGTGTGGCTACTGCTGGGTTGAATTGCACTTCTGGTAGTGCCCACCTCTGCCCAGCACCAGCCTTCGGCATCATAGCCTTCGAATTGCCTTGGCTGCTATGTGTCTCCCTATACTGCATTGCGCGCAATTCTGTTGCTGTCTGTGCGTTTGCACTTGTGTTTAGGGCTGGAAACGAGCCGAGCCAAGCCAAGCTCTACTCGGTATGGCTCAGTGAGATGGCGAGCCGAGCCAGGCTCGGCTCGGCCTTGAGGCGAGCCCAAAAAATCGGCTTGGCTCGTGAGCCGGCACGTTGGCTCGCCGAGCCAGGGCATTAAACTAGACTAAAAGGAAATATTTAAGTGTATAATCAAAAGGCAAGTGCAACATAATGCCAGGTACAACAATCTTTTACTAAATGTAAACGACTAAATGTAATGCTGATGACTCCGATGGAGATGGATGAAGTCTGCAAAAACTGCTAGTTGGAAAAACTATTCCCTAATCCCTAGCAATCACTCTACCAGATCAATCGACAATAAGAGGCTATACACAAAAACAAGATTAGAAGATTTGAGCAACTTTCAAGAATAACATATCATTAACAACATGACATAAAATAATCTATTTGGTCCACAATCCTCCATTACAAATGGCATTACTTGATCAGAATAATGCTGAATTGCTGATACATGAGACATGACAAGAATAAGAAATTATGAGATAGAAACCAACATACACCAGCTACGCATTGTTTCTCAACAGCCAGTGCTTTTCCCACGCTTTCTTCCTGTCTTTGAGTCTTTCATATTCTGATTTAGCATTCAAATGTGCAGCTTGTTCCCACTTTAAAACCTCCTCTTTCTATGCCAGCGCTTGGCTGACTTCAGTCTTCAGCAAGTTTGCCTGCCTACTCTTTTTTCTCTATCAAGAGCAGCCCCATATTGTACTGATATTCATGTAACTACAGAAATACACATGAAAAGACACAAGTGTCGACGACCGGGATCACCTGACCGCAAATGTAAAAATGGGGTTAGTGTGAATGGGGGACCCAGAAAGAGCTACGCTCAACGATGGATCAGACGTAGGTCGGGATGAGGCGTCAACGAGCAAGAGACAGCGGATTATACTGGTTCGAGCCCCCACGAGGGTAATAGCCCAACTCCAGTCTTCTCATGAGGCGGAGGAATTCACTAGTCGTGAGTACAGAGAGTGGATTACAGCTCGGGCTTGAGCGTTCTGGTTGTGTCTACTGGTCTATTGCTAGTGTGCGGATGTTGTGTTGTCCTTCTGCCATTCTGTTTCAGGAGATTTTATACCCCCCCAGCCGTTACAAGAAACGGCCAAGAGAGATTCCTGTCACAGATCAGACCGGGGTACCTCTCCGCCGACAAAAGTAGTCAACACGGCGGTCAAACAAACATGGCAGACCACGCAAGCACCCACGTGGCACCGGCGGCGGTGGCGAAGCACGCCGCCGCCACGGGCGGCACCCACGTGGCCCCGGCGAAAGGTGGGCGAAAGCACGCTTCGCCGCCGGGCGGGCGCCCACGTGGCACCCGGCGAAAGCGTGGGCGAGCACGCCGCCACCGGACGGGCCCACGGGCCCCGGCGAGCAGGTGGGCGAAGCACGCGCCGCCACCGGACGGGCACCACGGGTTTCGGCGAAAGGCGGCGCAAGCACGCCGCCACGGGCGGCAGCGATCCACGTGGCACCCGGCGAGTAAAGGTGGACGCTCGCCGCCGGGCGGCACCACGCGGTTTCTAAGGGAAAGTGGGCGAAGCACGTGCCGGCGGGCCCCACGGTGGTGGGCGTGGACGCTCGCCACCCCGCCAAGAAGACAAAGGTGGTGCGAGGTGGTTTCACCTCGGCGGCTTCTTCGCAGCATTGCTCGGCGGCAGGACAATGTGTCGACTGGCAACCGCAAGGATTTCGCTATAAGCCCATTCTCTCGACGCCTCACCAACCCGCCAAGAAGGGTCACATCCCGGCGGACGGGCGGTTATGCGCCGGCATTTAATGAGGCCGAGGAACGGGACAAGACGGAAGGGGTAATAAATGTATGAAGATAAGCATGATGACCTCCTTGGTACCGCCTTGGCCGGTCTGCCTATATAAGGGCCCTCGGGTGCATGGGGAAAAGGGGGTCAAGGTTGAAGAACAAGCAAGCAGAGAGTTCCGTAGTAGAGCCTAAGGGAGAACTTGTAACCCAAAGGCTTTGTATTGCACTCCTTCAAAAACACTTTAAACAATCGAAAGCAGAAGTAAGGCTATTACCCAAGGCAAAGGGGTCTCGAACTCGGTAAAATCTTTGTGTCATCCCTAGTTCATAGACGCCTAATCCTCGTGGGAGTCTCTAGGTTTTCACCTCTAGGTTTAGCTAGCCAAGACGCCTCCTTCCAACCAAACCCGGCTCAGAGACTCAGACTGTCAAAGTGAATACGCCAACAGGGCGCGCTGTAGGGGCTAGTGGTTGGTTTCTGCTAACTCCCCGGCGGACTTGGCGTCCGTGATTTAGAAGCAAGCCTGCATCTCAAGATGGCGAATCTCAAGATCGTAATATCGCGGGCGAAGCGACGACCAAGGTGCTCTCCGGCCATCACGCCGGCCGAGGGACTGCCTCACCCGCCGCAGGCGGCGCCGCCGCTTCCTTGAAGCGGTGGAGCAGCCTGCGGCGCCGCAGGTGGCCATGGAGGCGCTACCTCGCCAGTAACTTGCACGCGCCCGTGTTTTTTCGACCACCTCCCGGAGTTCGCGGAGACTCCGGCCACTCCGTGGTCGCGAGCATCGCCGCCTCGTGGATGCGCCCGGCTTAAGGAGGGCCCCGCCGGCCAGTACGGCCGTATTTTGACGCTTAAGGCGCTGCGGCAGAGCGCCTCAGCCTCCACCGCCCTAACGAGAAAGGCCTCGCCGGGGGCCGGGTCAAGGAAAGGGCACGCGAAGTAACGGTCCCGGTTCCTCGAGGAACCGTGGGGACCTCCGCTCTCATCTTGACGAGAGCCACCGGCAGCACGGTGATGACCTTCGCGGTCGCCTGCCGCGCCACCCGGACCAAGAACGCTGCCACGGTAAGCGGGTAGCGGCTGACGATGAGAGTCCCCCCCGTGCTCTCATTCTCTGCCAAGGAGGAGGTTCACTCCACGACTTCCAAGGAGCAGGCTCGCGCCCCATGAACGGTCTCCCGACCGGGCCCCGATGAGTCGCTTTCGCTCCTCTACGGCGCCGGTGCCAGGTTTTTTCCCGACGGCAAGGCAGTGCAGACGGGTCGACAGTTCCCGCCGTGCCATAGAAAAATATGACGGCACCACCAACCCGGAGGAGTTCCTCCAAATCTACACGACGATGGTGCGGCAATGGCGGATCCGAAAAGGTCATGGCTAACTACCTCCCAACGGCCTTGACAGCTCGCTCGCCTCGTCAAGCTAAATCTCCCCGAGGATCGGTGCACTCATGGGGAAGTTAGCGACCTCTTCGCCGCCAACTTTCGTGGCTCTTTTGCGAGCCCGTGGAGGACGACCTCCACACTGGAGCAAGAGAGGGGAGTCGCCGCGACTTCATCCGCGGTTCTCGCCATCGCCGCAACACAATCCCCACATCTCGAGCAATCGGTCGCCATCGCTTTCGGGAGGGGCGACGCGATCAAGAAGATGAAGGAGAAGATGGCCACCGCATTCATCGCTCCACCTCCGAAGCTCTTCTCCTCGCACATAAGTGTGCGCGGCCGCGGAGGCGAGGGGCCAGCGCCGCTCCAAGGGTGGCTAAGGTAAGGACGAGGCCGACCTCGAAGGGTTCCGACCGCGGCAGCAAGAAGGCGCGAAGCGCGAGGCGGAGAAACCAGCAGTCCTCCGCCGCCGAAGCGACGACGAAGAAGATCCGCGGCTGAAGCGCAACCGCCGCGATCGACGTGATGATCGCCGTGAGCGCATGACGACCGCGTGACCGGGCGAACGATCGGCCGCGACGGGCGCGATGATCGCCGTGGTCGTGGGAACGACCGCCGCGACTAAAAGGAGGGCGAGCCCATCGCCCGATACATAAGACCAATACCCATGACCTAGACAACTGCGGGTCGTGGACAAGATGGTGGAGAAGCGGCCAAGCGAACGCCACCGACGATGATCAAGATGAAGACCCTCACGGCCTTCCAAAGAAAGCCGATCACGCGTGGCCTACATCCATGGTGGTTCGTCTAGTTTCTCCAACGCCGCTACAAACGGCCAAGAAGGGAAGTGTGCGCCACCACATCAAGCTCGGGCGGTCGGATGTCAAGTGGTTCGAGCAAATGCTCACCTTCAATCAGCCGACCATCCCGAGGGCGCCAATGGCTCGGGCATCTCCCGGCCGTAGTGTCGCCAATCGTTGAACGCGCGCTAAGCCGCTGGTCGGTGGACGGGAGTTCTATCAACCTCTCCGTCGCCTTAGCATTCTCGGCGCCCAGATCCCGCAGAGGATCTCGCGCCCACCGCTTCTTTTCGGTAGCCCCAGAGGTCGGTTTGATGCCCCGGTCAAAGCGCCCCGTCACCTTCGGGAGAGGGACAACTATCGACCGAGTTGGTGGATTTCGAGGTCGCCGACTTGATCTCCCCTACAATGCCCCGCTTCGGCCGACCGGGCTGGCCCGCTTCATGGCGGCCACTCACTACGCCGTACATGGTGGTGAAGATGCCGGCCCGCCGCCCCATTTTGATCAGGTGGATAGGGCCGAGACCTTGCGCGCTTCAACACGCTGCAGACTCGGCCGGTGCCACTGCGCCAGCGCCAGACGCCACTTTCTCAGAGCCCTCAGTTCGACGCGCCACGCCTGCTCTGCCGCAGAGGTTAAGGTGGTCGCCCGAGTGAGGGCGAGCCCGAAGATGGCCAATATTGGCGCCAACCTCGCCGCCAATAGGAAGACGCCAGCTCGCCACCTTCCTCCACCCAATTCTGACGTGTTCGCCGGCAACCGTCCGATATGGCCGAGGTCCCTAAGGAGGTGATCGAGCACCGATCGGGCGACGTTCTCGCGCCGCCGATCCGGCAGAAGGTCCGGAGGCAGCGCCGAGCGCAAGACGCCATTCGGAGGAGGTAGAGAAGCCGAGCGGAATCATCGAAGTCTCTCATCCCGAGTGGCTTGCCAACCCCTGTGTTTCGCCAAAAGTCCAACGGAGGTGGCGATGTGTCGATTTCACCGACTCAACAAGGCCAAATTAAAGGACCCTTACCGCCGGTCGATCTCATTGTTGACTCCACTACGGGTGCGAATCAACAGGCTTCCGGATGCATACTCCGTACCACCAGATTAGCATGGTACTTGAAGATGAAGAGAAGATCATGGTAACTTTCTACGGTGTCTCATCGTTATGTAAGAATGGCTTTTGGTTTAAAAATGTCGGTTCCACTTACCAACGTACATGCACATTACCTTCCGCCCCAGATAGGGCGTAAATCTTGAGGTTTACGTTGATGACTTAGTTGTGAAGATCAAAAGAGTGAAGAATCGATCCAAGACCCGGAGGAAACCTTTGCTAACCTCCTAAGAATTGCCTAAAACTCAACCCAGAAATGTGTGTTCTGTGTGCCCTCCCAAGCTATTGGGCTTCGGTGTCCAATGGGCATTGAAGCCAACCCCGACAAGATATCGACCATCGAGCACATGAAGCCGCCGCACGACTCAAGCAAGTTCAATGTTCGCGGTCGCTCGGCCTCCTGGGCGATTCATTGCCCTACTGGGAGAAAAAGCTTGCTCATTAAGCTGCCAAGAAGACAAACCACTTCGAGTGGATCAAGAAGCCTGTATATGTTTGAAGAGTTGAAGCGGCACCTCTCCTCTCCCGGTCTTTGGTTTCTGCCGGGTGAGCCGCTGTTTCAGATAAAGCCGCCACCCCGAGGTGGTGAGCGCGGTGCTTGATTATGAGAGAGAAGGTGTCCAGAGGTCGGTGTACTACATCAAGAAGTGTCAGCACAAGCAGAGACCCGATACCAGTTCGAAAATGTCAGACGCAATTCTGGTGGCGCCCAGAAGCCGCGCCATTATTTCAAGGATCGGAAATTACTGTGGTCACGGCCTACCCTCTGCGGAGATCCTCCACAACCGAGAAGCAGAGGGCGGATTGCAAAATGGGCGGTGGAACTGGGGAATTCAACCTCAAATTCAGACTCGCACCGCCATCAAAAGTCAAAGTCAAGCGGAGTTCGCGCGAGTGGACTCCCACCACCCGAGCCGAAGAAGCTCCCCGCCCTCTCCCGGACCTTGTTCTTCGATGGTTCCTTCAGTTGAGGGCGCGGGCCGGAGTTGTCCTGGTCTCCCGACCGGCGACATCCTCCAAGATGTCGTCGCCTCGAGTTCAAAGCCACAAACAACATAGCCGAATATGAGGGCTCACTGGCAGGTTATGATCGCTGCGTTGGGCATCTCGGCGCTCAAGTCAAGGGAGACTCCTCACGGGTCATCAATCAAGCGCGAAGGAGTTCCAATGTTCGAGCCCACCATGTCGGCATACCAAGGAGGTCCAAAAATAGAGCGCTATTTTGAAGGTTTGGGATATATCCATGTCCCCTGCCACGACAATCACCTTTGCGGACGGGCAGCCTTTGCGCCCTCAAGGGCTCTGCTCTGCCTGAGTCTTAGAAGAAAGGCTATCGCGACCGCCCATCGCGCCCCGATCTGTGGGGACGATGGTGTCATTGCCGCAGCACCCCCGCCTCAGAGGGGACGACAGAAGGTTGCGGCCTCCGGCCAGCGGAGAGGGCGTGTTGCTGTCATGGCCCCTGGCCCGGGAAGGATAGCGTGTTCGCCTCGGCCCCGTGCCTGGGAGGGAAGACAGCGGCCGAGGCAACGCCAGGAAAAGCTTGCCCACGGAGTACCCAGCGAGCACCGAGTGGTCGTCGGCATGGCCAGAAGATCGGTGGATGGATCCTATCCTAGCCTTCCTGCGTGACCAAGTGAACCCCGACGATGATGCCTCACCGAGAAGATTGCACGAAGGCCAAGTGCTATACCGTAGGTGGGGACCTATATCGCCGTGGCAAAACGGAGTTCTACCGGCGCATCACTCGGGAAGAGGGCGCAACTCGCTCTCGATATCCATGGAGGCGCAGCGGAGCTATATGTCCCAACGCTAGTCGGTAAAGCCATTGGCGATTTTATTGGCCATCGCCTCCAGATGCTTGCGAGCCGGTGAGGACATGCGGCTTGTCGGCTTCTTCACCAGCAAATCCACCGACCACCAAAGCTCGCAAACCATCCCGCTCTCCCGCCGCTTATGTCCGGGGCCGATATCCGGGTCCGCTCAGCTGGCCAGGGGCTTCACCCACCTCTTTGTCGCCATCGATAAGTTTACGGCGGGTTGAGGCCGAGGCGGTAAAGCATCACGGCACGCCGCCGCCGCAAGTTTATGCGCGGGATCTTCGCCCCGCTTTGGAGTCGCTAATCGATCATCACCGGCTAACGGACCCAATTCACCGGCGGCTTTCCGAATTCTACGATGAAATGGGCACCAAGGTATGTTTTGCTTTCGGCCAATCCCATGAGCAACAGAAAGGAGAGCGCCAACGCTACCGGTGTCAAGGGCCTCAAGACAAGAGTGTTTGATCGACTTCACAAAAGAGGCGCGGTGGACGGAAGAGCTCCCAAGAATCTTTGTGGTCACTCCGCACCACACCTAAGCCGCCACAAAGTAGACGCCTTTCTTCCCGTGTACGGGCAGAGGTCGTTTTCTCCCTCCGAGCCGCTTTGCCTCTGCGATCTCGGTGTTCAACGAAGAAGACCAAGAGGATCTCCATGAGAAGATGTCAACCTTTTTGAGGAGGTGCGGAATCGTTGCTTCTCTCCGCCGCCACCAAAGAAAGTCTCAGCGGTACCACGCCACCCGGTCTCGAGAGAACATCGGCAAGAAGCGACACGGTCTGTCGCAGAGACCAGACGATGTCGGTTGTATAAACCGCCTCTCGATGGGAAGGCCCTTTAAGGTGGTTCAGATCTCGGCCGGCGGTCCGGCTGGCCATCGAGACGGCGAAGAACCGATTTAATTCCTATAACATAGAGTTGTTATGAAATTCTATCCTTGAAGGACTTGTAAGTGCCCGCCGACGCCTTGGCCACCATGAGGTAAGATTCTCCTTGGTGGTTGGTGGCTTCGCGGTTAGTAAAGTTGTTGCCTAAAGGGCTTCCAATTTACCATTGTTGTCCTTTCGTGCCCTTAGCGGTGAGTTTTTGCATGAATGTCGCCGGTTTCAGACGTCGCTAATTCCTTGGTGATCTATAGAGTCACCTGGTGCATGTGTCCGACAAGGACGGGCAACCGGGGGGCGGCCTAGATGCGGTGCTCAAACGTGGCTCGACGCCTCGGGTTGGTTTCTTCAGCACCGCCGTTGTCACCGCGAGCATCGTTAGTCTAGTACCCTTCCTGGAAGCCCGCAGCTTTGACGCACAGCACCATGGTTCGATCTCTAAAAAATCGCAAGGACTTAGAAATCAAAAAGGGACCGGGGCTCATTCCATGCGGGGACCTATATCGTTCGGATTTATCTTGCATATGCTTACTCATTCTGTTAGTAGCTGTGCACCAAGGCATGGAGTCACCAACTTATTGCGTGAAGTCTCCAAGCTCCTTCGTGGTCGCCCCAAGCTTCTTCGTGATCGCCCCAAGCTTCTTCATGGTCGCCAGAGCTCGGGGGCTGGTCGCCCCAAGCTCCCTCGTGGTCGCCCCGAATCTTCTTCGTGGTCGCCCAAGTGCTTGGGTCGCCGCCGAATCTCTCCGTGGCCGCCAGATGCTTGGGGTGGGTCGCCCAATGATATAAAAAGCAAGATAAGTGCCTCATACCGCATGTCCGACCATTTCTTATGTGCATGCGCTTAAGATGGGTCAAGTTACGCCAGAATTGTCACAAGTACCAAAAATTAACGGCCCTCATGATACAAGGAAGTGTGCTAAAGCGTTAACGTTCGGCCAGCGTTTAACGGAGTGCAAGTTAGACGTGGTACTCAAACACGGCTCAGACGCCTCGGGTTGGTTTCTGAAGCAATCACCGGTTGTCACCGTCGAGTGTCACGGTCTAAAACACTTCCGAAACTTGTTGCCTCGCCACGCTTATGTTTGCGGCACGCCAGCGATCATCAGGGTCCGAGTTCCAGAAGAGTTTGAACCAAGTGGCAATCCCGCGCAAAAACCAAACGCTAAGATCAAGCCACGTCTAGCGTCTCCTGTCGGACTCAAGGTTGTTTTTGCCTAAGTCCCGTATGACTTGTGTGATCCTTACTTGTGTTTGCAAATAACACGCCAGAATCATTGGCGAGCTCGTGGATGCTACCCTAACCTAAGCGTTCCTCAAGCATTCCGGCTAAGTTAAAAGGCTGGCCGCCTAACGGTTTAATTTGGCAAACTTGATCGCACAAAACGAATGAACATACAAAATAGCATTCAACCCAGAAATATCTGTTCTACTAAGCACTACTTAAGTGTTTATACATGCAGATGGATTAGCAAAAGAAAGCATGGCAAAAAGAACCAAGGGGCTGCCTAGCCCTTCACTCCTCGTCGCCGACGCCGATGTCGTCGCCTCGCCGCCTTCCACGGCCGGCGAGGTGGAAACATCCATGGTCGTTGCCGCCGACTTGCAAAGATCCCGCCACGTGTTCGGCGGCTTACTGCGCCCTTGCCTCCGCTGCCGCGCTCCCTCGACGCCGACCGTCACCGCCGCCATGGGATTAATGGGCGGCGTCGCGGCCGCCCAAAGAAAGCAAGCAGATAGGTCGCGGTCATGATCGCGACCTCTCGACCTTCTCTGGCGGAGCGAGTGGCTAGAGATTCGGGCAGTCCTCGGAGTGCTTCCGCGGCCTGGTTGGTCGCGTGAGCGGCGCAGGGCGGAGACCTCGGGCGCGTTCAGGTTACCACCCAAGGGCTCTGTGCACCTCTTCGTGGCCGGAAGGCCTTCCGAGCATGACGGATGATTGCGCCGCAGCGAAAGGACTCGGCCTCCGAGGAGGTCGCCCTTCCTCTCCGCTTGTGCTTTACCTCTTCGCCCGCTCTGCAGGCGGCCGCGCCGGTTCTCTCTGCGCCAATCGCCTCCGCCGTGTCGCTTCTCACCCGCCTCATTGCAGCTTCGCCCAAGATCGACGCCTAACTGGCTGGCGATATCGGCCCGTGCTGGCCAGGCGCGGCAAGGGTGGTGCCCAATGAGGAGTGCGAATCCTCGAGCCCAAGTGAAGAGCTCGACGTGGCGCTCGTGGGGGCAAGGGCGGCGAGGGCGAGGCTCCGGAAGCCTGTGTTGGGATCATCCGTCCGGCCCTCTCGTGGCGGCGGCCGAGGCACTTGGGCGGAGGTGCTCGGCCGGCATGGGCTGGGCGTTCCGCCCTTGGCGCTGTCCCCCGAGGGCGCGCCTTGGCGGTACCCTCAAGTTGAGACCAACCATCGGGAGTGTGAGGCCACCTTGTTGAGCGGTGGCCCGGCTCCCATGGTCGAAAGAAGTTGGCGCTGCTGCCGCTGACGCCGGGCACGGAGGAGGAGACGTCGGGGCGGGCGCCGTGGGGAGGCAAGCGCCCGGCGGAAAGTCGAGATTGGGGTGGCTTGCGTCGCCTCCCTGGAAGAAACCGCCAGCGCAGGCTCGTGGCGAGAGTCTGGCAGCCCACGCTGCGTTCCTTTGGGATCCGGACCGTGGTGTCCGGGTGAGCGATCGTTGCCCGCGGCCCGATCGCTGGCGGGCCGTGGTCCTCGATCACTGATGGGCATGGCCGGCACCATGGCGGGCCCTGTGGAGTCCATCGGCGGAGCGATTTTTACGATCCTTAGGCGCTCCGCGTGCAGTTTAGGTCGGCGGCGCGCCGCCGCCGGAAAAAGGTGCGGTGGCCGAACCGGCCAGATCAAGACTGAAGGAGCCACCGCCCCGAGTCGCCATCTAGGTTTCCGCTACCGCAATGGACAAAAAGTAGCTCTTCGTTGGTAGGAGACCACAAAAGAAGCATGTGCACGAGAAAAGCTAAAAAAAACGAAGACTCACGCCCCGCCACGCGTCGCTGCCAGTCGTCGTCGCTCGTGTATCGCCATGCGAAGACGACCTTGGCGAAGAGGGCCGATTCTCCGCCACGAAGTCCCTGCTACAATTTCAGATAGTCCGGCTTCCGCGATCGGAGGATGCGGGTCGCCATTGCGTGAACTCTGCTCCGTCTCCTCGACGGTGAGTTCGATCCTCTGAGCCTCTGCTGCCCGGCAGGCACGCCCAAGCGTCAATGTCATTGTCTATCCTTGATGTCTGACCATTCGCCAAGCGCCATGACTTCCAGTTGGACTGGCCGAAAAGAGATGTAGCGGGAGGCCATCCTGCCTCCAGCGGCGAAGTAGCAGCCCCGCTACCTCATTATCGTTGGAGGCGCAGCAGAGGAAGAAATAGCGGAAAAGTGGAAGATTCAGATCACCCCATGAACATTTCCAGAGGTGCGCGAAGATGGAAAGAAAGACAATGGAGTTGGGGGTGAGGTGAAGGTGGTGGATCCCGTAGAAGTGAAGGACAGTGAGGAAGTACTCAGAAAACGGCGGGGCCAGGCCAGCCATCATAGGCCAAGTATGAATGAGGATTTCGTAAGAAAGGCACCGCGGTGTGGCGGTCCCCGCTCGGAAGCGGAAGGTGCCCTCTGGCGCCAGGATGGCCATCCTACCCACCGCATAGGCGTCCGCAGTGGAGGCAGGGATGGAGGGTGCCATGGAGATGAAGAAAGGCTGAGGTTTTTCGAGCAAGAAGGTTGAAGAAGCGAAAGTTAGGGGTGCGCAAGGAAGAAGAAGGCGTAAAACCGCTTGATACAGATGAACATATATATGCGCCCCGCACCGGTTCGCGAAGGACAAAATCGTCGTCGCCGCCGGGTCCCGAAAAATCATGGATCGTGGGGAACCGATGCGTCGATCCTCATCGGTGGTGGCCCCACCCAGAGCACGCTAAGCATTTAATGAAGGTTCTAAAGTAAGCTTTGGCACGCCTCGTGGTGGGCCGGGGCTCTTGTCAACAGATACTGTATTTGGGTACCTCTCCGCCAGCACAAAGCGCCAACACGGCGGTCAAACATGGCGAACCACGTGGCAGAAAGCGGGGGCGAAGCACGCCCGCCGCCGGGCGGGCGATCACGTGGCACCCGGCGAGAAAGTGGGCGAAGCACGCCGCTCGCGGCCGGGCGCAAGCCCACGTGGCCCTCGGCGAGCAGATAGGCGAAACACGCTCGCCTTTCGCCGGGCGGCGATCCATGTGGCACCCATGACGGTGGTGGCGTGGACGCCTGCCGCCCGCCGCAAGAAGACAAAGGTGGTGCGAGGTGGCTTCACCTCGGCTCCTTCCCTGTCGTCTGCTCGGGCGGCGGGACGGCCGTGTCGACTGTCAACTCGCAAGGATTTACGCTATAAGCTCATTCCTCGACGCCTCACCAACCCGTCAAGAAGGGGTCACATCCCGGCGGACGGGCGGCGAAGCCATCGTCGGCATTTAATGAGGCTGGAGGAACGGGACAACACGGGAAGGGGTAATAAATGTATGAAGATAAGCATGATGACCCTCCTTGGTACCTGCCCCAGCTGGTCTGGCCTATATAAGGGCCCTCGGGTGCATGGGGAAAAGGGGGTCAAGGTTGAAGAACAAGCAAGCGAGAGAGTTCCAGTAGTAGAGTCTAAGGGAGAACTTGTAACCCAAAGGCTTTGTACCGCACTCCTTCAAAAAACACTCTTTAAACAATCGAGCAGGAAGTAAGGCTATTACCCAAGGCAAAGGGGACCTGAACCTGGGTAAAATCTTTGTGTCATCCCTAGTTCATAGACGGAATCCTCTCGTGGGAGTCTCTAGGGTTTTCACCCTCTAGGTTTAGCCAGCCGCGAAGACGCCCTCCTTCCGAACCAAACCCGGTCTGTAGACTCCGGGCTTGTCAGGCAAAATACGCCGACACCGGAGTAGTGCATGGCATGCAATGAAGACGTGCTGCAACCGTCTCAGATCTGACGCCCACGTCCGCCTTAACTCCAGGATCTTCGGTCTTGGTAACCGCCGAGTAAACGCATGCCCCCGAGTCAAGGTCGAGGTCGTGCGGGGACGGGACCCCCCACTGCCCAAGATCAAGGTCGTGCGGGAATCAGCGTCGCTTAGGTCGTGGTCGAGGCCCCTTGCTGCATCGTCCCGAGCTGGGGACCCTATTGACCGTGCGTTGACTTTGTCAGAGGTTTCTCAGTCCCCGACAGCTAGCCCCCAAGGCTCAAGGTCGTGGCAAGAACTTGGGTCAACCTCGAGCCTCCCCATACAGACAGAGTGGACTATTTTCTAGAACTTTCGAGCTCGAAGTCGAGGTCGGGCGGAGACCTACCACCAGGCCTTGGCGACGTTACACCTAACGCCCCTTGATCTTCAGAATTCTGGTACGGACATGATCAAACAGTGGAACCGTTCGCAACGCCTCGATCCTGCCGCGCAGCCCTTAACTGCACCTGTCGAATCACCTGATCGACATGCCTTTTGAGATGCCCCAACCTCTGGCCTGCAGCGCACCGGGTTTATAAAACTCGAGATCACCGCCACTTCAAGGAACTCTCGACTTCTTCGCAGTCTTCGCCTCCTAACTCCTCGCTCGAGCCCCTCCTCCCCCACCGACCAAACTTCCCCTCAACCGCCATGGCCAAGCTCGAGAAAAGTTCCCTGGTGGTGGCGAGGATGAGAGAGCTTGAGGGCTTGGGGCTATTGGACCCGGCGACATGGCGGCTACTGGACGGAGAGACTGAGCCACAGCCACGGGACGACGAACTCGTCAGCACGGAGCACTACATGCTCTTCGGCCTGTGGACGCCGGAGAGCGATTTTCTTGCGGCCGTTCTCGCACAATGCGAGATCGAGCTTATCAATCTGGTACCCAACTCCATTCTTCTGCTTTGCATCTTTTCTCACCTGTGCGAGGGGTTCCTTGGAATCCTTCCCACCTCCTCGCTTTTCTTCCGCTTCTTCTCCCTTTTCCGCACCGGGAAGGACCCCGTGGTCGGATGCCTTTACTTTTCGGCTGCGGACGGGAATCCCCTGGTCCTTCCCCAAATGCGCCCTCGCGACTCCCTCGGCCCGTGGACCGAGCGGTGGTTCTACTTGAAGAGGAGCGAAGACGGCGCACTGGCGTTCGACGGCACCCCCATCAACGGGAAGAAGCAGACCCCGGAGGCAGGCGATCTGGAGGACGACCAAGAGGCCATCGCCGCCATCCACATCTGTGCCTCGCGGGGCCTCACCGGGCAGGCCATCGCCAACGACTTCCTGAGGAGCCGGGTGTTCCCTCTGCGGAAGAGGCTGCACCCGTTCTTCGAAATCAAGGGCCGCGACGACCTCACCCGCGAGGGGACGTCTAGTAAGTCGTCCGGACCTGATGCTCATTCCAGTTTTGATCCCCGGGTTCCCTTGATGAACTGATGTTTCCAGCAGCGTCGAAGGAGTCCTGGATCGCTGCCCGAATGAGCGAGATGTTTGGGAAGGCAGCGAACGACTACACCCTCGATGATCCTGTTCCGAGGAACGTGCTGCGCCAGAAAGCCGAGGTAGGCAGCCCTGGACCGAGCTTCTTAGACTGCATACGCCTAGAGCCTTCCTTGATTCTGGGTGCACCTGCAGGACAAGCTCGAATTGCTTGTAACGGCAAGGAAGATGTTGCCGCTGCCCAGGGCAGGCAAGGGCAAGAAGATGGGCAAGAGGCCAGCCTCGGACGGAGCGAGCGGCAAAGGCCCGAAGAAGCAACACGTCGAGTGGGGCGACCGACGATGGTGAGCATCCTTGGTCAAGCCCCCGAGCTCTTCGCCAGGCTCCTTCGCCTCGACTTAGATCCTTCCCAAAGAATGACAGTATCATGGACGCAGCCAGGACCTCGACCGAGGGTCAGGTACCACCGCAGGCCCGAAGGACCAAGGCCCGAGGCTCCCGAGGAAGGGACTCCCCTCGCCTGCGGGGCACCAAGGGCCTCGCCAGCCCCCCGCGAAGCAGAGGCTGCAGACTCAAGTGCGTCTTTGGCCTCTTTCTCGCTTGGATTTTCTTCTATCTTCTTAGCTTAGTAGCCTTCCTTTATCACAGACCTTGAGCGCTCGAGCTCACTGCCTACCCGTCCTGACGATGACTGTTGTCCAGAGCGAGTCTGAAAGTGCATCTAGGCACTTATGGTATTTTGGTGATTAATGACAAACGCATATAATGATAATCTATGCAATTGAGTAAATGCTTAACTTAGTGCTTAACAAATGACAAACCTCTAATATGATTATATTGCTATGAGACTAACATGTTATTGCCTAGTTGAGTATCAGTCTCATCCATTTAGAGGAAAATCAAGTGGGATGGTTAAGCAAAGATAAGGTATGCAATTTTGGTATCTCTTTTATATTTGTTATTGCATTCCTTTTGTGCAAATGCATAGTGAACTCCAAGTAGCATGTTGATTGTATATATGCACATTAGTTCATGTCATATTTATTTGTGCATATATATTCATTTGAGTTTATTATGTGCTTTCTTTTCATTATGCATACATTAACTAGAGTTAAACTCCATATTGCTATAGATTGACTAGGTGCATGCATGTTTTAGTTGTATATCTTCTCATGCAATTCTCTTAGTGAAGTTTAATCTAGTGTTGGATCACATATTTATTCTTATTCCAAATATTAGTTGCACATGTACAATTCGTGTATATTCTATCATGTGCTTCATTTAAGTAAAGACTGTGATCCTTTCCATGATTTAATTGATTCATCATATCGGCAATTATCTCTCTAGTGCATATAGATCAATTACATATTCATCATGATGCACTTAATAGAGAACATTTCTTATGTCAAGTGTTTCCATTTATGTTGTGCCTCTTTATATGAAACACTTGTGGTAATTAACTGCTCACAAATATCAATTTCTTCATATCTATTGAGCTTTTGGGACTAATGCTTTTCATGAGTGGTTTGGAAAGAATTAGGTCCCGTGTGTGTATGATGACCAAGGTATCGTGGAGGATGATCGTTAAGCCGCGAGGTCAACAAGACGGCAGTGTCACCAAGAGTTGAGGACTAAGTCAAGATCGACTTGGCGTGGAGATCATCGGAGAGGATGATAAAGTTAAGGTTGATAGGACGAGAGTCTCATGAGGTGAATCGAGTCAAGTTGGACAAGGCGAAAATGTCATCAATTATATAGTGAAGGTCTTCATGCACCGGCATTAAGAAAGAAGACAACAAGTGACTATCTCTAGACTTGTATTATCTTTGATTTAATTTGAGTCTAAGATTTGCCGTACTATTAAGAGGGATGCGACGTCGATTAACTTTTAGATGTGTCAAGTGCTCAAGTGATTCATCCTTGTGAAACTTAGAGAGAGAGTGGTGTTGGTGGTGCCGGAAAGTGAGAATTGTAGATCTCCCTTGGATTCTTGGTGAAATATTTATTTATCCTTTGAGATTTGGATAGTGAAACCTTGTTGGTTATGTAGCCCTCGTTCTTAGCTTTCGGTAGAGTCCAAAATCACTTAAATTGGAGTCCGGAGTTAAAAGTTATGCTCATTTTCGTCGGGCTGCTCAGTTCTACTCGGACTATCCGAAGTGTTGTTCGGACTATCCGAAGTGAACTCGGACTATCCGAACATATTTTCAGACTATCAGAGCTGAGTCTCTCTGTTAACCATATTTAACCCACTCGGACTATCCGAACTGACTCGGAAATGACTTCAAACGGCTAGTTTTTTGGAGCCTCAATTTATACCCCCATCCTTCCCCATTTGTGAGGGGCTGCAACCTTTAGATTTGAGAGGTTATCCCATTGCTCTTGAGCCCCTAAAATCCCTCTCCACTCTTAGATCTAAGTGATCCCCTTAGTGAGAAGGGTTGAGAAGAGTTGGAAGAGGTGTATGTTGGGAAGAGTTGAACTTTGAGCACTTGATTTCATCTCCAAGTTTGTTCTTCGTGGGCATTTGTTACTCTTGGAGGTTGAGGACTCCTAGACGGCTAGGAGGTCGCCTACGAGCCACCGAAGCTTTGTGTGGTTGGCCGTGGGAGTTTGTGAAGGCCGATTCCGCCTCCTCAAGGGAAGGAATCAAAGAAGTGAAGTCCGTGAGTGCATTTGTGCAACAGGGTGAAAGAGGGTTGAAAGAGACCCCGCTCAAGTGTGACCGAGCCAAGACCCCGTGAAAGTGCATTTGTGCAACACCGAGAGGAAAAGGGTTGAAAGAGACCCCGGCTCAAGTGTGTCCGAGCAGCATCAACGGAGACATAGGATCCCCTCAAGGATCCGAATTTCGGGTGAAAAATCTTCGTCTCCAAGTTTGCTTCTTACTCTTGCTTTAGTATTTGATTTTGAATCTTGAAATTGCCCGATCTACTTTTCTAGTGAGTTTTCGGTTAGATATTCATTTGCCTCAAGTATTCTAGGCTAACTAGTTTAATTTGGTGTATTTAATATCCTCCAAATAGCCTAGATCCTTTTTATGAGCTGTGTGCACTGGAGAATTCGGAATATCCGAATAGAACCCCGGATACTCCGGATAACTCGGACTATCCGGATATAACCCCGGACTATCCGAACCACTCGGACAGTCCGAAGTATTATTCGGACATTCCAAAGTTTCTGTATTCCACTGCAATTTAGTTTTAAATTTTTAATTCGCCAATTCACCCCCGCTCTAGGCGACATCCTCGATCCTTTCAGAGTCTGAGTCCGAGGAGGAGGAGGAGTCCTCCTACATGCTGGCGCCCCGCCGGCCCTCGAACTGGGGGTGCACCCCCCAGGCCCCCAGAGTTGGGCCACAGTTGGGGAGTTCGACCCAGGACTCGACGACTGGTCGAGAGCGACGTCGAGCCGCGACCATTGAAGATGATGCCGCCGCTCATGGATCTTGAGGACGGTGTTGACCCGTCTGAGGCCACCGAAGGAGATGGCGCCGGGGACGCCCCAGCCACAACCGCCGAGACCGCCCTGACTGTGGCGGTCAGGACTCCCCGAGTTGCCGATTCTGAAGACGTTCCGGCCGCGGCAGGCATGAAGGACCGAGCCGTGGACCAGGCCAGGACCACCGCAGGGGAGGGGGCTAAAGACCCTCCAGCTGCGGGGGACAAGGCCGAAGCCGCCACCGGACCGAAGCTTGGGGCGGTCGAGCCCTCAAGAGGAAGCTCGAGGCGCTGCCACCACGACGGAGCACCGAGGCCTCTCCCGATGACCAATGGCGTGATGGGTGACACCGCCCCAGGAACGTCGGGCAGCAGACCCGCCGAGTACTCCCGTGCAATCTTTGAGGTCCATCTTACCCAGGTACTTGAGTTTTTTCGAACCTTGGCTCGGACATTCCCTTTTTCCTTCTTCTCTCTCTTTCTTCTGGCGAGTACCGTGTTGACCCTTCGAGCCCCGCAGGCCATCGACTCAGTCACCCAAGGGCTACAAGGCCTTCAGACGCATGCCGACGCGCTGAGGGTCTTGCTTGATGTGGTGGAGGCCCGGGAGACGACGTGCTCCAGGCTCGTGGAGGACTTACAAGTCGAGCGGGAGGAGGCCGCGCAAAAGGCGGCAAACGACTCCAACGAGATCGCCGGCCTCCGCAAGGTGGTGAAGACGCTTGAGGCTTCCCACAAGTCCGAGTTGGAGCGGGCCATCGCCTCGGAGTGGGACCACGCGTACAAGGCCGTCGAGGAGGAGTGCGCGAGGTCGGCCAAGGCGCTCGAGGCCGAGCGAGCCAAGGCCGAAGAACGAAGCAAGGCCACTGCGGACCAAGCAGCCACCGCGTCGAGGGCCTCCCCTGAGCTTGAGGCCAAGGTTCAAGAGCTCGAGGAGAAGCTAGGTTGGGTGAGCAAGACGGCAAAGAGCGCCTTGTCCCAACTTCAAGAAGAACAACGCCGCGCCGCCGAAGCCTCTACCGAAGCCCTCCGACTCAGGCGAGTTCTCGACCTTAAGGGCCAAGGTCGTCGAGCTCGAGCAGGAGAAGCTCATGCGTGAGATGGCCGATTTGTAAATAGGGTTAGGTTTCCTGTAAGCAAGACCTTTTATAAGACAAAAAATATTCAATGGAATGACATTATTTTGGCAAGAATAGTTTAATGTCTTGGTTTGCTTTATCATTTCTCGATCAATAGATTTTCTCCCTAATCGTGCACTTAGCCTTTTCTAGTCATGGTATATCTCGTCCAGCCCCCGTTGGGCTCAAGGTCGAGCGACGCTGGCCTTGGGCGCAAGTGAGAAACCTGTAGAGACCATGCCCTGCGAGACCGAGAAAAACCCACAGGGAGCATAACATAGACGCACGAGGAAAAACTTAGGCTCTAGAGTATTATGATCGTTTCCAGGCCAAGCCGCTCAAATCCTGACAACGATTTGCGTCTTGCTCGTTGGACCCGGGCACGAGCTTAGTTCGAACCCTGGCACAGGGGGAGCGGTGATGCGAAGAGATTCGGTTTACAAGCAGCTCGACCATTGGGGGTGAACGTTTAAGCCCCCGACACCCATGCCAAGAGCCAGCGCGCTCGCCGAAGGACTCAAAGAAGCCCCGAATTCGAGTCAACACAAAACATATAATGTAGAAAAAAGGGCGTGAAAACATGACAAGCAAACAACATCTTTATTGAAATCTGAGGTAAAAAGTTGTTACACATAGAATTCTGGCTTGTTGCGTGCGCTGCGCCCTGTGCAAGGTGGGGAGGGGAATTGCGCTACACACGCCGCACAGAAGACGGGCAGACGGCTGCGCATGGGACGAGTGAAGTCTGGAGAAGTGGAGACTGGAGCCGAGCTGTCGAGAGATCAACCGATCAGGACTCACGAGAATAGGAGTGGGCTATTGGGCTAGCGCCTGGTGGGCTTCGCTTCTGAATAGATGGGCATGGGCTGGGCTACCGAGCCGGTTTGGCTCACGAGCCAGCTCGGTGGTCGAGCTGAGCCAACTCGGTGTTTTCGCGAGCCTGAAAAATACACTCGGCTCGGGCTCGGTCCGAGGCACGAACCTGTGCGAAGCGAGCCAGGCTCAGGCGAGTCCGAGCCAAGCCACGAGCTTATTTTCCAGCCCTACTTGTGTTTACGTAGCGCTGAAATGCTACATGCAGTTTTGTAGTTGTTAGGGATTCATGCTAGCATAGATATTTGTATTTGTAATTCTCTTTTCCTTTCTAAAATAAATGTTCAGAACTCTTGTCATTCATTCAGAAAAAAATCATGATAGCAAATCGATGCCATTGATTCTGTGGAATTGTTGGAATTTTTCCTAATAGATCTACGCTGTTTTAACCTGATGGGTTTCTGGTTTTTCTGATTTTGCTATCCGCATATATAGTTTTATTATCCACATATATAGATTTTACTATTATGTAGAGAGTTTAGTGGTTTGTGCAGTACGTGTAGTAGGTGATAGATTTTACTATCTATGTATATAGATTTTACTATATACAGAGTTCAACGGCCTGTGTAGTCTGTGCAGTAGTGAAATTTAAGAGCGTATTAGGATGTGGGCAGGGCATCGATGAGGAGGCGGAGGCACTCGGTCCTGATGTGGAGGGTTGTCTTGCGAGTCAGTGGAGCAGGCGGGGTCTTCAAGGTAGCGTTTGGTTGAGTGGATAAGGGTGGATGGGATACGGCGATCCCTAAATTTGAGGTCATCCTTTTATTTGGTTGGGTGGATAGATAGGATATGGATATCCAGTTTTTTAGAATATTCCCTCAATATACTGGATAGAGTTATTCCCCAAAAAATGCTGGACGAGCTCATCCAGTTTGCTGTATTAAGAGATGAACTCATTCAAATTCAAATTTTGCTAAAGTGTACTCAGTTAAATTCAATTTTCGGTCAAAATATGGTCAAATTTTAGTCAAAATTTGTCAAAAAATAAATTTTTGTCCGAAATTCAATTTTCAATGATATTTTGTCTGAAATTCAAATTTTGAAATTCAAATTTTGTTCAAAGATTCAAATTTTGTCCAAAAATTTAAATTGTGGTCAAATTTTATCCAAAAAATAAAATTTTAGTTAAATTTTGTCCAAAAATTTCAAACCGAAATTCAAAACCTTAATTACAACTAGCTCATCCATCCTCCCAACCAAACAAAAAATTGGCTCATCCTTATCCACCTAACCAAATAGCCATCTGGATGGCTCTATCCCATCCAAACTGGATGGTCATATCCCATCCAACCTCATTCAGACAACCAAACGCACCTTGGGAGTCCACCAACAGATGCTTCGCCGCTTGGAAGTCGGGCACCTCTAGGGAGTCGGCACCGCTACAAGCTTCCTTGACCGAGAGGTCGACTTCCTAGCTGCCAGCGTCGGTATCTCGTTAATCGCTGTGCTTGTGTGCGGGCTGCCATGGAGGGACTCAGGGAGAAAGTAGATAGAGGTGGCGATGGGGATTGCGCTTGCCCAGACCTACCCAGGCTAAGGTCTGGATTTATGTTTGGACCTGGACCAGGCTGGAACATATGTAATTTGGGCTAGGCTTGTAGATTTTGGTCGATTAGCAACTCTAATTCTAGAGACAATCAAACCCTACTATGGCCTAAGGGGTTGTTTGGGGCTGTACTTTAGCTTTAGACCAAAAGTTCCTCCAAACAGCATAGCTATAAAGTAGCTGGGAAGATAAACCATAGCAAAAGTACTTTCAAAAGCTGTAGCTGTGGGGGAGGAGTTTTTTAGCTATGGCTTCGCTTGACCACCTCCCACCTCGATCGTTCTGCCTTCTCGACCTCCGCCACCCCACCTCGCCGCCTCTACATCACCTCCTCACTCGGACACCGCTGTACTTCGCTATGTTGCTACCTCTCTACTTGGTTGGCCCCCAAAAGCTACAGCTGCAGCAGCGAGTTTGTCAAACAACATATGTACTATGTTGTTTTATAGTCAACAAAACAAAAAAATTTTTAATTCACCATGACTCTCCGAAGATCCTAAAGATGTTCCCACTTGCTACTTGGCTGGCCCACCTTACACTCTCGCCACGGCCTACTTCAACTGTCTAAGTTGAGGCCAAATGGGCAGCCCATAACGAAGCAGGCCGAGGAGAAGGCAAAGCTACTGTACCCTTAGGAGCACTTCTTGGAGGTCACTTTACCAGCCAACTACCGCCCTCAGCCAGGCCCCCACATTTCTCGGAACTAAAATTGGATGCCAAACACTGGACCAACACTAACTGATTAATTAAACAGCGAACATGCGATGGCCAGATACCCTACGTATACTGTACACATAAATGTAGCGGTATAATAGACGAACTGTGCATCCACGCACCATTGTCCACACATGCACAGCGGCCCTGGATCATCACGTACACTTCAAATTTCAGAACGATTTTTATCTACGATGCAATCAACAGTAGTGTGTTTAGCTTTCAATGCATGTAGAGCTAACTAACCCCGGTACAAGCCATCAATCAGGAGGGAGGCTTCGCGCCCACAGGCCGAACCTGTCGGCGCACCAGCAAGCAGCGTACAGCCGGTACAGGCCGATGTGTGTGTGGAGCTGTGGATTGGGTAAGTTCAGATTGTACCCTAAAAAAAATAACCAACTTGCCTCCTTTTGCGCGTTCACGGAAGTTCGCTGCTCTCTTTGCATCACGTGACTGGCCCCCCGTTTGGTTTGGACGCCCAACCATACCAATGTTGACGTGAATGGGAGGGTGCTTTGATGATTTGATGGGACTCGCACTCGCCATTAGCCTCCAACTTGTAAGTCCTCTCATCGCTTGCCACTTCGACTCACGCAAACACCCAACTACGCCAGTATAAAAGAGTGTGTAAACAACCATAGTTCAAAATCCTGACCAAAGTTTGTAAATTACATTTGAGATTTCAAATTTTGACCAAGTACAAGATGGGGTAAAAAATTCAAATTGCTACGATATTTTTGACGAAATATTGAGTATTTTGATCTGATTTCGACTTTTGAGGACCGTATTTGGATCAATAACCCTTGAAAATATCATCTTCCATGTAAATTTGTTGAAAAATCGAATTTTTGATACGTTTTATAAAAATAACAGAAACACTATCATATTTTTATCAAATTGTACAAACTTGATCATACTCTAAAAATATATGATTTCACATTTATCAGTCTAAGATCATACAGAAAATTTTCTAAAATAATTTAACTTCATTTGTTATATTTAAAAATTCGAAAACAAAATGAACATAACTAAGATAGTAGCAATGTCAGAATTTTATAAATTCGTTCGAGTATAATCATGATCCAAAATTTTTAGTAGAGCTTAAGTATTGCTTTAGAACCTTTCTCTAAAAGTTTAAAAATTGTAAACCTGTTTTGGTTGCTCATTCAAATCTATGAAAGCAGTACATGTTGCACTGTAAGGTTTTTATCAAGATAGTAGCATTGTCACATTTTTTAAATTCCTCAAAAATTTTATGGAAAAATTAGTGATGTGTCAATACAGTCTAAAAATTTTTTCAAATTTTTTAACGTGGTTTAAACCATTTTCATTCAGTTGAAAATTTTCAGTTATTCTTCAGTAGCACAGTCCTAATTTTTGAAAATTTCTTAAGCTTGATCATTATTTGAAAATTTTGTGAGAACATTATAGATGAGTCAGGACCATACATAAAAATTTTCATAACTTTTTAACGTGGTTTGCACTATTTTTTATTCGGTTAAAATTCGCCAATCAGCCTTTTATTAGGACAATAGCACTGTCAAAAATTTTTAAAATTTCTCAAGCTTGACCATCATCTGAATTTTTTATGGGTTCATTAGTGATATGTTAGGACCATCCACAAAAATTTTCAAAAATGTTTAACATTGTTTTGACTATTTTTCATCTAGTTGAATTTCGTTGAGATTTAGGTAATTTCAGCCGAATTTCGTTTCAAACATTCTAAATTTTTTTTTTTTTGAATTTTGACCAGGTTACATCCAAAATTCTGAGATTTTGTTAAAATTTCAAATTTCATCCACTTCCGATATGTAAACCGAAAACGAAATTTCAAACCAGTGTAATCTGTGTATCGTTCGTTGATACTTCGACTCAGTTCAGAGTCTTCAGACGCACTGCAACAAAACAAAGCAGCTCACGTTTGCCAATGCAAAACATATATGCTACGCTAGCTCCGTTTCTTTGTTTGCTGTTGCTACCAAATCACATGTGAAGTCGATAGGTTTCTTCTTCCTAATGAGTTTAAAGTGGACTGGTTACACAGGTAGACTGGTAGGTCTCGACCGAGTTCTTTTCTTAAAGAAAGTGTTGATCGTGGTAGCTTTAACAAGTTCAGGTGCTGTGCCGATGATCCATGATGATCCATGCATGGATCAGCTGCATAGGGTTTGACAGGTAGTAGCAGTTGTCTTGTCGCCGAGAGGGGATCTGGCGGGAACAGCTAGCTAGCTAGCTGGGCGTCAAGCGAACCGCCACTCTCCCATCATCACAATGCAAAAGAAGTCGTCGACGGTCATACTGTTGGTGCTGGGACGTGATGGATGGCCTCCCGAGTCCCAATAACTATAATGCACCATATTTGTACATTTGTCGCTACTGTCTGTAGGCTGAGTTAATATGGTACTAGACTCATATACTACTAGACACTAGCACGAGCACACTATTGGCCTATTTGGAAAGGCTGATGCTTTACTGAAAGTTTTTGATTTATTAGATGTAAAATAGCCGTAGCAAATGACTATAGTTTTTTTTTGAAAGGCTATTTGGTAAGTTTTTTAGCTTTTTGCCTTTTCAACAAAAGGGGGGAGGCCACCGAAAGGGAACGAGATGACCATCGAGCTGGGGAGGCGGTGGCCGAGCGGTGAGGCGAGCTCGTCGAGGCAGCAATGCAACGGGGAGGAGATGGCCGAGGCTGCGACCGAGGGAGGAAACGGCGACCCAGAGATAGGGCGGGTTTGAGAGGCGACAGCGGTGGGGCAGAGATATGGCGAAGGGGGCAAGATAGGGCAGCGCTGGGGTGAGACTTGGAAGCAACGGCAACGGGTCAATAGGGTGAGATCGGGCGAAGGCGAGGGCTACGGCAGAGATGAGACGAGGCGGGGCTCGGTCGGGACGGAGGCGGACCAATGACAACATGAGAGGGGAGGTAGGCTAAGCGAGCGAGACGGAGAGATGAAACTACAGCAAAAGCAACCGCGCAGCCTCTCAGATAGCCCTTGTATTTCCTGCTTGTTGGGAATTTCTTTCACTTGCACTAGCATTGATGGTGCATCTGGGTACCGTTTCTTTGTGCCCGGCAGGCGGACACGACTAACTTTGGAAGCTTTGCCCCTTTTCATTTATTTTTCTGAATATGGTAAGCTGGTCTCTCTGACTACTCTTTACCAGAGTCATTTCCATTGGCCATTCGGCTAGTTGCCTCCTCTTGAACTGTTTTTTCTCTTACTTTGTTGGATATTCTATTCCATATGCACTTTTATAAATAGACTCTTACGAAATTTCTAATTAGAACTCAAAGTTTCAGTAGATTGATATAGAAATTAATTTTCTTCTACAAAAAATGTCCCATTCTCTTCTTTACATAAGTTAGGCATAGATGTATATTATATACGCACAAAAAATAATCAATAAAGGGGGGAGAGCTGTGAATCTACATCCCATATCTCTATTCTGAGCTAGTATTTATACTATCTCAATTGATTAACGTGAGGCATAACACATACTTCTACAACGGATCCCACGGTACATCTCGAGAGAACGGGTGCTGCTCAAATCACCAACTGCTGGTGCGGTTTGGACGCGCCGACTGAAAGCGGGCCCACGAGTCAGCACAACAGTGGAGCGCGTGAGGGCGGGGAGCCGGGACGGGAGCTGGCCGACGAACTGGTCCGGACTCCTGAGACTGAGAGGGGGCATGCCTCCTCCGTGCCGTCACGTGCATGTGCTGTCTGGTAAACACAGGGCCGCGTGGGCTCCCCCTCGTCCTGGGCCTATCCGGCCGGTCAGGTCCTCGGGGCCTGGGCTTCTCTCACCGCTATCTCCTTGTTTGTGCCCGTCGACCCGTACGAACCACTGCTGGTAGACAGTAGTTACTCCTGCTCGTCTCGTTCCGTTGTTCGTCCGCCCCTGCGGCTGGCTGGCGGGCTGGCTGACTCCCAACTGCTGGGCCCAGACCGGGGCCCGCGCTTCTTTCATTGCTGTGTTGCAGGGCCTGGGCCCCTTTGGCTGGACACGTAGCGGCTTGAACTCAAGATCTTTGGACAGACAGACCTCACCAAATGATTCAAACACGAACCTTATCTTTTTGGCCTGCGGTTCTGATTGATCTCCACGGTAAACTTTGCACATGATTGGTGAGGTGGTTGATGAGTGTGCGTACGGCTCAGTAGAGCATGGTTAAAACGCTAGCTTGGACGCTATTGTACCTTACTTAACACGTATGTACAACCCAAAGATACAAGAATCATTAGCCATCCCTGCCTCTGGCAAAGGGTGAGGCTCTGCAGCTTCTGCTTTTACTACCTGATGACTCCGATAATTCATGTCTTCAGTTGGCGGCAGCTAGGCAAGCAGTGCTTGCAGGGCTGCTTGGAGTTGCCCGGATTTGTGGTGAGATTTGTCGCAGAACGGCACGGGCAGAAAAGGTGTGTGCAGATGGGTGACATTTTTTTGCCTAGTACAGCCTTTTGGTTTGGGCTATACGTGTGCTTGAGTTTGAAAAACCTCTGTGCTCGTGTAGGACAGTAGGACTACTAAGCGTCAGTTCGGTCTGAGCTCTGATCAGGAGTTGCAGTCGGCACGGTGCTCGTGTGGGCGTGGGACGTCTGCCGTGCCAACGACATTGTCGACGTGCTCTGGACCATTGCAGCGCATGCAAGCTCATAAAGATGGTTAAGTACAGAGCTTGACCATTAATCCCCAGGCCTGCAAGCTTAATCTAGAAAGCTAGGCTCGCCGCCTCCTCCTTTGCCTTTTCCGTCCCCTTCCGTTGATCACCACTCGCAAGATTATACTCGGACGATCCAAGTGAAAATGCTGCTACTAACAAATAGTTTAGCTTTAAGTCAGTAGGGATCTCTATTTTCCTGTCCCTTTGACACGAGTTGGAAAGGCATTGACCGGGCGAGACTCTGGAGACAGCTTGTCAGCGCATGGACAGCGACCGCAGCAACTCAGCAGTCGGTACAACGGGAGCGGGCCGGCCGGGGACACGCGCACCGGCCTCCACTCTCCTCCGGCCCCGTCCGCTCCGATCCTACCAAACGATCCAAGTGAAGTAACCCGGCACCAACAACAAACACAGCCCCGTGATCGAGCCAACCGACGCGACCCAGCCAAAGCCTCCTCCTCAACTTTTGGCGCATCACGTGATCGGGTGGGCCCCGCGCGGCCGTTCGCTCGCTCGCACCCACCGGCACCGCAGCACCCCGCGCACCTAAAGACGCCGGTTTGGTTGGTTGGGTTGGGCTGCATTATTGAGATGGGAGCACCACGCAACGCCGCAGCGTGTCCACTCCACTCCAACCACCACCACCACCACCCCTGCTTTTGCCTCAGCGTCAGCCCCAACTACCCTACGCTGGTGTGCTGCACGGTCCATGGACGTCGACGGAGAGCGTTGTACGAACGTACAAAAACAATGTGCCGCTCTTGATGCAGCTGTGGCGTTGACGGCGGCCGCACTGGTCGGTCGCTAGAGGGCAGCCAGATGCCGTGGCAAAAAGGATCATGACGTGCATGCCGGCTATCTGGGCTAGCCAAGCCCAAACATTCCATCCATGGACAGGGCAGATTCACATTTCAGGGGTGTAACGTGTAAGTACTACGGTAGTCAGCACGAGTACGAGTACACCACAGCGGTGCTCAACTGCATTCTGGTTCTGTGATCCATGGATCGATCATACCGAAGTGAACTACAGCCGAGAAAGAATGAAAGTCAAGATGATAATAATGATATGCTGTGACGAGCTAACGTTTTTTTCCTTGTTCGGCTAACACGTTTCTCGAGAAGGCCACCGGCGTAGGGCCTACATAGTGCAAGGACTGTAGGACGTCGGTCCCACCTCGGGGGAGAACAGCTGGACGTCAAACAAGCCCCCCTCAATTGATGAAGGCCAAATTATTCCCTCTACTCCAACAGTACTGGATTTAACAAGCCAACCTGTCTATGGAAACTCGCGCTCCCTACGTAAGCTTCCTCCCTCCCTCTACAAGTCAACAAAGGTGGCGTGGCTGAAATGCCACAAACAATGTAGAGTCACTTTTGGCGCTCATGTAACGAGAAAGCAAAAACACAATGTAGAAGGAAACGGAGCAGTACGATAGATGTCAACATGCGAAGTACCGTGCACACCGAGCAGTGGCGAAGCTAGAGAGAAATAGAGGGGGTGTAAGTATAAAAAGTGATGAAAAACATTTACCAATGAAGAACGTTTGGATGGGAAAAAGAACATAAACATAGACAAAATACATAATTTGATTTCGAGTCTTTAACATCTTCTGTGATTGATCCACCTAAAATCTACGTTCTTTCATTTTTATGAGGCGAGAAGTGCGATATGTTGGGTGAGGTGCATATAGAAGCCAAGAATATGGGGTAATAACTAATTTTTTTTGGAGAGGGATGCATCTGCACCCCATGGCTATTACTGGGCTTCGCCCCTGACACCGAGACATAAACGTCATGGAAACAAATCTACACGGTCGTATTTTGTTATCTAGGTGGTTTTTGGTGAAATATATAGTTAGTGTACTTACATCGCTAAACCATAATCAAATGCAAACCGCGAAAGAAAGAAGACGATCGAAGAGGAACACTGCGGACATAAGTTCGACCTGCAAAAAACGATAACAATAGATTTATTCTGTGTGACATTTGCGATATCTACAGCGAAGGGTGTGGTCATGTAGGGGAAGCAAAGCATGCCTCCTCCCGGGCCGTCACGTGCACCAGCTGTCCAGCAGAGCCCAACCGGAGCCGGACACCTACGCACGGACAGTCGCTCCTACGTGATACATGCACGGGCTCGTCGCGTACAGGTGCCCCGATCCGGTGTTTGATCCCGCGGTGAGGTGGCCGTGGTCCCGTGGACCACCCCCCTAGCTGCTCCGTTAATGTTCCTATTGCCGTGTATTCATGGTCGCGTTGTCGACAAACGAACCTGTCCACTCACAAATTAGAAATAAAAGTAAATAAGAATACAAGATGTAGTTATATCTTTACGGTTTGTTTGGAAAATTCAAAATCTCGGCCCATCACGCGTAGGTGAATCAGATTTTTGGCTCCGTAAACAAGCCCTTATTGATCTATTTACCACTAGAATTGTGTATAGTATGCAGTCCTTGCCTCTCCGTCTCCTTATCTAGAAGAGGAGAGTTACCCCTTTAATACAACTAGCAGACTTACCCGCTTAACTGCGTGTCTATATATTATGATACAATTGTTTTTTATATACACTCTACTTTTAATGATTGAAATATAATTGTATTTGTTATATAACTTTATTTATATATGATTAATCTACTCCGTTGTAATCTAGCCCCACAAAAATAAGTGGTGGAGATTCTTTCTTTTAAATACAACCCTACTTCCAATGATTGAAATACAGTTATATATGATTAATTTACAATGTTATAATTTGACCACACCAAAATAAGTGGTTGAGTTCCTTTTCTTTCGATTAATGTGAGAATTTTTAGAATTTATGATTATTGTGGGATTTTCTTGCCGTTAAAAAATGCTTTTATATATATATATATATATATATATATATATATATATATATATATATATATAAAAGCTAGATAATAGGATTTATGAGCCGGTTGCCCTCTAATGGACTTCGTTTAGATTAAAAAAATGAACACATATGTCTATGTTCCGTCCATCCCGACCCAACTACCCAATGTACCCATTCTGTGGCTATCCAGCTCCAGCCCTGCACTTTTCTTATCCACTTGATTGCAATGCAGATATTTTGCCAATGATGATAAGTGATGCTATTTCTGGAAAAATAGAGCCCTCGCTGCCATGCATGCATAGCATGATATATAGCATCGCTCACAGGCCCCATGCTTGTAGGCAGTTCGTTTCCGGGTTTACCTATTTCTCTGCGGAGCTCTGCGTTTCAACTCTGCTCAGTCTGGAGTCTGGACTCTGGAGACTCTGGAGTCTGGACTATTGTATTATTCTCCGAGCCTGCTTGGGTCTGCAAGATGGCGCTGTGATGCACATACATGATAAATGCATATTGTACGGTATACTGGGGATTAGAGGGGTTTACCCAACGAGAAGCGCTGTTGCGGGGTGCGAGTGTGCGTGCATCAGTGCATGCATGTTCTGACCTTAAGATACTGGGCAACGTGGCCGAATTCAACTTGACGTACGCAGCGGGGAGCATCCTGTTCCCACACATGTTCATTCCCAGCATGCAAAGCATCGAACCATCAAAAGGCAGCGTTCAGCTTTAGCCATTGCACAAGCCACAAGCGTATGATACAAAAACTGAAATAAGAGATAAAGGTAGTAGCGACTTGTTTTCGAAAGAAAAATATCTATTTTACAACGTTCAAGTAGAAAGGTTTGAATTTCAACTCTCAACTCCATATAATGGATAACTATGACCATTTTAGGGTTTTTTGGATGTCAACCTTGATCTTCCATTTTTGTGTTCTTCATCATTTGATTGTGCCTAGTGTTCAACCTATAGGTGATGGTCAGTGTAACACTTCATGGAATGGATAACTATGAGCATTGAAATAGCTATGTGCAGGGGTGGAACCAGCCTAAGCTCAAGCCTCAGGTGGTCGGCCAGGGAATTGTCCTTTCTGGAGACGTAGAGTACTTCGAAATTTCTAAAGTACCTTTCCATCTTCCTTACTTCAACCAAGTAAAGCGTCATTGAGTTATCGGAACACTGATACTTCTTATTAACTTGGTTGACGACCAACTGCGAATCGCCTCTTTCAGTTAGTCGCTGGACTCCGAGCGCTTTGCATGCTCGTAGTCCCGCCAGGAGGCCTTCATACTCCGCTGCGTTATTGGTTGTGGCGAAGTTTAATTGGATGGCGTACTGGAGTTGGTCTCCCTCGGGGATATCGGACAACCTGACCTGGCGTTAGAAGCTCAGACCGATCAAAGTACATGGTCCAACGACCTTCCTCGGATCTATCGAGCTCGGCAGCGGGTGGCACCAGATTCGTCTATTCCGCTACAAAGTCTGCCTGGGATTTGATCGCCGTGCGGGCAGAGAAGTGGATATCGAACTCGGCGAGCTCCATAGTCCACTTTGCTATTCGACCACCGACGTCTTGATTTCTTATGATCTCCCTAAGTGGAAAGTTGGTCGGAATGACGACCTTATAGGCTTGAAAATAGTGGCGCAGCTTTCTCGAAGCCACGAGCAACGAGTACAAGAGCTTCTGGATCTCGGGGTATCGCTCCTTTGATCCGTGTAAGGCCTCACTGACATAGTATATCAGTCGTTGTGCCCCATCTCGTTCAATCGTCAACACCGCGCTTACGGCCTACGGGGTCGCTGCAAGATATACCAGAAGTGCTTCCTCCGACCTCATTCACTCATACGAGGCGCTCAAGGCCTGCCCTTAGCCCTCGCCTGTAAACATCGTGCAGTCTCCTGCATCCAAAGTAATGCATACCACCACACGAACAGGAAGTAGGGTACCACCACACGAACTGGAAGTAGGGATATTCAACCCGAACCAGTATACATCTTGGGCTCCCTGAGTCTAACCATTCAAGGAGAGGGAGCGCGCGGCCCCTTAACTTACAAATTTACTTGCCAGTTTACGAAACACCGACAGGGGTAAGAAGGAAGTCTTTTCTTCATCTTCAGGGGATATGCTGATCTGGTGATAGCCCGAGTAGACGTCCAGAAAGCTCATCACCTGGGACTCCGCCGTCGTGTCGACCAGCTAGTTTATGTGCGGCAGTGGGAAGTTATCTTTGGGACAAGCGGCGTTCAGGCCGGTGTGGTCAACACACATGCGCCACTTGCCACCCTTCTTCTTGACGATGACTGGATTTGTCAGCCATTCTGAATGCTCGACTTCCCGGACGAAACCGGTCTTGAGGAGTTTGTCGAGTTTATCCCGGATGATTGCTTGTTTCTCCGGGGAAAAACGCCTGAGCTTCTAGCGCACAGGCTTTTTATCAGGCCGAACAGTTAGCCTGTGCTCAATTACTGCCCTTGAGACTCTGGGTATGTCAGACGGTTCCCAAGCGAAGACGTCTGCGTTCTTCCAGAGGAAAGTAATAAGCTCGAGTTCTTATTTGGAATCTATGGAAGATCCCAAATGCAAGACCTTAGCCTGATCCGCAAAGGTGTTAGCGTCCGAAGACTTGTCGAGTTAGGGGCGTGGATGGTCGGAGGTTCAAAAGGAGACAATCAGACAAGAACTTTTTATCCTGGTTCGGACCTCTCACGAAGGAGATAACAACCAGGGATTCAAAATTCGGCGAAATTCGATGAAATTTCGCCGAAATTTCGGTTTTCGCCCCGAATTTATATATCGGCCGAATTCAAAATTTAAAAAATTGATTTGCTACATTAATCGCTCTGATAATTTCGCAAATTTTGAAATTTCAGGTTTAGAGTCCGGATTTTCAAATTTTTGGCGGATTTGAACGGAATGGGTCCAATAACCCTTAAGAAAGTCTTGTTCCATGAAAATTTGATGAAAAACTAATTTTTGAGATTTTTTAAATTTGGGCAGAAACACTTGTCGATTTTAAAAAATTTTACAAGCCTGATGATCATCTGAAAAATTTATGGTACCATCCTTAGTAGTTTAGGATCATACCAAAAAACTTAAAAATAATTTAACATCATTTGTTATCTTTGAAAATCAAAAACAGAATGGACATAATTGGGACAGTAATCTTGTTAGATTTTTATAAATTTTCTCGAGTGTGATCATCATCTAAAATTTTTATTACAGATTAACAACTTCCTTAGTATCATTCTGTAAAATTTTCAAAAAATTTAATCTTTCTTGATTTGCTCAATAAAATCTATGAATACAGTAAGCACTAAACTTAATTTGTTGTATTATATTTCAAAAATCAATTCATTTGAGCTAAGGATTTATCAGGCAATTCAAATATTTTTATAAATTTTTGAAATTTTGAGTTTCAAATTTATTTGATCTAAGGATTCTTATGTAAAATTTTCAACTCAAAATATTTCTCCAGGAATTTATAAAAATTCTGACATTCAAAGTACTAGTTTTCAATTCTCTCCGTTTTTGAATTTTTAAATGTATTAAATTAATTTATTAATTTTTGATATTTTTAATGTTGATGAATTTATTGTTGGGGAAGATAATATAAAATTTTCAGATTGAAATTATGAAATAATATTTTTATTTAATTCTGACATTGAACTTAATTTGTTGTATTATATTTCAAAAATCAAACAGAGAAAGAACATAAATGGCACTGTGCATTCTACGAATTTTATAAATTCACTGGAGCGTGATCATGATTCCAAATTTTTATGAGATATTAACCATTTCCTTTCCACCCTTATGTAAAATTTATAAAATATTTAAACCTTTTTATTGCTAAATTTAATCTATGTATTGATCATCGATGCATTAACGAGGATAGTAGCACTTTTCGCATTTTTTAAAATTCATGACACTTGATCATCATATGAAAATTTTATGACAATATTATGGATGTGTCAGGACCATATAGAAAAATTTTCAAAATTTTAAAAGCTTGTTTGTTCTAATTATTATTCGGATGAAACTTGCCGCTTAGCGCTTTACCAAGACAGTACCAATGTTTGAATTTTTAAAAATTCCTCACATTTGATCATCATCTGAAATTTTTACATAAATATCATAAGTATGTCAGGAATCTCCACAGAAAATTTCAAAGTTTTCTAACATATTTTGTACTATTTTTGATCCGGTTCAAACTTGCCGATCAACGTTTCATCTACATAGTATCAATGTTTGAATTTTTGAAAATTCCACAGATCTGATAATCACCTGAAATTTTTATGAAAACATCTATAATGTGTCAGGAACCTACAAAAAAAATTTCAAAATTTTTCGATGTCGTTTGAACCCATTTTCACTCAGTTCAATTCGACGTCGAATTTCGGGGTATTTTCGGCGAATTTCGGAGATTTCGGTGCGAAAACAAACCGGATTTGAATTTTGAATGTCCTCCGGCCGAATTTACCGAATTTCGGACGAAATTTCGGATTTCGGCCTAGTCCGAATTTTTTGCTCAAACGAATTTTGAATCCCTGATAACAACCCTACGTCCAGCGGCTTCACTACTATTGAAAAGTTTACAAGGGGCTTTGCGAATATGTGCTGCGCCCTTCTCTCTTTTCTCTCCTTCTTACAGATGCACTTGGGTGTTCTTCTCACAGCTCTCGGAGCCCCTGAAAGCTTCTCACAGCGGGGTATTTATAGACGATTATAGTTTTACATCATTTATAACTGAATGGCATGCCACTACTGTGCCTCGACGTGGGTGTAACTGCTGCCCTCACTTTTCGTCATGCTGTGACGTGGGCGTAGTGGGCTTAGAACGTGGCCGCACGGTCCTTCAAGCCGCCATATGATTAATGCCACGTTGTCTTCATGGGCCACATATGACTCGCCGATCTCGTCGGGATCTTCCTTGACCTTGGCGACCATCGCACCCTTACGGCGAAGGCGCACGCGGGAAGCAGAGGCACATGCTCGGAGATGAGCTTGGTTGTGGTCGAGGCAGACCCATCGGCCGGTTTGCCCGAGGATCTTTCTTGGGGACACCGTCCAAAGGCGAATATGGTCGACCGGAGATTGGCTGCCGGGTATGATGGCCTTTATGAAAATTATCCAATCCTCGACAATGTGTGTATGTATATTGTGGTGAAGAGGGTTACACACTCTTGCTTATCAAAGAATTCAATTGCAAAGTGAATAAACGGTTCCCCACACACCGCACGGCCTTTAAAAACAGGCCGCAGAAGGCCGAACCAACCTCCCGGTGGCCTCACCTCGTAGCCATTGCTCTACATATATAGCACAACACATTGTGACCCTCTTCTCAGCACTATATTGTGACCACGGTTGATCTTAATGGACTCGGTAAATATGTCATCGCATCACGGTGAGACGGTGGATACACATTTGCTCGCAAAGGAAAAAGATGGCCAATAAAAGCGGAGAAACGGCTCCGCCCACACGCTGCTCGAACTTTTAAACCCGGCCGAGCAAACACTCTCTAGCTCCCGGCCTGATTTCATCCTCTGTTCCTCACCTAGCGGTTCACATCCGCGCTGCGCCTCGACTCGACTCGATCAGTAAAACCGAAAGCGCCCGTTGCCCCGGCTCACACCCGCTCGCTGTACATGTCTCCATCTCTATCTACTACGCCCCATTGTCCGGACTCCGGAGCAAAACCGAAAAGAAAAGCGAGCAGCACGCAAATCCAAAGAAAGAAAGCCGTGCAGGGTGTGTGTGAACCGTGAAGAGAAAGTGAAATATCAGAGAGGAAAGAAACCGATCGAGGAGAGGGGAGAAGAGAGAGAGAGAGAGAGAGATGCAGGTTCTTGTCCCTTAGCTGGAACTCTCCGTCCCATGTCGGCCTCACCGCGCTGCGCTCCGCGCCTGGGCCTATAAGGCTATAGCCCGTTGCCCCATCTCCCTCTCCTCGTCAGGCAGAGCTGCCCTGCTTAGCTTTAGACTACGCATGCACACAGCCCACAGCGAGGGAGAGACAGAGGGAAAGAGACAGAGCCAGGCAAGTAAAAGGCAAAAGCACAGCACATTAAAAGAGAGGCCGGAAGCAGCAGCAGAGGAGAGAGGGAAAGAGGGGGAGAGAGCATATATGGCGATGCCCTTTGCCTCCCTGTCGCCGGCAGCCGACCACCGCCCTTCCTTCATCTTCCCCTTCTGCCGCTCGTCCCCTCTCTCCGCGTAAGTCATGCCCATACACACAAAGCTCTCTTCTGTATGTGAGCTTCTTCTTTCTTGCTTTAATCCTGGACGTGTGGGTTGCTGGCTAATGTGGCGAGGCGCTGCGGTGTGTGCAGGGTCGGGGAGGAGCCGCAGCAGCACGTGATGAGCGCGAGGTGGGGTGCGGCGAGGCCGCCGCCGTTCACGGCGGCGCAGTACGAGGAGCTGGAGCAGCAGGCGCTCATATACAAGTACCTCGTCGCCGGCGTGCCCGTCCCACCGGATCTCCTTCTCCCCATCCGCCGCGGCTTCGACTCGCTCACCTCGCGCTTCTACCACCACCCCGCCCGTACGTACGCCGCCCTTCGCCTTCATTCCTACCCAGTATTTCCATACATACACACATGCTTTTGCATTGCTTCTGCGATTTGCTTCGTTTGTTTATTCGGATCGAGGGATTCAGGTGTACCGGGCCGCCGTTTGTTAACTGGGTCCGGTCATTTGTTAATGTTGTTCTGGATTTGGTGTCGAAAAAGTTCCCAGTTTTTTTAATCCAAACCTTGCAGCTCAAGATTTGCTCCTATCTAGCTAGCCTCCTGTGTATTAGTGGTGTTTTTAGTATTTCGATGCAAGCCTTCGTGGCTTGATTAGATGCACGCAAGGCCTGGGCCAGGCTAAAAGAGGTGGTTAGTTTATTGGTCCTTTTCTTAGGGGTATCCTGTCTGGTTGTTGGGAGCCTTAGCCACGCATTCACTACTGCTGCGATTAAGCTGTATCCTGCATCAGATGGACCCAAAAATAAACTACTAAAAGAAACAAGCAGCACACTACAGCATCAGATACAGTTCCAACCTTTCCCAATTGTTTTTGGTATACGTTCTTGGGGGTAAATGATTGACCTTGCGTAGATCTACTACTGAGCGCGACGGCTCCCGTCCTGTACACCATCTCCGGCCGCCTGATTGACTGCATTTTTTATTTTGGTTCTTTCATCCTATTGGAAAAGTGTCCGTCCCCGGATTGCATTTGCTCCCTCTGAACGCGCGCCGAGCCACCGACACATGCGTACGCACATCGGTACATGCATGTATCGTGCGAGTATGTAGCACAAGAAGATGCCCACATCACATCATTGACTTGGTTTGTATGTGTGTTGAGTTTTTGCAGTTGGATACGGGTCCTACTTCGGCAAGAAGCTGGACCCGGAGCCCGGGCGATGCCGGCGTACGGACGGCAAGAAGTGGCGGTGCTCCAAGGAGGCCGCCCCGGAATCCAAGTACTGCGAGCGCCACATGCACCGCGGTCGCAACCGTTCAAGAAAGCCTGTGGAAACGCAGCTCGTCGTCCCCCACACGCAGCAGCACCCCGCCCCCGCGCCGGCCACCGCCGGCTTCCAGAACCACTCGCTGTACCCGGCAATCGCCAATGGTGGCGGCGGCGGAGGAGGAGGATGTGGCAGCGCGCCTGGCTCGTTCGCCCTGGTGTCTACTGCTCAGCTGCACATGGACAATGCTGCGTCTTACGCGACTGCTGCTGGTGGCGGAAGCAAAGATCTCAGGTACCATTTATTATCTTTTCTGCAAACTCTATCTACTGTTTTCCTACTTAGCCACCTGATCGATGCCAGATGGTTGCACTGATGAAATGCCTGCTAATATGTCATATTTTGCATTATTTTGTTTGATTGCATCGGTAGACAGCAGTGATCAGACTAGTACTGCAGCATCAGTAGTACTTCTATTAGTGCTCCTCTGCCAATATGTATGATCTGTGGCTCTGTGCTTAGTAAAAATTCTTCTGTCAGCTCTGCCACAAAAACTACAGTGATCTGTACGTAGGCTGCTGCCTCTTTGCTCTGGCTACGCTTTCTGGGACCAGATTTTAGCCAGAGAAAATTGAGGAACAGAGTCTTACTAGATTCTAGAGGGAGACTGACTGGTGCTCTGATGAATGGAAGTGGAGAGCAAGGTGTTCCAAACTGGATTGAAACACGTACTGCCTGTAAAGAGGCAAGATATGTGGGTACTATGCTCAGGTCTAGTGCCTGCTGCTCTCTGCTCCTGCTCTATCTAAGACCTGGCATTTATTCTGCTGCTGTATTCTTCTCCTGACCGCTGTTGTTTTTCTTGTGCTTCTTGTTTGGGGCTGGACTGAACTGGAACTGACGGCAGTTCTGCCCTGTAAAACTTATCTATTTCTGCCTTTCTGACCGGGGACGTCTCATCCCCAGGGCTGAAACAATCTGAAAAGGCTGGCATTATAATGGAAGGCCCTCTCCTTTTGCCAAACCTTTTTTCCCCCTCCTCGGTACTATGTGAGTTTACTTTAGTGAGGGTCAGGGTTACCTGCGGGCTGCGGGGCACTTGGCACATGATGCTGCTGCATTGCTAGTTTGATACCAATCATGTTTGCTTAGATGTCCGGCTTCCTATTTTATGTTTTGTTTTATTTTCCTCTTTTATCATGAACCGCTTCTTTAAAATGTGCAGCAACAAATGCTTTCTCCCTTGGTTTTGTCATTAGCAGTCAAGAAATATATGTATCAAGTTCTAGGGAAAACGTTAAGACTAGTGTATCTCCTAGATCATTAGTATTCAATAATTTTCAATTATGCAACTTCGGTATACTGAGAAACAATTCCATTATGCGTGTACGAACTGGTTATCGATAAGATGATTCTTTGTGTATGACATGATATTTGCAATTGATTGGTGTCCTTTTTAGTAGTGCTATTACTGTTTCCAGCTTCCTCTTACACCTATATAGATGACATTGAGCGCTTTTTTGAAACCCTTTCTTATACACCTTTGTACCTCAGGTTTTTCACAGACGGTTTTACTCTGTTTCATTACACATAGTCAGTGCCCCTGTTTGCATTTGTCGGCTGAACATATTGATCCGTAGACTACCAATATAATGTCTATCCTTCGGTGTGACTTCTGAAATCCAGGTATTCTGCTTATGGAGTGAGATCTTTGGCGGATGAGCACAGCCAGCTGATTACTGGAGCTATGGATACCTCCATCGACAACTCCTGGCGCTTGCTGCCGTCTCAGAACTCCGCATTTTCTGTTTCGAGCTACCCTCTGCTTGGAACACTGAGTGACCTGGACCAGAGCACCATCTGCTCGCTGCCAAAGGCGGAGAGGGAGCCACTGTCTTTCTTTGGGAGCGACTTTGTGACTGTCGACTCCGCGAAGCAGGAGAACCATGAGCTGCGCCCCTTCTTCGACGAGTGGCCGAAGGCAAGGGACTCCTGGCCGGAGCTAGCTGATGACAACAGCCTCGCCTCCTTCTCGGCCACCCAGCTCTCAATCTCCATTCCGATGGCAACCTCTGATTTCTCCACCACCAGCTCCCGGTCACCCAACGGTATATACTCCCGGTAAATCCACATTTAATGTGCTCAGTTCATGGCATCTGATTTGCAAGATTCTGATTCAGAACACACTCAAAACGTTGCAGGTGAATGAATACCGTGTGGATCCCCGTGCCTGTGAGCTGATCGCCGTTTGCTCATTTTGTATGGAGTCCTGGACATCGCCTCATCATCATGCATGCAGCGTCAACAAATACTCTATTAATATGGTTGTGTAATGCCCGAACAACATGCTTTTGTATTTTGTTATCTTTACCCTACCGGAATCGTATGAAGTCAAGTCGATGGTCAGATTCCACCGATGGACGGGCATGGCATCGGTGTGTTCGCACCGTACTTGATATTCAAAACCTTATTTCCCGATCGAATCCATCAGTTCCTCATGTATCATTTGCTTGCGTAAATCCGTAAACGAGACGTGATGCTTTTTTACTCCCTGTTCCTCACATGACGAGAACAGTAGGGTCTCTTGCTTTGTCGCGGAGGCAAGGCCCGATCCGAGCTAGCTTCCTGCGCAATCCTCGAACGAACGAACATGGCATGGCATATTGGCATCTTTTCGATTAATCTGCACGCGCTGCATGTTACGGGGGTGCACCTCCGTCTCCATGCCTCTTTATGATTGCTTTTGGCGTGTTGAGATGGAAGGGACATGATAGAGAGGCTCATGTGGCATTGATGAGATCGCCCAACTCCACCGGGTGTTTGGAGGGGGCAGCAATAAATTTAATATAGACTATTTATTTTTTTTCCATATAACAACGGATTAGATTAGTTGGTATTTATTTATATTTTTTTCTGATCATAGAGGAGTATGAATATTATCGACAAATCAATTGTTATTTTTTATTTATACTAATCATTATAGTAGTGTAATGCACCGTAAAACTTTTATGTGAGAAAAGCAGAAGAAAAGCGCACTAATACTGGATCTGAGCAAAGCTTCCAGAGTTGGTGGAAGAACAGGCTGTAATTCTGTGCGTGGGCCCGTGCATGCACTTGGTTGCCTCGAAAGCAGACGTGGTAGTCAGTACACTTAAACCAGGCATAGTGCACTATTACTAGAAAGTACTCTCTTCGTTTTTTTTATAAGATGTATTTTGACTTTACACAAGAATTAAGATTGTATTAAAATTGAGAAAGATTTGAAAAAAATGACTTAAATGCCCCCATTTAATTGTCTTGAAAGATGAAGCATATACTTTGTGTGGGTGGTAATGAATAAATACATATAGATAAGAGAAAATAAATAGGGATATAAAAGGAAATGTCTCATTAAATCTACATGCAAACCTTATATTTGTAAACAAGACCATTCAAAAAATAGGTCTTATAAAAAAGCGGAGAGAGTAGTAGTTTACTAGCAACTGGTGTCCGGGCTAATTGGGGAATTTATTATTTATCTAGTCTTTTATACTTTTTTTAAAAAATAGTCTTTTCATAAATAAATTTACAAATTTGAATGTCTTATTCATCGCAAAAGGCGTGACAAGCTACATCTATCCACCGCCACGTCCGAGGAGCGTGGAAGCCATCATGCTATATGGTGGTGCATGTTGCTCCCGTAGTCGGTTGAGTTCCCGAGGCGTCAGCCACCTTTCCCACTCTCCGAACGCGGCAGAGGGCAGATGTCACTTGCCACGTCTTTCGTGCGTGAGGAAGATGATCAAATTTGTAAATACAATGTGGGTGCTAGATTTAAAGAAAACGAAATGAGTAGTGCTTTTATGCATTCTTTCTCAATACAAGTTACATAAATCTTGAAGCAATCAAAGAGTAAAGTAAACATCATCTATTGTTCATCCATGCTTTAATATTTGTACAACTCTTAAAAAGAGATGCATTGAAACACCTCTCAAAGAGATATAGAGTTTGTTTGGTTTGATTCTAATAGTTACCTATGCTTGTCGTACCAAATTTTGGTAGCACTGACCAAATTTGGCAAACATCTGGGTTGCTATAAAATTTTGGCAAGATTCTTTTCTCTCTTGGTTCTTTAGTTATTTTTTTTCTAATCTTTGACCAAAGCATCGATAGCTAATTTGGTGACCAAATTTTGGTAAAATTTAATGGAGCAAATTTGTCATCAAACCAAACAAGCCCATAGTCAGACTACGCTACGACAAAATTTTTAAATCATAATCGGACTTGTGTGTTTTTTAAAAATTCTGGCAATGCTACTAATGCATTTAAATTTCACTGTTTTTGGTTTTCCAGAGGCATGAAATGAATTTGATTTTTCAAACTTTTTGAAAAGGGTCCTGAGAGCATGCATAAGTTACCATAAAAATTTCAGATCATGATCAAACTTGTACAATTTTAAAAAATATGACAATGCTAGTAATGCATTTAAAGCAAATTCACTTATTTAATTTGGCTATTAAATCATATTGTAAAGTTTTTATTTTTTTTAAAAGGGTCAGAGATTTTCTAAGCTCGCATACAAATTTTAGATCGTGATCCAACTTTTTAAATTTTAAAAAATTCAAATAATGCTACTAATGCATTTAAATTTCCCTGCTTTTGGTTTTGCAAAGGCATCAAGTGATTTCAAATTTCCTTGAAGCTTTTTGGAGATGATATGAGGGCTATTTAGGATTTAATTAAATTTTATCTAGATTTTATGTTCATTTGATTTTGAAATTTAAATTTGGGATACCTCATTTAGACCAATACAAAACTTTTCTTTGAATAGCAAAAATCCTGAGGAATTTGTAAAGTAATAAAAATTCAATCCAATGCCAAAGTTAAGATTTTAATTGAAAACTTTATTACCTTTTATTTTGATGATGTGCTTTGTATATTATAACCAGCGGGGTTCCGGTCTCCTCTTGGTGTCCATGTCATCAAACACTCCGCCCTCACACGAGCGTGGCGCAGGTTGCACATGCGCGTTGTCGCTCGCGGGAATGCTCATAACATTGTTGAAACACAATTGATTTGTGAAATTCCAACATATTGTAGTTAATTTTGCCAAACTACTCCCTCTGTTTTAAAATATATGGTATATATTTTTTTAGGTTTGTTAACATAAGGTCTTCAAGTGATTTTAATTACATTTTCTCCATTTTTTTCTTCATTTATCTTCTCCATTCCTAAACATTTACTCATCTCTTCAACATATTTATGGTTAAACATTTACGCAAACTGTTCTCTCTCTTATTTTTGGATATTAACACTAAGAACATCATAATCATGTCCCTCCATCTTCTTTGAAAAAAAACTTTGAAAATTATGAAATTGTGTTTAGATCCCTCCAGAAATTCAGAAAAATACACACAAGTCTTCCACCCGCTCTTTCGCAAAAGGCTCGTTTAAAAATTCTAAAAATGCATTTAGGTCCTCCCACCGACTATTTTGCCAAAAAAATATGTGGTTCCGCATGTTCGAATCAATCTCCTACTTCAGACTTTTTTTAAAAAAAATTTACGGTTTAAGAGGACTGCATTGCATCTAGATCTCAACCATACTTTTTTTAAAAAAATAACAACAAAATCACCTCGAGTGACGTGGCTCCACGCCAGGTATCTAGTATAGGCTTGTCTGGTACAATTCGCATCAAGTTGCCTCTGGGCTGGGGTTTCTTCTGGCAGAGTGGCAGTGGACGGATCGTCGATGCGGGTACGTGGTGTACTGCCGTACTGGGCGCATGTGACAGTTGGCGCGCGCGGGGGGACAAATCGGGTTGTGGGAACGGCCGCGTCGTACGAGGTCTCGCATCCCCCGGCACAACCAACGGGCATGTGCGCGCCGCGCCGGCCGGCCGGGATTACGCAACGCGAGGAGGGCACCCGCGCGCCGGTGGCAAGTTGGCGTCGCCACGTTTCATGGACCAATTAGGTTACAGAACGTAGTAGTCCTTTAGTCGGCGGTCACAAGAGAGCATGTACGGTCCTCGAATGGATTCAAATAGGGATACAAATTTCGCAAAACTCACCGAATTTTTGTCAAAATTTCGGACTTCGGGTCACCACAAAATTCAAATTACCGGTAAAAAAATTTAAAATTACTGTAGTAACCACCAAAATTTCATGAGTTTTTTTTGCGGTTTTCAAACTTTTAGGACCGGATTTGACCGTCTTTGATCCAATAACCCTTAATAAAGTAATCTTCTATGAAAATTTGTTGAAAAACCGAATATTTAAGACATTTTAAAATTTTGATAGAAAAACTGTTAGATTTTTTTATAAAATTTTACATGCTTGATAATGATCTAAAAAATTTATAATATTATTTGTAGTAGTGTAGGATCATACAGAAAATTTTTCAAAATAATTGAACTTCATTTGTTATCTTTAAAAAATCAAAAATAGAATGAACATAATTGGGATAGTAACCTTGTCAGAATTTTATAAATTTTCTTGAGCGTGATCGTAATCTAAAATTTTTATGAGAGATTAATAATTATCTCAGTACCATTTTATAAAATTTTGAAAAAATCGAAATTTTTTATTTGGTCAATCAAATCTATGTAAGCATTATTTTATAAATTCACTGGAGCATGATCATGATTCAAGATTTTTATGAGATCTTAAGCTTTTACTTATCACCTTTCTGTAAAATTTTTAAAAATTTTAAACTTTTTTTATTGCTAAAGCAAATCTATGTTTTGATCATGGGACTTTTGTGAAGACCTAGCACTGTCAGAATTTTTTAAAAATTTTAAGTATGGTAGTCATCTAAAAATTTTATAGAAACATTAATTTTACATCATGATCATTCACAAAAAATTAAAAATTTTCTAGCGTGGTTTGAACTATTTTTCAATTTATTCAAGTTTGCTGGTAAACCTTTAACAGACAATAACACTATTCAATTTTTCAAACATTTATGAAGCTTGATTATCATCTGAAAATTTTATAAGAACATTAGTGATGCATCATAACCATGCGCAAAAAAATTCAAAATTTTTATCGTGGTTTGAACTATTTTTTATTTGGTTCAAACTCGCCGATCAGCGTTTTATCAGAACAGTAGCAATTTTCGAATTTTAAAAATTTCTCAGACTTGAACAAGATCATTCAAACTATAAATTTTATAGTTTTGAACAGAGGAAGAACTTTGTATTTGGTGTGTCCTATTGCGTGTGTTGGTGCCGAGCCTTCACCACAAATAAATTCAGGCATACACACGCATATACATTCAATGAAAATTGCTTTTTTTAGTGTAGATAGGAAACACGTGTGTATATGTATATGTCATGTATGTGTATATATATATATGATATACAAGAGTAATGTACGTATACTTTGTTTGTTAAAAAAAGAAAGTCATTTTGTTGCGTTTGCACTTTGCACGGCATGGAGAGCAGCGGGCACTCACCGGCGTCTGGATGGGATGGTCACGCAACTATCCACGACGACGACCCGTGGACTATAAGCGCACTGGGCCCAGATATGGCCTAGTGAGTCAGGCAAGTGCCCCGTGTCGTTTGGGCCTGTTCACCGAGTCCATTTCTCCACTGGAATTGGTCTCTATCGTGCGTTGATCCGTGGGCTTTTAATTGAGTAAACAGCGGCACCGTGAACGGCCGCGGCTTAAATGGAGTAGGCGGAGCACGCTCGCATTCGGCTTCCGTTTTTCCGCTGCGGGCTCGGCTTTGGGCTATTGCACGGGCCTGCCCACGACCACGAGCAGCACACACATCACCGCGGCAGGAGACGCCGGTGCGGGAGACGGCTCGGCAGATTCATGCGAAGGCCTGCTCCCGTTCGGTTCCCACGAGATCCGACTCCGGTTACTCCGACCCCGGCCGGTGCGGCGCGCGAGAAAGAGAAGGGGGAATGGGGTGGGGCGCGGTGGTTTACGAGGGCGCGGTGGTGGGGGTGTCGCTGGCGGGGCTGGGCTGGGCGGGGCTGTGGTTCCTGAACCGGCGGCTGTACAAGGAGTACGAGGAGCGGCGGGCGCTGGTGCAGATCCTCTTCGGCCTCGTCTTCGCCTTCTCCTGCAACCTCTTCCAGCTCGTCCTCTTCGAGATCCTCCCCGTCCTCTCCAAGCACGCGCGCTTCCTCAACTGGCACCTCGACCTCTTCTGCCTCATCCTCCTCCTCGTGTTCGTCCTCCCGTACTACCACTGCTACCTGTTGCTCTGCAACTCAGGTTTTTTTTTTCTTTGACCGAATTCCGCATCATCTCAATTTGTTGTGCGCGCGCGCGTGGGTGGCTGCTCTGATCGGCTGATCGGTTGGTGGTTGCAGGGGTGAGGAGGGAGCGGGCCTGGCTCGTTGCGGCGCTGTTCCTGCTGGTCTTCCTCTACGGATTCTGGCGCATGGGGATTCACTTCCCCATGCCTTCCCCAGAGAAAGGTTAGTGCTAGTTGCTACGACTTGTGATATTGACCCGTGAGGCATTGTATTTTCAGCAAATTTCGTGCCTGTTTGACGTGCTCAATTCATGCCTGCTTGTGTCATTGGGTTTGACTCGGTGCTCACTCTCTAGGGTTTTTTACGATGCCGCAGTTAGTTAGTAGGATTGGCGTGATTGGAGTGAGTGTCATGGCTGTTCTTTCTGGTTTTGGTGCCGTCAATCTGCCGTACAGCTATCTGTCGCTCTTTATCAGGTTTTGACTCTGATATACACTTCTCTCATCAATATCAAAGTTTTACTCCCGTACAACTAGCTTTGGTTTCGGTCTACGCTATATTGCACACATCACTTTGACCTAGCCTATCCTGCATTCCAGGGAAATTGATGAAACGGACATCAAAACTTTGGAGCGGCAGCTGATGCAGTCCATGGAGACATGTATTGCTAAGAAAAAGAAAATTATTCTGTCCAAAATGGAGATGGAGAGGATTCAAGGATCAGAGGAGGTGTGCTTACTAGTCACTACCTCTTGTTTCAAAACAAATAATCCTGACATCATAACTATTGGATTGCAAACATGGAAATTTAGTCTTGGTGCAAAATATACATAAACTTTGCTGTACAGAATTGCCATATTTTGTTGTTTGTGCTCGTGTAGAGGGATAACAATCCATTCCATTAATAAAAACGAAGATGTATGATTTAGCTATGTAGAATTGCCATGATTGTTGGTTGCGCTCGCATATGGTGGGATTGAAGCTGAAGGGTTAGGGGTCCATTCCATTAAAAGGAATGTAAAATATCCTCTCTTTTTTTAGTGAGGGGCAGGAGCTCTGCCAATCAATTAATATTTGCAGTTGATGCGCTCTTTTATTATTTTGATGTTTGCCCTGTATGTCATGACCAAATGCAAAACTTAATACTTGCAGAAGCTAAAAGCCAGATCATTTCTAAAGCGTATAGTTGGAACAGTTGTTCGATCTGTGCAGGAAGATCAAACTGAGCAGGGTATGCTGTTTTTTCCCCTTTGTTGTTGGCTCTGCAATTTAATTTGTTGATGATAAGTTTTAATTCCCTATTTTTGTCTTGAAGATATCAAAAGCTTGGAAGCAGAGGTCCAGGCATTAGAAGAGCTTTCCAAACAACTATTCCTTGAGATATATGAACTCCGTCAAGCTAAGGTATTATTTTTGCAGCTTTGGTCCCAGTGTTCAGATCAACATCCAATTAGTGGGACGTACCCCTTCTACTTTCTAAAACTTGTGTTGTTTAATCCTATAAACACTTGGAAGTTGCAATCATCATTTGATTCTGGTGTTGGCAATTCAACAAGGATTTGGTGAGAGTATTACAAAAGATATCAGAACAGCAGCATAGATGTAATAACACTTAAGTTCATTGATTTCTTGCCTTGTAGATGAGTGGTTTTTTTGTGCCATGTATGGTGGTCTCTGATAACTTGCTCGGTACCTTATTTTCTTTCCTTTTCAAATTATCGTGCTGATATATATTAGAATGTCTGTTATATTAGTTTCAGGGTGAATTAACTGACAAGGTTGCAGTGCTGCTTGGTTGTGTACGTTGTTTTGTTCTTTTGCTTATGTGGGATCATATATGATATATTTGTTTCTCTCGTGTCATTTCATACCAGTGGCTATTTTGCATCATTGCTAGTAGTAGGTCTTTTCTCAGTTTCTTTGAATAAATGAGCTAAACTATTGCACACAATTATTCAATCACTTTTCAGGTAGCTGCTGCATATTCTCGAACTTGGAGAGGACATCTTCAGAATCTTCTAGGATATGCCTTATCAGTGTATTGTGTGTATAAGATGTTCAAGGTACTACTCCAACATGCATTCTGTTGTTTTGGTCGACACATCACCCTGTTTCATGTAACAACACGTAACCATGATAAAGATGACAAAGCTAGAGCGACATAAATATTTGGTTAATCCATCCAGCTTCTCCGTTTTGCTGCTCTCCAGCTGATGCAGGATTGTTTTGTGTAGTTGTATTTCTTGCACTTGTAGCCCAACCTTAAGGAGCTTAGCTTACTTTTCTTTTTCTTGATTTTTTTTGCAGTCCTTGCAGAGTGTAGTCTTTAAAGAGGTACTGACTTTTTCTTGCATTCATGGATCTCAAATGATTGCTTGCCATTTCTAATTTGTGAAAATTTCGTTGTTTACCTACATCCTGTTTTCCCTCCCAGGCAGGCTCAGTTGATCCAGTGACCATGACGATTACAGTTTTCTTGAGGCATTTTGATATTGGTATAGATGTTGCACTTTTATCGCAGGTAGGTATGCTAAAGCTAAAATGATCGTACAATGAATTCAGCGAAATTTCAGAGCAGCAGCTCTCTGTAGATTTGACCTAAATTGAACCACTGTTTAAAGTAGTAAAAGGCTTACAAATTTTCAATAAAATAGTTATAGTTTGGCATGGCATTTGACCCTTTTCTTCTGAAACTCCATGTGTTCTATGTATAGATCAAATATTGATTGTGATTGCTATATATTGGGTTGGCTTGATTTTCATGTCTTTTCTCCCTTTCTAGTTGCCTGCTTATCCATATTCTTACTTACATATGTCCTGCTTTTGCCTTGTGCTTGCAGTACATATCTTTGATGTTCATTGGGATGTTGGTTGTCATATCTGTTCGAGGTTTCTTGGCAAATGTTATGAAGGTGAGTGTTCTTTTTGGTCGCTACTTTTTATTTTGTACATGTGAATTGTTGGATTTGTTTATCAGTGCCCTGTATACTGTAGTCTCTGATCCATTAATATCATGACTAGTTGAAAAATGTTGGTAAAATTATTGTAAATGCATTGCAGCTGTTTGTAATGCAGAAACTTTCTTTGCCCATCTGCATTTTCCATTTAGTTAAATAGACTTTCAGCTGTTGTTGTAGTTTCCATTGTTATCGAGATCCAAACTTGATGCTATCGTGTCTCATTTCCTATGCAGTTCTTCTTTGCTGTTTCTAGAGTTGGGAGTGGCTCAACAACCAATGTCATCCTTTTCCTATCTGAGATCATGGGCATGTACTTCATATCATCTATTCTTCTCATAAGGAAAAGCCTGGCAAATGAGTATAGGTATTCCTCTATTGCTTGAGATTGCCCTACATATTGGCATGATACTGGAGTATTATTTTCTAGGAATAAGTCCATTTTACAACCTTCAACTGTTTATTGAGTCCGAAAATCAACCCTTGAACTACTAAAACCAGTCCACTTAACACCCTACAACCAATCCAACCCAGTTTCTAGCTGGTGTGGTGGCTGTTTTGAGTCCACATCAACAAAATGGACGTTCAAACTAGCAGCAGACGATCAAGTTCAAGAAAAATGATCATCCATCATTTCTTTTCCTTTGTCGTCTCTCTACCATACCCAAGCAGCCGGCTTGGGCCTGCCAGTTGATGTCATCCTAGAGCTGCAGCCGGACGAGCATTAGGGTGGCCATGGCAGTGGCGAAGCAACCATCGCTGGTGATGCGCGCCATTGGACCTATCATTCTGTCCACTGCTTTATCAAGTTCGTCGTGGCAAGAGCTTCTATGCATGGTCCCATCCATCCAACTCCTGAACTCCCATCACCCCACCCCAAGAAAAACACATATCACAAAGAACACAGACCACTCACGAACTAAAAAAATCTGCAGTAGAAATCAAGCATTGCGAGCTATACTCAAACCTTGGCTCTCAATTCTGATTGACCACCGCCCTACTCCATTCAGATCTGGACACGGGAGAAGCACTGTTGTCCTTCCATTGACCTACGACTTTGCGACGGCACACCCGCTGCCATCTTCCACATGCACCGCACCTCCGCCATGGTGTTAGGGTTGCAGGCAGTAGAGAGATGGAGAGGCAACAGCTGTGAGCAGTGAATAGAAGTGGCAGCGCTGGTAGAAGACCGGAGGCATCGGTGTCCATGGGCATTGGGGAGGGAGAGAGAAGAGATGGGGGGAGTGAGGGGAGCAGTGTGAGAGAAGACTAGAGGAAGATGATGATAGGGATGGAGGAGAGGAATAAGGTAAGGAGGGACAGACACGTGGGGCCCGGTCCATTGTTTATTTTATTTGCTGATTCCTTGCCAAATAGGATGCCATTTAGCATAATCGAATCCCCGTGGACGCCACCTAGGTGTGAAACCTGCCCTGGTATGGGTAAAGGGGGTAAGTGATCTGGTTTTGATACTTCAAGATTATGTTTTAGATGGTTTTGAAGTTGTAGATTGAAAAACAAACTTGGACCATAATTTAAGGTTGTAAACTGAACTTTTTCCTATTTTATAACTGAACCTGCTGCTTCTATTCGCATTAATAACTACAGTTGCAGAGGCATATACAAAGCTGTGGGCGCCAGATGACCCTACAACGTTTTTTTTTAATATATAATCCACTATAATTAGGAATCAGAAAACAAAATAGTTTGTCCGAATATTTTGAAGAAATTGGTTCCACTAAATATATTGATTTCACAATTGACACCACAAATAAGGAGTTATGAACCCCTTTTGAATAATACTGTTGATTGAAAATGGAATTATGCTTCTTTGAAACTTCTATCCTTTATGCCTTGCAAGATTTGAAATTTACATCATGATCACATTCCATTGTGAAAATTGATGTTTGTTAATGCATGTCTGCTCAGGGTGATCATTACAGATGTTTTGGGTGGTGATATTCAGTTTGACTTCTACCACCGCTGGTTTGATGCTATATTTGTGGCGAGTGCATTCCTGTCCTTGCTTTTGATTTCAGCCCAATACACCTCCCGGCAAACAGACAAGCATCCGATTGATTGATGCACCTTGTCCCACTTGTGCATAGTGTTCTTTTTAACCACTATTTGTCTGAGGTATGTGCTTATCCTTCTTCTCGTAGAAATCGAATGTTCTGAGTTTTGCTAATATTTTCCTGCTTTTTTTAATCAGGTTGACCCATTTTTGTTGCCATAATTTACAAAGGTGTTGTTTCTCCATCGACCTATACACAGTTTTTTTTTTTTAAAAAAAAATGGGAACACCCAATTTCTAATACCAGAAACCAAACTACAAAGTTTAAGACACCTTCATACACAGTTACAGAACATAATCATCAGTTAACTCGAAGGCGTCTCTTTACTTTGGAGTATGTTTCCGGTTGGCGTAGAATCATGGTTAACAGTTCATATGCAAGCCATTAGTACGCTGACCATGCAGTAATCTGAAATGCTTTGCGTGGTGATGCTGCAATGGCACCGGTTGTAATTTTGTGTTCACACGCTTATTATATTTTGAGGACGAGTGAGGAAGCCGCTTCCTAGGAATGGAGTGTGACGGTGTAAAATAGCATTGGGAATAGTGTGCTAGCATAGTATTTAGTTAATGTATCATCTACAATTCTTTTGGCTATTAGTACATGTGTAACATTTGCCACCAGTTAAAAATGTAAATTATTGTTATTCATGTGATAACTGTTTCGTTGGGAGGACGTGTCTTCTGCAGAATACTTGTATGTACTTGAAATGATTTGTAAGAAAAATTTACTATATTAACGATGTCTTCATCATAACCTCGTGCTTCTGTAATCATGCTTCCAGATGGAAATGCTTAAGAAACAGTCTTCTTTACCGACAAAGGCGCCCAAGTTATATTTGTGCCAACCATGAAGTATTCTCTCGTTTTTTTAATCGTTTTCATAATTTTGAACTGCACTAACTGGTTTGATCAGGTCGATCATACTGTTCACTGGGTTCTAAAACATATAGGCACGGTGCGGCATCTTTGCTCAGCAGGTATTCTTGCTATCATATCCTTTATATTTTGCAATACAATAAGTGGGTTGCTGCTGCTTGATTGTGGTCGTCTGGCTGATACACTCGCAGGTTGCACGTAATGGACTCTGGCAAGATCTAAAGATGGACCTGCAAAATCTTGTACGAATCACTGCCTCCGGCTTCCACTTATAGGCCGTCAAACCGAAGAGACGACCAAGTACCAGAGGCACACGCCCATTTAAGCATTCCATCTCGGAGCATGCAACAACTGCCTCAAATAGTACATGGCTACTGCAGAGCCCGTGCCGGGCAGTGGACAGCACAGCACCGGCACGGGCTGGCTGGCTGGCTGGCTTGACACTGGCACGCCACTGCTCGTCTCCGTGCTGCTCGTGCCGCGGAAGCGCCGACCGACGTGTCTGCCCGACTTTGTCACGCAAGACATGCCCAACGTTGCGGGCTTGACAAAGGCGAACCTGGCACACTCCCTGTACCGCTGCACGTACGAACGCCATGTGTATGGCGAAAAGAAGCTGCGCGTTCGCGCCGATCGATCAGACCGCGAGTACCCGGGCCAGTCGGTTGCATGCATGCGACCCGCGCCGCTGGTACGAGTCTTTGCATGCGGCGGTGGTAGAGCGAACTCTTTTTGAAAGCACGCGTGTACGTACGTGCCTCACTTTGGCAGCGGAAAGAGCTATAGCAAAGGGCGCTAGCGTAAGCGATGCAAAAGCGAGAGAGCGAGCGACACAGGTGCGCAACAACTCTCATTTGTTGGGGCCGTGCGTTTCACCTGACACGGTCAATGCTGCGTGAGAGTGTATATCATGCAGCAGCAGCAGCCAGCACCTCAAAATGGCTCGACCGATTTGACGCGCGAGTCAGAGGAGCTAGCGCACAGCGAAAAAGAAAACCCCTTCAAAAATAAACAAAAAGAAACCGGCCTGATCAGTCGAGCGCATCAGCCATCAGGTGTCTCGTTCCAGAGTTGCCTGTTCATTAACAGGGGCTAAAAGGCTGCACCGTACACGTACGCTACGCACCGCGCAAGTGCAACAAGGCGCGCAGAGGCACGAATTTAGCTAGCGCGATCTAAGGAGGAAAGCTCGCAATCGATCGATCTCGAGTGGTGCAGCGTTGTCGATCGACCAGAAGCAGCTTAGCATGCATCGATTTGGTCAATGCAACGATGTACGAGCTGGAAGGAGGAGGCATGAAATTAACGCAAGGACCGAGAGTGACAAGACGTCGGCACATCCCTGTCTCGTGCGTGTCATCAAGGTGTTTGGGGCTCTGGAGGGCCGCGCTAGGAGTACTGGCTCGCTTGGGGGTTCGACTGGACAGCTGCTTTGTTTGCACTTGCGCTATGGTCTCGAATGAATCACCAGTAAATAGTAATGGCCAATGTGCGACCTGGAGCTTGAGAGCGAGACTGTTGAGAGATGGACATGGACTCGAGTCGATCGACCGGACTCGAGTGGCCTTTGCCGAAAGGCTGCTCGGCAACGTGATCCACCGGCGCGCGCGCGCGCACCCACATGACGACTACCCATCCCTCTCCTCCAGGCCGCTCCAGCTCCAGCCCCCACGGCTTAGCTCGGTGCGTTGTGCTAGACTGCTAGCTGTGCCTGTTCGCGCCTTTACCTCCTTTCCTCAAGATTTGCTCCCTCTCTCGCTTGCTTTCTCATCAAAAAAAACCTCGATTTGTCCGCTCCACAGACGCGCGCCTCCACCGTCTAGTCATTTTCCCCCTCCTCTCTCTTTGGCCGCGCATCTGGCGCGAAAACAGAGAAGAATTGAAACAGCCGGCCATCATCTGCCTGCACTATCACAAACTACACGTATACGTTGCAGTGGATCAGCTGGTGATGATCGACTAGCCAAAGCAGCCTAGTTTGCAGCTGCATCTGATCTGAGGCGTCGAGGGTGTCCATACGAGAGAGAAAATGAATAGAGAGACCCGATAGATCAGACAGGGCTCGGCATAGGCGCTGGTACAGTGGGCTACGTACCTAGCAGCTATAACCTGCGCCGGGTGTAGTCCCTACGCCATAAAAAGTTGCGACCGCATGCACACAGCGCCAGCGCAGGTGGATCACTGCGTCGATCGATCCGTTGCGATTGCATATGCATCTCCTGCCGTTCTGGCTCGCCCGACACGATCCAAACCGCCGTGGAATCGACGTGTCGCAGGTGAGAAATCGAAAAAAATAAAAAAAAAACTACATAACACTGTGAACTTTGCTCACCGTTCTGTCCAATACCCTAATATCTAGCACTCTGAATTTTCAATCCCATTCGTTTAACATACTAAACTGGTTTTATAAGGCGAAATATCTATATAACATCTTAAACTTTGCTCAAAGATCTAGCACTCTGAATTTTCAATCCCATTCGTTTAACATACTAAACTGGTTTTATAAGGCGAAATATCTATATAACACCTTAAACTTTACTCAAAGATCCGTTCGATACCTCAAACTTTAAAACTGGTTATCTAACACTCTGAATTTTTCAATCCGTTCGTTTAATACCTTAAGCTTTTAACCTATTTTGGGTGTTAAACAAATAGGATTGGGAAGTTTGGGATGCTAGATAACCGGTTTCAAAATTTAGAGCATGAGACAGACTTTTGAGCAAAGTTCAAAACGTTATATAGACTTTTTCACTATAGAAACAACTTAGGGTATTAAACAAATAGATTTGAAAAGTTTAGGGTGTTATATAACCGGTTTCAAAATTTAAGATTTTAAATATGCTTTCAAGTAAAGTTCATGATATTATATAATTTTTTTTAAAAGAAAGGACTCGAGAAAAACACCCCCAGGCCGGGATAAGACTGCGTGGCCCGCATCGGCGCTGACGTGCCTGATTTGCCACTTTAACCGCGACGCACCGCGCGAACGCCGGCACGCGCGCCGAGCCGAGCCGAGCGGAGATGTGCTGCTGTTGTTTCGTGCCGTAGGATGGCATCAAAATGCGGGACGGGCGAATGCTCGCGCTGCATGCTGCGCGCGTCGGTTCCACTCCGCGGCCGGGAAAGAGAGGCCACTTGTGCGAAGTAAAACTGGAGCTCGGTCTCGGCATCGCTCGATCTGATGGGGGAATCTGCTTTCGCCTGCGAGATGTGATGCGCTCGTTGGGATCAGGAAAACAATTCGTGTTGGGAACTTGTGATCGATCGCTCGTGGCAGCACAATCACATGCTTGTTTGTTTACTAGTTGGGAATCGGATGATGGAGTAGATGGTGTATTAATGGATTTCAATTCCATCTTGACGGAGCCTCTTCTGCGTGGATAGCTGCAAATGTTTGATCCCCTCGTAGTCGTATCTGAAACTCCTTTCTTGTGGCCATCTCAAGAAACTACTCACTATCATTCGACCACATTGCCGCTTTCCTCTTTAGCTTTTGCTCTGTACTAACGTTGGCAAGTATGCTAGCTTTCGCTGTGCTTTCTCAAGAAACTATGCAGATCAGGCTGGATTAAATCGAGTGCCGCAATATATATCGGTAGAGCCACCGTGTTTTCGTCGCCTTGAACTTTGGATAGAAGAAAGCGTAAGTACTACGTACCATTTGTGGAGTATTTTATTTTTTTCTTTCTTTTTCTCCTTGGTCGTCGGTCAAGCACCGCCCTGTGTGCTCGGCCGCTGTGCAGTTATCTGCACAGTATCCTTTGGTTGCAATATATGATTGCAGTGGCCTGTGCCGCCGTACGAAAAGAAGAATCTAAAATTTTCTCATGTGAAGTACGGGATGGATGGTAGTGAACAGCCAAAACAAGCTTAAAAAATGTCCAAAAGAATCGCATACGTAGGCACGGGATGGATGGTAGATACATAGGCTCATGCATTTAAATGCATTTAAGCGAGAATCTAACTGTTTTGATCAGACGTGGGACGCTTCGAATGGATTGGACTAGTCGGCTGCACAAAGCGTCTATGCGAGCTAGTGCTAGTACTTGATTAGTACTCCCGACCAAGTTTGTTTGTACTATTTTTCGATGCTTTTGCTCATAAATATACAGAGCATTTGATATTCTAATGTAAATTAGTGTGATGTTTTCTTTATACTTTTAATAAGTATCTAGATTTACTTGGTTTTATTTTTATATATACATTGAAAATAGTACGTAGAGATAATAATTAGGGATAATATAGTCATTCTTAATATCTCCTTGAGAAGTATCAGAAACACTATACCTGCCGAAGCTAACCTAATAAGATAGCCCATCACGCAATTAAGTCTTCGCACAAATTCTTAACCTACCAATTTCCTTCCTTATTTTCTAAGACGCTAGTGTTAGAATGTATGGCCTATAAGCTTCTGTCTTCATCGTTTCCTCTTTCTCCTATTTGTTACCAACACTAGTAGCATCTCTCCTCTCAAATCTCTCTCTCTCCCTCAACCTTAACTCCAAGTGTTTGAGAGCTTGATCTAGAGTGAGTCGGTCATCGCGTGTGTAGTAAGCGGCGTAGGAGAGCAACAGGGGAGATGCAGGCGAAACAGTGATGGCGATGTTTGGAAGCAACGGTGGTTGTAGACGTGGTTGAGGTGGCTTGCAGCAACGTGGGGTCAGTGACACAGTGGGCCGACGGTGCTGCCAACAAATAAGAGTTTGGGATGCTCTCACATGTTGTCAGATCGACACGTGTCGCCGCAAATCTTAAGCCTACTTTGGGATGACGCCGTTGTTCCCAGCCCCAATTTGTTGCATCTCTTTGAAGTCCCTTCTTCAATTTCGGCGAGAGTAGCGCAAACACACAATGAGCCCCTCCCCCTCCTCCTTGATCGCTAGCTCCAAATTTAGTGCATATGGTGATATGATGCTTTATCTTCAGCTTCGGATCTGGTGTAAGTGGTGACGAGGTGTTTCACCATTTTAGCTTGGGTGGCTTACCGACCTTTGCGAGAGCGGCAGTGGCTTCCACGACAAGAGGCGTGGAACGTAACACATGTTACCTTTCGGTACTTCAGCAATTGGAGATGCAGATATTTTTATAATTACGTTTGAAATGAGGCCTAAAAAAACTTACACACAAAGCTAAAAAAATAATGAACTCATAAATATCTACTTTGTATTTCTCTCTTCCTTTCTTTCTCCTCCTACCCCTGGTTTCTCTCTACTTCTCTCCGTTGGCTTGTACCCATGGTGGTTGAGAAATTGCTCACCTGGGAGTCCTCTAGCTACTCTGATCTCAATTATAATAGAGATTGTAGTAGTTTACCATCTGGAGGACCGTTGGTGCGACATCAATGGACATGCACGGATGAAACCACTGCTATATTTGGTGCGGTGGCTGGCGGGAAATTTGGCTGTGTGACATCCAATTCGATGGCAATTCACAGATTGACACCCTAATTCGCGCGGTTCGTAAAATTGGCATGAATCAACGAATTCTTTGGCTCAGCGACACTCTCGGTATTTTTCCAGCTTTTTTCAATTTTCGTTACTATGTTTGCACTGTTTAGGAGGTGCTTTTCCGTTTGCCCTGCGTTTTGCCCTGCCACGGTCTTGCGCCATTGAGTGCTAACGCCCATCAAGATAGCCGTTTTGCGTGAAATTTCTCCCGTGAAGAGTGAGGGATCCTCCTCTTGCGACATTGCTGGCGCTAGGGTTGGGGCGCCGCCGCCGATCCTCCTCGGGCCCTGCTGAGTCCACCATGGATCGAAGGCACCGCGAGGTTCGGCAGCCCGAGCGCGCCCGAAGATGGCTAGTTCGGCCTCTCACCCTCCCCTCTGCTTGTAAATGCGAACAACAATGGAAGAATAACGCCAGTTCTTGTTTTTCCTTTTTAATCGTTTTCATGATCCATAGCAGTGAAGAGTTGAGATTAGTTGCATATTGCGATAGCAAACTTGCTGGTGATGTTAATGATCGAAAAAGCACAATAGTACCTGCATTTTTTCTATGTTTAAGGAGTCTCTTGAAGAAACAACCCGAGATGTTTAAGTTGAGAATTGACAACAAAGCAAAATATTTCTTTGTGTGAAAACCCAGACCCAGTACATCATGAGAGGAGCAAGCATATTGATATGAGGTATCATTTTATTAGAGATTGTGTTGAGGATGAAAAGATTGAAGTTGCGCATGTTAGTTCTGAAGAGCAGCAAGCTGATGTATTGACCAAAGGTTGTCGGATCGTCAGATTCCTAGAGATGTGTGAGAAATTGGGTGTGATAGAAGTAAAAGTTGCACACCAGATTTAGGAAGGTTAAATGTAAGCTAAACTAATTGTGCAGAGTTTTGGTTTCTTCAGGTTGAGTTAGAGTTTGAGTTGTAACATGTAGGGAGTTTGAGTTTCAGTTTTTCAGTTTTTCGGTTTGGCAGATAAACTACATTATAGCGTCCGAGATAAACTCTGTTAGTATTTGATCCGTGTTAGTTTTGCTATGGTGGTTTTGCAGCACAATATCATTTTCCGTCTTCTGTTTCTCTGGTTGTAGTTTTTAGTCGTTCTGAACTTCTCTGTTTATCAGAGTTCAGACTAAAGAATTTCAGAATTGCAGTAAAAGAGACATGTGAAATATATTTATTTTGGTATTTTTCAACCGCTCTCTGCCATTTTTGGTAGAGCTCAGGTTTGGCCTCCTGACGACGATGCTACCACCATTCAGGCTAATAGTAGTTGCTTTAGTAACCCACATGGCAGCAATGTTACAAACGTGGCTGCTGGTAGTCAGGTTGAAGAGCCTAGAGGGTTTGATTGGGATAATTTGCAACTTGAAGAAAATCTGGATGATGTGTTTGGGCATGGGGGACCATTGATTAGTGAGGACCAACTATTTGAACTGATGGGTCTGAGGGAGGAGGCAAATGAGAGAGGGAATAATGGGCGTCCTGCTGATTGCCATGAGAGTGGGAATGATAGAGCTGGTGCTGATTGCCATAAGAGTGCTAATGATGGGGCTCGTGCTGATTGCCATGATGGAAATGATATGGAGGGGCTAGACAGTGATGGTTTTGAATCTGATAAAGATGTGACTGATGCAATTCCTGGTGAGGACGCTGTGAAATATGATCAAGAGAACCCACCTATGGCAGTTGGCAGCTTATATCCTACCATGGAAGAGTTCAGAATGGCACTAAGGCAGCATGCAATTATGGGCCAATTCGAGGCGGCTACAGAAAAGTCATCAACTGATCGCTATAGGGGCTTTTGCAAAGCTCACGGATGTCCATGGGCTATAGTTGCAAGGCTCACTCGAGACGGGAAATCTGTGAGGGTGTGTGATGTATAATTTTCTTCATACAATTCCTTTGCTATTAGAGCGTACTGATAAATGTGTATGTTGATTATGCAGGTAACTAAAAATAAATTTCAGCACTTGTTAATGCGTCAACAAGCGAATTAAGTCAAGCATGGCCTCGTACATTTGGGTTGCGAGAGAAGCGGCTCCTTTTCTTAAGCAACATCCTAACATGGATACAAAGGAACTACAAGAGAATATAGAGCAGAAATATAATATCACATTAAGCTACTGGACAGTATGGAAAGGTAGGCAGAAGGCTATAGACAAGATATTCGGCAAATGGGAGGAAAGTTTTGAAATGTTGGTGAGATTTAAAGCAGAGGTAGAGAAGAGGAGCCCTGGAAGTGTTGTAGAGGTCGATGTGCAGGCGGATGGAGAAGGAGTTTATTTCCATAGATTCTTTTGTTGTTTCAAGCCTTGTATAGATGGTTTCATCAACGGGTGTCGACCATACTTGAGCATAGACAGTATAGCTCTAAATGGTAGGTGGAATGGCCACCTAGCTTCGCCTGAGAATAGATGGTCACAACTGGATGTTTCCTGTGGCATTTGGGTTTTTTCAGGCTGAATCAACTGATAACTGGACTTGGTTTCTTGAGCAGCTAAAGAAATACATTTACATTCCAAACTTGTCAATAAGCTCCGATGCATGTAAGGGTTTAGAGATAGCAGTGAAGAATGTTTACCCATGCGCAGAACACAGGGAGTGCTTCAAGCACCTCATGGATAACTTTGTTAAGAGATTCCAGGGTCCAGTGTTTGGAAATATGTACCCTGCAGCTAGAGCATATACTGAAGAGAGGTTTCAGCACTATATGGACAAGATTTATGAGGCATCTCCTGAAGTTAAGACATGGTTGTAAAAATATCACTCTCTACGTTGGATGAGAAGCAAGCATGGTGAACAAATCAAGTGTGACTATATCACAAATAATCTTGCAGAGTCATGGAATAATTGGGTTAAGGGTATAAAAGACCTCCCTGTTGCCGATCTAGCAGACACCATTAGGTCGAATACAATGCAGTTGTTTGGAAGGAGGAGGAAAATTGGTGAGAGATTGCAAGGTGACATACTTCATGCTGTGCTTCAGCAACTAAATGCACAGACCAGGGCATTGTCACGCTTTAGAGTCACAAATGGGGGTAACGGATCGTGAAGTGAGTGAGATAGGTGATGACTTGGAGGTGCTGAGGCATGTGGTGAATCTGGATACTTAGGAGTGCAGTTGCAGAGAATGGCAAGTGTCAGGAAAACCATGCCCTCATGCGTTGGCCTATATAACTTCCCGAAGAAACCACAACATTAGCCAATATGTTCATGAATACTTCTTTGTGAGATGCTTCAAGCTAGCATATGCAGGTGTCATTCAGCCCATAACTGACAAATCCCAGTGGCCCAAGGTATCTCTAGGATTCAAGATATTGCCACCACTCACAAAAAGAACTCCTAGGAGGCAAAGGAAGAATAGGATCAAGGGATGCCTAGAGAAGGGAAAAGGAAAATGGAAGGTAAAATGTAAGAGGTGTGGAGAGTTGGGCCATAGACAGACCTTGGCCAAGTGTGTGCTAAATGGTACCAAGAAAAGGAAGAGGGTGGCCAAGAAAGGGAGGCCACAAGTCTCATGCACTACAAGCCCCATGACAAGAAGGTTAGTCTCTTTGCTAAGTTCAATTGATCAACATTGCACTTCCGTTTAATATTTTACATTTCAACAGGAGACTGGCAATGATGATGGCATCTGGAGAAGGCACGAGCTCATTATTGTCTCCACCATCTCAGCCGACGTAGCGAGTGAAGAAGAGAACTCCAAAGAAGAAGAAGATGCGATGGAATTATCCTGTGTTTTGCCTTAGTCTTGTGGTGGTAGAAGTATTTTGGATATGTTAAGAATGTGCCTCAGTCCTGTAATGGAACTGCAAATATTTCATATGTGCTGTGTGTCTGTCACTATGTCTGTGAACAATATTTTGGATATGAGTAGATTGATGTCTACTCATTTGGTATTGTGATCTGTGAACAATATGTTGTACTTATGAATATTTAGTCATGCTCCTGTGAGAGGCATTTGAAACTCAGATTGTTAATCTTGCTAACTGTTAATTAATCCCTGGCTACTTACAGGTGTCGCTCGTCTTCCGGGATTTCATACTTGTGTTGGTGCTAATGATGAGCAACTGAATACAAAATGGAAGGTAAAGAACATGGTAGGTTTTGTTCTGGGTTCTATCTTTCATCTTATGTATTACATATTGACATTAATGTTCATGCGTTTCAGGTCAACTGTTATCTTTATTGGCATTAATGTTCATGCGTTTTGTGATTTTCTAGTGCCCAGGTCCAAAAACTGTTGTTCTGCCTACTCAGGTCAACTGTGTTAGCTTTTGCCGTTTTTGGGTTTTGCAAACTTCTGTGAAAATATAACGATGATGTTTCATCATGAATGATTATTGTGCCACAACTTCGGTCCATAGGTTCTGTTCTAGTCGTTTGTATTGTCGAAAAATAAAAAGATGATGTTTCCTCATTAATGATTTTTGTGCTACAACTTCAAATCAGAGGTTACATTCTAGGAATTTGTATTTTCATATCTCAAATTTTGCTAGAGTTAATGGTTTTCGATATGGCTGCTAACATCACAAACACAAAGGCACCCTCATTCCATGTACCACTCTGGTTGATTCAAATATATGGGTGGATTTCAGTTTTTGTTTCTTGCATCATTGAAATCTCCCACTTATCGGTTACCTGTATGTGCGATATTCTCTACTTCGATATTTAAGTTTATTGTTTCTGATAGGTCATGTTGTTGTAAATGTTATGTTTAATAGATTCTCCATGCTATGGATTGCGAGACAATATATGTTCTTAGACATCAATGGGCATATTCATGTGACAAAGCCAAGAGGGAGTGGGCTCTGGTCCAAGAAACTTAAGTGAAGGTCTATCAGAGATGTATGGCTCAAGAATCACAAACTGATCAAATTTTAGCATTTTACCCATTGTATTACTCACGTATGCTACATTTCACGCTTCATGTACACTGAGAAGTTTCCCTGAGAAGTACTAGTGACTTTGAGATGTATACACTTGCTATGGCATATTGTTGCATCATATCAGTAAGTAGTTGACATGTAACAATGTAATACTGGTTCCATGCAATGAAGGAAGAAATAATGTTATTTGCAGATGAATGTTGGTTAATTTGATTCTATGTAAGTTGTAATTGCATAAGTGTTGATTGATTCAAATTTGAGGACAAATGCACCCAACAGTATTGATGGCATGAATGCAAGAGAGGAGAGTTACGCGCTAACCAGCTATTTCTCTTAAACCCTTCGTAAGGAGATTACAATGCTAGGGGGCTCTCTCATTAGCATGTGCTAACTAGCTATTTCTTGTCCTTCCCAGCAAGATGATTCCTTTCTTATTGAACATCTGATCTCCAGCAAGAACATGACAATAGGAAGTTCACAACCAGATGAATATCATACATTACACTTGTTAGGCTTGAATGGATGCACAAGCACGATAACACTGAGACAAACCGGACATTCGTTCAAACTAGACATTCATTCAAACTGGATAAATATAGACATTTCTTCAAAGTGGACAAACACGTGGAGAGAAGTACATCTCCTACTTCACAAGTATGACAACTACTACTAGAACTAGAAGGCATACATTCAGACTGACAGGCAACATCAATTGCGCTAACTTATATTTCAATTCCGAAACAATGTCAGCCTTCACACCATGTAGCACCTCCTTCACAGATGATAGATATGCGCTTGAACCTCCTCCTTCACGCCATGCACCTACCAATTCTTCGTACTGTTCTTGCCACATGAAAAAATTGCACTCCTTCGACTCCGGCTGATTTCGCGGGCACTTGAAGAACCGCTTTCCGAAGTTGGATGACGTCTTCACAATGAGCTCAATTACCTTTCGAGTTGCGGTGAGGCAAGCCACCTTGGCAGCCAGTTGTCTTCGCGACATCGGCAGCAAGACGGAACTAGGCGTTGTGCTTGCATGTGACATTCTCACTAAGGGGCTGCACAAGGAAGAACAATCGAACTTCGCGTCAAAATATTACCAATCTTACCAATTCCAGTAAAAAAACAACTTAGGCGGACATTGGAATAATAAAGTAAGAAATTGCATGGATAAACAAAATTGTTTTCCTAATAGATAACTTAAAGGGCCAATTCAACAGGCCGGGTAGTTCATTCAAGTAATTGTATTCTGAAACTCAGTTTCCCGACAAATTCTGAAACTAGGTTATTGAAGCAATTGTATTCTGACCACGCTCAAAGAGAAAGCACAGGATGGTGTAAAACATATATCATGCAAGTCCAGTTAGCTAGAGTGAAGGTCATGATCCATCTACGCTTAATCTTATAGCAGAATATTGTTAAACAAAAGAAGTATCTTTTTGGCTGCTCACGGCGGATCCATCTATGCTTGATCTTACCAAACCCAGGGCGGATCGGGAGGAGGCCTAACCTGAACATCAGGAGGAGACCACCGGGCGGAAGCGAGAGGTGGTGTCGATCGGCCAAGGGCGGGACGCTGAGAGGAGGAGCTGAAGGACGAGGCCGGGCAGGAGAAGGTGCCGAGGCAGGCGGTCTTGAGCAACGGAGGGCCGACAAGGAGATGGTGCTGATCCGGGCGGTGCGAGCAACGGACGGCGGACCCGGCACATGGCAGCCCCCAACCCTAGGCTGCGAGCGAGGAGGCCGTCAGGCGTGAATGGCGAGGAGGACGGAGGAGACGAGCTTGAAGAAACGGCCGTTAACAAGGGGAAAGAACAGGGCTAAAACGGGCGTACACACAGTGGAAATTATTTCGAAAATCTTGAAATTGGGAAAAATACCAAGAGTGTCACTGAGCCAAAGAATTCGTCGATTCGTGTCAATTTTATGAATCGCGCGATTGGGGTATCAATCTGTGAATTGCCATCGAATTGGGTGTCACACAACCAAATTTCCCGTGGCTGGATGGTTTTCTACGGTCGACACCGACCGGTCCCGTCGAAGACTACCTCTATGTTCACCAGACAAGTTTTTTGCAATATTATACGTGAATCGCTCGATCCTTTGTTTTTATTTCTCTGTCTTCAAGAGCTGCTTCTTTGCTAGCTAGGCGATCTCCTAAAGTTGATATCAGAAGGCCACTACGAGATTACCGTATCCGGCACCCAAGCTGTTCACATGGAGCGATCCATCCCATTTTCTCGTGTTTGCATGTACTAACTACGCACATAATAGCACCCAAATAGACATCGGTGTCATGCCAGACCGGTCCGGTACGGATTCATCGTGCTTTAGATCTAAACCGTACCGGGCTATGACGTCCTATCGTGCTCGCCGTGCTGGACCAAACTGGCCCGGCTCGCCTTCAACGAGCCCAGGCACGGCCCATTTGGGCTTCACGCTGCTTCGTGCCATGTCGTGCCGTGTCCGCCCATTTATACTATTGCTAGAGAGAAAATGACCACGAATTAATTTCTTTTTTATTTGTCTAGGACTTCCTTTTTCTCGTATTGAAACAAAATCCTACTGTGTTTATTCTTCTCAATTTTCTTGATTCGGTTGCTTCTTCCAGTCACATGCACACAGCTATGTATTTACTCTTTGATTTGCTCACCCACACATACAACGCGCATGCATTCTCTTCATTTTCTCTAGTCCATCTAGAGTTTTCTTCTTTTACTCCTTGGTTTGCTCATTCACACATACAACGCAGGCACGCACAGGTTGTTTTTGGTCATCTTAGGTCGGGCCGCTCATCGTGCGGTTAGCTGATGTGCCCAAGAAGGCACGACAATCAGTGTCGAGGTTTCGCAGACAGCAGACAACCATATCGGGCCGGCCTATTTAGAACAGTTTTGTGCTGGGCCATGGGTCAGGCTGAGCTAGACGTGTCTCGTGTCGGCCCAAAATGGCCCAGCTTAGTGCCACCTCTACACCCAAACGCCATCAGAGAAATCAAATTGTCTTCACTCCTTACCAATCTCGTGTCAGCGGTGCAGATCGCACGGCATGCATGATGCCACGCTTGCACCGGCCCCACCTACACAGCGTAGTCGCCACTACAGCCGAGTTGAGCACCGAAGCAAGTTTTTTCTGATCTTTTTTTTTCCAAATATGGTCCTATGCAAATGTAATTATAAAAATAACATTCTTCCTAACCAAGAAAGCGCCACCAAGTAGGAAAGTAGGGCTAATAAAAAAGCTCTTTAGTGCTCGAATCAAAACTACTTCGTTTACAACAGTTAATGAGTTCAAAATTGCAATGAGTCGATTTCGAGTGAAAATATTAATAGGCCTCACCTCGATAATGGTTTTTTAGCTCGAATTTGAGAAAAGCCACTTAAATATTAAATAAAATAACTTTATATTGAATTATGTCAGTTTCGAAAGAGGCACAATAATAACTCATAAAAAATCGATAGCCAGACATATCGGTAAGTGACACGTGTCTTCTACCGTACTCGTGTACCATAGTAAATCCTTGCCGTCCTACAATGCCACTTGCCGTGATAGTGTAAGCCATGGCTCTCGACTCTGTCCTAGTATACAAGCGTGGTAGATAATATATTTGCCACTTCAATTATTAGGAAAATAACTATTTTTATAATTATATTTATACATAGATTAGTTTTGAAATAAAAATACGAGAGGACCGAAAAGCTAAGATTTTCGGAGCGTCCTCGTGTACGCTATCCATAGACCCAGGTGAGGTGAAGACAGACGAGCCTCGGGGCCCGCACCGTATCAGCCCCGTGGGCCCGCAAGCAGTGAGGTGACCACACGCCCCGGATCGGACGGCCGCGGTCTCGCGGGGCCCGCCCGAATCCTGGCCTATATATCGGCGGAGACGGCTGGACTGCGGCTTTCGCAGCGGCAGTGGTCGTATCGGGGAAGGATCCCACGGTCGAGAGCGACGCCGCGACTCCCGTTCCGTTCTCCTCTCTTTCTCTCTTGGTCGCACACTCGCAGTCTCTCCCTTCCCACCACGACTCTCCCCGCTTCTTCTGTGGAAAGGAATCTCACTCGCAGAGCCCCAGATCGTTCTGTCATCCAATTTTGTTTCGTCGTTTACGCCATGGAGAAAGCTAACGCTGCATAGCTAGCTACCTTGCCGTTGTTTGGCGTCGTCGCCGTCGCCGTCGCTGTCGGGGCCATCTGTCTTTTGCTCTTGGTTGTTCCCCTGATCCGTATCCCGACAAGAGCCTCCTTTTCTTCGATTCCGAAGGCCATCGCTACACTGGATTTTCAATTCAACGCTCGAATCTGAAGCGAGCGAAGCCGGCGAGAGCGGCTACGAGCAAATTACAGCTGCCTTCCGGCGAGAGGTGGAGGTAATCGTGACGCTGACGCGCGCCGCATCGTGTCGCTTGCCCCTGTTTCGTTTCTGCGACGCTTCCTCTCTGGCTTTTTCTGTTATGCTTTTTCTGTGTTTTTTTTTTCTTGCATGCTATCACAAGTCAAATCCACTCTTCCCCGTCTCATTAAAAACTTAATTGGTTGCACCGTACATTGCGTCCTTTCTTCTCGGCTCATGTCACAATATCTATCTTTATGTCCCCCAATTGTTGCAGATCATTTCGGCTTCAGGAGATCGAGGAGGAGGAGGAGGAGATACCGCTGGTGGTGTGGGCGTGGCGCACTCTGTTTACACGGCGGGGAATAGCGATAGCTAGCTTGTGGCCGTCAGTAACCTGTAAGTATCTCAACGGTCACTGTGCCATTCTCTTCTCGCTGCTCTACGTCATCATAAATGCCCCTTCTTATCGCCCGATTAAATTCCACCTGGAAAAGAAAAACCCACATAAATAATGTGTTTTAAGGTTGGTCGCGGAGGCAGAGCCGGCCATCAATAACGCCGGCTCGCAATATTTTCGACGTGTTTTAGCCAAAAAAAAAAACGAAATACTACATACTCGATCTTTACGGCCAGTAGACAAACATATTAGAGTAGCAAGCAAATCCCCGCCGGCCCCATCCTGCAGGCACTCGATAACGGGTCGCTTTAGCCGGGCCCAGCTTCTGACAGAGAAAAAAGGGTAAGTCCAGGCGATACGTTTGATCTCGGACGGGCGTCCCCAGATCATATACTGTAGCTGATACATCTGAAGGCTGTCTGTCTCGTGCGGCGAGCTGCTGCTGCTGCTGGAGTCGTTCGGAGTCTTCCCCATACGCCCCTGTCGCGCGTGGGACAGCGCGCTCATGTCATCTCGGCGTATGGAGTATATCAGTATAGTATATAGTACATGCAAACGAATCGTGTAGCGGTAGTAGTTACATGTGCATAAAAAAAAACCATCCGAAGCTTCTCTGCCCGCCATGCACGCTGTGTATTTACCTGCCTTTCCATTTGTTTTCTAATGTTATGCCATGTGCATGCACACAACCTGATGACCTCGCCGATTTGTTTGTTCCACGTAAAAAGAATGGCGCGTCTGCCCATCCATCATCTGGTTTGTCTGTATAGTGTTTCTACTGTGTTAGAACAGCCTGTGCTGCTGGCACACGCTGCCCTGCCATTGGTATGGGCTGCTTGCTTGCTTGTTTTATTGTTACACTGCTGTAGCACTACTATTTTCTCACTGGCCTGCCACCTTTTAGGCGCCGATGCATCGTTGCGTGCTTAACGGGAAAAATTTAGCTGGCTTCGCTGGCGTCTGACATGGAGAGCATTTTTTACAAAAGCCTTGGCATAATCGGCTGTGCCGCCACCTTTTTTTTTTTTTTTTGGAAGCTAGCCTTTGTGTGAATATAGTTACAAAAATAAGTTTCTTCCCTAATGTGGAAACACTGAGAGTCACGTCCATATATCATAGCAAACCAGTCGACCATGGTAGCAACTTGTCGGCCTATCACGGCAAGCTTGCTATCGCGCTCTCCTTGCTTGGCAGTTAGAGCATCACGAGCGTGGCAACAAGATTACAAAATAGAGTAGGGGGTGTGCTCACGATGCCCTAGTGAGGCAGGTTCTCTACTATGGCCGCCATCTTGCTATGGTCTCAATCCTCTATCGCGGTACATGAACGCGGTAGACACAGTACATGAATCGTGGTAGACACATTAACTTTCACTGCTTCTAGATTTTCTTAAAATTGTCCGTGGGCTAGAAAGCAAGCATTCTTTTTAATGCACCCTCACGTGCGCCGGTGCGGTCTCCCAGCGCGAGCGCCACTGTGCGTGGTTGCTGGTCAGTGCTGTGTTTGCATGGTGAGCGAGCAGTAGCGTTAGTATCTGTGTATGTGATACAGTGAGGGCACGTCCGGACGAATTGGTGTGGTACTAGAATTGAGTAACACACAGATTAGGAAAACATGTTACTATACGTTGTAGGCTAGCTTGTAGCTAGATTGGTCGGTAGCACACTGTATACTGCTTGCGTACGTGTATTTATTTGACCTTGACTTGCAAAATCCAAAGTTTGTCCATTCCCAAATCGCATGAGCAATAGGTCTTACGTGTAAAGGATCCGTACGTACATTCTTATGCATGCATATTTGTAGTTTTGCGAGTACTGTTTTGCATGAACGTAATCTTCAGTTACGACTCAGAGATATGAAACGTTTGACGCCCATCGCAATGCGACCTACAGGCCGGGGGCATATCGAGAAGTGAGGAAGCAGAAAAGAGAAGATGCTGGCATGCATCGCGTGTTCCTCCAAGGAAGGCGCAGACGACGGCTCCCGTGGCGCGGACACGTCTCACAGCAAAGATGCCACCAAGTCTCTCACCTCACAGGTAACACATCTGTCTTCCACTCTACATGCTACTGTACTATATGCTGTCGATTCTTGAACACTTGCTCGTACGAGAGAGAGAGAGAGAGAGAGAGAGAGAGAGAGATGCAGTAGTAAATAGACAGGGAGGCCAAGCGAGACTAGGGGAAACGAAATGCAGCGGGGACGGAACGTCGTCTGACACGAGCTACCTTACTGCACAGTACTAGTAGGAAGTAGTAACACCTAGGAATTGCCCAAGCAAGGCCACGCGACGCATGCGCTGTGTTGCAACCGAATTAAATTTCCTTGTCCAGCCGGTTGGGCTGCACGACTGCACGCAGAGCCGCTGCAGTTGGCAAAAGGCCAAGGGGTGGTTGATGAGGGGCCGTGGGATAGAGACAAAGAAAGCGTCGCCATTCCCTGGCTATCTAAATGCTGATATGTCATATGTGGTCAAGTCCTGCAGCCCCTGCACGATTTTTTGGCTCTTGCAGAGTTATAGAAGTAGCTCCGCCGTCCCTCGCAAACGCTAATGCAATCAATTGAGCGCCTACTCAAGCCCAGCTCGTCCTCTTCGAAACTTTGCACTGCTTTTTCTGTCCCTGCTAAGTTACATTCTCTTGTTCTAATTCGTGTACGTATGCCATACTATACTTGTGTCATAGTACTCATAGGTAGACGAACTATACAGGATGGCGATATTTAGCTAGTAGAAATCAATGAACAAAGTAGGTCTCCCTAATACCGATCAGCTAGAGACTTTTTTTCCCCTAAAAGAACCAAGATCAAACTTTACAACAGTGATACGACTGACAAGCAAGGAAATGTTGATGAGCCACGTCCGATCCAAAAGTACAATGTGAATGACAGGGATTCAATCACTTTCTTTAACATTCTAGCTAGCAGCTACATTCTCACGACATTCCTCGACAAAGTTGGTCAAGGGAGGATGAGTAGATGTGGTGGGAGAAGGCCGCTTTTGTTTGCTTGGATGTTGGATCCCCATCCCCGGCCCCAACTTTGGAGTTTGCCACTTTGCCCACCAATGTGATTTGATTTTGTTCCCATGCACATACCCTCTCTTTTCCCACAGGCTACTTCTCATCTCATTCATTCCCTTCGCCCTAAAGAAAAGGCCATAGTGTCAGATACAATGTACTACTCACTACCTGTGTTTGTGTTGTGTACATGTGTGCCCTGGAGCTGGACCCTGCCCCTGCCTGATCTTTTCCTTGCGGAAAGGCATGCCATGGTTGTGCTTTTCCTTTTTCAGCCTGGGATCTGTTTGCAAACCCTCGTTTGCCACCGAATAAAGCGCTGGCCGCTGGCCACGGTGCGTGGTCCTCGGCCTGGCACGGGATTCTACGCCTTAGGGCCCAGGCTGGGCCTCCTCCTGCCGGGCCTTGCACTTGATGCGCGCAAGCAAAAAAAAAAAAACACGCAGCGATGCTCGTATTATGGATTGCCGCGCCCGCGCCGTGCCGCGGCGACCCAAGTATCTGAACGTCCTTTGCCTTGGTGCCTTTTTAAGTGCGCACGCAACACATGATGCATTGCATGCACCTGCGGATCCACACCCCCAGGCCACGACGGACGACTGCCCAGACTCTCCGTCGATGAGCCATGAAAACAGAGCTTCCTGGGCAGACATTCATTCTGGACCGTGTAAAGTAGCTAGGTTCGCGCAGACTCCAAACAACTCCTCGCTCCGCCACTAAATTTGCATGCATGCATGCAGAGTGATCATATGCTGCGTGCGCTGCCTCCGCCTTCAGCTCTGTTATCATCATCCGCACCGGTTACTACGTTGCTTTGAGTCGGCATGCAATGCGTGCATGACAGCATTCATGCACGGTTCCTCTTGTTTCAGACAGAAGGTTAAACATCGATTTCCCTCCTAAGTTACTAGCTTGCTAGAGTGGTCCTTTGTATTTTTGTAACTAGTATATCTCTAGCCTTATGCGGCCTGGCCTCTTTGGTTTGATTTAAACGTGTTTGTCATGCTTTACTATTAGCCAGTCGATTGTCAAAAGGAGTCATTAGTCAGAAGCCATCATCCTTCTTGGTCATGTCCCAGCTTGAAAAGCCGAACATACATATTCAAGCACAGATGGTTCCTTCAAGGTTACAAACCAATTGCTTTTGGTGCTAACTAAACAATGCCACTTGGAAATGTTTCCCCGGATATTATATGATAGGTACTTGTGCTAGTTCGTCTCAGGTCTGACGTACATTACGCATGTGAGCTGTGAGTGGTTGCTAACTGGGCTCCTACGATGCAATGTGCTGTCTTCAGCTCAAGGACATGGTGCTCAAGTTCTCCGGCTCCAACAGGCAGTACAAGGGGTCCGCCGGGAGCCCTTCGTTCCGGAGCAGGAGCTACCGCCGCCCCTACCCGGGCTTCATCGATGACACCGCCTTGACGTCGACGAACAGACCGGCGGGCGACGCCTACACGTACGCAAGGACTACAGTGGCTGCAAGCGGGAGCGTGCGAGCCACGTCATCGACGACATGGGACATGACCAGGAGCAACCGCGATTGGCAGCAGGAAGGCAGGGCGGGCAGCGCCAGCTGGACACCGAGCATCGAGGAGGCCAGCCACGAGGTAGTCGCCGTGGGGAGGACGCGGTGCCCAGGAGTGGACGGCGCAGGTGGAGCCCGGCGTCCAGATCACCTTCGTCACGCTCCCCGGCGGTGGCAACGACCTCAAGCGCATCCGCTTCAGGTTTTGCAACAAATTAGTAGTCTCACAGTTGCATTATTCAGCGTGCGTGTAATCAAGCGATCTTTATCGCATGATAAACTAAAGTAACTCTCACGTGTGCTTGCTGTGTTCTTGTACATGTACGTAGCCGGGAGATGTTTAACAAGTGGGAGGCGCAGCGGTGGTGGGGAGAGAATTACGACCGCATCGTGGAGCTGTACAACGTGCAGACGTTCAGCGGCCGGCAGCAGGGAGTCTCAACTCCGACGTCCTCCCTCGACGACTCCGTGCTGGTCGGTACACATGCACGTACACATTGTTCACTCGAATTCATCATAAACTTCTTGATATCACTGCATCAACTTATTATTGACTATTGAGTGCACGCAGAGAGAGTCGTCCTACTCTCGGGGTGGCTCGATGAGGGAGAGCCCGGTCATGATGCCGCCGACATCGTCGTCCAGCAAAGAACCGATCACCCGGAGCACGTCGTGCAAGGCAATGGCAGGGCCGTCGGCGCCTAACGCGGCTGCGCCTTCAACCAGAGCGGCGTACTACCCGTCCGCGGCCGTGCCCGACCCGTCCGACCACGTCTGGGCGCACCACTTCAACATGCTCAACTCCGCGGCGGCCGGCACGTCTTCCATGACGGGCGCCGGCCCGTCGTCCTTCGACCCGTCGCGGGCCACCACCTCCTCCCGCGACGAGGCCTCCGTGTCCATCAGCAACGCGAGCGACCTGGAAGCAACAGAGTGGATCGAGCAGGACGAGCCGGGCGTCTGCCTCACCATCCGTGAGCTCGGCGACGGCACCCGCGAGCTCCGCCGCATCCGGTTCAGGTATGCCACTGATCATGCAATGGACTTGCCAAGCATCACCAAGCCAACATTTCTTGATCTGTATGCACTCATATACATTCTGTTTGATCTCATGCATGCTCGTGTGTTTTTTGCAGCCGGGAGAGGTTTGGCGAGGACAGGGCGAAGGTGTGGTGGGAGCAGAACAGAGAGAGAATACAAGCACAGTATCTGTAGCAAGGGAGACGTTGATGCAATTAATTTGCACGCTACTTGACAGGATAATCTAACGGCGTTGGAGATAGATTAGGGAGATGATACTGTACTTCTTAATGATACATGGTGCAGAGAGTGTGAAGGAGGGATAGCCGGATAGGTGGAGGGAAAGATGGTGATGGTTGTGCTTGGCTTGGCTAAGTATGAAAGCTTTTGTTCGAGTATCTAGATGTGGTCCTCTTTGTGTAGACATATATAAACTTGGATATGCGCTCACTTGTCTTTGGCTTAATTCACCTTGTGTAACGCACAATTCTGTTCATTCGTTGATTTAATTTATTTTTAATTTTCTCCGTTTCTTCTTGTGTTTCGGTAGGCAAGTCCTGATTTTGTGCGTGTGAATGTTGGTATTTGTGGAGAAGTTTCAGAATGACGCAGGGCAGGCTGAGGTTGATGTGGGTGAGATGCACATTGGAATGGGAAGTGTAATAAGAATGTACCAAACTAGAGGTTGAGAATAGAAATTAAGGGCCTGTTTGGTAGAGCTCCAGATATTAGATTCATTTGAGATCTGAAACTTGTAGGTTAAAATAAAGTGAATTAAGTTTATATTTTTAGTCTAAAAAGTAAACAAGATTATCCATTTAAACACTCTTAATGTACTCACAATTCTAACCCCATGGATCTGGTGAAGTCAGGAATACCCAGATCCACTAATCTGGTGGAGCTAAAGTCCTACCAAACACGCCCTAAATATGGATTCAATCTAGTTGCGCGGATGCAAAGTGGACTCGTGTAGTACTGATACTAGTTCAAGCCTACCTTGCTAAACAAAAACTTGGCCAAATATCGACTCGCAGAGGAAAAGGTGGGTGATGCCTCGTTATCTTGGTTTGGAATCGGCATATTTTCGGGTTTAACGATTAAACACGAATATTTTTTATAAGTTAAAATTAGTAAGCGATAGTTTTATGAGACTGAGTCTATTTGTAGATAAGCCACTGTTGCAAGTTGGATTTTTTTTAAAAAAAATGACCTTTTAAGGGTGTAGATAGGCCATTTTAGCTTATATAGCTCAAGCTTTCCAATAATGGTCACAATGACAATTCTTAAGTATGTTTGGAACACAAGAAATTCGCATAAATTAGTTCAATTCCTTGAGGATTCGTATTGGATTTATCCATTATAAACATGTCTTTGTGGTTCAGGGTTAAAATAATTAGATAAGAAGACATAAGCTTTTCTCCTTTTCAAAGGCAGGACAAAAACTTTACTCGAAAAAACCTTTACTAATTCTTATGTACTAATCTTGTTTACAAACGCCAAAAAAAAAAGTTCAAAGAGCAAAGCTACTATACTCAATGTACTAAATAGCTGCCCTAGGTGTTGCTATAGCGCCCGCAAAATCGGTAGCAGCGTCTAAGCGCTAGTGTAAGAACATAGTGGTGCAAAATAGCGGTCCATAATTTGGCAGCATCCAAGATAGCAGTGGTAGTGAGCGCTATTGCACTAATAACGGCTCAGATAGCGGTGGTAGCAATATTGTAAGTTGTATTTGCCAATTTGTCAAAATATATGTGCGTGTTATCTCCAAAAAATATTTTGTCCCAAGTTAGTTGGAGACAAGAAAGCCTTTATATATACACATAAAACTAAAAATGATATATATTTTTTAGATATTGTCACCCGCTATCCGATGTTCGTTACACCGAAGTCAATCCACTAGGAAGCCGCTGTGCTGTTTAGAATCTCAAGTGTACGTACCAAACATGCGCTTACAGGGCCTTACAAGCTCCTGCTCATACGGCCCAAATGCTTTGCAAGCGACAGCCGCCGAATCCCAAGAAAACCACGCCGCTGCGTCCAATTCGCGGGGTAATTGATTATTTGACCTTTTTCTCCTTGATTATTTATTTTATTTATATATGTAATATCTCGTACTTAATAGTAATTAATGATAAATCATCAGTTATTCCCGATTCGCGACCATCCATCGCCCCAATTCCACCCGCACCGACCCGCGCCGCTTCCTTCGGCGATCGCCCTTTACCGGCCTTCCACGATGGATCGCCCATCGCGTGATGGTTCCTCGATGGCGAGCCCGTGCCACCGCATGCAAATTCTTTGGCGAGAAGCGAGAAACCCGGCGGGCAGCTGCCCGGACCGTGGTCCACTGGCGCCTCAGGTGGCCTTCCCATCATGGCGTCATTCCTCTTCTCCTTCCTCGTCGGCCTCCACGTGCGCATCCTCTCAACCGGTCAATCACTAACTCACTATCTGTTCCATCCACTCGTAACACCCCGGCACCTCAAATGTCCCGAGTGTTACACCCTTAAGCAATGGCAACACAAGAAAAAAGAGAATAACGGTAAAACCAACTAATCACGCCAAAAGGTGGCCATACCAAAAGAAGAAATTTAAGCGACACCTCTCCTAAAGATTGGACATCCACTCAGCAGACAAAGATAACAATTAAAAAGACAACATAGGTATAGGCCTTCACAACCAATTACCCACATTCACGGTCGGACGTTAACCAACCATCATGCCAACTAAGTAAGTACATAAAGGATCAACGAGAATAAAAAGACAAGCACTACACCATCAACGATACTTAGTAGTCACCATTCCACCCAAGCATAAGGGTTTAAACCATCACCATTTCCTTACAGATTAGCTAACCCAAAATCACTTTCACCACAACTACCACCATAACCAAAAGTAAAGGTCATGCGCTACTCTAACTACATGTAGTCGGCGTGAGTGAAGTGTGCTATCCCGCTTCCCAAAATGTCGCCTTTGAGGTACCTAGAATGAAACATCAACACAAGCGTGAGTTCATTCCTTATCAAATTTCAATGCAACAAAAATGAAGGCATAAACATAAAACAACATATATAAAGATTTGCGACTTTTGTCATACAAGGAATTTATTTCACCAATTTTCATTCAGAAAGATCTCAAGGGGCTCTATTCACAACCACAAATATGCAATGCATCATGCATGTCCATGAATGCAACCTTCTTTAGTGCATACAGTATTATTGGCGACACACCGTTGTCGGTGTTTCATATAACCAAAGTGAATTTGTAAGTATAGGGGTTCGCGTCCCCTTTCTCGAATGGTTAGACCAAAGAAGTCCGGATTTATCTCATGCGTGACTAAAAAGAAATTTCCTGACGGGCGGCGGCCGTCGGCCCTCGTATGCATGCATGATGCGTCATGCGTGAGCGTGACTAAAGTCTCCAGGCGACCTGCGGTCCTGCGCTGGCTGAGCCAGGGGTGGGGGGCTCCAGGCCACCTGTGCCCCCCCTTTGAATCCGCCACTGGGTACTTGTGCTAGTTCGTGTCAGGTCTGACGTACATTACGCATGTGAGCTGTGAGTGGTTGCTAACTGGGCTCCTACGATGCAATGTGCTGTCTTCAGCTCAAGGACATGGTGCTCAAGTTCTCCGGCTCCAACAGGCAGTACAAGGGGTCCGCCGGGAGCCCTTCGTTCCGGAGTAGGAGCTACCGCCGCCCCTACCCGGGCTTCATCGACGACACCGCCTTGACGCCGACGAACAGGCCGGCGGGCGACGCCTACACATACGCAAGGGACTACAGTGGCTGCAAGCGGGAGCGTGCGAGCCACGTCATCGACGACATGGGACATGACCAGGAGCAACCGCGATTGGCAGCAGGAAGGCAGGAGCCCGGGCAGCGCCAGCTGGACACCGAGCATCGAGGAGGCCAGCCACGAGGTAGTCGCCGTGGGGGAGGACGCGGTGCCCAGGGAGTGGACGGCGCAGGTGGAGCCCGGCGTCCAGATCACCTTCGTCACGCTCCCCGGCGGTGGCAACGACCTCAAGCGCATCCGCTTCAGGTTTTGCAACAAATTAGTAGTCTCACAGTTGCATTATTCAGCGTGCGTGTAATCAGGCGATCTTTATCGCATGATAAACTAAAGTAACTCTCACGTGTGCTTGCTGTGTTCTTGTACATGTACGTAGCCGGGAGATGTTTAACAAGTGGGAGGCGCAGCGGTGGTGGGGAGAGAATTACGACCGCATCGTGGAGCTGTACAACGTGCAGACGTTCAGCGGCCGGCAGCAGGGAGTCTCAACTCCGACGTCCTCCCTCGACGACTCCGTGCTGGTCGGTACACATGCACGTACACATTGTTCACTCGAATTCATCATAAACTTCTTGATATCACTGCATCAACTTATTATTGACTATTGAGTGCACGCAGAGAGTCGTCCTACTCTCGGGTGGCTCGATGAGGAGAGCCCGGTCATGATGCCGCCGACATCGTCGTCCAGCAAAGAACCGATCACCCGGAGCACGTCGTGCAAGGCAATGGCAGGGCCGTCGGCGCCTAACGCGGCTGCGCCTTCAACCAGAGCGGCGTACTACCCGTCCGCGGCCGTGCCCGACCCGTCCGACCACGTCTGGGCGCACCACTTCAACATGCTCAACTCCGCGGCGGCCGGCACGTCTTCCATGACGGGCGCCGGCCCGTCGTCCTTCGACCCGTCGCGGGCCACCACCTCCTCCCGCGACGAGGCCTCCGTGTCCATCAGCAACGCGAGCGACCTGGAAGCAACAGAGTGGATCGAGCAGGACGAGCCGGGCGTCTGCCTCACCATCCGTGAGCTCGGCGACGGCACCCGCGAGCTCCGCCGCATCCGGTTCAGGTATGCCACTGATCATGCAATGGACTTGCCAAGCATCACCAAGCCAACATTTCTTGATCTGTATGCACTCATATACATTCTGTTTGATCTCATGCATGCTCGTGTGTTTTTTGCAGCCGGGAGAGGTTTGGCGAGGACAGGGCGAAGGTGTGGTGGGAGCAGAACAGAGAGAGAATACAAGCACAGTATCTGTAGCAAGGGAGACGTTGATGCAATTAATTTGCACGCTACTTGACAGGATAATCTAACGGCGTTGGAGATAGATTAGGGAGATGATACTGTACTTCTTAATGATACATGGTGCAGAGAGTGTGAAGGAGGGATAGCCGGATAGGTGGAGGGAAAGATGGTGATGGTTGTGCTTGGCTTGGCTAAGTATGAAAGCTTTTGTTTGAGTATCTAGATGTGGTCCTCTTTGTGTAGACATATATAAACTTGGATATGCGCTCACTTGTCTTTGGCTTAATTCACCTTCTGTAACGCACAATTCTGTTCATTCGTTGATTTAATTTATTTTTAAGTTTCTCCGTTTCTTCTTGTGTTTCGGTAGGCAAGTCCTGATTTTGTGCGTGTGAATGTTGGTATTTGTGGAGAAGTTTCAGAATGACGCAGGGCAGGCTGAGGTTGATGCGGGTGAGATGCACATTGGAATGGGAAGTGTAATAAGAATGTACCAAACTAGAGGTTGAGAATAGAAATTAAGAGCCTGTTTGGTAGAGCTTTAGATTCTAGATTCACCTGAGATCTGAAACTTGTAAGTTAAAATAAAGTGAATTAAGTTTATATTTTTAGTCTAAAAAGTAAACAAGATTATCCATTTAAACACTCTTAATGTACTCACAACTCTAACCCCATGGATCCGGTGAAGTAATACCCAGAATACCTGAGATCCACTAATCTGGTGGAGCTAAAGTCCTACCAAACACACCCTAAATATGGATTCAATCTAGTTATGCGGATGCAAAGTGGACTCGTGTAGTACTGATACTAGTTCAAGCCTACCTTGCTAAACAAAAACTTGGCCAAATATGGACTCGCAGAGGAAAAGGTGGGTGATGCCTCGTTATCTTGGTTTGGAATCGGCATATTTTCGGGTTTAACGATTAAACACGAATATTTTTTATAACTTAAAATTAGTAAGCGATAGTTTTATGAGACCGAGTCTATTTGTAGATAAGCCACTGTTGCAAGTTGGATTTTTTTTTTAAAAAAAATGACCTTTTAAGGGTGTAGATAGGCCATTTTAGCTTAGCTCAAGCTTTCCAATAATGGTCACAATGACAATTCTTAAGTATGATTGGAACACAAGAAATTCGCATAAATTAGTTCAATTCCTTGAGGATTCGTATTGGATTTATCCATTATAAACATGTCTTTGTGGTTCAGGGTTAAAATAATTAGATAAGAAGACATAAGCTTTTCTCCTTTTCAAAGGCAGGAGAAAAACTTTACTCGAAAAAACCTTTACTAATTCTTATGTACTAATCTTGTTTACAAACGCCAAAAAAAAGTTCAAAGAGCAAAGCTACTATACTCAATGTACTAAATAGCTGCCCTAGGTGTTGCTATAGCGCCCGCAAAATCGGTAGCAGCGTCTAAGCGCTAGTGTAAGAACATAGTGGTGCAAAATAGCGGTCCATAATTTGGCAGCATCCAAGATAGCAGTGGTAGTGAGCGCTATTGCACTAATAACGGCTCAGATAGCGGTGGTAGCAATATTGTAAGTTGTATTTGCCAATTTGTCAAAATATATGTGCGTGTTATCCCCAAAAATTATTTTGTCCCAAGTTAGTTCGAGACAAGGAAGCCTTTATATATACACATAAAACTAAAAATGATATATATTTTTTAGATATTGTCACCCGCTATCCGATGTTCGTTACACCGAAGTCAATCCACTAGGAAGCCGCTGTGCTGTTTAGAATCTCAAGTGTACGTACCAAACATGCGCTTACACGCCGCTGGCCAATTCGCAGGGTAATTCAAGCTCCTGCTCATACGGCCCAAATGCGTTTGCAAGCGACAGCCGCCGAATCCCAAGTGGAAACCACGCCGCTGCGTCCAATTCGCAGGGTAATTGATTATTTGACCTTTTTCTCCTTGATTATTTATTTTATTTATATATGTAATATCTCGTACTTAATAGTAATTAATGATAAATCATCAGTTATTCCCAGTTAGCGACCATCCATCGCCCCCAATTCCACCCGCACCGGCCCCACCGCCGGCCTTCGGCGACCGCCGCTTGCCGGCCTTCCACTGATGGATCGCCCATCCGCGTGATGGTTCCCTCGGCGGCAGAGCCCGCGCCACCGCGTGCAGCTGCTGGCGAAGGGGCAGAGCCAGCGGGCCGGAGCCGGCGGCGTCCCGGGACCGCGGTCCACGGCGCCCTCGGGGTGGCCTTCCCCATCGCGTCGTCATTCCTCTTCTCCTTCCTCGTCGGCCTCCACGTGCCGCATCCTCTCAACCGGTCAATCACTAACTCACTATCCTGTTCCATCCCTGTAACACCCCGGCACCTCAAATGTCCCGAGTGTTACACCCTTAAGCAATGGCAACACAAGAAAAAAGAGAATAACGGTAAAACCAGCTAATCACGCCAAAAGGTGGCCATACCAAAAGAAGAAATTTCGGCAGCACCTCTCCTAAAGATTGGACATCCACTCAGCAGACAAAAGATAACAATTAAAAAGACAACATAGGTATAGGCCTTCACAACCAATTACCCACATTCACAGGTCAGGACGTTAACCAACCATCATGCCAACTAAGTAAGTACATAAAGGATCAACAGAATAAAAAGACAAGCACTACACCATCAACGATACTTAGTAGTCACCATTCCACCCAAGCATAAGGGTTTAAACCATCACCATTTCCTTACAGATTAGCTAACCCAAAATCACTTTCACCACAACTACCACCATAACCAAAAGTAAAGGCTGTTGCGCTACTCTAACTACATGTAGTCAGCGTGAGTGAAGTGTGCTATCCCGCTTCCCAAAATGTCGCCTTGGAGGTACCTAGAATGAAACATCAACACAAGCGTGAGTTCATTCCTTATCAAATTTCAATGCAACAAAAAATGAAGGCATAAACATAAAACAACATATATAAAGATTTGCGACTTTTGTCATACAAGGAATTTATTTCACCAATTTTCATTCAGAAAGATCTCAAGGGGCTCTATTCACAACCACAAATATGCAATGCATCATGCATGTCCATGAATGCAACCTTCTTTAGTGCATACAGGTATTGCTGGGCGCACACCCGTTGTCGGTGTTTCGTATAACCGGCAGTGAATTTGTAAGTATAGGGGGTTGCGCGTCCCCTTTCCTCGAATGGTTAGACCAAAGAAGTCCCGGATTTATACTGGTTCGGGCTGAATGTCCTTACTTCCAGTTCGTGGTGGCGGTTTGAATTGCCCTGAGCTCGGGGAGCAAATAGAGGTTACAAACGGAGGCTAGGACAAGCCTTGCTTAGCACTCGCCGGGGAGAAGGAATCGGAGTGCTATCCTGCTGGCGCCGACTGGTCTGAGAACCTGAGCGATCTAAGGGGAGGTGCCGGTGAGCGAACTCACGTGGATGCGTGTGAAGGCAAGAATATCTATCCCCCTCCTCCAGGGGCCCTGCCTCCCTTTATATAGGCGGAGGGGGCAGGTTACACGAGGATTTGAAAAAGAGGTAGGGAATGTTCGGTCCCGCGCCCGGTCTTCGATCATGATGACGGCAGGCTTTTCGTCCGGCGACTGTCTTCGGTCATGATGATCGACAGCTCAAGCACATCCCATCTGGGGTGGGTAGAACAACGGCGGCGCCCTTTTCGGAGGGCGACACTGCCTCTTCCGAAGGCCTGTCGAGATCTTGGACGTCTTGAAAAAGACGGGTGCTTTTTAGTAAGCCGCCTCTGGTTGCCTTGGGAAGGAACCATCCGCCCTAATGTTCTGGTTACATCCGTGCAACAGTGACCCGCGGCGAGATCTGGCGTGCGTGGCAAAAGATCGGGGCGAGGCTTGCGGGGACCGGCCTGAGTCTGGTTGGAGCTCGGTGGTACTTGATGCGGGACGCAGTCGGAGTAGGTGCTGCGTGAGGCGTCGACCTGGGTCGGTCGAGGCCGTGGGGCGTCCGATCCAGGTTGATCCCGAGTAATCAAGGCGGGTGACCCTTTGGGGTCTAAGGAGGCCTTTGATGAGGATGTGGCCCATTTGGTATCATATTCAATGTCGGCGATAACCCTCTTTCAGTGAGGGACGAGGGCCATGTCGGTTTCACCTTCAGGGTTCCTGCGCTGTTGTCAGCCCGGACTCCGAGGCTAGATAACTCGGAGAAATACGATCTTGAAATAGATGTATACTTTGCTGTGGGGTACCCCTGGTATGGGTATTCGTCACCCGTCGGTGTGCTCCCTCACATTCCCTTCCATCCCGTGGAGGGGCCTACTCTTATTGTCTCGCTCCCATTCACCTCGGTGAATGGGACTACGAGGTAGGATTTTTGTGCTCACTACGGGTGAGCACCGAGGACCGCATCAATATGGAACGCCTCGTCCATCATGAATGCAATTATGCAATTGACTTGAATACATTTCCACCCCTCGTTCATTTCACCAAACGCATAGCCATAACCAATATGGAAGTACCAATTAACTTGCTATTGCCCAAGTGTGATTCAGGCTAGAGTAACTAAAGTCATGAATAAAATTATGGAAAGACATCACATAATTTCTATAAAGTAGATTAAATCACAAATATGAGCAACTAGTTAGTTATAGTGCGAGCTTGACACTACACTTGCCTTTAACCACGAGAAGGGGAATAGCGAGAAGTTGAAGCCTCCCTCGAAGCTACTCCTCTTGAAAATAACATGGGAAAACTCAACCTTCCACTTCTAGATAGTTCACAACAACAATACATGCAACACGGCTACAACTTAGCGCAAAACAGCCCCAAAACCCGCCGGTTGGAAATTCCGGACAGCACGCGCTCTAACGAGTTTAACTCCTAATTGATTTAACCAAAAATTGGGTTCTTTAACCCTAATTAACCATAAGAGGCTAACCTACAACTACCTCACAGCCACTCAAGCGAGAGATGCCACGAAGGCCTCCAAATCGCACACTAAAGGTCAACCGCAAAACTGAGCTCGCTGCAATTCCACAACTTCGGGACAAAACTTCCAAATAGCGTAACTTTTGATTGGCTCAACGGATTTTCACGTTCTTAAACTCAAAATGATCGCAAGGGAATAAACTACACGAATAATATGACCATGCACTTAGCCGACACCCCAGCTGAACCCAGATTGACGAGGAACAGAGGGAACCTACTGCTTGACTCAATTTGGACAGCCTGCACGGAAACAGCCATAACTCCCAAATGGTAGGGCCAAATCACGACTTCTTGAGCCCTAAATAAACTTAAGAACACAAGCTTCGATTTTCTATACAGCCATCCGGTCAAGAGGGGATCCGAACTTGCCCAAAACGTGACCGCAATCTCAACCTGTACACAACCCAACCACCAACCAAAGTTTTCCCCCAAACTAGAGCAGTGCTTTCTTTATAGCCCAAATCTAAGAGCCCTAGACTAACCCCAACCAGCAACAAGGGCCCCAAATCACAACCCTAGAATCCTCACCTCACATTCCAACAAGGAGGAGGATGGAGGGATGGCCGGCAGCAGGGGAGAAGCGGCAGGGGGCGACGGCAAAGAGGAGGGCCAAGCAAGGGCTTAGGCAGCAGGGCAGGCTGGGGAAGAAGCGGCGCCATGAGGAGCCGGACGACAGCCACTGAGGGTGGAGGTGATCTTACGTGGCGTGTAGGGGCGGCCGCCGGCAGAATCGGAGAGGCGGCCCGTGAGAATCAAGACCAAAGGCGCAGCGGAGGAGGAGGAGCCACGGAGACTAGGGCATGGGAGAAGAAGCACAGGCTGTGTGGTCAGAGGATTGGGGAAAAAGAACAACCAGCCAAAAGATCTCAGCCACAAACTAAGGAAAAGGTGAGGTTAGGTGAGAAGAGGTAGGTGGGGAGGGGAAATTCCAAAAAAACCCTCCCACACAAGAATTATTCAACCCTAACTCCCTTAAATGGGCCAACCATCCTCGAGAATACCTGCCGAACGGCCAAAACACTTCCGGCGGAAGGTCAAAAATTTGGAGCGAGGCTTTGCAGCATTACAATTCCTTCCCGAATCACTCTCATCACTGCAATTTCTAGAGCTAAGTAATTTCTGCAGGGTGTTGAGATAAAGAAGCAAAATTAACTATTTTGGTGTTAGGCATGAAGAACTTGCTGCAAATTTAAGCTCTATTCCGTTTCATGATGCACATTTTACCATTTGGTCCACAAAGTTAAGAGTTGTTGTCATGTTGCTGACTTCCTATCTTATAAAATGAATTGCGATATAGTAGGGCGTTTATAGAACAAAGACCAAAATTGTAGGGTGTTTATTGGCTATTGATTCTAGTACACTGGAGTTTAAGCTTAGAATGTGGTTGTTCTACTCTTTTTTCCTGTTTGGATGGAATTGTGTCGATTAGGTGTGAACAAATTTAGCTTGATGCGGTTGTTGGTACATTGAAGGCGTGGACCTTAGATCATCAAAAGTTTGTGAGCTCGGACAGTTGAACTACAGAGCTAAGCATGTGCTTTACTCCTCGAGTAACAGAAGATTTCGCTGCGATGATGACTACTACTGGGCCTCAGTTTTCCAGGTGAGCGTTACATTTGTACTTGTTTGCATCTCTAGGACCATTTTGTAAAATGTCGTTAAAGCTTCTGGTTGGTTAAGTGTTCTCACTCGCTTGGTCTTCTTCTACCTGCACAACGACAGGTTTGAAGTGTAGTGTTAACTAGTTATCGGGCCGTTTTCACATTCAATGTCTCTAAATTTAGCCTTTCTAATTTTTTAAGCAGATATGCATAGATCTGAGATGCTTTTTATGTTCTCTTGACTCCCAGTGATTGATGAACAATTGTAGATTTTAGTTTCTAGTTTGTGTGTAAAAGGGCCTGCAAAGGAAGACATGACCTCTTTACATGTTGCACGTCGACTTGCAGTCTTGCACAGCCTGCTTACTACCTGCCCTTCATATTTCCGCTTATTGATTGTCATGATCATGAAGGCTTGCTTTATGTGTTTTTGTTAATTGGTTCTCATTTGTGTTGTGGATTGATTCTGTTTTCTGTAGGTTGAATACACAGAATATTTTTCTGGTCAAATATCTTATGCAGTGGCAGAGGCCCCAAAAGAGGCTCTTCCTCACAATTGTCGACCTGATTTTGGCGCTGCATGGTCAACATTTGAAGTTCAAGGTATTCTACTATGGAACATCTGTTCACTGTTAGATATAATATTCACTTCCTAACACATCAGAAGTAGCTATAAGTTTTCTCCAGTGCTCTTGTGAATCGTCAGTTATGTGCATGCCTTTTGCTCATCTCATGTTTAGTTGTCAAGGACTAGTTCCTTTTCCACATTGCTATTTCATCACCACCTTTTCTTGTAGGTCAATGAATCATACAGTTGCAGGTACATACTTGGGAGTAGCAAGGCTGATATTTATTCGGACAAGCTGTTCAATTGCACTGCTGAGGAACCTTCAACAAGTGAGATACCCCCAAAGGATATTTATACTGTGCATATATATGCTCCTCCCAAATTCCTACATGCTACATGGACATTGCAGTACCTTCTGCATGATATGATATTAATTATTATGTTAATCAACATTTAATCCATCAGACATAGATAGACAGAAGTGCTTATTTAGCTGCTAGCTTATTTCTCTTATTTGCTCCGGGATTCTGACTAGCTTACCACCTATCAGATTAGCGAAGTTGACTATACATGTACAATTGTTTTGCACTGTTGCATCACCACTCTATTTTAAGCACCAAACAGTAGGAACTTACTATGCTTTCTAGGCCGACAGAAATTACTTGCGTATCTGCATAGGTTAGTTACAATGGTTACCTTTCGTTCTTCACTTCTTCTAATGATTGTTTATCTCCAATATTTGTATTTCCTTCCATTTAACTTGACATCCTAATATGACAGGTTTTTGAAGTCCTACATGTTAGAGGATTTCAGTTCTAGACGAATGCTTGGATATGTAGCAGCAGGGGTTGTGGCTGGCATGTTGCGTTTTATGTTCATCACTGTCTTACTGAGAAGCTTCACAGGAGTGTTCCTTGCTGCAGCCAGGTGGGCTGTAAGCAAGCATAGCATCAAAGTGTTTGCTTGTCGGTTTAAGCGAGCCTGTTTTCTTGTAGCATATGTATCTGTTGTTGGCTGGATTACTTTGCAGTACAGCAAAATGATTGGATTGAAAGAGCTTTTATTGGATTGTGAACTCATGGAGAGGTTCTTGTGAACTGTAGATGTTTTCGGCAATGCATATTGTATCAGCCGATTCTTGTCCTCGAGGAAAGAAATATTTTTGTTTAAATTGGAAATCCTCTGATATGATTTATCTTGTTCTACTACAATGTGCAACCACGAGTACTGCTGCTATGTCCAACATGTATTCGATAGTATAGATCATCATGGATATCTGTCACAGTTCATATGAAATTCCCATCTGTCATAACCTGTATCCAATTCACAGTAATGATAGTTCGAGTGGTATTCTTCGTTCCAGTCCGAAATTTGAGCTAACTTTACGTTGAATACAATAGGCGTCTAATTCTTAATTGATTAATCATCGTGTGGTCCTGAGTTCAAGTAGGGTTGTAGTATTCTTTGAATTGATATTGTTCATTGGATAATTGGAGCACGAATATAGGTTCAACGAACTGTACCTAAAATCCTTTATTTTTAGCGGTACTTGCTCTTATTTTTTTTCCATGCCCTTACTTACTCTATGTAAAGTTTTGTTTAGAACACAGAATTTGTAGGGAATATTAGTATTCTAGAATATATTATGTATTAAAAGTATAGCAGGTCTTTTAGAGCAGGTAAGAAAAAAAGATAAATATGCCAAAAATTTTCACGAAAAAGCAAAACATCTGACCCATAATCTAGTGGATCCTAACAAAGTTGAACTATAGTAGCCATTGGATGCTATCACTTAAAGAAAAACAGCTAAACATCTATGTAGTGGGCCTGAGTTATAACAGCTTAGATTAAAAGAATTATCCATGCCAAGTACAATAAATTTAATAGAAATTCGTAATAAAAATTAAAAGAAATTTGGTCATTTAATTTTTCATTCAAACTCTAAATTAAAACTATACATAGCTGATATTCATAATAAAAATCAGATTAAAATCAGCGAGTTGAAAATAACAACAAAAATTGGAATAAAAAATAAATAAAATTAGCAATTTTATTTTCATACAAACTCCAAATCTAAACCCCTACGTATATGAAATTCATAATAAAAATTGGCAGTTAAATGTGTATACAAATTCTAACCTAAGACTAAAATAAAAATAAAATTTACATTAAAAAAGAGTCTACGTCAAGTACAACAAAAATAACATAAATTTGAAATAAAGTTTAGCCGTTGGATTATGTATGAATTTCAATCTAAAACTGAAAAGGAAATTCTATAATAAGTACAAACCAAAAATATGCAAATTTGGCACAAAAAAAGAGAAGGAAATCAATGATAGTTTTTTTATTCCAAACTAGGTGAAAAATAAAAGCTTAGGTTTTATTCAGAATAAAAATTCCAGAAATTAGCAAATTTAGGGATAAAATAAGGTAAGGAGTTTGATTTGTATAGTTATAAATTAGGAATTGTAATATATTATATGATAAAAGCCCATGACAAGTGGTTTACACTCGCTACAAGAAAAGAGAATATGGTAAAAAATTCTTATTAAAAGAAAACATTCTGACTTTTTATTTGGTGGACTTCCATGAGATGGAGAGATTGAGAGTATGATACGCTAACATGTATTTACTCGGTTATATTGGTATAAGCTATGTGATATGTATTTTAAGCACGTAGTATAGACAAGCGTTGTAATAATGAAAGAAAGAGTTGATAATGATATTAATGAAAAGTGTTATGTTTCATATTTTGCATAATGCAAGTGTTCGGGGAAGAAATATTTGGACACATGTGACAAATATTGAGGAACAAAGTGAGTATTTTTTTTTTGAAAGGGCAGCATGAGAGATGCCGCATGTTATATTAAGAAGAAAAAAGAGGGACGGTCCAGTTTTTATCAGGAAAAAATCGGGCCCAAAAAAAACCTTACAACAAGCAATTACATGAAACCATTACACCACTCACAAAGTGAGTATTTTCTCTCTTATAATATATAGTATTAAATATCATAAATAGTGTTCTGTAATGGTCATTCTTACAAAATGCAAAACTGCATATGCATTGCTAGGTTATTCAAGTATGCTCTAAAGACGATTCCCAGTCAAGTACGCGGGCCACGTTGATAGTTATTTCAAAAGTCCTGTAAAAGTGCATTGGTCTAAAACTGCTTTTCTAGAACCCTATGGAGAAGTGGCTAAGTACTTTTCTAGAACCCTATGGAGAAGAATAATTTTCTCGAAATGACAATGAATATGTACCAAATGAGAAATTCTGCTTGATTTCCATCTTCTCAACACCTGATTGACCTCTTCTCTTTTTGACATGCCCGCCATGTCATCTGATCGAACGTTCGTGGTTTGCTGCGTATGCACGTGATGGTGTGGTCTCTCATCTCCATCTTTCCAGCCACGGCGAATAACTTGCAAGTTCCAAAGGCGAAGACCAGTATGTCATGATCATCCAGTGGCGTACACGCCCAGCGTGGGGACATCAACGGCCAGGATCCATTTCTCATGGCACGCCTGTACGGATCGCAGGATAGAATCTGACAAGAGCAACACAACCCCAGACGACCGTTCGTGGAGGTCAACCACAAACGCCATTATATTCCTTAATTTTACGGTATCTCGCGAACTTCCCCGGAAGCCGTCGAAGGCGACCTTTTGCCGGTCGCGCGCGTCTCCGCCGGTCCTGACTCCTGAGTTTCTCTAGTCAAATCACACAGCAGCACGGTACTGAGCTTAAATCTTTTTTTTTTTTTTTTGAAGTCAGGCACTGAGCTTAATCAATCGATCATAGCCGCCGCCAGCTTGCGGTGCGAGCTCTGTCCAGGAAGCAACGCGCCGGCCGATCCCGCCGAGACGCTCCCCTATAAAACGGCTCCATACTACAAGACATCGCTGTGCCAGATTAACAGCAACACAACACAATCATCTCCTTTTCCACGCAGGAAAAAAAATAACAGCGTCCAATTCCCTTCCATTTCCCTCAAAACTTTCGTGCCACTTGCAACTAGTTAGTTGACCATGAGCTCGTATCGTATGGCCGGGTCAGCCCTTCTGCGCCACCTGGGCCCCCGCCTCTTCGCGGCCGAGCCGGTGTCCGGGCTCACCGCGAGCACGAGGATTTTCCCCGCGCGGATGGCCAGCACAGCCGCCGCGGATGCCAAAGAAGGCGCCACTGAAATGCCGGCGGCGGCCGAGCAGAACAAGAAGGCCGTGGTCAGCTACTGGGGCATCGAGCCGCGGAAGCTCGTGAAGGAGGACGGCACGGAGTGGAGGTGGCTATGCTTCAGGGTGCGTACTTGACAACGTTTACTCCATTGTTGCATGCACGATTTTGATTTGCTTGCGTGTGTAATTGTGTGCATCGCATACATGCTTGCAGCCGTGGGACACGTACACGGCGGACACGTCGATCGACGTGAGGAAGCACCACGAGCCGAAGGGCCTCACCGACAAGGCGGCGTACTGGGCAGTCAAGTGGCTGTGCGTGCCCAAGGAGATGTTCTTCCAGCGGCGGCACGCGAACCACGCGCTGCTGCTGGAGACGGTGGCGGCCGTGCCGGGCATGGTGGGCGGCATGCTGCTCCACCTGCGTTCGCTCCGGCGCTTCGAGCACAGCGGCGGCTGGATCCGCGCGCTGATGGAGGAGGCCGAGAACGAGCGCATGCACCTCATGACCTTCATGGAGGTGGCGCAGCCGCGGTGGTGGGAGCGCGCGCTCGTCATCGCCGCGCAGGGCGTCTACTTCAACGCCTACTTCATCGCGTACCTCGTCTCGCCCAAGTTCGCGCACCGCTTCGTCGGCTACCTCGAGGAGGAGGCTGTGCACTCGTACACCGAGTACCTCAAGGACATCGAGGCCGGCAAGATCGACAACACCCCCGCCCCGGCCATCGCCATCGACTACTGGCGACTGCCCGCCGACGCCAAGCTCAAGGACGTCGTCACCGTCGTGCGCGCCGACGAGGCGCACCACCGCGACGTCAACCACTTCGCGTCGGTACGTTCGCGCGCCTGCCAGCTTGTGAACAATTAAGTTTAAAAAATTATTCGATATAACTAATTGAATTTGAACAGTTGGAGATAACTAATTGGTTTCTTTGGTTTGATACATCGTGCAGGACATCCATTACCAGGGGATGAAGCTGAAGGAGACGCCTGCGCCGCTCGGGTACCACTAATCAATGGACGATGCCTGCTGATCAGTTCACCATTGTTACTACTTACTACTACGACCGCTTGTTCTGCAATGTTTGTATGTAAGAGCCGTGCTTCAATGTTTTCTCTCAATGTAACTTGTATAAATCTTGAAGCAAGTTAAGTGGTCTGCACATGCTTGCATGCAGGTGAGCAGTGGGACCGAGTTTGTTATTATTTTGCATGTTAATTAGTTTGGTTAAGTCATTAGCCGCCTGATAAGTTTACGAGTACTAAAATGTAACGTGCACCTGCATGTGTGACTAGTTCCTGCGTGTGTGTGCATGTTGTGAGTAGTAGCATGAGAATCGATCAGTATTGTTAAAGGTTGTTGCATGGTATGCGGATCCAGGTAGTTGCTCTGCACATGCATTAGTGTCTTATTTAAGATTGTACTCATTTAGTTGTTGAGTTGAGAAAAATCACATAATCTCTACTAATACTCCCTCCATTCCAAAATATAAGGCCTGATTTGACTTGGCACGGTCTTCTAAACTATATTTTGACCTTTAATTTCTCTTATCCAATATCATTCATATAAACAAAATCACTATCATTACAAAGTACTTTTAAATATGAATTCAATTGTATCACTTTTATATCACAAAATTTTTATATAGTTAGACAAATCATTGGTCAAAGATTTCAAAGTTTGAATCTTGAAATGCGTGCGTGCCTTATATTTTGGAATGGAGGGAGTATAAATTTGCAGTTGGTGGCAGCGGTCCGTTCTTTCTAGCCCCCTATCCCCAATAATAGCTTTGTCATTATAGCTAATTATTCTTTCCTGATTTACAAGCAGCCATATCTCTCTAAATATGGCTGATTATTATAGCAAAATCCCTGATTATTGATGGTAATTAATAGCCGGTCAATCATTCCTTTTGTAATATATATATATTGTACAGTTTTCGCAGAATCAATCAAGAGAATTCATTCAAGATCTCCCATTTCATGCCACCGCTGCGAATGAACTCGGTTAACCGATCAATAAGTGACGACCGACGGCGTACATGGCAGGCGCAGGAGACCGAAAGTGTCATGGTCGAGTAATCGCTGCGTTGAAGATGACCACAATAGCGACGCCCACCGAAAGTGTCGTGACCCAGCCGCCACCGCTTGGGCGTGAAAAAAGCGCACGACGCCGCAGATCGCTGTTCTGACGACACCGTGGGACGTTATTGGCGGTGAGAGAATCATTGGCATACCCCTTGGAGATAAACGGGTTGATCTGGCTAAACGTCGTGAGAGAGAGGAACGACCCGGCGGAGCACGGCATGGCGGGCGCCTTGGCGTTGGTGTTTTCTGGTTCACCTTCGTGGGCTCCAGCGTCATGGCCGGTGAAGCCAGTGATGGCTAGGTACGCCAAAGGCATGGAGACGAGTAGGCCGGCAAAGGCCAGAGGGTCATCTGGGAAGAGCAGCGAACCGTCGGCGCAGCGGACCACCGCCAAAGTGGAGAAGAGCACGTCGCCGAGGCGATAGCGATCCAGAAGACGCGGAGGTGCAAAGGCTAGGTGGTGGCGGTGGCCCCTTTCTTGGAGGCGACTGACCACGTAGCCATAGCATGTGCGACGAAGTGGGTGGCGAAGAAGGCGGACTCCACAGCGCGCTATGACGTGCTCGGCAAGAGGAAGAACGCGAGCACGAGGAGGACGGCGAACGCCACGACGAAGACTGCGGACGCCCCGAGCGCGACCGCGTAGCGGCCAATGGTCCAGAATAGTAGTGGCTTCGGCAGCAGCGTCTCGTGCTCGGGGGAAACCCCCGTGTCACCCCTGCGAAGGCGATGGATGACGAGGATGAGCGAGACGACGAGGTCGACGACACCGAGGAGCACGCGCTGCGGGCATGACGAGAGGAAGAGGAACACGAGCTGGTAATATAAAATACAAAAATGGTTAAAAATGATTGATTGATTTTTGAGATTGGTAATATATATTACTACGTACAATATATTTGGTTTTAATTCATACTGAAGAAGAAACCATAAAAACTTTTGTAATCGAGAGAAATAGATGTTTGATCTTGTAGCATAATTTTCTTTTATTGCTTGACTTTTATGTTTCAATACTAATTTTATTTTTTAAAGTAACGCACGGGCATTAGTCTAGTTCATCTAGTTGTTGAGTTGAGAAAATTCACAAATTTGCTCCAAGGTCGTGTGCTCTTGTATGTCTCTTCTTCCTTCCTTTGTTCATTTGTGTGTGTATGTGTCTGTGCGAAACACAAGTGAGACACAGCACAACAGAGGAGTTGAGTGATTCAACTTTAACATTTGGTATTAGATTTCACCCCCTAATCTTGACACATCTCTTCATAAGTCGACGTCTGATCTCCTGACACATCTCCAAGGAGTTCCGACTTCTTTTTACTGGCTATACTACCAGTGACACACCTCGCTGGTGATTACACCTTTGCCCTAACTTCAATTGTCTTTTCACTTATAACACAACTTAATTGCGACATAAACTAGCATTAAAACTCATCCACAAGAGAACTTAAACACAGCTACGACAACAACTCCTTAACGTCCTAGACTCGACCTACTTACTCCATTTAAGTTTTCTTTCTTTCTTGCGACGAAGAAGCAATCTGCTCCTGCTGCATGTGACCTCCAACCGCAAATGTATTGGACGTTTGTACCCCGTGCGAGGCTGCATCATGCTGGCGTTGTACTGCTGCAAGGCATCCCACGTGCCCTGCTCGAGCCGGCCGTCGATGATGTTGCCATTGTCTGGCGTGCGCATCTGGTAGCCTTCCAAGTCCACTAAGTGCGCATCTGGCGTGCGCATCGATGGACTCGAGCAGCTCCTGAAGCTCGTCTAGCGTCATATCGTTCCACACCACGTCTGACGGCGCAAGCTTGTTGTCGGCGTTTTGTAAACCGCAAGTAAATTTGTAAGTCGAGGAGCGGCGCTCCGCTTCCTTGAATGGTTAGACTCAGGAGTCCTGGGTTTATCTTGGTTGGGCGAATGTCCCACGTCCGGTTCAGTGTGGTGGTATTGTGATTGATGGGGAAGCAGAGGATCGCGCTGATTACAACTCGGATGGTTCGAGGGTATTCCCTTTCTATCGTGGTGGCTTTTGATAAGAGATCGATCCCCTCCTCGGGGGTCTCGCTTTCCTTTATAGGTACAGAAAAGCGAGTTACACGGAGTTCGGGGACATGTGCAGTATGAGCCGAAACTTTAAAGAAGGGCTCCATATGTGCTCAAAAAACGTGATCACTTGGCGAGACAAGGCCATCATGGTATAAAAACAACTCATTATGACGTCAATATAAATAACCAATCATATATATATATATATATATATATATATATATATATATATATATATATATATATATATATATGGAAGCCTTTTCGTACTCTTGGGAGTACATACTCACCTCTAATATACCATTTAAAATAACGCTTTATACTCCTTTTATCACTTTCGGCATACTCAATAATAATTCTAAGATACTTCAATGTAACATGGTTGAAAAATTTCATCATAACCCTTTATTTTTTTTATCGCATATCCTTTTCCATATGTAAAAGGAATATATAAACAAATATTGCTATAAATGGTAGACTTTAATGAAATTTTTCGTGGAACTAACTTAATGGTATCTTATAATTAGTATTAGAGTATACTCAAAAGGATAAAGAGGTATAATAATATCATTTAAATAGTATACTGAAGGTGGGAGTATGTACACCCAGGAGTATGGAATCATTTTCCTATATATATATATATATATATATCCTCAAGAAGACAAGGTTGATGCAGGCCAAAATTGAAGACCTTCTTCACATAGAAAGAGATGCAGAGTTGGAATTCACTCAGAAAGAGTTGAATGCCACCTCATTAATAGATAGTAAGTCGAAACAGCTGCTCAAGCCAGTCGAGTACTTGGTGACCTATGGTCAGGCACAATAAGAGCAGTGCGACACCATTTGCAATCTAAGTGTTACAAGTAGTTCAACTGGTTAGTGTGCTTTATTTTTTATTATGTTGTTAGTCAGGTTAGTTATTACAAATATGATTGTGAGGGGAGTGATGTTTGTTAACAGAGTTTTTTTACTGGGTATCTGACTAGATGGGGCCGGGTGGGCTCCAGCCCCACCTAGCCCCACCATCAGCTCCGCCTCTGGACATGTAAAGAAAAACAGGAAGGGACGCCCCACGGCCAGGCGTTTACGCTCTATGCTGAGGTGTTGAGTCTTCGGCCTTGAAATCTGCTCCCGGGTTCTGACATCCGTCCGTCGACTGTCTTCGCCATATCGGGTGGGTAGATACGCGGGGTTGGTGCGGATGTCCCATTCCTCCGGGAAGCGGCACACCGGCCCTCTATGCGCCTTTCTCATGCTGACGTCTGGGGCGACCGGTCTCGGGTTTGCCTCGGGAAGCGCGTATCCCTTCTCTCTGGCGTGGACGTGCGATGGGGATACCGCTTGACTTTGGCGCCCTCTGGGATCGCCTTGGGACAAACTACCGCTCGACAAGGCGTTGTATTAAATGGGATAGGTGTTCATCTCGGGGCTTGTTGGCGTTGCTATGGAGGCTCGCCTTGAAGCTTGTCGAGGGCTTCGCCGAGAACTGGTCGAGTGCCGAGCCGACCCTGGTCGGAGGCTTTGCGAGCGTCCGACCTGGGTCTTGGTCGGAGCCTCCAGGCGGCTCCGATCATCGTTCCGCCCGAGGCCTGTGGCTTTGGCGAAGGCCCACAGCTTCTTCCGCCCATGGGGCTCCTTGTTTCTGTGGTGGGTGCGGATCGCCTACCGAGCTTCTGGTTGTTTGGGATGATAATCCCTTTTATGAGGGTAGAGTCTGGCTGGGGTACCCTGTGTACAAGTATTAAATCACTTGTCGGGCCATCCTGCGCACGCTGGCGAGCTTGGCCTTCGCTTGCCCACCTGGTCCTTGAGGTACTTCATGTGCGTGTCGCCGCCTCCGAGCGCCCACACGTCCGTCAGGCCATTGTCGGGACGTCTGGCGGCAAAATCACGGAGGCGTCGCAGATGGCCGCCTCAGAGTTTAGGTCTTAAACCTGGCTCTGATACTAAATGTTAGAGTTGAATCATTCAACTCCTCACTCTGTTGTGCTCACTTGTGTTGCTCACAGACACACGTACACACAAATGAACAAAGGAAGAAAGAAGAGACAAACAAGAACACACGAGCTTAGAGCAATTCTGTGATTTTTCTCAACTCAACCACTAAATGTGTACAATGTTAAATAAGACACTAATACATGCGCAGAGCAACTACCTGGATCCGCATACCGTGCAACAACCTGCAACAATACTGACCGCTTCTCATGCTACTACTCACAACGTGCACACATACGCAGGATTAACTAGCTAGTCACACATGCAAGTGCATGTTCATAAACTAATCATGCAGCTAATGACTCAACCAAACTAATTAACATGCAAAATAATAACAAACTCGATCCGCTGCTCACCTGCATGCATGCATTTGCAGACTAACAAACACAAATTTAATGCGCCATGATTAATATGCAACAACATCTCCTTCAGGCCTTCACCATTCTGAAGGGGGAGAAACTTTTGGACCGATCCGCCAAGCGACTCGTCAAAAGGTTATGCTGCTGTCAGAACGAATAAAGTATGGTTGATCGGCATTCTTCCTACTCCCGCGTAGGGAGTAGGTTTTTAGCGTAACCAAACTATAACGTGCGTTCAACTTGTCTGGGACCGTCTTGCACTTAAAACTACAACAAAGTTTTTGTCCCCTAAAATGCTATTGATGTCTTCTGTGGTCGTAATTATTTTTCTCAAAATTGTACCAAATAGGTCCCAAAACTAGTTTTTGACTCTAGTACTACCATGCTGAGTTCCATGAACTATCTAACTCATCTTAACGTTTGAGATGTCGAAGAAAGGTTGCAGTCAATTTAGAATACCAAACACATTTTTAAGGGGACAACTTCACATCACTCACATGATTATTGGGCTGAAAATTATTTGAATTTTGAGCAGTTAATGAACCAGCTGGCTCCACCCAACCCAATATAAAATGAAGGTAACCGTAGAATATTTTTTGCGGAATAGTTGTTGAGCAGTTAATGAACCAGCTGGTTCCACCCTAACCCATACTAAAATGAAGGTAACCATAGAATAATTTTTACATAATAGTTTGTGTTGGGGTGTGTCCTAAGGATTCTCGGTACTTTTTCTTTATAGCATCAATCACAATTAAATTACAACTAAACTTTATCTTTAATTTATCTCTAACTCTGAATCCTATCCTAATATGACTTTGAGTTGAACACGACTCAGACTCTTATCTCTAACAGTAACCCTATGCTGCCTTTACCCAACCCGACTCACCCCTGCTGCCTTATGTGTTCTCTCGCCACCACAAGACTTCGACGCCTTACGCCTCAAAGATCACCCCAAACTAGGGGTGGCAATGGGGACCCGTTCCCCGATCCCTGACGGGGAATTCCTCTATTAGGAGATGGGTATGGGAAGAAATCGACCCTCACGGGGATAGAAACGGGGAAAATTATTCCCCCGTCGGGGATGGCGGGGACGGGGACGGGGAATTTTTTCCCCGCGGGGACCCAGTTGGGGATCCAAATTTAGTTTAGTCCAATTTAGTTATTAGATTGCAAACATATTCTCTAGCCCATCATATTCACATTTTCATAAACGGGACAACATAATCTTCAATGAATGCATGCATTCTTTTTTTCCTTGTCTATTGATATGATTTTAGAGTTAAAATGGCTATAAGAGCTCTTCTCTTGTGTGAAATTTTAGCGGGGATGGGTCCCCAATGGGGCCCCGATACCCAAACGGGGATGATGATTGGGGGATTTTCTCCCTCGAGACGGGAAACGGGGACGGGGGAAATTTTGGATCACGGGGACGGGGACGGGGAGGCACTCCCCGGCGGGGAATGGCCCCGTTGCCACCCCTACCCCAGACGCCGTCAAGGCCCCTCGGCGAGTTCTTCCCCTACTGCTGCCCCTGCCTCCTCTTCCTCAGCTACATCTCCACCTCCCATCGTCACTGCTGCTGCCCTCCTTCCCCGTATTTGTTGCCTACCGCAGTCGGATCCATGACCACCACCTCCTAATTTCTAGTCAGTTCTTGTTGCTCTTGTTGACCTCCATTGCCCACCACTCTCCTTTGACCCATGGCCAATGGTGCCACCACTGCCTTCATTAGTCATCTCACCAACCCCAACCTCCCTCTATAGTCAGCCCCAGTGAACCTCAAACTCTAATCCGGTGAACATGAGCCATAACTCGCCGCCGCTGAAGATGATGACCCCACTGGAGCTTGCCCGGAGGTAGATAGGTGCTTGAATTGTGATGCATATCGCAAAGTCAAGAATTCAGATTTGCATACACACACATATACATATACACACACACACATATATGCATGATATATAACAACTGAACTTTTTGAGTTTACACCTGATCATTCCCCTGTTAGGCACATAGAAGAACAATTGAATTAGAACCATCTATTCAATAGTAGACGTCAGTTTTCTCTCTTCTACACCACCTAAAATTCCGCATGGTATAGTCTTACATATAGCTAACTTGTACTATTGTACATGCTAGCAATAGCCTCATCTGACTGCCATCTTGGTTCAGGATGGTTGGAGTCTTTCTTGGTCCACGAGACAAGCAAGAGAACATCTCTCATTTCACTTTGCTTTCTCTCATTGCAATACAATGACACCCTAATGTGAAAAGGTATTAACCAGAATATTCTCCTACAGGAATGAAACTTTTTCTGTTTAATTTCATACGTATTATTTTATTAACCTATATGATGTGCATTAGCACAGTCGCAAAATAAAAATATCTCAGCTATTGGATGAGGCTTACATATTTAACAGAGAGATCTGATTCGTGAACCAACTACACATCACACAATAATTAGCATGTAAACATGTGATTAGTCACAGGTTGTTTCTCAGTTTTGTTTTAAAAAAATTATAGCAATTAATTAATTAATGCCCAATTGATCGACTTGGAGAAGACGAAAAGCCCTCAGTCTCTGGAAGCTTTGGAAAAAAGCTAGCTCCCCCGTCATTGACGACGTTGCCCCACCACCGTATTGTGCTCCTCTCACCAGTTTGCTAATGGAGTGCACATCTAAAGGTGGGCATCGGGCTGGGCTTTTTGGAACTGTTCGAGGCACAAAGGGCCTGGCTCGGCCCTGCATAAAGAGGAATGGGCTTGGCCGGCATGGCCTAGTGCCCGACATGGCCTGCCAATAGTGCTCAGATGATATCAAGACGCCGCATGGCACGCAGTATAGAACAGGAGGCGGGGGGCGAAGGGATTACCTGCTGCCGTGTCATGCCGTGTCCAAGTGGGAAGGAGAGGGGAGATGCCTCCCTACGCCCGAGCGTGCCCCGCCATGCTAGTGCCATGCCGCATTGCACCGGAGGGGGAAAGGGAGGGAGGGGGAGGCAAAGGGCGGGGAGGGGGAAGGAGGCATCTCTGCGCCAAGGAGGTGTGAGGCGGAGGAAGGCGTCGCACCAGAGGGGAAGGAGGGTGAGGGAGGGGAAGGGAGGCGCCGCCGATGCGGGGAGGTGCAGGCAGGAGGCGTGAGGCTGGAGGGTGGTGGAGGGAGGGAGGAGGGGGTGGCGGAGGGGCGAAGGGGTGAGGGTGAGGAGGGGGCCTAGAGGGGAGGCAATGAATCCAGGCGGTTGGGGTGGAGGGCGAGGTGCCATAAGGGAGGAGGTGGCTAGGGCAGAGAGAGAGGCGTCGTGACGAGGGAGAGGGAGAGGCGGCCAGGGCGGAGGGCGAGGTGCCGTGAGGAGGTTGAGGGCATGGGGGAGCTAAGCGAGGAGGCGCAGGGGCGAGGCTTGGGCGGCCATGAAGAACAAGGGAAAAGAAAGAGAAGGAAAGAAAAAAGAAAAAGGGAAGGGAAAGAAAAAGGGAAAAGGGAAAGAAAAGAGAAAAAGAAATGAAAGGAAAAAAGAAAATAAAAGAGGAAAAGAAAAAGAAAAGAGAAGAAGGGGTGGAACCGATTTTTGGCGACGAACTTGATTTCTGTTTGCATACGATAAAGGTTGAGAGAGAGATTGAGGTAGAGAGCGAGAAAGATCGAGAGAGATGAACGATAGAGATTTCTGTTCATATGCAGTCAAGGTTGAGAGAGCGAGAGAGATTGAGAGAGAGCAAGAAAGATTGAGAGAGACGAAAGAGAGCGGAGACAAGGAGCAATGGGAGAGAGAGATCAGAGAGAAATTGAGATAGAGAGGCGAGAGAGGGGGAGTTGAGAGAGACGGCAAGAGAGAGAGGGAGAGAGCTGAGAGAGATTGAGATAGAGAAAGAGCTGAGAGAGATGAGCGAGAGAGAAGGAGAGAGCTAGGAGAGATTAAAAGAGAGCGAGAGAGATTGAGAGAGATAGGCGAGAGAGAGTGCTAAGAGAGGGAGCAACAGTGAGAGAGAGCTAGGTGAGATTGCGATAGACGGACGAGAGAAAGAACATCTTCTTGCAATGTACAAGTCTTGTTTATGGTTCTAGCGTTCACTATCTCATCGGAAGCCACTTTTAGTTCTTTGAGGAGGATACTTGAATCGTGGAGTAGGGGTGGGCATTTAGTTTTTTTGGTTTAATCGGTTCAGTTTTTTTGGTTTTAAAATAATTCGGTTTTTAGAAACTGGCACCGAATTTTTTGGACAAAAAGAAAAACTGAACCAAATTAACCAAAATATTTCGATTTGGTTAATTTGGTTAACCGAAATATGAATAAATATTAGGTAGATTAGGTTTAATCCTTCTCATGTCGTAACATAGAGTAGAGATAAACTTATACAATATTCATAAGTCATTATAGTATAAGCATAGTAGAACAGATGAACATAAGAAATATGCAGAAAGTCGTTAGAACACGAGAATTATTTGGTAGCTTTAGAAAGAACATTATGAAAATTGTATTGTACATGGGGTATTCGGCTATTTCGGTTTCTAGAAGCAAAAAACTGAATCAAACATCAAAAACTGAATTACACCAAAATAAAAATTGAAATAAAAATCAAAATAATCGATTAATTTGGTCCGGTAATTTGGTTTCAGTCTAAAAACACCCACTTCTACCGAGGAGGTCGTCTCTTAGACCTGAGATGGTTGAGATAATTACATGCTTTAAAAGACTTAGAGCGTGCAGATGACTAGACACAACATCATACCGAGGATTCGGAGATCATGGACGCAATAGCCGACTTTGACTATCCTTGCCTCGAGTAGTTTATGTATATATACGTACTACATACCGGGGTGCAAGGTTTTTAACGAGCCAGTAACTCTATACCTGTTGACTTACATATTTTCCTCCCAATATTTATGTTCATTGCCTCAGCGCCATACGTCTTCGGCTCCTTTCTCTCGTTGTAATAGTGCAAATTGGTTGAATCTAGACCTGGTACAGTACGAAACAGGCAAAAGCACAAATAGACCGTGCTTGATCTCATCGAAGACGAGCCGGGCCAGCAGGGTACAGCACTATAGGTCATCTTTGCTCAACATGATTCATGTACAAAGCATAATAAACTCATGCAGAGCCAGCCCGACCAGACAAGACGCCCACCTCTACGCACATCACATCACGCAACTACTCCCAAATTTTGATTCACGAAGGCCGCACCGTCGATAAGTGCCCGGATGAACACCGTCCTCTCTGCCACATCGAGGGACCCACCTCTTCATCTCGATCGCGATCTCTCTTGCAGCGTCGATGGTGGCTGCGTGGTCCTTCCTCGCTGGAGGAGATGGCGTCCCGGGGGTGTGGCTGTTGTCCACGTCCAAGGCCGTGGAGGCGAAGGAGGAGGCGGCCAAGGGGAAGTGGGGAAGATGGAGGTGGTGGTCAACAGCTACTGCGGGATCGAGAAATCGAAGAAGCTGGTGCGGGAGGATGGCACTGAGTGGAAGTGGTCTTGCTTCAGGGTACGTGTGCTTGCTTGCTACGCTCTCGATTGCCTGTTTCGATTCATCCCAGTGGGGGACAATCGATGGATCGCCAGATCGGAGCATGTCATGGGCGCGTCCCTAACTTCTTGTGTTGTGTGTGATTGGCTTAATTTGCTGCAGCCATGGGAGACGTACACGGCAGACACATCGATTGATCTGACGAAGCACCACGCACCCAAGACGCTGCTCGACAAGATCGCCTACTGGACAGTCAAGTCGTTGCGCTTCCCCAGTCCCCACCGATGTCTTCTTCTAGGTATGTTGTGCATAGGCACTAGCACCGCTGCGGTTTAATTCTCCGGACGATTAGTTCTGTGTTTTGTGTTCTGCATGTCGCTGAAGAGAACATAAGCAGGTGTGTGCCTTATGCCTTATGGCGTCTCATGGAGACAAAGTAGCATCGTTAATTTCACGTTTTATTTTTTATTCTTGCTTCCTTGTTTCTGGGAAGACGCCATTTGTATTTAGAACGTGGATCCAAGCGATTAATTTACCTAATCTATTTGTGGGAATGGATTTTACATTCTACCTGATTATAGCGGTGACATTGTCATCGTCAAACCGATGTACGCCATAGTAAATTAGATAAGTTTGTTTTAAATTTTAATGCAATTCAGGGGAGAATATACCGTTTGTTTGGTCATGTACTTTGTATCTGTTTATCATGATGCTTGCACAAGTTTGTGTTTTTGATCTCTTCCATTTATTTCAGAAGAACAATTATATGATCCGTTTCTATTAGCGCGTGTATCCAAAATAAGCTCTGCTTGAGCTTTAATTGTTTGTTATTTTTAAAGGTTTGTAATTCTTGTGTGAGCTGATCCTGCAATTTGGATGCAGAGGAGGTATGGTTGCCGCGCAATGATGCTGGAGATGGTGGCGGCGGTGCCGGGGATGGTGGGAGGCATGTTCCTCCACCTGCGCTCCCTCCGACGCTTCGAGTAGAGCGGCGGGTGGATCCGCGCGCTGTTGGACGAGGCTGAGAACGAGCGCATGCACCTTATGACCTCCATGGAGGTGGCGCAGCCGAAGTGGTACGAGTGTGCCTCGTCATCGCCGTCCAGGGCATCTTCTTCAACGCCTACTTCCACGGCTACATCCTCTAGCCCAAGTTCACGCACCGTATCGTCTGGTACCTCGAGGAGGAGGCCATCCACTCCTATACTGAGTTCCTTAGGGACCTCGCGGCTGGCAAGATCGAGAACGTCCCTGCCTCAGTCATAGCCATCAACTACTGGTGCCTCCCCGCCAACGCCACCCTCAAGCATGTCGTCACGGCGCTGCGCGCCGACGATCACCACCGCGATGTCAACCACTTTGCATCAATACGCGTGCTTGGAAATCACGCCACTAAGATCAGCATTGTTTCTTGATCCCATTTCTTGATCAGGCTGCGTGTACTTGTGTCTATATATGGATTGGTTCTCACGTATGACCTGGTCTTTGCTTGTGGCGTGCAGGACATCCATTACCAGGGCACGGAGTTGAAGAAGACCCCTGCGCCGATCGGTTATCACTGAGGTTGTCTGTGTTCTGCTGAATTTTGCATCTCTATTCGCTAATAAGCTAATGAGTGTTTCATTTTCAAGGGAAATCAAAAGAGCTCTTTAGCGGTATAGGATTTGCTAATCGTTACTCCCTCCTTTCTAAATACACTAGGAATTTTTTCGCGGCGTAACATGCCATGGCGGTCGCTTTTTTCAAAATGAAAATGTTTTTTAAGCAGCGTTTAATTTTTAAATCGTCGAAATAATGAGTAAACGGGAAAAATAGAGATAGAGTTGTAGTAATATCTCTTTCGATTTAATTATTTGGAAAATATTGGAGACCGAAATGGAAAACATGGCGAGGAAAAAGTCTAGAGGAAAAGGGTGAAAAATTATTAGAGATGACAACCTTCTTTTGTCGAGCTTAACACTCTACGTGTTCCTGGAGTAATAATACATGTTTTGAAAAATATTAGAGATCGACGCGTTCGCGGAGCAATAATACATGTTTTAAAAAATATCAGAGATCGAGATGGAAAATCGAGTGGGGAAAAGTCTAGAGATAGAGTCGCACAAATATTTCTAGCGGCCAATTTTTTTTTTTTCCGGAAAACGGGAAAGGACATGTTTTAAAAATATTAGAGACTCAGTGGCGTAACACGCCGCGTGTCGCTTTTTTCAGAGGATTTCTTTTTTGATTGGCGTTTTATTTTTAAATCATCGAAATAATGAGCTAAAGCGGGAAAAGTAGAGAGATAGAGTTGAGAAATATCTATTTCAATGAATTATCTGGAAAATATTGAAGACCGAGCTAGAAAACCGAAGTGGGAAAAAGTCTAAAGGAAAAGGGCGAAAAATTATTAGAGATAACAACCTTCTTTTGTCGAGCTTAACACTCTACGCTGCTCACGGAGTAATAATACATGTTTTAAAAATATCGAGACCGACGCTGTTAGTGGAGTAATAATACATGCTTTGAAAAATATTAGAGATCGAGATGAAATCGAGGTGAGAAAAAGTCTAGAGATAGAGCACACATATTTCTAGGGACAAAAACATTTTTCCCGAGAAAAGCGGAGAAAGGACCTAAACGTAAAGAGCAAGGACTTGAATGTTATGTTTTTGGAACTGTTCGCTATTTTTAAAAATTAGAAAAGGGCTTGTTCGCGATTTGAATTTAACGGGAGGTTCTTTTCGTAAAATGGCGCACGAGGGACCCGAACGTGAATTTAGACGAAAAAATCTTCCTCTCACAAAAAATCACGAAGGGCCTATTCGTAATTTACAAAAGGACTAAATCGCGATTTTTTTTGAGCCGAGCCGGCGGCTCAATCGACAGAGAGACCCGGAACTCTCCCAGATTTAGTATTGGTATGATATCATTCTATAATTTTAAGTTAACTTTTTACTACTTTTTTTCCTTTTATACTCATCTCTTTGGTTATTTTAAATATTATTTACTACCATAGCATAGAGCAAGACACAATCAAAAGGTATAATAAAAATGGGTATACAGTCTTTTATAGATGTTTCTTGGTTGAACCTAAAATAACATCTATTTAAAGACGGAAGGAGCATTGACAACTCTGACTGATAAATAAGGAGCCTACTTGTGAGTAGTACAAATCTAGGAGATTTTGAACCATTTCGCTCTAAAATGAGCCTATTTCTTGTACAGAAATCTAGGAGACTTTTGAACCAGTCTTCTTTATCAGAACAAACTTGTTCTATCCTAGTATAATACATATTCCTTTCGAGTTTGACGGGTGCCTTTCTTGCGTTGGCGAAACCTGAGGTGAGGATCTAATTTCTGGATCGCTCTTCACTCCTGTTTGTTTTTTATTATTCTCTTGTTTCCTGGTATATGCATGTGTGGAATGCTAAAATATTCTTAATGACAGATGAGTTCGATGTTCTGGAATGTACAATTTCTGCATTTGACGTCTGTTTGCGGTTCTTCTGGTCGAATACTCAGCTTGTATGATTCTGGAATCGGTCATCCGAATGACTGCATTGTTGTTATTTTTTTTGGGTCTGTCTATGCATTGTTCAAAACAAAGTTGGCTTATTTCATCAGATCCATAATTTCCAAACTACCCTTCTAGCTCCTATACAATACAACCACCATCTTCCTCCACCGTCGCCACTCCTCGCCATCCCCACCATCATCCAGCTCTGAAGAGGCCCTTCCACGCCTCCTTCTCTACCGTTAGTGCCACTGCCCGCTTCCTCATCTCTCACTGTCACTGCCACTCACCACCTCCTTTCCTGTCGTCGTCACCACCTCCCTCTGCCTAATAATATTCCTTTGATCTTGTTGTTCCTGTCAATCTCCACCGCTCACCCTCCCATAAGCCTGTGATTGGCAGCAACCCACTGCCGGTCTGCCCGCCGTCTCATCTATCCTCTAAATCTAAGCCTCGGTGAGCCCTAAATCTTAACTCGGGTGAACACCGACCCTAACAAAGCCCAGCAAAGCCTCGTCTGTATTAGATGGGCGTACAAATCATTGTGCAAATTAAAAGATCAGTGATGCGATTGATATAAAAAAATTATTTCACATATTTTCTAGCAATTCTGAATTATTTTTTATCAAAAAAATTATCTTGGCTCTTCATTTCTTATCTGTCTTCATCCAAAACCGCATGTGGTTTTTTGGATGGCTGAGAAAGGAGCTCGATTGATGCCATCTAGAGATGGTTAGATGGGCCGTGCCAAACGGACTGGCCTAAGGCTTGGCACTGTTGGCATGGCCTGACTCGACTGTAAACGGGCTATGATGACATGGCCTTACAGCTCGTGCCAACATGGGCCGACAGGGCGTGTCATGCTTAGATCAACACCTGGCATGACGGGCTGTAAGATCGAGGATGCCGATTAGAGGAGGGTGAATAGGTGGTTTTAAAAAATTCTTCTCTCTAGACCACTATGACCAAAATCTAGAATTAATACGAAAGCGTAAATCAAAATGTTTTGATAATTAAGACCTAAATCCTCTAGACTCACTATATGCACTAACAATCTAAGACTAAATCAAAGTTTGGAATTTTAGGTTGACAAGCAAGCAATTTAATTTTAGAAATGTAAATTACAAGATGGTAAATGAGCAATAGAGAGCAAACCAAAATTGACACATAATTTTTACTTTGTTGTTTGAATACTTGTCGATATCCCTTAATCCACGTTGAGGTAAGCCCAAACAAATTGGACTGGTTTCACAAATCAAGCCAAACACCTCGAATCCACTAGTGGTAGCTCTTTACCCCTTTGATTAGGTGAGCTCCAACCTTTACAACTCGTCGGTCTTTCTCACAAACTTCTTTGAGAAGGTCATCGAGCAATGATGCCTCTACGCTGTTTAGGTGTCGGCAAACATTGAGAGTAACATGTCAAGCCTCTTATTTGATTCTCACCAAATACAACACATGCACAATGATGATCATCTAGTACAACACATGCACAAGACTTTCCTCTAAGTGCAACACATGCACAAAGAGTACTATGGAGTACATGTACCCCGGGTGTTTGCATAGCAGGCCGACTGGAAGGCCTAAGAGGAGATGGGCTGGGCCGAAGACATGGAGGCAGGAACCATCTAGAAGGCTACAACTAGGGTTGCAATCGGATCGGATATTTTCCGACCGACCGACTGGATGTGTTCAGATCGGATTCGGATAATTTTTTCGGATATTTTTCGGATTTGGATTCGGATTCAGTTTCGAATATTTTATTTCGGATTCGGTAGATAACTATCCGTCGAATCGGTATATTTCGAATATTTTTGAATATATCCGGATTTCATTTATCGGATATCCGTCCGGTTTATTTTAGTATTTCTCGGTTGAGTTAAACTTCTAGCCTAGCCTCCGGCCCTCGGCGCCCGATGATCGACCTCCTCCTCCTCCGGTCACGATGTTCAAAAATTCGGTGATTTAGCGGCGACATCTGCGGTTGGGGCTATAACATAATAAATTCGGCCCTTGGTGGCTGTTTGGCGGTTGGTTAAATTACGGTCCTTGGCGGGTCTTGGTGGTCCTTGACGGGCGTGGCGGTTGGCACAAAATTATGAGAGAGACCATTTTGATCTACTATTTGTATGACCTGATGACCATGATTAAAAGATTCACGTCATCGTCCACAAAATAAGGTACACTAAGTCACTAACATAGTACTTACTACTTAGTTTATTACTTGATTAATTGAGTAGCATGTGTTCAAGTATTTTAGTTTAATACTCTACTTTAATATTTGATGTTTTGCAATTTGCAAATAACTAGAAAAGAAAACTAAAAGTTTTTATTCATAATAAAATCAATAATATATATGAATTATATTAATTCTCGGCCGCCGAGGGTCAAAACGCCGAGACCCGCAATTGCACTGTAAATACGGCCTTGGCGTTTGGCGGTGCCTAACTGTCACGAAACCGCCGAGCGAACTCTTGAACATTGCTCCAGTGTCTCTCACGGTCCGCCGCCACCCTACCGCCGTCGCCCGGGCCTCCTGCCGCAGCCCGCCCAGGCCCATCTCCCCTCGTCGTTCCTCTCTCCCCCGTCTCGTTTCCCTGGCGGCGCAACTGCGCAAGGACGTCGCCTCCTCCCGGGCCACCGCCCTGCTGCTGCCGCCCTTCCGCCGTCGCCCAGGCTCCCGCAGCGCCGATAGCAGGAGCCCTCCTCCGGTCCTCCCTCAGCACCCGAGCCGGCGAGCCCCTCAGCGCCCTGCTGCTGCTGCCCTTCCGCCGTCGCCCAGGCCTCCCGCAGCGCCTACCGACCCCAAGGCGCGACCCACCGCGACCCTATCCTTCGTCGCTGATCCTGATCCTTCGTCACTGCGGTAGAGGCGCGACCCACCGGCCACCGCGACCCACTCAAGTCCTGATCCTTCGTCGCTGCGCCGCCTCAACCCCAGCCCCCAGGTGTCGTGCCTCCGCCTTCCTTTCCCCTCTTTTCCTCTCTGTGGTCTCCTCCCCCAATCCATTGAGCACTCACAAAATTTTTCTTCCCCGCGGCAGGAAACAGGATCGAAGGGGAAAAGGCCCGATTCTTCCACTCCTGAGGTGCGTGTCCGCCCAAACCCCAGATCCGCCCCTCCCCTGATATCTCATGAGTTAGTACTGAAGGTTTGTTGGGATTAGCTGATTAGGGAATTGAATCTAGGGTTTTGTCTTATCGAAACACACTACAGTGTGGGCTGCTTGGCTGCGCTGTTGATTGCTTTGTCTAATCATCTAGCAGTGGGGAGCTGGTTATGGTTGGATTGGCAGGAGGTTATTTGTTGTGATACTGGGGTAGTTTTTTGTACTAATCATATCAGTTGTTGGTGCTTTGTCGATCCGATTTCTCACTTCTTCTCTTACGAGATTTCTAGTTTCATGAAAAGAGCGCTCTTTCTATCAACGCAGGGCTCAGACCTTTTTACTGCAGTTGAATGGGTTTAGCTTAGAATTGAATCATGCCCCCGCAAGATTGGCTGGCCATTGAGGACTTGTTCCGATGAGTTTGAAAGTGCCGGCGAGGCACGGGCTTAGTAAGTGAATCGGCAAGTTGGTTATATTTGTATTTATAACTATGTTTAGAGCACCTGGAATTTCGCACTGTTAGGGTCCTGAAATTTTGGATGGAGGATGCAATTTGAGATCTTGAGGAAAGCAAGAACTAGTAGTTTTGATTGGTACACGAGAAGTGGTGCAGTCTGCAGCTGAGTGTTCAGTTTGGTTTAGATGATCAGAAACTGGGATAGGATGCTACTGTTCTGTGTGAATTTTAGACAATAGAAGCAATGTTTTGCTATTCACAACTATGCATATTATTCATCATGATAATACGATATTCTTGTTAGGTGCCTGACGTTGAGGAATCGTAGAAGCACAAATGCCATCTCACAAGAACACCATATGGAAGGCGCTTTGCTAACAAGGTCCAGATTTCGCTCAAGTTGTAGTTGAAATTGCTTTTACTTATTTACGTATCGTTCTATATTTCGTAACTTTTCGTATGTGTACCATTTAAATTGAATGCACTTTTGCAATTTTATTAGACTATCCGATAAAATGATTTGTTAGATCGCAATAGTCTTGTTGCATGTTAAACTCATACTGATGATTGTTAATCGCTATACTATCCGATAAAAATTATCCAAACCGTATCGATTCCGATCTATATTCGATTCGAATCTGATCGATATTATCCGTCTCAGACCAGATCCGCACTATTCAAATCCGATTCGAATCCGACAAAAAATATGGTTTAGGATACGGAAAGAGCGATATCCGACCGAATCCGAGCCGATTGCACCACTAGCTACAGCCGTGGGGGTCAAGAAAGCTGGGAGACAGCAGCTGTCTCCGGTGAGTAAAGTTAAAGTTGTTCTCTGGGTTGTTATGATATCTGCTAGATAAAGAGGAGATAGAATCTCCAGCCTATAACCATTCGGAACCCTCCATATAACCGTATCCCTCTACTATATAAGGGGGTGCGGGTGACCATCAAGCGAGAGATCGAAAAATACTAGATCAAACACACCAGAGTACAGGACTAGAGTATTATCTCCTCCGTGAGAGCTCGAACCCGTATACATCCTTGTGTCTTGTGCTACCATCGAGCTTCCGATCCAGCGCATAACCCCGTTCTCTTTATTGTCGGTAACACACATCGACAGTTGGCACGCCAGGTAGGGGCAACGTCAGGATCTTCATCAGCAAGCTCGATGGCCTTGATCAGAGGAAACATCGTCACCTTTCGGCCGACCGTGCCTTCCGTTTGAGTCTGGATTCGTTGTCGATGATTTCAAAGATGCTCGCCCCTCTCGTGTCCGGATCGGTCCGTGCGATGGTAACCGTGTGTTCTCCCTCCGGACTTCGGTTCGGTTCGGTGAACGCCTTGACCGCTTGTTTACGAGGCGAGCTCTGAGTTTTTCCGATCGTGGGCATCATTACGCCCCGCTCGGGATTAGATCGACTTGTCATCCCACTGCTCTTCTGACTCGGAAAGCGAGTGGGAGAGTAACGCAAGTAGTTGCCAGGGGTTCCGTGGCATCTACGTCCTCGAAGGTCAACGCACAGACTCCCGTCGCCTGAAGGACGCTGAGGAGACCATGGAAGCAGATCGCCTACACCGTGAGACCCAAGAGGCCCGTGCGCGGTCCCTCCAAGCCAGAGGCCGCGTCATTAACGAGGGCATTCTGCAGGTGAGAATGGGAGATCATCTGTTTTCCATACACCTCAGCAGAATATTGTTGCCTCGAAAACGCTTTTGGATACCTTGGGCTCCATGCTCGGGGCCGACAACCCGGCTGCTCCGATCGTGGCCCAAGTCAAGGCCATGGTAACTGCCATCTAGCAAAACCAGGAGGAGCCTGGGGAGAAGGCGCAACCTCGCACCCGTATTACCACTCAGACTGCCAGCAATCGGATCGCTCATAGCCGGTCCAATCGCAGTTGACAAGAACCTCGCCGTGGTGAGGACACCCGTCAGAGCATCACCCGTGATCTCTGTCTGGACCTGAACACCAAGCGACGTGAATGGGAGGCTAGTGATCGGCGCCACCGCGAAGACGAATATGAACGTTTTGGCATCAACCATGACGGCCGGGACAACCGCGGTGGTCGTCCATACAGCACCGGAGTGATGATGAGGATCGCCGAGTCTGAACTCCTCATGTTGGTCTCGCCAGGACGCCTTGTTGGACCCATTAACGAGGTCCAGAGTGCTTTTCTGGCTCGGTGGCCACAAGAGTGGTGCAGCTGAGGGTTTAGATCCTAAGGGCATTGAGAAGTTCAACGGGGAGCGAGACCTAGAAGCTTGGCTCCAGGTCTATGCTCTCACAGTTAACGCGGCCGGTGGGGATTACAATGTAATGGTGAATTATTTGTCGGTCATGCTCACTTCATCGGCCCAAGCTTGGCTCACGGGGCTCCCAGCGAACTCCATAGATTTCCTGGGGTGACCTGTGCGAGCAGTTCATCTCTAACTTCCAAGGCACTTATGAGAGGCCTGGGACCCAGTGGGATCTATACCATGTCCGCCAGAAGAAAGGTGAATCCCTTCGGGACTATATACGGCGGTTTATGCTAAGAAGAAATAGACGCTGCTCGCAAGATGCTGGAGGTAATGGTAGTCAGCCGAGCAATCCAAGGCGGAGGCCACCACCATCACAACCACCTCCAACGACATCACCACTCCAGCGGATCCACAAGCGTTGGAGATCAAGGGGGTGCACGACTCGAGCACACGCCGTGACAAGAACAGCGGCATCGACGACGACAACATCGGCGATGTCGTGCCTCGACTAGATGTACTGTGTGCCGTCCTATGGTAGCGCGGTTTCAGGCCGGCCGCTGCCGATCGACGACCTCGCTAGGGCGGAAGCATCGGTGCTGCATGACGGTGACCAGAGGCTTGATGCAAGGTCTTCTCTGTGTGCGTCAATGGTGTTACAAGTTCCGGCTCCATCTTCTTCCATGGGCATAACTGATAGCTTGAGGACGAGCTGTCTCGTGAAGGGTGGAGAAGATGTTATATGCACGTGGACGTGGGCCTCAGAAGGCATAGGGTAGATTGTATGGTCTGGGCGAACAGTGCCGAGGGTACTGTAGCAGCGCGAACAGTACCCGTTGTACTGTAGCACATGGGCACTTCGTAATCGAGTCGTCTTTTGATTATTATCTTTTCCATATTGTTAAGCTATTTTTAGGGGATTTGATTAGATCAGATCTCAGTCTTTTCTTAGCGTCCAAGTCAGTCCTTTCTTAAAGTACAAGTGAGTTATCCCTATAAAAGGGACGTCATGTACTCGTTTTTAAGTAAGCAATGAATTAGAAAGAATTGGTCAAGGACCACCCGCGCCACGCGCGGCACACTGCTCGCTGCTGATGAGATCCCCTCGCCGGTGTCCCCTCTCTCCTTTCAAATCTGGTCATTCCAGATCTGGCCATAGCACCCTCCATCGCTCAGAGCTTCCTTGCAGCTCCCGCTCGAGGGCTGCCTTGCTGTACTAGAGTGTAAGTGTAGTGTGTACGAGTGCTTTGTAGTTTCTATTGATGGCTTGGAGCTCCTCTGTTGGTTTGACTGGTTTTGTGGCGTTTGGCGGTGTAGTAACAAAGGAGAGGCACAACGATGTAGCGTCACTTCTACTGGTTGTAGCGTAGCTCCTCCCTGTGTCGTTCTAATTCAATCTGTGGCAGTGCAGGTGTTATATCTTCAAAATGTCCTCACCGTTTTTACACCGTGCTATAATGTTTTGCACCACGCTATAGTGTTTTGCATCTGCACCGACCTAATACACTGCATGCTAGACTCATCCTAAGACTGCTTACTGCTTAGTGTTATTGACTCTATGGCACATGGCCTCAAATCACATGGGAGAAGACACTACAACATTAAGGTACATGTGTAATATAGTTTTGCTTCCATAGTTGTTTTACTATATGTCTACAAAGACGTTTCAAAGTTTGTTTAAACGTTTAAAAGTTATAAAGGTAGTTGGCCATTTGGCCTCGTTTTAACGTTTTAATAACGATGGTCAAGAGATACCTAAATATTCGATTGGCATGGGTTGATACCCACGGGAGTATTGGCATGTGCCATGCTAGCAAGGTATGATTGAGTCCTGACATTGTAATGATACTACTACCAAAGAACGTCATTATGGTCTGTTTTCAAAATACATCGCATTAGCTTAACACCTGAACTTATTCTGATTTACACTGCAATAATTGAGGACATGCAATTGAGGCATATATACCTACTAAATCACCCCCCTCCAGTCATGATTGAGAGACATGGCATGATATTTGACGAATCATTTCATTTCCCTTGACATTCTTGTCCTTGTTCATTTTTTATCAGGCTATTTGGCTGCAAGAATTTTTACCTTTTGAGGACAAGGCCAGTGCCATTCAGCATGATACTGGTGTTAACGAACAACTTGTTGTGATGCTCCAGAAGTATGTCCGCCCTGGGCAGAAACTAGCTGTTGGAAATCCTGAATATAAGGATATCATCGAAAAATACATGGTGTGTGCTAGCTTCCCTTGTTTGCTTGTCTGTGAATGATTATGAGCAGCAATTTTTATGCGGATTTTTCAGGGAATATCCTGCCTGTGGGATGATCATGTGATGGAGCTAATGTGGGGCCTAAAGAATCTCATGTGGTATTTAGTTCCTCAAGAAAAATCAGAGCTGACTAAAGAGGATCGCCTCCAGATGAGTAAAGGAATGAAAATTGTACTGGATCGCTTTGGTTTTGATGATATCAAACCAGAGATGGTGAGCCCATCATCTCCTTTCCCATATCTCTGACATGTGCTTTCTGCTTAGCTCATCATCTTATTTCCCATATGTCGCACTTTCTGTGCACTTAAAACCCTTAATTTTAACTGTCGAAAGTATTTTGATGCAATATTTTTACAGAAAATTTTGCCTTCTACTTTTTTTTTCATGTAGTGATTAGTGATGTAATTACTTGATCTCATGTTTTTCTCATTATTTGTCATAATTTTCAGACAATTATGATTTCAAAACAATTCAAACAGGTTTTTCATGATTCAATGATGATTTGCATCAACAATCACTCAATTCACCAAGTAAATTTAATTTCATCTAATCTTCAATGCCGAACTTTTCCAAATAATGCATCATAATCCTTCCAAAGGCAACACGATTTTTATCACAAATGCATTGAAGATAAGAATTTCATATCTTTTGGAACTTTTTGATAATGCATCATTAATCCTTTCCAGTGCAACACGTAGACACAGGCATTGAAGATAAGAAATTCAGTTTTATGCTGCCAAGAAAGGGATCATTGACACATGACACGATATTGAAGCAAATCTGTTTAAACAGAAAAAGGTTGTATTCTTGCAGTGATGAGAAAGTTTTAAGAATCGGTGAAATGCTCCTTATCATAAAAAAGCTGCTGGAAAATGGAACTTACATGCGACTCCGAAGGATTCATTATGAGTACCCACATCTTCCGGAGGTAGGATTAAACTCAGTTGATATGATCTCTGACACAGTCAACAAAATTTGTGCAATGTTAGAGATTAACCGGGAATCCTTACACATAAGAGCATCCTCGAAGGGTCTAATTCTTGGAGCCCTGAAAGCATTTATTGATGGCACGCTGATTATGGACCGCAATCTTGGTGGTTCTTCCGGGTCCTTAATACCTAGCGAATCTGATGAAATTAATGGACTAATGAAAACAGAAACTATCAATTATATTTTAGTTGTGGAAAAGGACACCATTTTTCATTATCTCGCGGACCTTGAATTTCATAAGAAGGAGAAATGCATTATATTTATAGGAAAAGGTCAACCAGATGTAGCAACCAGGGTGTTATTAAGAAAAATTAAAGATTGTTTCCCAGCAATTCCTTGTTATGGGTTAGTCGATGCTAATCCAAGTGGAGCCCTAATATTTTCAACTTATCACTATGGATCAGGTCATAGGGCTATGATAATTTGTTTTTGATCGTACCGGATATCATTTTTCTTGGTATGTCTATGGATTGTGTTGAAACAAAAGATGGCATAGAGTTAACTGAGAATGATGTGACAGTATTGGATAACATTCTAAGTAATACTTATATAGGAAATGACATGTTCAGAAAACATCTGGTGGAAATGAAATTTAAAAGGTGCAAAGCTGATATTGAGGTACTAATTAAACTCCAGAAGCTTGAAGAGTACATTGTGAGGGAAATACAAAGAGCAAGTGAAATCTCTTAACCTATATGATTCCAAGCATTGCAATTCCTGGTTAATATGACTAAATAACACCTGGTGAGTAAGTTTCTTCACATCATGAATTTTGTTTGCAATCTTATCTCATATATGCTTGTTGGGTAATTTAATGTCACCTTTACTAGAGTAATATTTTGCTGATGTGCAAAAAAACTAAACGTTAGTTAATTTAATGTCACTGTGATGCATGCATTTTTCTAGACTAATATTTTGCTGATGTACAAAAGACTTGGTTTGTTCCCTTTAATCACAATATGCATACACCATGAATGTTTCCTTTAACTTAAAAAATATGCAAATATGTACTGTTGGGAAAAGACATGGATGACTGTGGTCAAGTTAAACTGATATGATACAAATAGCCACAATGAATCTCTTATTTGTTGGCTTGCACACTTTTTGTCTCCCCCAAACCTAAAGGCAGCTAGAAGTATTTTGTCTATAAGTTGTTGAAAGATAATTTGTGAAATCAACCACCCTGCTTGTAATGGTCCTATGATGCTCAGTAACTAATTACCTGTACTTCATGTAAGTTTCATAACTTAAGGCCAGGGAGACTCGCTATTTGGGCAATGGGGAACTTAATAATTTGAAAGATAGCTAAATAAGTTATCAACTTCCAATGCTATTTACGCCTTATCATTTTATGTATCTATTTCTAATATTTTTTTACTGGGAGATTTGGTAAAATGCCTAAAGCTGTTCTACAAAGACCGCTTTCAAGGTGGTGGTGGCCTTGAAACGCGATTCAGCTTTGGAGTCTACGGTGATGATCCCTCAGGTGGTGTTCCTGGGGTTGGGGTGGCTATCCAGGTGGACGAGGTGGTGTTCCTGGGGTCGGGGTGGCTATCCAAATGGTGGTGGTTATCAGCAGATGCATGATCAACAAGTTAGGAATGCTGGTGATTGGAACTTTGGTGGCTCTTCTTCATTTGATGGAGGGCTAATTTCAGCTGTCAAGCTGGGCCAGGTAACATATACAGTGGTGGTAATCTGCAGTTCAGTGCCGCTTTTGGTAAATCTGGTGTGCCTAGTGTTTGTGAAAGGCATCTTGGGTGTGTTTGGAAGCAGAGAAATCCCTTCACATGGTGTTAGTTTTTCTAGTCATGATGTTAGAATTCATAAATCTAGTGCTGGTCTTGGGGTCATTCTGTATCCTCTGCTTGGGATGATACTGTTAAAGCTTCTAATACTCAGGGATGGCAAAAAAGTTGGCAACAAATTCAATCAAACTTAGTAGACTTGGGAATGCTTCTCAACAAAACCAGACTGTTTCTGCTAGTAAAGATGTTAAGGATCCTAAACCTTGTTTTTAGTGTGGTAGGAAGGGACATGTGGTGGCTAATTGCATTTTTCCTGTTAAGTGCTTTAAATGTGGTAGTGAAGGTCATATTTCTGCTGCTTGCTCTGCGGTTAAACCTTGGGATTGTGTTGCTAGAGCTTATGGTTTACAAGGACCTGATCTGGGTTTCTTTCATAAGGGGTGCTGGCTCTGCTAATACAAATTTTGACAAATTATCTTCAGCTCTAGTTTCAGTGGTTCAGGGGGTTGCTTCTTTGAAAGACGTTGAAGAGGAATTCCAAGTCATTTTTGGAGTTAAATGGTCTTGTCCTGTAAAAAGAGTCAACCAGAATCAATTCCTGGTTAAGTTTCCTACCCGTGATGCTGTCAAGGTTATGGCCCAAAGATGAACATGCTCAAAGTTAATGCTTCTTTCAAAATTGAGCTCTGGAAGGCCAATATTGGTGCAAAAGGTTGTTTACAGGAAGCTTGGATCAAGGTGACCCATGTGCCTTTAGAACATAGGGATCCTTTGGTGCTTTACCATGTTGCCTGTCTTGTTGGTCTTCCTTATGAAATGGACAGTATAGCTTGTTTAACATGAACTTTGTTAGGATCAGAATCGGCTGCAGGGATGTCTCTTTCTTCCCACTTATTGCAGAGGTGGTTATAGACAAGGCCTTTTATGACTTTGTGTTTGAGGTTGATGAAGTTCTTGATGAAGGCACTGCTCATGTCTCTGTCAGCAATGAATATCCTGAATTTATGGACACAGATAGTGCTGCTGCTGCTAAGAAACATAAATCCTGTGACACTGTTGACACCACTCAGAGTTCCTCAAATCATGCACCTGCCTCAACTGCTAGTAAAGACAAGCCTGACAATACTTCAAACAACAGTAAGAAGCATGGCAAATCAGTTTGTTTGGTTTCTCAATCAGTTTGGTGTCTATTCCCAGCTTTATAGTGATAAACCTTTGTCCGAACATACAGACTGGAGCTTAGCTCAGAAGTTGAGAAGAAGCATCCGCATTCCCGGATACATCTTAATGCATTGGATTTCGTTTGGAGATTCGTGCCGAGCACGACCTGCAAACCCACTCAAGAGATTTTCATGCGCCCGGTTCATGTGCCCTTCTATGCATCCGAGCCTACTCCTACCAGACCACCTCGCCCAACTGCCCAGCCACCGTCGCAGGGACCCAACACAAACCCTAATCTCATTCACCTCCCCTTCCCGTCGACGGAGTGCCGGGTCCTATTGCGGCGGGCTGCCATTACGTCCACATGGGGGAAGTCCGGCGATGTGTACCGCCGGAGCTTGAGACCCTAGCGGATGTCCCTTCCCGATGTTGCTCGCCGTTCATCTCCAGGTGGAGGTAGGCGAAGCACACCGTTCTTCTTCCTATAGATTTAGGGATCTAGCTTCCGGTGAGCACCATTCATCTTCCTTCATTCAACGCCTGATCGTGCCTTGTAGCGGCATCTGTAGAATCCAACAGTCACCTGATTGTGCCTCCTTTTCCCGTTGGAACCCCATGTTTTGAGGCTTCTCGAGAGGCGAGCATGGCAACGCCTGCAAGTTCAGGTATGTCCCTTTCATTCCTGGCCGTCTCCGAACAATGTTCCCGCACCGTATTGATGCCCAGCTCCGAATCTCCATTCCTGCAAGTAGGTCCATGACTTTGTGGACCTTTTAATAGGAAGGTGATTTACAGATCGTCATATGTAATATGGTTGTAGGGCCTCATGGAGATAAACATGTTTTTTGGGCAATTATATTTTTTTACACATTGTTTACATTGGCTTAATCATTAAGCTAGTGCTATTTTTTAAAAAATAAACGTTTTGGTATCTTGAATCTGCTCCACTTTGTTTTGAGAGTTCCAAAATCAAAGCGGAACGGATTTAAGATAATAAAACGTTTAATTTTTTAAAAATAGCACTAGCTTAATGATTAAGCTGGCTTTATGATTGAGTTCGTGTGAACAATGTATTAAAACACCACATGACATCAGGTCCATGCTTCCAACTATTACAACGTTTTGTGTCCTTTTAGCATGTGCAGCATGTCATTTTGTTTCTCGTTTGCTACCTGTTTGATCTGAAAATTTAATTCAATATATAATTTGTGTGTTACCCATATCAGAATACAAACCACAAAATTAGGCTCTACAAAGTGGCTAACCCATATCATTCAGGCCCATGTGTTTCCTCTCTCAGCAGAGCATCGTGTTCATCATTTTTGCTATCACTGTTTTTCTGAAGTAGCATATCAGCATGCTCGTTAATTTGCTTGATGCTGTGCTGAGGCGTGATCATTTGAGCACATCATGTACTTAAAACCTAAGTGTTAAGTAGCTGTAGATTTGAATGTAAGTTTTTTGGCGGAGCTTGATGGTAAAACCTAAGTGTTAAGTTTGCAAATGCACAGTAAAAACACTTGGAGCTTCATGATTTGATTGTATTTGTTTCTTTTGGGTTTTGAGTACATCGATTGATTTGCACCACGGTGCAAGTTTTCTGAACTTGGTCTGTTCTTGTGTTGCTTGCTTGCTTTTTCTCTTCAATTTCGTTGTGTATTCCAGAAAAAAAAGTCAACCAATTTGTGTTGTGAATCCCCTTTTTCGGTGGGACAAGGTATGATTAACTAATACTGAAACCACCTGTTTCCCCAGGTTTTGGCCAGGATAGTGAGTAAGAAGCACATTCAAACATCAACTTGTGAGATGTGAAATGAGTACAGGGATTAGTGTAGCCAGCATGAATTAATTTACGTGCATGTGTGACAAAGCACAGATGCGGGCTGCCGGTAACTTGTTAATGGTTTGGATCAACCTCCAACCAAGCGCTGCATCGTATCTCCTGAGGTTCATCATCTCTGAGGCTCGCTTGAACAAGGTAGAGGGATCCTGTTCTTGTTGCCTTTTTGAAATTTGCAAATTGGAGCCTGGAAATGCCTGCCGATGCTTTTCAGACGAAGGAAAAAGGAAAAGGGCCTTGCCATTGTGCCACGACGAGGAGGGAGTGGGAGCGGAGAAGCAGCAGCACCACTGCCCGCCACGACCACGCCATCGCTGCCGCTGCCTCGTCTGGATCTTCCTCCTCCTGCCTAAGGAGCTGGATTGGCATGTTTGCTGTGGTTATACCATATGCCACTTTCAGTATGAACATAATTTATACTAGAGGGTGCCGGGGTGGTCAAGTGTCTTAATACATGGCTTTCAGTATGAACATAATTTATACTAGAGGGTGCCAGGGTGGTCAAGTGTCTTAATACATGAAGGTTTGTGATGCAAGCTCACCAATCTTCCCAAAGAATAGCCCATTTATAAGCCGTTAAATTTTTGTTGTACATAGTGGCTAAATGTGTTTTTAACACGATTGGTTGTAAATTTAATACCGCAATAATTTGAATCTTTATTAACTGTGTCATGTTGTCATGATGATTCAGTGTTAGATACAAACCAATAGAGAGAAGACTCAAAGCCAGATGTTATTATCTTATTATTATTATAGAATTATAAACTGATCTATAATTCGAGACTCAAAGCTAGGCGTTCGGCTCCGTGCCGTGTTGGCAGCTCTTCGCTGCGGTTGTAAGTTGATTTCGGCTGTAGTGTTGTAAGGTCGCTTGCGAGGTGGTCGGCGTTGGCCGTGCTGGCAGCAGCTGCGCTGCAGTTGTGTCCCCGTGCTTGCATGGGGTTTTTCTTTTTCCTGTATTTTACTTATTCTTAATGAAACTGGCAAATCCTGTCCTTGTTTTAAAAAAATAATTCGATAGGGATTGCTGTCTCCACAGCGATCCACGTGTCCGCTGCTCCCTTATTTCGCGTCGCTTCGCGCTGCCATCCGATTGCGCTTGGATGCGCCGCTCCACCGTCTACGTGCCCGTTCCTATCCTTTCTACGGCGCTGGCTTTTGCCTGGCCTGTCCTGCCTCCTGTGATCCCGTCCCAGCCACTACACCACGCACCCGCCTCTTCTCAGCCTCTCCGCCCTTTCCTCTCCAGTCTCCAATGTCGCGCTGCTATGCCAGTCCCTGCTCCTTCCGTGCTGCCCTCCTCTCTGGTGCTGCCGCCTCCTGGCGCCCCCCGCCGCTATCTCTTTAGCCGGCTGTAACCTCTGATAATCGACTAAGATCTCTTGTTTGAGCTCTGACCGTTTATATTCTTGGGAGAGCTAGAGTGTATGCTGAGGTATAAGATGTTATCTTGTATAAAGGTACTTGGACTCATTAGCTTGAACGAGTAGCTACGTGGGAGCTTGAGTCATGAATGAGAGAAGAGTACGTTTGTTTCAGGTATGCCTTAAGGCTCCAGTATACCTTTTTACATTGAGGTTTTAAGAGATTAAGAGTTCAGAGACGAATTCTATTTAAGGGGGGTAGACTGTAATACATTCTTGGGCCTTAGCAGGCTGACCCACAAGGCCCAGCTCAGCCCATTGCTCCTCCTAAAATATCTAAGAATGGGAGACAGGGAGGGGATCGATTCCTCTATTGCCTTGCTTGCCTTCCCTTTGCTCGCCTTCCCTTGGGCTTTCACCCTCTGCGCTAGCCGTCGTCGCCCTCACCCCAACTGCGTGCCGCCCTGCCTAGTTGCGCACGTCGCTGCTGTCCCAGCCATACATCGTCGTCTCCAGCCGTGCCGCCGCCACCCCAGCCGCGTGTTGCCCTATCCTAGGTGCGCGCTGCTGCCTTTGCCACGCGCCGCCTCAAAAAGGAAGGGAAGGAGACAGCCAGGAAGAGGGATCCCCCAGGAAGAAGAGGAAGAAAGCTAGGGGAAAGGAGAAGAGAAGAAGGAAGGAGAAGAAGAGGGAAAGGAGGGCCGGCTCGGGCTAGGAAGGAGGAAGAGGTGGAAGAAGAAGGAAATGGTCTAGGGTTTCAAGCCCTAACCGTGAGGGTAACGAATCCTTGACCTTGCTCTTGCTAATCCCTCTTTTCTATGTATGGATTAGGTGGTAATCTTTAGTAGCTCTTGGCCTAGTGGCAGATTTTGTGACTTGCAGTTTGGTAGGCAATTGTGCAGCAGGTTGAGAGGCCGATTTGGGATTTAGGATGAGGTCTAGCTCGAGTTCATGTTGGAGTCATTGTAGCTTATGTTCTAAGCTTTCCATAGAGTCCAAGAACGTGAGAATTGAATAAGCGGTTTAGAAGATATTATGGTTTTTGGTAGCTATCCAAATCTGTGAATCCTCGGCCTTAGTGGTTTTGGGGGAAAAGAGAGGTTTAGGTTGCTCACTCGAGCTAGGTTCGTTGTAATTATGTAATGCATTTTTGCTATGTGTGCTATCCTTGTTGAGAGGTATTTGCTCTCTTTAGGTGCCACCGCCTCAAGATCGGAGAATTCGGCGCACCGTGTCGTGCTCTGTGGGTGAGAAGGCAAGTGCATATCTAACTGTGTGATTTAAATTGCGCAATTGATTCATGACTCTTGTGTGATGTCTCATTTGGAATTCTATGAAGGAATGATAAAAGAAAAGGGATTATTTGGTAAGGTTGGTTATTGCATCATGTTGCTTTCATGTGCATCGAGCTAGGTCGGTAAAATAGGCATAAGATTAGTCGAGAGTGTCACGGGCCAGGCCAACGATGACGTCTTATGGCTAGACCTGATAACACTGAGTAAAAGTCTCACAGAAGTGGTAGCCCCACCAGATGTAGGGGACCTCCGTGGGGACTCTACAGGAGTGGAGGACTGAGGTGTGGCTTCGACAGGTGCACACCTAGCTGTACCAATACGAGCTCAGAATGGACGCATACGCACTGCATTGTACTTATAGAGATTGATGAGTATGGCTGAGATGGCCTCGTATGGTTTTGTTCCTGTTCAGAAGATATGAAACTATGCCTTGTTTATTTATGTACTTGCTGAGTTTGTGACTCACCCTTGTTTATATCTTTCTTTTAGGTGTTTCCTCAAGGCACTGAGCGGGATGGCAGTAGATGCACTTTTGCACTTTACTAAACCTTAACCACCTAACCTAGATTTAGTGGTATAGGTTTTACTTTTGCTTATTGTCTCCACAGATTTACCGACAGACTCCGCCAACTAACAAGGTTGACTACTCCTGTGATGGAAGGTATGGTTCTGCAGGTGTCTTTGTGGTCAAAAACCTAATGGTCTCCACGATGGATCCGGGGATCAATAGATCAATGGACACGTGATGTACCTAGGTTCAGCCCCAACATGAAATAGCACTACGCCCTGCTAGATCTTTGTTGAGGAAATGTGAGACGACATAATGGTTCTCCCGTCCCCTTTTTGTGCTTCGACCTCTATGTCTCTTATGTGTCGTCCGTCTCTCTCCCTTCTCCATGCACCGGAGCGCCCTTATATAGACGGGGTTGGCTCAGACAGGTGAGAAGGTGACGCTATACTAATCTACGACTCATTAATTACACCCATCATTCCAGCCTTACATCGACCCACAACTCATTTATTACACACATCACTGTAGCCTTGTCCTTCAAGCCCCATTTAATGCCGTTGTGAGGCTTCGCCCGGTCTGCCCGGGATATGACACTCCTGCGATGGGTTTGGTAAGAGGTGTCGGAGGGATGGACCGTCGTCGTGTCGATAGCAGAATTCTTCATAATTAATGGCCCCTGACGCGAAGATGTCGTGAAGGAGACTTCGAGTGAAGCCTTCTCTCATTCCTTTGTTGCTCTCGGCTCGACGAAGCGGGTCCGACGCTCGCCTGGCCGCCAAAGCCGCCATACGGGCTCACCGCCCAGCCGAAAGGGAATGATCGCCACCGCCGCCAAAGCCGCCACGTGGGCTTACCGTCCTGCCGAAAGCAAGGCATGATCCCTTGCTTGCTACCGACAGACCCCGTAATGAACAAGGTTGACTACTCCTCAGATGGAAGGTATGGTTCTAGAGAGGCGCCTTCGCGGGTCAAAACCCTAATGGTTTCTCACGATGGATCCGGGATCACAGATCAATGGACACTTGATGTACCTGTGTTCAGTCCCCAACATGAAGCGAAATAGCACTACATCCCGCTAAATCTTTGTTGAGGAAATGTGGAGGCGATTACAATGGTTCTCCGGTCCCCTTTTTGTGCTTCGACCTCTATGTCTCTTATGTGTCAGTCGCCTCTCCCTTCTCCATGCACCGAGCGCCTTATATAGACGGGTTGGCTCAGACAGTGAGAAGGTGACGCTTATATCGATTCACGACTCATTAATTACACCCATCATTCCAAATTTTACATCGACCCACAACTCATTTATTACACCCATCACTGCACTCTTGTCCTTCAAGCCCCATTTAATGTCATTTGGAGGCTTCGCCGGCCCGGCCGGATATGACGCTCCCGCGATGGGTTTGGTAAGAGGTGTCGGAGGGATGGGCCGTCGTCGTGTCGATAACAGAATTCTTCACAATTAATAGCCCTGATGCAGCATGTCAGGGGAAGGAGACTTCGAGGCAAAACCTTCTCCTCATTCCTTTGGTTGCCTCATGGGCTCACCGCCCAGCGAGTAGGGCATGATCGCCCACCTGCTCGCCAGGCCACCACGCGGGCTTACCGTCCGCAAGTGGCATGATCTCCCACTGCCGCCAAAGCCGCCACGCGGCTTACCGCCTGCCGGCGAGGCATGATCGTCCATCTGCCCGCCAGCGCCACATGGGCTTACCACCCATGAAAGGTGGCATGATCGCCCACCGCCGCTAAGTCGCCATATCGGGCCAGCCGCTTCTTGGGCCCACTATTCTACGACGGAGAGGGTACCCCGGTGCAAAGTACACCGACACTTATGCCTTACATTATTGTTGATCTTGGCAAAGTGTAATAATTTATACCTGGCTGTGTTGCTTGATCTGTTGAACTTGGCTATGCATCGATCGTTGACATGGTAAGGTTTGGTAAGTAGTTGGGAGGGATGCCCTTTTGGTGTGGTTCTGGTTACGTGCTTGGGATGGAGATATTGTGGATGCCTGTTAGTTATAGTCATTGGATGTGTAATGGTTATGTATATATGTTTATATGCTTGCCTGTGCTCTTTTGTCTGCTGAGTGGATGTCCGTATTTTAGGGGAGGAGCTACCGAAATTTCTAGTGGTTTTAGGGAGTTGGTAACACTCCTGGCTCTTGGGAGAGCGGAGTGTTACAAATTACCGTGTTGCCGCTACCATATTGCTCATCTTCAAACCTCCAAGAGACTCTATCCATGAGTGGTCTTACTTAGCAACCCTTGGCCCAATCCAAATTAAAAAGCTCGACCGACCGACCGACTAAAGCAGACTGGCCCGGCCTTGCCTTGATTTGAAGCTCATATTTGGTCTGGCCGGGCCCAGTCTGATAAAATCCGCAAAAATAACCCTGAGTTGAGTAGGGCTCTCAGGCTTTGGTTCGGGCTTTTGGGCTTCGGGCTGGGCTTGGGCCCGAGTTTACGGGAAAGTACATTGGGCTAGGCTCGGGCTTGGTCCTGCGGGAGCGGGCTTTTCCAAGCTCACCCCGAAATCCGGCCCGGCCCGGGTGTTGGATAGGTCTACTCCTTGGGTGTCGCATCCGGTGAAGGCAGCCCCGGTGGTCGGCGATATGACTACCGGGCCTAGGCGGAGTGGATCCGACGACTGGTTCGGTGATTCGCGGTGTTCTGCTAGCCGAATCCGCCGACAGGCCCGAGGGCCAGATTCGATGATTGGCGTCCCCGGCTACGGCACGACGTCACAAGGCACGCCTTCACACGGGCTAGGTATGTCTCCTCGCTATGCCCCGTCATTATCGCAGTATTTTTGCTCGGCTTGCCGCCTCTCCTACTTGCTTTCCTCCATCGACGGCGGCTTTGCTCAATTGGCAATCGCTGTGACAGTGGGCCTCGACGAGCATGAATCCATTGTCAGGACCCAAAAATCGGAGTTAGATCCCTGCTGTGTTTTACCTATACTAGTCTCTGGATCAAGTAGCTAGTACACATAGTTTCTAGAATATTGGATCACAAACCATTACGATTAACAGAAGATTATATCAGAGTGCGCTAATGGCCCAAAAATTACAATAGTTTGGTTCGACGACATTACAAAGCGGAAGCATAGTTCTTGGGGAATTACAACTCTAAATGGAAAACAACAAAACAACCCCACAGGTAAGCTGTAGGTAGCAAAGCCTAGACGTTAGGAGGATTCTTCTTACTAGGGCTGGCCGAAAAGGTCGGGCTCGATGAGCTACGCGGAATCAGATCGAGATTAGCTTGAGATCGGACCGAGCTCGTATTAAAAACGAGCTGAGCTCGAGCCTGAGCTCAAGCTCAAGTACTTTTCAAGCCAATCCCGAGCTCCTCGACGAGCTCACCAAGCTTAACCGAGCTTGAGCTTTAACTGCCCATGAAAAATCCTATAATTTGAGGTATTATGTGCCAACCGAGCTCGAGCTTAACCGAGCTCGAGCTTTAACTGCCCATGAAAAATCCTATAATTTGAGGTATTATGTGCCAACCGAGCTTAATCGAGCCCGAGCTGTGCCGAGCCCGAATCCGAGCCTGTGTGCATGCTCAAACCAATTTTGAGTCAAGCCCGAGCCGAGCCCGAGCCCAATCGAGCTCGAGCCCAAGCACCCTAAGCTCACTCAGGATCGGTTCGAATCCACCCCTACTTCTTACACATCCTTGACGAGACCACTTTCTTGAGACTCTTCATCTCCAATGCTCCTAACCTGCTCGTTGGAATGAGCAGCCCCGCATGAAAGGCGAGGGTGAGTACGCGAGTACTCAACAAGCATGGCTAACTAAATACAACTAAAGCTACAAGGGAAGGGTAGGGATTTTTTTTTGCATAAAGCCAATTTTGCAAATTTTCCTATAGTTTTGGAAAACATTTAAAGGAGTGAGGTGAAACCAAATATTTGAGTCGTTGTGGGACCGGATTTCCAACCAACCCTTTAGGTTTACTCGCATAGTCCAGAAAAGCTAGCACACATAGTGGAAATAAATGATGATAACACACCATATCACAAAGTATATAAGAATTACAAAAGGAGAAAGCTTTGTAACCACATTATTACAAGTAAACAGCCTTATGGCTCAAGTTCAAGAAGAAGCAATGAAATAAAACAAGAGTAGCAAAGATGAGCCCATCCATATGCCCAACAGCAATCAATCGGGGCTGGCCTCTAGTAGTCCTGATCGCTTTCATCAAATCCACATGCAAAGAACTCATAATCACCTTCATTTCAGAAACTCCTCTCGGGAAAATTGGGATGTTAGAAGGAGAGTACACACCGATTCGCAAGTCTTGGAAACATAATGCATGATAACTATATGCAAGGCTAACCAATGGAAGGCATAATATGGTTCATTTGCATAAAGGTAATTTAACTTGAAATAACAATAGTAATTTTATAAAGCAATATTTGACAAAATGTAAATAAATAATAATTGAATTTGATGTATAACAATTTCATAGGTTCCAACCAATTCGATTGGCTCCAACTGCATCAAACCAAAACCCGCGAGTTCCATCCACTACTAGTTTTTCCAAAACATTATTTTCATTTAAAACCAAAACTATAAAATCTACAATGTGCTAGCGCACTCGATCGCTTTTGACCATGGGCACGGCTTACTCAAGTAGTTTTAACTCTACAGAGATTGTACACTTTACCCACAAGACATGATCGACTCTTGTTGCCATGCGATTAACACGCCTTTGGTGTGTTTCAGAGAGATCATGACAAGGTCTTTACAATGTACGACACCGCTACCAACTTCGTCCGCTAAGGTTTCACCATCGTTAGGTTAAATCCACCAAAGATAGAAGCCCCTCTGCGCCTTGCAAGTGTCTCCATCCGACACACACATTCAACCCAATGGCGGCCAATAACGACACGCACAAATTAATTAGCTGTGTCGCATCCATATAGACTTGTGGTTGTACCAGAAAGCTTCGGCCCAAGGTAACACACGCCGGTTCTTAATTGACTAGGCGGAACAAACAACAGATAAGATCTCGTGCATCCTGCACCCACCAAACAACCATCCGCCTAGTCTAAACTATTTTCATTTTATTTCATTTAAATAATACCAGCAATACCAATTGCCATAATTTCACAATTAATTTTGAACAATCATTGAAATAATTTCCATAATGGTAAGATACCGAGGTATTTAAGCAAGACTAAACCATTCTACCGTTCCATACCACATTATTAATTATCATCAATTACAGTACTTAATATTACCTAGGGTGTCCAAGGTTGTCACGATTAATGTCAATGAGGGCATAACAAAGTTGGAATTTAGCTAACCAATAAAACTGCCTTTAAAGTACTTTACGCAAAATGATAAGCATAAAGCATGCATAGTTTAAAACAAAATAATATTTTCATAAAATTGGGATCAACATGTTCAAGGAAGACTTTCCTTCGACACCTCCTCACGGTTCTACCTCACCGATGAAGTCATTTCAAGGCTTCAATTATGCTGCTTACACGTAAAACGAGAACAAAATAAATAAAATAAATTCAAATAAAATCCAAAAATCAAAAGAAAGGCATGGCGTGATAGAGCATGAATTTAGACGAATTTAGAAATTTGAATTACTCGAACCTGAGTTCTGGACGGAGGAGAACGCCTTTGAAGTTTCTCGGAGAGAAAATCGTAAAAATTACTAAGGGTGACACATGTCAACTCGATTGGTCGATTCGCTTTTTCGAGAAAATGTAAAATAGAAAATGGATATCGGGGACCACATGTCGCTGGCTTGCTCACGTGAACCGAGTACCAAGAGGCTAAGCAGGCGACGTGGTGACCGCGAACGACGCGTGGCGTGCCACGCGGCTTAGGATCGAGGCGATGATGCTGTATGCGCGGATGTGGCTAGCACATTCCGCCAAGGCATCGCCGACGAGGACAGCCACGGCGCGACATCCACCAGATGGCGCTTAATCGGACAAGGTGAAGTGAGGACGCAGCGACCACTTGGTCGGGACACGTGGCGCAGATCTGGTCAACTCGGTGTAGATCAAACGGCGACGGGGTGACGATGCGGGCGGAGAGACGTGGCTGTATCCGAGGTGTTGATGGGCGATCGGACGGCGAAGGGCTCGCGACTGAAGACGATGGCGAGGTGGCGACGCTATTCCGCCAGAGTTGGAGAAGACGACATGCCAAAAGGCGAGGGAGCGGCGGATTGGGCACAAGTTTGAGTGGGTTAGAGAGAGAAAGATGAGACGAACTCAACGGTGCCAAAAACTACGGCGGAGACTCACCGGAGAGGGAAAAAACAGCGGCAGAAGTCCCGGGCACGACGGAGGAACTCGCGGCGTCGAGCTAACGGCGTCGGCCCCACGGTGAGAATGGGGAAAAGAGGCGTGGTCGCGAAAACCTCGGGAGGGTGCGGCGCCCACTTTTATAGCCTCGGGAGGTGGAAAAAGGCACGGAAGTCGAAGGCAGCCGCGGCTAGGGTTTGCACGAGCGGCGGCGGCGCGTGGGGCGACGTGGCGCCATCGGAGCCGTTCGCGAAGCATTGATCGGACGGCTCACAACTCGCACGGGCACGGGCGAGTGATGGTCTTTGGATCAAAATCCAACGGTTGCTTCGCTAGGGTTAGGGTTTCGGCTAGGTGCGACGTGGCGTGCATCAGGGACGTCCACATGGCAACGATCGGCGGCAGGCTGAGCTCAGTGACACGGGGAGTTAAAGACCGTTGGATCAAGATCCATCGGTGATGGTGCTAGGGTTTCGGGCTGAGATAAGACGACACGGGCGCGGTTCGGCCGTTGGATTGGAATCCAATGGTCGAGGTTTGACCTTAAGTTAGGGTTTAGGCAAATAAATTCAAATACCGCCAGTGAACTGGTAAAAACGAAGTCGGAAGGAGCGCAAAAGCCAATCGAAATAAGAACGGGCCGGGAAAAAGCGAATAGAAATGGGCTGAGCGGGAGATATGGCCAGAGAGGAAAAAGGAAATAAAATGATTTCCGAATTTAGAAAAATCTAGAAAATCCGAATAAGAGCAAATAAATTCAAATAAATAGCAAATAAATTCAGAAAAATCTCCAAAAATATAGAAAAATTCCATGAAGCACAAAGAACCCAACAAAAATAGAAAAACTTTAATTTAAGGTATAGATTAATCAAATTAAATCCTTTTGCTTTGGAAAATTCAAATTCACTCCAAATTGGATTTAATTTTAATAATCGACAGCCTTAGCTCATCTACCTCAAGGAATCGGTCCTTAAAGATTAGGGTGGGTCCTACACTGGGCCCGGCAAGAGATAGATCGGAAAAAGGCAAATCACCACCTTGCAACCACCTACCCTGATCAGGTTTTGCAAAACAATTTTACCAGATAGCACCCACTATCATCTACACCCATTTGTAAACAGGACAACACCCATTGTCCTTCAAAATCAACATTGAAACAAATATTGCAGATATGAGTGCAAATGAAATATTATGGTGCCAAGCAATTATATGAATTGTGCAAAACCTAATATCAAGGGCATGGCAATAATTTAAGAATTATAAAACCCATGGCAGCAAGGGAGTATTTTTAACAAGGTTAATATTAATTGGGTTTAACTAAACTAATAATTAGCATTTTTACGTTTCAACATATATATAGCATTCATACCGAAAGATCTAAGAAATCAATTTACAAATATGGGTAGCATTGTTCAGCACTTTCTTTGTTGAGTACTGTACTGGACCACCTGATGATATTCCAGTAGCGTCAACGAACGATCCTATTCCTACTCCACCGGATCATAAACACGTAAAGTAAGGCGAAAAACAACAATAAACATCGATGCACAAAAGATGATTGCAAATAGGGCTGGAAACAAGCCAAGCTGTGGCTCGGCTCATTTCGGTCTTGGCTTGACTCGGTCATGTGGCAAGCCGAGGCAGCTTGGCTCAAATTTCGAGGCGAAGCCCAAAAATCGGCTCGCCGAACCAGACCAAGTTTTAATATAAAACTTTAGAAATGACCAAACAACATAGCTTTCAAGTAATAAAGTCAAGATATTACTAATAAAAAAACAGAATTTTAGCATAGCATATCATAGGGTCAGTCAAAGGAAAAGAAATTGCATTTGCATTCATCGTCAAGAGTTCAAGAAATTGCATTTGCATTCATCGTCAAGAGTTCAAGAAATTGCATTCGGAATTCGTAAACACTGACATTACATTTAGAATTAGTACACCTAGAGGTTCAATATAACAATTAGTAAACAGAAACACTGACATTGCATCATCAAGAGTTCAAGAATTTAAAATTCAGAACATATTGCTTAGGGTTTTGCTCATATGGGCCAATTGAGCTAAGCCAATGAGCGGCTCGCGAGCCGAGCCGAGTTGGCTCGTTGAAAAAAACGAGCCACAAAATAGGCTCAGCTCGAGCTCGCTCCGAGCTACGAGCCTGGCCGAGCCGAGCCGAGCTTAGTCGAGTCCGAGCCGAGCTGCGAGCCATGAGCCAAATTTCCAGCCCTATGCAAATGATTATGCATAATGTACAGAGGTAAATAACATTTTAAAAACATTTTTAAAATTTTAAAGCTACTGTTTACTATGTTTTGTTGAGTTGTGTTGTGATGAGCATTTGACAAAGTGAGGGGTTTGGATTTGTTTCGGGTGGATTTTCCCGTGTTTTGTACCCCTCCTAGGAGTCGCTTGGTTTCTTTTGGCTAAGTTCAGTTTTGAGGTGCCCCTAGCTTGGCCATAAGTTTCAGGAAGGTTTGGAAGAGTGGGCGGATGCCTCGTAGCACAAGCCTAGTTTCACTGGACTTAGGCTCAGTTTGTTTAGGCTTGAGCTTGGGCTTATTTGGCTTCTACACCTCTATAAGCCACAAGCCAAAACAAACAGTATTTTTCCAGCTAGACGGAGAGAAGAAGCTTCTAGCCCAATTTGCACTACGCGAGAGAAGTAAGGAAAACGATGTACGGGTGGTGGAGCTTCTAAAACCCCACTTCCTGGTACCCTTACAACTTAACTATTATTTACGAAAAATTGCCATCCTTATCCGCTCAAAGAATTTCTTCCGGCTCCAACAGACTTCTTCCGGCTCGACCAAATAAACTCAAGCTCACCTAAACAAACTCGGCCTAGTCCGGTGGGCTCAGCAGACTTTGTCCGGCCGTGCTTGCCTGGGGAGCCCAGGGAGGGCTCCGTGCAGGCAATTTCTGCCGAGGAAGGCTTCAGGCGAGGAGCCCGGGAAGGCTCCGGCGCGGTGCCTGAAGGCTCATGTGGCAATTCTGCCGAAGAAGGCTCAGTCTGAGAGGGGACTGGGGAGGGCCCAGGCGTTTTTTCGGAGATGGTTCCGGACGGGGCCAAGGAAAGCCCAGCTGGTACTTTATCGGGGCGGGTCGATGGATCGCCGGACTGGGTCCGGTTTGGACTTTCTTTTTGAGCTTTCGTAGCCGTTACTCCTCTATTTTGATTACCTTTTGCTAATTCTAACCCCGATCGAAGATCGGTTTGTTCGTGGATGTGTTTTGATGGTTGTGGACGCAGGTGATGGACTCGGTGCAGGCGGCGCGGATAGTCTTCTAGTCGGGCGGGCTGGTGGCCCGATTGGAGGCTGGGTGCAGAGTCCATGGTGAGGGGAGATATCGCGACAAGCACGAGAAGATGGGTCTACGGATCGCGTGGAGGCAGGGGTTTCCCGGTTGTATTTCTTTCCCATAGAAATGAAGCCGGCAGTTTGGAATCGATTTGTCCCAAATTTGTGATGGATTAGGATGGTTTTTAATCTGTTTTGAGATCCATTTTCGTGCAGCAAGTTCCTCTTCTTCTTCCTCCCCTTCTTCTTCTCCAAGTTGATCACTTTTGGCTTGATTTTTTTTCCTGTTCGTGGTACTTCTTTGTGCTGCTGTTTAGGGTTGATTTATGATGGATTAAGGACTCTTAGGATCCCCAAAATCACCCCCTTTAACTCCCCTAACAGCAGGCCTGGTTTACATCTCAGTTTGACCCGTTTTGCCCTCGTCTTGAAGATTTTGAGGAACTGTTCGTTCTTTGTTGTGCAGCTATCTTGGGGGATGAAAGCATGATGGATTAGGGCCCTTTGGGTCCCTAAATCAACCCTCAAAGGAACCCCCAAACAGCAGCCCTTCATTTTCTTCCTTTTGGCCTTGATTTCTTTGGTTTTGCTCGGGTTTGGGGTGCTGTTCGTGCTGCTCTTTTTGCTGCAGATTGGAGGGTGATACATCATGGATTAGGACCCCCTTGGGATCCCAAATCAACCCCCAATGACCTCCATGCAGCCTGCACCTGTTACCCCTTGATTTGGCTCTATTATCAGTTCGATTTTGAAGATATCAAGGTCCTGCTTGTTCTGGTCTTGTGCAGCTGTGTTGAGGGGTCAAGAATATTGATTTAGGGTCTCTTGAGATCCCAAAATCACCCCCCAAGCAGATCCCAAACAGCTGAACTTGTTTTCCCAAACTGTTGATAAAGGTTGAATTTTTGACCGGCAAGGAAGAGGTGGCTTCGGTTGATTATTGAGCAATCATATTCCCTAAGGAAAAATCAGCTCCCATTCACCCTTCCTTTGGATCGCCATGGTGGTTTCACAGTTTTAGATCTCCTTTTGTACAGCGGGAGAAAGATCCAAATCCATAGTTTCATCATCTAAAAAGTCGAGATCATTCAACTCCACTTGCTGCTGCTGGGCTTGAAGTGCAACAACTACCTCCTGATTGGCCATGACATTGTTCTGTTGGTTCCAATTGTGGATGTCTTCACCTTGATCAGGTTGATTCTGAACCACCAAATCCTCGGGTAGGTCCCCTTGGAGAGGAGCGGGGTGATTATGCATAGGAGGTATAGCCCCCTAGTTCTGATGTTGTTCCTGAGGAAAGTGCTGAACCTCACCAATGACCTGAAAGAGAGGATCCTCATCAGCCAATATATTGGCATCAGAAAATTCATGGAAGAGAATGACAATTGGGATAGTCCAAGAGTTGGCAACTCCATTAGGACCGGAGCCAACCCTGATAACCAATCTTCTAGGAACATCAGCCGGGCTATCAAACAGACACTGAACCAAAACATGGGATAGGGTTCTGTTATCTAGCCGCCACCGCACTAGACGCCCAAATGAAGCACAAGCTTGATCTAAGTAGTTGGGTGATCTTAAATCCAAGGGGAAACCAAGTAACATGAACCAGCCTAATCTAGCGTAAGGGGCGTTCCTAGCATTTTGCGTTGTCATGCAGAAGAAATGAACCTTGACACCCCCAACAAAATGATCACCAATGTTCATGAGTCTATCCCGATTAAAGATGGTGTTCAATTGCAGAAGGCCCAACCCAAAGATACTTCGGCAACAGTGATAAACTGGAAAGCGGAATTGGCTTCAATGTAATCCCTAACCTGCAGCAGAAAGTCATCATAGTCTTCTTGAACAAGCTCACCATCTTGATCAACTGCAAGCACCCATTCATCATGGTCTCTTGGAGGATTCCCACTGACGTGAACGGTCCTCCTATCAACCCTCAGCGGACCACCTTTATCAACTTGAACATGTTGTGGGATGAACTTGGACGGGTCAAAGGGAAAATTCGCCATTGAAGCAACGACGGAGATCTCAGACTGAGCTGCAAGATGAGAGAGGGGAAGAGACTATTCTGTGTGATGGGAAACCGAAGAGGTTTTGGGGAAGCGGGTCCCGGGGATCAGAGGAGATATCGAACCCTTGGAAGCAGCGGAAGATGTTTTTACCCTCCATCTCATCCGTTGATTAAACAATTTTTTAAAGCAGTCTCTGATCGAATGGCCATAATTAAAACAGTGAGAGCACCTGAAGGGTCTAAAGCATAAGAAGGCCTCATGCCCTAAGCCCAAGCAGCGGGAACATTCAGGGTGATATCTGGAACGATCCTCAAATGACCAGTTGGAGACATGAGCACAGAGCCTATTCCCAAGACTTGTTTCCCTGTCAACAACCTGCTAGTTCATCAAGGCATTGTCAGTGAGGGTCTTGGGAACCTTCAAAATCTTTTGAACCGGTTGAGCAGAGATTTCATCATGAGTGAAAGATTTTGAATTCGAACTAGAATTCAAACTGACATCTTCCAGGAGACTGTTAGGGATGAAACGGTTGTTTAATTTGCTGAAATCCGGGCAATGACCGACTTGAAATGGATAATTGAATGATCTACTCGAGGAAAACTTAGGAATAGGACAGGAAAAACCTCCCACTTTGACAGAATTAGAGTAACAATGACTATCATTACAAACAAGAGGGAGGAAATCATCCAAAAAGGAAACTCTTTTTCCATTAGGATGAGAACAGCCATCCTCCGGGCAAATCCTACGAGGACTATGGTTGGAGCTATCCAACCCATGATTATATAGAATCTGAGTAGAATGGATAAATCTATCTTTATCAGCTCGCCAGAAAGGATCATAATCTCTGCAAGGATAAAAGTAAACATCAAGATGCTGAGTAGTGATCCTTTTCAGAGAACAAAGATGCCGACCAACCAAACCATTGGCCACAGAAATACGAAAATGATGGATTGTAATCATGAACACATGAAAACCTTCTGGATTACCTCCAAGAACTGAGCATAAAGACTCAGCCGCTGAAGAAGAATTGAGTTTGAAAGAGTGCCTTCTGAAATAAGCCAACAGGAAGTAAGATCCTTTTGGGCAAGAAGCACCATGATGAACCGTGGAATGGAATTTCCTCTTGATGTCTTGCTGAAAAAGAATGCCAATATTGAAATCCAGGTTAACCTCCCCAACATGGGGACAAAGATCACAGACATTAGGATTCGGAAGTGAACTATGAGGGAAGCAAGAGCTCTGGCGATCAGAGATCTTCTTGGAATTCTTAGGAAAGCACCATTTCTCCTGTTCCTCGGAAAGCCAAATTTCAAATTCTTTTTTCCAGTTCGGGCCACCATCTATCCAAAGGAAGAAAGACACATCAAAGAAGCTGGAAAAAAACTCTTTTGAGACTGAGAACCAAGAGAGCAACTTTCTTAGAAGCCACGGAGAAGCGAAAATGACTGCTGGAAGCCTGAAGAACATGAAAGCCAGCCAGAGCTCCCCCAAGGATTGAGTGCAAAGTGCTAGCAATGGCCAGAACATCGAGACGAAAGGAGAACCTCTTGAAAACAGCCAGCAAGAAGAAGGAGCCTTGAGGCAAAGCGGAGGCGTGATGAACCGAAGAGCAAACCGAACGAAGCACCTAGGAGCGAAAGAGATTACCAAGCTCAGGAATCCACTTTACCGGCTGAGACGGGTGCCTCCTGAGGAGGGCCTCTAACTGTCGCTCACTCATCCCAGATAGCGGACCTGCAGGGCTGCGGTGCCGGGGGGAGGAGCTTGGTAGCTCATGGCCAGTACTCTGAGGAGCAACAAGTCAAGCAGACCTGGCACTAGGCCTGGGCGTTCGGTTTAACCGAAAAAATCGGTTTCGGTTTTCAGTTTTTTTGGAAATTCGGTTATTTCAAAATTGAAACCGAATTGTGTTTGAAAATTTCGGTAACCGACAATTCGGTTAACCGATAGTTCGGTTTCGGTTTCGGTTTTAACCGAATTAACCGAACTTAGCATTGATGATAGCCGTGTCGTCATCAACTTTGTTGCTCAGGTAGCCACCGTTTGTAGCCTCCTCTTTTGACACCTGAATTTAAAGACAATCCAGTTGTTTGTTTCATACTGAAATGCTCCTTATGCAATTATGGTTTCAGGCGTTGAGGAAGAAGCTTCTGACTGTCTATGGCGATGGCAAACAAATGAGGAGCTTTCAATATATCTCCGATTTGGAGGGTCTCTTTATCAAAATTCGGTTAGTTCGGTTAACCGAGGGTTAAAACCGAATTAACCGAAAAAAGTTCGGTTATTCCATACAACTAACCGAATCAACAACCAAATAATTCGGTTTCGGTTCCGGTTTTAACGGTTTCGGTTTTCGGTTTCCAGTTTATTTGCCCAGTCCTACCTGGCACGCTATGTGCTCTCAACTGCGATAATGGTAGCTAGTTTAATTAGTACTATCCCAAGCAAGAGCAATAATGCAAGATGAGATCATACCACGTTTATTCGTACAGTAACCTGACAGGCAAGCGGCCGGGTATATAGATTTCTTCTTCACAGATTAAGCGGCAGTAATATACTTTTTGTAGTAATCAAGAACAGTACTGCGAGCAAGATCAGAGATTCCTGAAATGGAGAAATGTAGCAGAAAGCGAGAAAGCTACGCCTAGAGGGAAACTTGACTTTCGAAGCAATATGGGAGGCCCAAGGTGATTTGGAGCAAGATATGGATCTGTTTGGATGTAAACAAGGAAATTTCTCTGCAATATTTAGGAATTCCTATTCATCATAGAAAATTGAGAAATTCAGATCGAAAAGGGTTGAGGCGTTTGAAAAGCGCCTCGGCGGTTGGAAGGAAGCATCTTTCAATTGGAGGTAGAATAACTCTTATCAATTAGGTTTTAAGTAGCCTACCAATATATATGATGTCCTTTTCCAGATTCCAAAGGGTGTTCTTCAAAAACTTGATTATTTCCGATCGCGTTTTTTCTAGCAAGGAGATGAGTGCAAAAGAAAATATCGTCTTGTCAAATGGAGTATTGTTTGCCACCGAAGTCAAGGGGCCTTGGAATTCATGACTTAAATATTATGAATGTTGCTTTTTGAGTAAATGGTTGTTCAAGCTTTTAACTATCGATGGTACTTGGCGAACTTCTTAAAAATAAGTATATGGATTCTAAGCCGCTAGTTCAAGCCGAGGGACGTGTTGGTAACATGATGAGATATCGAACGAGGAGTTGAGCAGCTTGAGCTCTGGCTGTACGAGCACGAAGTTAATCGTGTAGCTACGTGTGCGTGAGGACTGTGAGGAATATTCGCGCCAGCGTTCGGCTGTGACTACTGACTTGTGACAGGCTGATCGCCGGCTAGCTCCTCCTCCTCTCTCACTGCACTAGTCGATCGATCGACCGCAGATATTTCTCCGATCTCCATCGGACGCAACCGCCTCGTGTCCAACTCCACGTACGCAACCAACCGTCGTCACAATGATTAGCCGAGCTTAATTTCGAGTCTCTACACTAGAATTCAGAAGAATAGATTCGAGAATCTTACCGCTAGTTTGGCTCTGGCTCTGTGTTTTGTCAATTTCATTTCCAACTTCCAACAACAGGGTGTTCAACTCGCCATGGCTGTTTTCGTTATTGAGCCTTTTCTAACTTGTGATAGGTAGTTCTACAACTGTAAGCAGCCTTCGTTGCCTTACCGTAACACAAACCTCTTGCTGGGTTAAGCGAAGCTGAGATATTTGCGATGGGAATGAAAGACTCCTACGAACCACCTGTTTTGGCGTTTTTGCGGCCATCGTATCAGTTTGCCCCGTGCTCATGCAATTCTACTATTTGCTGATTACCTTATAGCTTCATTTACAGGCCAGGTAGGCATCATCTCAGATCCTCGAAACACTCACGGGCACATCAACTCCCTTGAATGAGCTGAATCACATTCACACCTGATGGCTCCCAACAGTACCCGTTGTCAGTAAACAACGGTACTGGCTCCTATTAGGCCTTCACTACAACAAAATGTGATTAAAAAAAGAGAAAAAACAATCCCATGATATATTTCGCCGCATACTTTTCTCCAACCAAAGGGCAAAAGGTTTCTTTGTTTGCAGTTCAGTAATTGTACCGACTCTCATTTATTCAAAAAACACATGGTTTCCAAGTACATACAGAAATGTAGTGGAGTACATCGCTAAGGCATTCAAGCATTGCAAAACAGTACAGAGCAAGCCATATTTACTCAAGTGCATAGTAACCGTATCATTGAATTGAATCAGGATGTGAGATAGGAGTCGCTTATCCGCAAACCCAACAAATGCAATACACGCGTGACATGACGGACCAAGATCACGATCCTTGATTGAAGAACTTGTAATGTAATGGAATGACCAACGAGGGAGGAAAATAATCAATAGGCACAAAAAGGGGCAGGTCGGCAAAGCAAGAAATGGCACACAACAGAAACGTTCTTGCATGAAAGCTCATTTGGAACCAAATTGATACTTGTTGTAGTTTGCTAAGCTCTCGATGCCACCGCTTTGTGTAGATGAAGGAATTCCAGACATTCCTAGGCTGGATCCCGCGGCACCCATGGTCCATGAGGGCAGAGCCTTATCATCGGACCCATCACTGAGGCCACCGACAATCCCAAGATCGGCTAGGTCCACCTTCTTTGCTGCAATTAGAGATGAACAAAGAGAACCGTCAACACTCCTGCCATCAGATATTTATGGCAGGTAGATATCCCTGCTAAAAGGGCAAGGGGAAAAAGGACGAACTTACGTGCAGTTATATTCAGATCAATCAATCCACGGCTCAAAGAGTCCGCCCATATGCCAGACTTGACCTGAAAATTTTCTTTCTTGGTATTAGACTTGGGAGCTGCCAGAGGTGTTTGGTCTGTCCTTCCAAGGTTGCTACTCGAAGAAAGTTCGAAAGGGTCCTTAGCTGTTTCCTCGGTGCTTGATACAAAGGCACCAAAATCAGATGCATCAGTTTTGGGAGCTGCCAAATGTGTTCTTTCTGTTTTGCCAAGATTGCTACTAGAAGAAAAATCAAATGGATCTTTGGCTGCCTCTCCAGTGTTTGATTCAAAGACACCAAAGTCAGAAGCTGCCTGAAGGTTCTGACTAGATGTGGTGATATTTCCAGTGGAACTGTGGGTGGGTGGTCGTGCACTAGATGATCCAACATTGGAGCTGAAGGCGCCAAATGGGTCAGATCCATCAAAACCGTTTAAAGGAATAGCACCAAAAGGATCAAAAGGTTCAGGAATTTTGTTCTTGGACATGCCAGTATTAGCTTCAGAAGATGTCCCAGAGCTTGGTGGTCGAATAAACACCGTCTGTGGTGGAAATGCTGCGGTAAAGGTTGGCTTTTCTGCAAAAAGCTCAACATTGTCCTGCAGTAACATTTTGATGAGCACACTGTGTCATCATCAATGAATTGAAGAACTACATGATTTGCTCAGTATATTGAAGCACAACCAAACAGCATGTTCACAAGCAGCAAACAAAAAAGGACACAAAATCCTGCTTTTTTTTCAACAGATTTAGTAAGTTGGAAGACAACAACAACAATGGGGCACTTTTCTTTCTATTTGTCACTCTTGCACAGGAAGGCATGACAAATGTTAGATAATGTTCTATTGTTAGTAACATATTCAGCACTCTTAATATACAGAGAACCAAACCTGGACATCAGGATGTGCAGCTGTTTCTGTACTTGGGGATGCCGATTGGAAATCTGCATCAGCAAATAGATCGACCTGAGGTTCTGCAGCACTGTTTGTTGCTGGAGTTGCTGCAGGCTCATCAATGAAATCATCCATCAAGTTTGGGCCAAAAAGATCCACCTCACTAGTCTTCGTATTAGCTACACCTATAGACAAAGATAGAAAGAATTAGGAATCACAACTACAAAAATAGCTGCATCCCTAGCTTGGCGGCTGGAAGATATCTTCGAATACAAGATTGGTACTTTTGATGATAAAGGGAAAATCTGCCTACTTTATTTCTGGCATAGTAGATAGAATGAGAACAATCAGCAGTTCAGCAACTATTTCTTTGAGGCACAAGAATTCAATTATCAAAGGCGTACGACTTCCATAGTCTCAACGAACTATGGGATTGTTGTCCCCTTGGGTGAAAAGCTAGTTAAACACTTGAACTATCATGCACTTGATGGCCTTCTATTTATAATTAGGCAGAAACCAATATTACAAGTGCACTATTTGCAAGATAATCCAGAGTGTGCATCCAGAGTTAAGGGGCTATTTGCCAAAATGACAGATTTGAACAGATTTTCATGTCAAGATTTGAACATGCATTCAATACAACAGACAAAGATATTCCTGATAAAGAAGTAGCATAAGCACAAAATAGATAGAAGATTTTACCATTTGAAGAAGATCCACGAGGATCAAAGTCATCGAAGTCGTCCTCGTTGCTGTTAGTATTAGATGGGGGCTTCAAGGAGCTGGGTGTAGAATCCCCATTCCTGGTATTCAGACAAATACAACAACAGTGAAGGAGCAAAAAGTAACAATAAAAAGTAAGCCTGAGGCTAGAAGTCCAGAACTGATATCGCTACATTTGCATACTCAATGACAAGGTTCACTGGTTCAGCACAATGGCCTGAGCCTCCAATAGCAATAGTAGTATCCTTATAAGATAATAACTGTATTTTCACAGAAAATTAAATGATCCATCTTCGCAAAAATAAATAAATTAATTACATTAAATGATCCAACATGCACCCAAGAAATCTACCAGCTATTATAACAGCCTATCCCACTGGCTACCCTTTGAATTATATGATAAAATGGATAATAAAAATAAAATGTTATTAGCTACAGTTTTTGAAAACCAGTAGTGCCTATTCAACATATGAATAAAACAATAAGCAATCTTAAAATACCTTCTATCATGCTTTGCATTCTTTCTTATCTTGCTGTCAGTACTACTTGCAGAGGTTTTAACAGGTTCCTTGTCCCTGTAATTGTCACCGAATGAATCAGCTTCCCTTGTGCCACTGAAACTCCCATAACGTTCACCTGAACTGTAGTTGCTACCAAAAGAGGCCGAGCTTGATTTATATGTAATCCCTGTTGATGATAGCCCAATGTACCTTCAGCCACAACAAATATATGTTAAAGTTAAGGCTGTAGAAGATGAGCACACAACTAAAAAGGTTAGAATAAACACTCATCTAATGATTATGCAATAGAACTCACTTGTCACGGTTATTGGCTGCTTTCTCTCTCACAGCCTTCATTCTCTCCTTGTCATTTATGATGCCCAATATAGTTTCGACTTTCTTCCTCACATTTATTCCAGCATCTTTTCCATTAGGTTCCACATACTCAAAACTTGAAAGAACCTTAATGAATATATCACAACAAGAAAAATTTTATCAGCATCACTGATGGCATGTAACCTCAACTAAGAAAGAGTTTATAACATACCGAGATCTTTGAATAATGATCGAGAATGTCATCAACTGCCCTCTCAGAACCATTGGCTATCAAGTACTCAATAATTGTCAATGCCTGGACATTCAGAGTTGTTTCTTAGTGAACTACATTACTGATACAAAATATTACACAACCAAGGTTTTGGTGGGTAGTGTGACCATTGTAGAAGTGATGCCTATCAAGCCCCAGTACTTGTCAAAAAAAAAATTTAATACATGATGGTCATTGAGAAGCAATAACCTTATACACATGACGCCAGTTTGAGCCTCGCTCAGCCAGCCTAGTCCAGAGAACATTCATTACCATCTGACACTCAGCACTGAGGATTTTAGAAGCATAATTTCAGCATCAACTATAAGACAAAAAATAAAAAGACAGTGTGAATAAGAGATTAGAACTTACAACTTCTTGGTGGCATGCGCCAGCTCTGAAAGAGCAGTTCCATGGGGGCCCCAAGGTTCATCACTTGTTGCATCAAGTACCTGATATTTTGAGAACAAAAATGAAGGAATAGACATACAAGGGGTTAGTCCATAGGAAATATAATAAACCCAAACCTCAAGGGTTAGGATGTAAAGAGACAACTATTATAGATTTGCCCTGTAGAAATCAACAAAATATATATCCATGCTAACCATTTTCAATGTAGCATATATAGGTGTGCATCAAATAGGGATGAATCTGGTGCCACGGATGAAAACCCTTATAATCATGCACTATGACTTGGATAAGACATGTGACTGTTAAAATAAGATCTGCCTGATAACTCCTAAGGTGAGCTACACATCTAAAGTGATAAAACAAAATCCATACATAATTTTCCACAGTGTCTTCATGGGCCCAGATAATGCTAGAGAAGAAATGAAAGATCTAACAGGAAAGGAGGCAAAGGATGGAAATGCTATTGCTGTCACTTCTCATCAAACTTCTCAATATAATCATTGAGGAATCCAACCTCATTACAGGAAAACCAAAAGCATACTGTGACACCGAGCATTCGACGGCGCAAATATTTCCACAGAGGGCACTGAAGATCACAAGATCACCTCTAAATTTATCCAAACTACCAATGTAGACTTAATTTGTCGCTCGTACTTGTTTCCAAAAAAAAATGTCACTCCTAAAAAGCAAAACCTTTATCAATTTTCTTAAATCATTACTGCCCACGATTTCTTTTAGAACCGACTGTACACAATTATAGCAACACAATAATGGAGTCAGAAACCAAACATATCGAAACTACACCATTAGGCAAAATCAATTCCATCATCCACCACATGAACAAATTCAATAATTAAAATTTACAACTCCATTACCAGAAAAAACATTTTTTAACAGAGAATCAGGGTTAAGATCTGGGCGAGATCCAACCTTCTGTTCCATCTCGGGGACCTTGAGCACCTTCAGATTGACCTCCCTTTTTCTGCAAGAACACGTACACAGCAATTGGATCAAGATCTCGCGGATCCAATTCAATACACGCCGTACCCACGAATAATCGGACACCACTAACGAGATCTCGGCTCAGTATAGAACTTACATCTCCCGTACAGTCTGATCGAGAACCTTCATGAAATCCATCGCCGAAGTTGAGTCACCGGAGCCGGCTACAGATTCGCTGGGATTCTAGAGTGAAAGATCTGGACTCTGAAGCGGCGGGTTTTGGTGGCAGCTAAGGGAGTGGCTTAAACTGTGTTTGGATGGGGAGGCAAGGAAGAGAGTAACAAAGGACAATGGCGATGAGGCAGCAGCTCCTCGGATCCCAGTGACCAGCAAGCGCTCGAAATGGGACGGCGGCCACCGGCGGCGAAGTCCACAGCCGGGCGGAGGGCGCGCGCGGGAGGGAGGAGGGAGCGGACGGGGAAGCGGCGGAGATGGAGGTGGGCAGGTGGCGGTAGGTTGGAGCTAGGAGGAACCTTGTATGCTATCGTCGGATGGTCAGGATCAAATTGGGCAAATATCTGACGGCCCATGCAGCACCAAATGCAAATGCACTACTAGTGGTTCTAAATAGTTTTTTTAAGACTACAGTAGCGAAGTGATACCAGAGGCTAGGGCTCGGACGTTTGATAGAAATGTTTTTTATCGGACGCTCCTGAAAATAGTGCAATAATTTTTTTAAGGCATGCAACAATTTCTGATAGTGCTGCAGCATTATGAAAACACAGAAACAACACTAAGGAAATATATTTTTAAAAATCACTCTTTCGATAGTATTAGATGCCTAACAAGAACAACATTCCGCTCAACATGCTCATGAAGAAGTCGTTGCCGCAGCTTGGAGCCAAACCATCACACAGTTGGACGCAACATTTGCTAGTAATGTTTGCAACAAATCGAACCAATAATTGCAACAAAATAATTTAGCTCTACAAATTTCACAACACAAACAAAAAAATAAGTGGCTATCCATATGACAAAAATCCCACTCTATCTACAACAAAACTTATTGCAACAATTAAAGGATACAACAACGTTGCAACAAAATAAAAAAATGATAGCGAACACAAAAAAATTACAAAAGTGTGCAGCAAAAACTCCATTTGGTGGCAACAACCCATTGCAACAAATCACAACTCCAGTGCAACAAATCAACAAAACAAATGCAATAAAAACACCATTTACTATAATATTTTTGCGAGTACACACTACAATAAAATAAAACACTTGTTGCAACAATCCGCTGGAGGATAAGGAGGTGGTGGTACTGGTGAGAAGATAAGCTTGGTTGAGGAGCAATCACTATTGGGGCAACAAATATAAAGATCTATTGTAAAAAAAATTGTAACATCTAGCTAGGGCCCACCTCCTGCACACCCAATTGAAGACCTCGAGCGTAATAGACGAGCATGAGATGCAGCTCCTATAGGGAGAGTGGGACGACACTTCTACTAGGCGGTAGTGAGAAGCTCGCCACCCCAAGCTTAGCACAAAGTTGAGCCACACAAATCACAGGGGCAACAAGGATGGAGAGCGACAATGGCCAGGTGCGCATGGGTGAGAGGTCGACAAGAGGAGAGCAAGGTAGAGGAAGTCAGGAAGGCGGCAGCAATTTTAGTGCATCCTCTGTCATGTTGGGATGGAGAGAGATTTGTGATGTGAAGTGAAGAGAGAGAGAGGGAGGAGAAATATGGATATGGAAGGAGTGACACTTGACGGCTTGAAGTTCCTTCTCTCTCTCTAGATTCTCCCTCCTCAAGGAACTTGCTATGATTTGATTTTGCTCTAGTTGTAGGGAAGTTGAAGGAGAGGAGCAACTGAGGGTTGCGGAAAGAAATCGAAACTTGAGTGGGAACAGAGCAACGAGCGGGGAAAACAAATGGTGGGCCTTTGCACACAGTGGCAGTGAAGTGAAGGGAGCGTCTGATGTAGAACACTCTGTTCAGACGCCTGACGTGTAGCATTACCGTAACTATAAACGTTATAGATAACAATAGCTTTGCTATATGATGTAGCTTATAGCTAGTGATAGCTCTTCTATCCTATATAGGTACCAACGAGGCAAAACATTGTGACTATTTTGAAATCTAATGTTATTAGAAGGTTCAAATATATCTCTTGTAAGCTTGAATCATGAAAAAACCTTATAAAGATCTTATCAACAATCTAGTATTCATATTTCTTAGTGATTAAATACATTTTTTTATGAACATTATAATATAGTTATCAATTATGATATTTGATATGTATTAATATGTTTGTTGATTCGAACTTGATTCATATTTCTTATTATAAAAATATTAATACCTTCTAAAGTACCATGGTTTTATTGTTTGTTTAGAGGTGACTTATATTGTTGTAGGATCGATATACACTAATATAACAATTTGAGAGGTGAATAATCGTGCGGAAGCTAAAACTAATTTCGAAGAGGTCAGCGAGTGACTCGACGATCAGCTTTTCGGTTGAGCGCCACTGCAGGGTTCAAAAATTCGGCAAAATTTCACCGAAATTTTGCATTTCGGGACAGGGCGAATTATGATGTACCGTCCGAATTTACAATTGTAAAAATTTTCATTTTGCTACAGTAAATTAGGGAATTTCAGGTAATTTCGCCGAAATTTCAGATTTTTAATCCGGATTTTGATGTTTTAGGGCCGGATTTGACCGGAATTAGTCCAATAACCCCTAAGAAAGTCATCTTACATGAAAATTTGTTGAAAAACTAATTTTTTGAGACATTTTAAAATTTGGGTAGAAATACTGTCAGATTTTTATAAAACTATAAAAGCTTGATAATGATCTGAAAATTTTATGTTATCATACTTAGTAGTGTATGATCATACATAAAAATTTTCAAAAAATTTAATTTCATTTGTTATCTTTAAAAATCAAAAACAGAATGGACATAATCGGGACAATAAACTTTTAGATTTTTCTAAATTTTCTCGAGTGTGATCATGATCTAAAATTTTTATTAAAGATTAAAAATTTCCTTGTTACTTTATATAAAATTTTTAACTTTTTTTTGTCAATAAAATCTATAAAACCATTGAACTTCATTTGTTATACTATATTGCAAAAACCAAAAGAGAGAACATAAATGCTACTATGCCTTGTAAGAATTTTATAAATTCACTGGAGTGTGATCATGATTCAAAATTTTTATGAGATCTTTAACACTTTCTTATAACTCTTCTGTAAAATTTTTAAAAATTTTAGACCTTCTTTTATCGGCAAAGCAAATCTATGTATTAATTATCAGGCTTTTATCAGCACGTAGCACTGTTAGAATTTTTGGAACTTTTTCAAGCATGATAATCATATGAAACTTTTATAAGACATTAGTGATACATCAGGACCTTCCACAAAAATGTTGAAAATTTTCCAACGTGGTTTGAACTATTTTTCATTCCGTTCAAATTTGCCGGTAAGGCTTTTATCAGGATAGTAGCACTGTCCGAATTTTTGAAAATTCTTGATTCTTGATAACCATCTGAAAATTTTATTGAAACATTAGTGATTCATCAGCATCATGCACAAAAAAATTCAAAATTGTCTAACGTCGTTTGTATCATTTTTCATCCGGTTCAAACTTGCTGGTCAACATTTCATTTGGATAGTACCAATGTTTGAATTTTTAAAAATTTCACAGACATGATAATCACTTGAAAATTTTATGAGAACATCTCTAATGTGTCAGGAACCTTCAAAAAAAATTTCAAAATTTTTCGACATCATTTGAACCATTTTTCGTTCAGTGCATTTTTGCTGAAATTTTGGCGAATTTCGGGAAATTTCGGTGCCAATCAAACCGGATTTAAATTTTTCTTTTTGAAATTTGAACGGATTTTGGCCGAAAAAACAAAATTCGGCCAAAATTTCAGATTTCGGGAAGGTTCGGGTTTTTTTGCTAAAATGAAATTTCTTTCCATGCGCCACTGGCCTGCTTTGCTTTTCCGAGTACTAGAGCACCTCTATGACATGCGAAGCCTGTTCACCTAGCGCCGCAACTCACGCAAGGAATTCCCAGCCTCCAGCCGCTAGTACTTCTGCATGCATGCAACCGTATGATCAGGACTCAAAGCTAGTCGCAAGGCACTCAAAGCAATGGCCGCAAGAACTTCTAGTCGCCTGGGAAAAAATCTTCAGCCGCAGGGACACCAGCACCACCGGTCGCCAGGAGGTCTTCTATTTTTTTATGCAACTCCAAAACCCTAACTTTTTACCGGGTGTTTGGGACAGCTCCAGCTCCAATAAAATCTGTGGAATTGGTGGAGCAGAGTATTTCTAGCTCCAGAAATTTATGAAGCTGGAGCTGTGAGTACGTTAACAGTGTTTAGGTAGATCATCTTGTTTACATTTTAGACTAAAAATATAAACTTAATTTACTTTATTTTAGTCTATAAGTGTCAGATTTGAGCTAGAGCTGGAAGCTGGAACTCTCCCAAACAGGACCAATTAACATGTATGTATATTCGCTTAGCCCAATTATACATGGTCCAATACATGTATATAACCCAAAATTCACACATGCACGTATATGTCCCACTTGCCGCTCTCGCGTGATTCGCTCGCCTCTTCGTGCACTGTTCTCTAGTCCGAACGTCTCGCATCATATTTTTAACCACTAGGACCTTGATTCCTCCTTAACCTAGTCCTCAACCTCAATTCCTTCATGAACCTAGTTCCTATCCCATCACCGATCACGTTCGCCCTCAAGCAACACATGTATATGAACAAACATTTGAATCATGAGGAAGTTCTTAAGATCTCATAAAAATTTTGAATCATGATCACACTCCACTGAATTTATAAAATTCTTATAAATAAAGTGTACCATTTATGTTCTTTCTATTTCGATTTTTGAAATATAACAAATGAAGTTCAATATATATATAGATTTGATTGAGCAAACAAAAAAGTTTAAAATTTTTGAAAATTTCATAGAATGTTACTGAGTCAATTATTAATCTCTCATAAAAATTTTGGATCATGAACACACACGAGAAAATTTATAAAATTTTGACAATGTTACTGTCCAAATTATGTTCATTCTGTTTTTGATTTTTTAAAGATAACAAATGAAGTTAAATTATTTTGAAAATTTTTATGTATGATCCTACACTTCTTAGGATGACACCATAAATTTTGAACATTAGGATAAAACATTTATAATTTTATAAAAATATGACAGTGTTTCTGTAGTTTTTAAAAAATGTCTCAAAAAATGGTTTTTTAACAAATTATCATGGAAGATCACATTTTTCAGGGTAATTGACCATAATCCGAGTATTAAACTTTTAATTCCAGACTCAAATCCCGAGATACCAGACGGTAAGGGCGAAATCTCACCAAAAAACGAGATTACTGTAGCAAACGAATTTTTTTGAATTTTTAAATTCGGTCGGCAATTAAAATTTTGTCCAGCTCGAGAGAACGAGATCTCGGTGAGATCTTGCAAAATCTCGCCGAGATTTCTAACCTAAGTCGCAAGGCTCTCAAAGCAATGGCCGCAAGAACTTCTAGTTGCCTGTGAAAAAATCTTCAGCCGCAGAGAGACCAGCGCCACCGGCCGCCAGGAGGTTTTCTATTTTTCTACACAACTCCAAAATCCTAACTTCTTATCTCTAATTAAATACATGCATGTATATTTGTCTGGCTTATACATGGCCTAATACATGTATGTAACCCAAAATTCACACATGCATGCGTACGTCCCACTTGTCGCTCTCGCATGACTCACTTGCCTCTACATGCACTGTTTTCTAGTCCGAACGTCTCGCATGACATTCTTGACCACTAAGACCTCGATTCCTCCTTACCTTAGTTCTGAACCTCAATTCCTCTATGAACCTAGTTCCAGTCCTATCACCGACTACGTGTTTCCCTTAAGCAACACTTGCACATAAACAAACATGAAACCGTGTACGAGCATAAGTCCACGACTTGACTCAAGATCAGTCCATGCAATCACTCACACGAGCGTATTACATCAAATAAAAATATTACCATACTATCATAAGCATATTAAGTAATCATCTGAAACAGCACACATATAGGCACCACATATGCAAAGAGCACAAACACTTTGCAATGCTAATTTTTTAACACATGATTTCACAATTGTATACATATTTATTTATTTATTTTTAAAAAATTAATACTAAAAATGCGACAAATGATAGCTATTGTAGCTTCTCTTGATAACTTGCTGCGAACACGCGAAAATCGTGATGAGATGAGTCGACATATGACATGTGATTCCTTAACCTTGTTCCTAATTAACGAACTGCCAAGCATCTGAAACACAAACGTCATACGTCGTGAGATGAGTCGAATTCCTTAACTGAAAGAAGCCCATGAGGCTAACGAATGGCTTCAGATCTACTAAAAATTGAAGCTGGCAAAAACATCATAACTGAAGGTAAAATTCTGCTCGATGAAAGTACATCAGCTATAAGGAGCAAAACTGATAATTGAAGAAAGCAGGATTTACCTGAAGAACAGGCAGAAATTGTTGGCCTGTAGAGGATTTTTTTTCCTGCCTGGTGCTGCAATTGTTATGGTAGTCTGTCTTCTTGCTAAATCTGGGTCTCCTAAGTTTGTACTGCTCACTTGAGGTTCAGCTTGTTGCAATGTCCTTTCAACCATTTGCCGTCCAATTGGGCCGGCAAGTTGTAATACAGTTGTAATGTAACTTTTGTTCTTGTCTCCCTCTTGAAAAAAGACAGAGCTCCTACCAATCTTTCGAGAGAGAAAAAAAAAAGAAATTACTTCAGCTATAAGATGAGTACGCCCTGAATCTACTTCCACCATGGCAGAAGTACTGGACAACAACACCAACAGGTGCTAATTTCAAGTTGCAGAAAGCAGGCAATCCAGAAAGCTTGGGAGGCATTTTTCTTATAACAATATTTACATCAAACTGGTCTTGATGTATATCATTTGTGGATCAGTGTGGAGAAGCAACAAAAGTTAGCAGGGAGAACACATATATTATACAGAGGATCCGCTAGAAAACCCAAGTCCATACACTACAATACACAAACTCTTGCTACAATAATGTAACATCAGCTTCTATGTAACATCATCTCATGATGGCGCCTCTGATGAATCCCAAGTAGTTAACGAGAACCCATTGCTATCTGACAGTTCTGAAACTCTGGAAGGCCTCCTGAAAACAAACATTTGTTATTAACCAGTTCATGATTACATGTACATTTATAATCATGGAACCAAGGGGCGTACAATTACCCTCGCACACAGCCTGACACTTATCGGATATGGTTAAAACTGTTGAAGATCCCAGTGTGGGAAGCCTTGGCTGCAGGCTTAGGCGCTTCAGGAGTTCCAAATACATTCCAGAATCTCAAGGTCTCATCTGCTGCAGCAGATGCTACTGTGCAACCATCAGGGCTCTGCAAAATTACCACAAGGCAAGGAAAGTAAACCATAAGCAATCTGTTCACAACAGTGTCAATTTACCTTCAAGCATAGGGAGCAAAGATTACCTGAGCCATGAAAAGGACACGGGAGGTATGCCCAGTGAGTTCAGCCATCTTCACCATCGACGGGTACTTCCACAAGGTGAGCTGATTCTGAGTGAACCCGTGCGAGCTCAACAGCTCTCTTTCATTCTTGTTCCAGAGCAGCGAACACACTTGCGACCCAGTGTCGACAGAGTTGAGGCAGGCCCCGGTGTGTGTGTTCCAAAACTTGATGCACCGGTCACTCCCACCACCACCAGATGCTAGCAGGTTGCTCTGGAAGGGGCACCATGCGAGTGCCTTCACGGCAGCCAAGTGGTCCTCAAGCCTGTGTAACCATTGGGTGCGACCTGCAGACTGTACAGAGGATGCCATGGACACATCCCATATGTGCAGGAGGTTGTCATTGCCACCACTGGCCAGCTGCTGCCCTGATGCTGACCACTTGAGTCCACACACCTCCTGCTCGTGCCCCTGGTATGTCTGCACGACATGGTTCCTAATCCTCACATCATTGTTCACAATCTTGCAATCCATTCCACCAGTTGTCAGGATGCTGTTGTTCCATGCTAGTGAAACGACCCTCGACTCGTGCACACCTCGCAGTGTTCTCAGCTGCAGAATCAATCACAATTAGCAACCAAGCACAAGTGATGCTGCTAATAGAACATTAACAGGAGAGGCCAAGAAGTACTTACTAGACGGTTAGAGCTGGAGTCCCAGAGCTGGACATCTGAGGAGTTGAGGCCGACAGCAATGTGACGGCCATCAGGAGCCCAGCTAACGCTGGTGACAGGGCCATTGTCCTCATCAATGGTAGCGAGCTCAGATGTAGACCCATTTGAGGCGTCCCAGAGGTACACCGTGTTGCCCAGCGCAATGGACAGCACATTGCTGCTTCCCCAGTCCAGTAGGTTGAGGTAGTAATCGTCAACTAGCTCTGGAGCATCCAGAGTCCTCTCCGCGGACTACATCAGGTTTGCAAAACACATCCAGTCAGTAACCATCATCCATTGACACTACGACTGCAACACCAAAGAAAGCTACAACTACGCGTGGATACCTGAGGAATGTATCGGCGCTGCTTCGCCGGCTTGGCCTGGAGGGAAGCCGCATCAGCACGGAGCTCCGTGAGGATGCTCTCGGGCTCCGGCGGCTTGTTCCGGAAGGTGAGAATCCTGGTGCGGTTGTTGAGCAGCTTCTCGGCCAGCAGCTTCCTGTACGCCTCCTTGGACGGGGACGCCGTCGCCGCGTTCTCCTTGTCCTTCCTCGGCTCCGTCAGCAGGTAGTGCGCCATGTCCATGTCCATCGCCGACCTGTCCGGAATGAACCTGTCGCCCTGCCAAACAAGAAGAATCACCCCCTTCAGGCATTCCGTCGAACAGCCTGCAGGCACACGCAAAGGGAGGTGAGAATCCAGCAGAACTCACGTAGCACTTGGCGGAAGGGTTGCGGGACGCCGTGCTCAGCGAAGGCATGTACGGCCTGGATCCGGCCTCCTGGAGCGGTAGCCGCGGCGCCGCATACCGGCTGCTCTTCTCCGATGAGATCGAGTTCGAGCCTGCATCCATGGGTCAGAAGCAACAAGAACAAAACAAACAAGGCACACCACAACAAGAAACAGCGATACGATTAACACGAACAAGATTAGCGCAGACGAACAATTCAAGCCGGAAATCGATCACAAATTAACACAGAGAATTCGCAGGCAGATGAATAAACCAACTCGGGGTAATCGATCAGAAAACCGACAGCCGCAGACACCTTAACGCAAAGGTTCTACCAAAGAACAAGGAACCGTGGCGAGTTTAACCACGCAGAGGAGCAATTCAAGTCAGAAATCGATCAGAAACTAGCATGCGCAGACAATCCAACACGCAAACAAGATAATCAGATCAGTCAAGAAGAGAGGAGCTCGGGATCTTGGAGAGCTTTGGTCGCGAGACGGCGTCCCCAAGACGGTGCTGGGCTGGATTCGCTTGCGAGATCGGGGAACTCGGAGAGAGAAGTGCTTCGCTGAGTAGTTTCTTTGTGCGGTTTATTGATGGATCCGTGCGAAAAACTTATACGTCACGGAAGGGGACAGAGGGAAGGGAAGGGTTTCTATCGGTGGCCGCAACGGCTAGTGTAGTGGGTATAGCCGTTGTTGGGTGGTGACGGCTCGCTTGACTCGTTTTAGGGTTAAGCGTATGAACTATGCAGCCCCAAAAAATACTGCATCAAATGCATGATTTTGGTTCGTAGTGCATCATAGAGCAACAATTTCGGCAAATAACAACATAAAACGGCAACTCAAGCCATTCGTAGAGCTCCAGCTCATGGATTCTGGTCCAGAGGAGTCGGAGTTTTATTGAACGCTCTCTAATTCTTGCATGAGGGTTCCACCATGTTTGGCGATTTGTGAAATGGATTTAGGTTTAGGGTTAGATATTTGAGGAAGCGATTCTCTCCGAGGTTACACTAGCGTTCGGTTATGAAATTGGGGATACAAGACTCGATTGAATGAGCACTCCATCGAATTAGGCTATTCTGTTTCCCATGTTGTGATTGGATTATACGGGTACTAGTGAAAACTTCTGCATTAAGAGTCTTCAGTTGTTGTCAATGACGCCATTGACAGAGGACCAATCTCCTTGCCTGTTGTCGAGAAAAACCGATTTCATTCGGACTCAATACTTCTTCAGTTGAACTAGCTCTAGTCACTGATAAGAAAATTGCAATGCATTAGCTAATTGGGTTTGACAGAAATGTGCAGCACATATCTATACAGTTAGGGAATAACTCAATTTGCATTCATAGGAGTCGACTAGATGAACTCGGTTAGCCCTGCATGGTTGGAGAGTGAGGTACTCAACAAATGTTGTATTAAGTGGGTTGTGATTGTTACATTAGTCTTGTAGATACCTATTTCAGATTCAGAGTCGGTCTATGTGCTGCGTCTGTATCTAGTTGAGTATTCGGTTGAGTCAGTTAATTAAGCTGTGTTTTAATTGCCGGATAGGTTACAGTATGCATATCGGTAAAGACTTGGTTAAGCTAGTTTTAGTTTTGTTTTGTATTGCTGGAGACCTATCAATCCAAAGTCTTGTACTCCTGTCCTGTGTATATATAGAGAATAAAAACAGCAAAGATGTGTGCTTTTTCACGTCGCAGAAGGCTTGTCTGCTGATTGTTCCTCTCATGCCATATTTGTTCTAAATTTAGTATTTGGACTCTACATCGGTAGAGACAGGCATGAAACTTTGCTCTGCGTTCTTGCGCGGTTATCAGACTTCGTGTCAGGGTGTTTCAACAGGTGGTATTTAGTTCAATGTGTACAAACCTGAAACCTGGATGGTTGTTGATAGTTCAATGAACCGAGTAACACTTTGATTCCAGAAATTGAGTTCTGTAATGAACCGAGTGTCAGTTTCATTCCAGAATTTGAGTTCTGTATAATGAACCGAGTGTCAGTTTATTAGTTCAGCTCTTGGTAATTGGCCAGGCTGCGAGATCTCTTTGGAGGAGAGAGCCGAAGCATTTCGGGGCCTTCGCTCGGGACAACTTCCTTCCGATGAATGAGCCTTGGGCCCTTGACATTAACAGCTAAGACTTCTTCAGTCGAGTTCATAGCCAAATGACTTGGAGAAGATGTCGTTGGACACGATTGACTTTACCACTCCCCTTCTCCGACTGTGCTCGCTCACCTTGTATCTGCCGAGGGAGTTGATCCGGACGACTTAGTGCCTGCGGACTACAACAGCTCGAACGACTCCCCGCTGAGCGACTACTCCACGGATTCTCTACTTAGCGATTGGGAAATCGAGTTCGATCGTTCGGGCCACCTTGTTTAGATCTTCATGTGTGTTGTATGCTTTAATTTCGACCATGTGGCTTTGAAGTGCTAAGTGAGCTTTATTGTATTTTGGACCATCTAGCTATGAACTTGTAAGGCAACATATCCGGTGCAACCCCCTCAAGTGAAACCACCGTGCAACTGAACTAAAAAAAGTTTCAAAAAATTTTGAAAAAAATCATGGATGTACATCTCAACTTACCCCACCTACATATAAAATTTCATGATCAAATTCATCCTATACTAGCGGTTACAAAAAAAACAAGGAGCAAAAATGAATAGTGATGAACAGTAGAAAATCACTGTTCATGCGAAATTTGTCTTTTTTGTAGCTGCTAGTATAAGATGAATTTGATCATAAAATTTTATATGTAGGTGGGGTAAGTTGAGATGTACATCCATGATTTTTTTCAGAATTTTTTGAAACTTTTTTTAGTTCAGTTGCACGGTGGTTTCACCGGGAGGGGTGATTGCACAGGATATTTTTCCAACTTGTAATCCTTACCGTAATTTTAATCAATGTGATGTCTGTTCCATGCTGAATCATATTGTTCCCACATTGCTTTGCCATGATTCTGTAATAACAAACTGTGTGTGTGCTTTCAATGATCAGGGAGGACGACATGGACCCTTTCTACTCGAACTACCTTCAGGATGACTTGGATGCTGTGGTGCACGGGTTATCTCCTCCGGCAGCACCTCCAACCATGGGCACGACTCATGCTGCCCCGAGTCGGTCCACGCACGGGAAGAAGGGGACCAAAAACAGCTCCAAAAACGAGAGGACCAAATGGACTGCGCAAGAGGATGAAGTTCTAGTCTCAGCTTGATTGAATGTGAGCCTAGACCCCATTGTTGGGAAGGACCAATCAGCGGATACGTATTGGACCAGAATTGCTGATTATTACAAAACCTATAGCAACGGACACATGAAGGCAAGATCGAAGAAAGCATTGGTTAACCGCTGGTCATTGATAAATGAGTGTGTTAGCAAATATGCTGGGTATCTCAATCAGACCGACGGTGTACATCAGAGTGGGAGCACCGAGCGTGATAGGGTAAGTAATTGTCCCCGTCTGTAGTCAGCACTTGTAGTCATTTTGTAATTGTCTTTGTAATTGTCTTCTCATTTTACAGATGGCCCATGCTGGTACGATGTACCAGGACATTGAGGGCAAGCCATTCGCGTTCCATCATTGTTGGGTACTACTTGCGGATCATCCGAAGTGATCTTCGCACTTGTCCCACAAGAAGCAAAAGACGGAACGACATGGTAGGACGCATGAAGGGTCCAATGACATTCGTATCGAGCAGTCCTCGCAAGCATCCTCTGATGAGATGGAAAGGCCACAAGGCCGGGACGCTGCAAAGGCCGTGAGGAAGCGTCTTTGATGCGTGTAGCATGTCATCTGTGGGTGCGCATTCGAGCAATTCAACAAGATGAATGAGTCCAGAGCTGCTATGGTAGAAATACAGAAGGAAAAGGTGGCTACTATGCTAGAAATCTGAAGAAGAAAAAATTGGCCATGTCGGAGGAAGCGGAGAATGAAAGGATTATGAATATCGACTTGAACTCGTGTCTTTGGATTGCCATGAGTACTACGAGAGTCGACAGATTGAGATTATGACGAGTCGTCGTCAGATGAACAAGTAATTGTTGCCTTATGTCATCCTTGTTTGAACTATCTAGTTCGAGTTGTCGTCCCTCTACTATTGTGTAATGTTGTGTTAATGTTCGAACTACCTAGTTTGAGTGAGGGCCTTTTAGTATTGTTGCTTTGTTGTGTTCATGTGTGAACTATCTAGTTTGAGAGAGGGCCTCTACTATTGTGTATTGTTGTGTTAATGTTTGAACTATCTAGTTTTATTGCAAACTTAGGATTTCTAATGTACGCATTATCGGTTATCCTTTTTGAGCTTTCCATTTCATTTCACGTCTGACCAAGTTCACTTATTTATTGAACCTTACATTGATACATAACACTCTCACAACGTAAACATAGCTTACACTTGCATTATCCCCGTCGCCGTGACCAAAGGTGTTAGACCAGATCCGCTTTTGAACCGATGGTGAAGTTGGCGATCCTTCGCCTTTGAGTTGCTTGTATGCGATGCAAGACCGACAGATTGGGTGACGTCCGATAACGACGGAGTTCCCATATAGTCGAAGTTCATTTCTGTGGTGGCCCATTCCTCTCATCCTCCACGATCATGTTATGCAAAATGATGCATGCGGTCATTATATGCCTTAACGTACTCTGGTGCCAACATCATGGGGCCCACGACAATGGCAAACCTACCGAGCACTCCAAATACTCTCGACATCCTTCCTTGCGGCGGATTGCATCTGCGAGAAGTGGATCCTCTTGTTTCCCATCGGCTGCTAAATCGCCTTAACAAAGATACCCCACTCGGGATAAATGCCATCCGCGAGGTAGTACCCATGTCGCAATGAGTGCCGCTGATGATGTAGTTTCCGCCAGTTGTTGTACCATCATTTTCCTAGAAAATATGTTAGAACGGTGTAACACATTAATATCGTTCATGCTTCCTAGCATACCGAAAAAAGCATGCCAAATCCACAAGTCATCTGGCAACCGCCTCGAGGACTATGGAAGGCTTCTTGAGTATGCCCGATGAATGCCCTTTGCCATGCTTTCGGACGGTTCTTCCGGGTCCAATACATGCGTCGATGCTACCAAGCATCCCAAGGAAACCCCTGTGCTCACCAACAGCAAGGAGTCTAGCAATGTCTTCGCGTTAGGAGATCGGAGGTACTCCTCCCCGAAAACCTCGACCACCGCCTTCACGAACTTCTTGAGAGCTACAAGGGCCGTGCTTTCCCCAATACGGAGGTACTCATCCACAGCGTCAGCAAGAACACCGTACGCTAGCTGACGGAGAGCTGCTGTTACTTTCTGAAGAGGATGCAAACCAAGCTTCCCGGCTGCATCCTTACTTTGCTGGAACCAAACGTCGTGTCCTTCGATAGCATTCGTTATGCGCAAAAATAGGGATCGGCTCATCCGAAACCTGCGTATGCGGAACGACTTAGACAAAATGAAACCTTACAAATACATCATTCATCTTTGCTGCAACTACTGGTTTGTTACCTCCGCCTGAAAAATGCGTGGCCGTACATGGGGGAAGAAGCGAGGTAATCACCATAAAGCCGAGCCGCCCCTTCAACGTGACCTCGGTTGATCACCGCGATGTCTGGAACCGATCCCGTCGACGGTTCGTACCTCGGCTTCCATCTCCTCCTCCTCTGCGATTGCGAAGAGAAGGGTGTCCTCATCATCGATGAAAGTCTAGTTCATCGCTTGAGGAAGAATTGGACTGACTCATTTTGAAGTTGGCAATGGGTTGTGGGTGACTAACCTGATGAATGCAAACCCTCAATATATAGAATTGCTGGGTTGGATGAGAGGGGATGAGGAGAAGTTAGGTATTTCTGGGAAGGGAAGGGAAAGGGGAAGGGAATCTGTTGGAGTGCATTGCTGGGAAGAGAATGGAATCTAGGAAGGGATTCTCTTCAGGGGCTGGGAAGGGAATGAAACCCTGGGAATCCATTGGAGATGGTCTAAGGAGCGACCTCTCCCTGTTCCCCGTGAGAATCAACGTCTCCCACGTCTCGCTTCACCCCCCCTCCCTCATGTTGCTCCGCCTCTCGCGCCACCTCTCTGCATCGCCTCCTGCGTTGAGCACCACCTCCCCGCCGCTAACCCCATCCCTGCCTTAACCCCATCCCAACGCCGACCGCATCGCGCCACCTCTGTAGCTAACTAGCTAGCCAAACACTTTCAGAAACTACTACCTGATTACTTGAAAATCAGAATCAAAAGGAGTCGAAGCAAAATTAAGAAGGAGCAGGAGCTAGAGCACTACCGAACAGGCCCTCAGTTGTTGAAGTAGAAACTGTTGTTTAATCATCATTAAGAGAGTGATGTCGTTTGACTGTTACACCGTCGGCTTCGCTTTTTTTGCATCTCCCCTATGTTCTTGGAAAGTACGTATCCTGTTAAATCAAGTCAAAAACAATTCTATGTTTCCAGACTAATAGAGCTGATCATGTGGTCAGATTCAATCAAATAGCAACCACAACATGGCAACACAATGTATTCTGACCATGAAAACATGGATTCTTCAGTTTCATCGTAGACAAGTACACCGCATGTCCTTGGCATACAAGTATGATTCTCACCCATATGACGATGCCCCACAAACATAGACCTTGGAAACTATGTATCACAAATTCACAATTCACAAGCAGGACGTTTAGTCTATTCTAGGATGTTGGCAACAGTAACCAATATTTCAGTGAACATAAGGTAAACATCAGCAGCAAAACAATATGACCTTATATTTGCAATGTATAAACTGTCTGTGGTACAGTTCTTGGCAACTAGAACCTCCAAAGGAGCAATACATGAACTGTTTGTGGTGCAGTTGTTCGCGACTTCAACCTCCCGAGGAGAAATACATGATCAGAGTACTCATAGCAAGCAACCTTTGAAGGCTTTTCGTAGTGCAGCTTCGTCCAAATTCCTGCCAATAAACACAATTTTATTGATTCTCTTCTCATCTGGCTCCCATGGTTTTGCCGGGCAACCTTCCAGCATAGAGTGCACACCCTATAATTTTGAGGAGTTAGTAACGAAACAACACAAGATTAGAACAATCCGGATAGCAAAACCACTTAGGGCCTGTTTGTTTTAGCTTCTGATTCTGGATTCTGGCCCTAAAAGCAGAATCAGAAACAAACAGCCTGATTCTAGAATCTGATTCTCACAATCCAGCCCACCTATATACACTAGAATCTACAATCCACTTCATATGTGCTTTTGGATTCCAGAATCAGCTTCTCTACAACCACAATCCAGAATCAGCTTTTAGAGAATCCAAAGCTGAAACAAACAGGCCCTTAAACAAGAGCTTTCCGTGCAGACAAAGGATAACCTAAATGCAGCAATTGGATCACGACTAGATTGGAAGATATATCCATAAATCTCACTGAAGTAAATAGACAACAAAAGCAATTAGATCAGATAACCTGAAATACAAAGCGCCCAGTCGACTCATTTACAGATATAACACCCTTCAATCTGTACAGATCTTCCCCTTTCTCATTGACCAGTCTCTCAAGCCAATCGTTCACCTTACAAAGACAGTAGTGATATATCAGTTCATTTGTTGTGGAGCCTTTTCTTGTGACAGCAAAGGGCTAAAGGCCCAAGACTCGTACATTTTAAAGAAGTATGTTCAGTACTTTAACCCACAAGTAGACTTTTACCTCATCAAGATCAAGTACTCCCTCTGAAACAATGCTTACACTAGAGACAGCTGAATCATGGACATGATCATGATGGTGCCCTACAAGCGAACAGAGTAAACTGAATGGATTGAGAAAAGGAGAATGTAAAAGAAAATGCACACACACAATATCTGTGGTGAAGATTTGGCTACCATCTCATTTGTTGAGTTTTTACCTGCCACCATTTCTTCATCAGAAAATTTTGATTAAACATACAAAACCCGAAGGAAACCATTAATTGTTGCATGGAGTCCTAGGTGTACAAATTTTAGATGTCTCTAATATGGTGGGATTCTGTAGGCATGGAACATGGAACAACAAAATGCAAACTTTACCATGTTTATCTCCAGCGTGACAATGATCTGTATCATTTCTTTCATGCAATTGGACTTCAGCCTCAATCCTGCACGTATTTAATCTCAATTAGGGAGGAAAGATATGATATATAATGCAGAATCACAGCAAAATTCTTTTCAACACCAAAGAAAACAAATATAACTAGCCTGTCAAGGTCATAGCCCCCAATTCCGAGGACAAAATCCATGTCAACACCACCAAACTTTGCTTTTTTCATTTCTGCCATCCCATTAATGAGCTGCAACAAGAAAACCATTTCAGCTTGTACAAAAACCCATCATCTTGTATTTTTTTTTCTGAAGGAATGCATTCTACCAATTTACCTTGATTTTGTTAGTTAATGCCTGCAGTTCTGTATCATCAACCAAATCAATCTGCAACGATGAACATTAGAAAAAACAAGCAGCATTTTGAAAGTTGTATTCTTAAACCAGAAAATGCATAAAATAAATGTGATTAAATAACTTTTAGTATTGATGCCTTGTATACACCCAATACCTTGTTCAATATAATCCGGTCTGCATAAGCAACTTGTTCTACAGCCTCATTTACAACCCACCTGGCTTTTACTTCATTCAAATGTCTCATGGCATACTTACAATCAACCATAGTAACCACACCATCAAGCTTCACATATCTAGAGACCAATTCATCAGAACAGAATGTCTCAATAACAGGACCAGGCTTTGCAAGACCTGGACAATGACACTGACTTTGTTTAGACATCAAAAGAAATCATGCATTTTCAGGTTTTTAAAAAAATGACATTCTATACTGTAGGATTTGATCCAATGAGGTTCACCTGTTGTTTCAATAACAATATGATCAAACTTGTCTCCCTTTTGCTTCACCAACTTCAGAAGCATCTTTACAAGATCCCCTCGAACGGTGCAACACAAGCAGCCATTATTCACCATTACAATGTCCTCAGCAACCGATGAATGGCTTGCAACAAGGGAGCTGTCGATATCCACCTCACCAAACTACATGCAAAAAACAAAACATTGCTGATTCTACATGGAGCCACTAGATCTCTGATGTTAAATGGAACTACTTCAATGCAAATAGTGATATATTGCAAAACGTATCAAACACACGGAGAACAACGGTAAACTTGATCTGAAGTTCATGTTATGCATAACTGACTGTACAAGGTTTGACAACGGATAAAAAAGAGCATCAAGATACAGGGGAAGCTTCAAATTACCTCATTCTCAATGACCGCGATCCTCTTCCCATGCTGTGAAGTTAAAATGTGATTCAGGAGGGTTGTCTGCAAAAGATAGATTAAAAGCAATCAGCCAACCTTAACAGACAATCATCAGTCTCCTATAGACTATATAGCATCAACAATCATGTATGTGATTTAAAACTTCATGAACCATGGAGAGGCACACTCCTCAGTTTAAATCCACACAGGTTGTATTTGATTTTACAGAATTCAGAATAGATTTCTGTAAGCTACCGCTCCAGTTAGCAACACTGTAAAAGGGAACGGAAGAGAAGGGCGGGTAAGCGAGGCCGACCTTGCCGGAGCCGAGGAAGCCGGTGATGACCGTGGCGGGGACGCGGGTGTCCAGCGCCTGCGCCTCGAAGGACACGTCGGAGAGGTGCCTCCGGAAGACGCTCGACGGCGGCGGCGGCGGCCGCAGGAGGGACGGCTCAAGGGCTCGGAAGCATCCGGAGAGCGAATCGAGAGAGCCGCGGAGAAGAGCGGGAGGGAGGAGGCCGCGGTTCTGGTCGCCCTCGGAAGCAGCAACCGCGCAGCCGCGGCCGCCATGTCGGACGTGCTTCGGAGAGCTTCGCGGCGGCCGTGGGGTTTTCGTGGGATTTATTCGAGCAGAGAAAACCTCACGTGTCAGGAAACCACCGCTAAAGCCCACATACTCTCTCCAAACGGCCCAAAACTCATCATACGGCCCGGCCCAATACTCTCTCCAACCATCCCTTGGCCCAACATCTCAGGACGCTACTCACCTTCCTTACTCTGTCGCTCACAAACGCCAAGCAGAGCTTACTCATGGCGGATGACAAGGGGAGGGGGATCCCGCCAGCGGCATACCTCTATTCACCACACTGCCATCCGATGGTGGAGAAGGGCCAACACGGCATGGATGAGTGGATGACAGACGGCGGTCGATTCGGTGGCATGACACTGTGATAACAAGGATGAGGCTAGTGGTAGATGTGGATCCCGGCCCAGACAAGAACAGGCCTTCAAAACAAGATCTCGACGTGGAAGAGATGTAGTGGGTCGACGGAGAGGAGATTTAGGAGGACTGCTATTGATGAAGGTTGATCGGATAAAGGGTGATCGAGTTGAGACAAAAAGTTTTAGATTTTTGAAGGGTTATATCTATAATCTATAGTAGATTTGAATGCGAGCTAGCTGTAATTTGTGATCAGAACGATAGATGTGCTTTTGATTAGACAAGAACTGTCATTTCGTGCCTTCTTTTAAGTTAGATTTATGTGCTCAACTTTTTCCACGTGGACAAAGTATGTTTGTATTTCCGTAACAAATTGGTCGTCTCCCTACATCAAGATTCACAAAGTCGGCTTTGGTGATTGTTCATGCATGACAGTTATGAGTAAGCAGGTTATGACAAGATTTCTTTTTGTGTGTGTGCCTGTACGAGAAAGTTGTTTGTTTTATATTATTGCTGTGTTAAATTTTCAGGCGTCTTACATTTTTTGTATGTGATAATATATTGTTGTGCAGACATATTTGTTTAGAAAAGTGGGACTGCGTTTTGAATTAGGTTTTTTCTTCATGTAATTGGTAGCCCTAACATGATGGCATATGATTGTGATCCAATGGTCATCGTGAAATATATTTAGGTCATTATAGTTATTCAGAGGATGCGGATTTTTCATCTTATCATGGTAGAATCATAACTCTTGTTGCAAAACGCACCACAAAAATATGATATCAAAAGAATGGAAGATGGATTTTAACGTGGAAAACACTTTCGAGAAAAATCACGGACGCACGATGGCTATATCACTATATGATGAGATATTTATAATGAGCTCTTGTTCTTACTCTAGCTACAGAAACATATTTATAGTGATACATAGTAGATTCGGGACATCGTAGAAAACGAATTTGTATCACTTTCAAACTCAACAACTCTGTTGTGATAGTAAATAGCAAGTTAGTATGTGTCTAAAACACGTTGCCACTACATTAGAACCCAATTATAATTTATGTGTGGACAAAATGGTAGAATTAGCCTTTGACCACTTCAAGAATTTGTATACATGTGAATGTGTATAGATGTCTTTTAACTTTCAATTAAAAACGCATAATAAGATGCTAGCTCTGAGGGAAACCTGGGCTGGTGAGCCCTTCAGCAGAGGCGGTGGTGGGCAGCAGGAGCGGTGCTTGGGTGCCAGTGGCCATGGATGGTCGCGGGGTCATCGACGAGGAGAGAGATAGCTCTTGCGGCAGTGCGGCTTTGGGGCTATGAGATGAGCGAAGTAATCATGATTATAAATGCGTCAGCCGATTCGGCCAGATAGTGCACATCTTTCAGTGCAGGGTGGGCTTCCATTAATTTTAAAGCGAGGATGTCTATCTAGACTTAAGCTAGGTATAAACTTGATTCAAACCTGATTTAGGGTCCAAGTTTGAACTTGGGCTTGAGCTCAACTCGATCCAAAACTTGAGTAGACTCGCTATACAGTGATATGCATCTTTTCACATGCAGCTCGAGTAGGCTTGAGTTTGGTTCGAGAATAGATTGGGTCATGCGTGGCTTTGGGTCTTTTGGAAAATAAAAATTGATGGAGGAAGGGGTAAGGGGTTTGGTGTGCCGGTAAAAAGGATACACAAATTCTACTATGCATCTACTCAAACCATATTGAGCTATTTGAACTCGAGCTTGCTATGCTCACGAACCTTCGCTTAGGCTCAAGCTTAGCTAGAGCAGCTGAGCTCAAGCAGCTTGTGAGCTTCGAGCTTTATTTTACACCTCTACCTTTGTATAGTGCATGTGTTGCAAGTGGGTTTTCTATCTCTCATTTTTTTTATTGTCATTTTTCTTGGAATAAGTCAATTTAACCCTTCTTAACTATTGCATGAGTTCACTTTTTTACTCTTAACTATGAAACCGGGTACATGATTCTTCTGAACTGTCAAAACTATTCATTGTTCCACCTGGTTGGTTTCATCAGTGGTTTTCGCGTAGTTGGTATCCACGCCAGTGCTTTCAGCTGACATGTCAGCCGCGTCAGTAGAAGAGGCAAGAAAAACACAGAAGCGCAGGAAGGAAGAATAGCAAGAGAAAGCAGTAGCGGGAGCAGCAGCCGAGGTGAGCGATTAATTTGTACTCGTTTCTAATAACTACCTAGCTTAATTCCCCCATGGCCTCTTCGCTTGCATTTCTCTGTATCTAATTAAAGGTTTTGGCTTTATTATGTTGCGATTGCACAGCACGGGCAGCTGCGGAGGTGGCGCGTTAAGTCATAAATCAGAACCGATACCGACATACCGTGGTCTGATTATCCTTCCTAGAAGCGAAATGCATTGTAACAAATGGGTGCACAATTTAGCATTAAAACGTACGTCTCAAGTAGTAACATTAAGCCAACAGCACAATTCTTCAGTACACCCAAGCAAGCCAGCACTTGCCGTTGGTTTTACAGCGCCCAGGCAACAATTTACCAGAGAAACTAGAGCTACAGGCTACAGCAGCTCACTTCTTGCCATTGCGCTTCCTCGATTTCTTCTTGTTTTTCTGTTTCTGCGCTTTCTTTTTTGAACTCGAGCAGCTAGCGCCTGATTCCTCCTTGGCTGCTTCCACCGCGTCACTTCCTCTTGTGTCTGGTTCATTATCCAAACATTCACTCCGTTCATCAGATCTGTCCATGTGAAATTGGACAGCTGCTGCGTCGTTCCTTCCGTCAACTTCTTTTATGGAAGCTTTTTCACAACGCAGAAAACTGATGATCTTCTGCAGTTTATTCTCACCATCTTTCCACATCGAATAAAGGTCCTCGGCAGTCAGAAAAGATCTCTCCTCCACCCTGTGATAACAAAAAGTTTGCAGACTCAGATGGGAATTACAATTTTCAGAAAATTTAGGAATAACCTACAGTCCCAAGCTAATAGAGTTTCGTAAGGATCAGCTCAGGCTACCATTTCTATATTACAATCATTTTTTTCCAAAAAAAGGTACATAGCATGCACTCGTATTTGCCCAATCATCTGGAATATTGCATTTATACTGTCACCAATAACATTTTGGAGTTGACGGCATTCTAACATTTGCTTACCTCACAGATCGTTCTTCGAATTGATTGCAGATGTGCCTGACCTCCTCCAACAATTGCGCATCGATGTTTTTTGGAGGGTCTCTTTGCTCCAGCCAGGAAAGGACACTTCTAAGGAATTGAATAATAACCCTTGCATCTTTCTGCAGAACTTAGCTTTTTAAATATAATGAAAAACATGGCAGTTGCGAAGCATTGGTACAAGAGGAACGTTACAACATATGAACTCACCTGGCCTTGCTTGTTGACTTGAAACGTCTCAAACTTATCCCAAATGGGAATATTATCATCATTTAAATCCAATTTGCTTGTACTCTCCATCTTATTATCTCGTACACTCGCCACAGGAAAGTCTCCAGAAGTAACGTTGCAGAATTTGTTACTTTCAGATTTGGTTTCTTCTAGCGATGGAGATTCCTGCTTTACAATGCTTTGCTCTTCCGGACAAAGAAGCTTCATTAAATTCTCAACATCACTCAAATCCACTCTACTAATCATATAAGCATTTAAGTCCCGACAGATTGGTCGGCCTTTGGGTGAACCCATAACTACCATACGATTTCCAATTGCTGCAAGTGCATCAGCAAATACTCTTGTGAAGTTGCTCACATTGCGAGACCTCATTTGCAAAGCATGTACAATCTTCTTAGAGAATTCCGAAGGTAAATCCTCGAAAACTTTGTAGATAAAAAGGAATCGTGTGACCTCATAGCAATCCCCCAGTGAAAGAGTTAGAGTCAGCAGATAAAGTGTGACAACTAATCTCAGAAGGACTGGAATGTATGAACCAGTTGGAGTTGAAGTCTTCCGAACCCACTCTTGGATCATATACTTGTTTGTCAGGAGATTCCTAACTGACTGGCAGATGAAACGCCCAGCTGAGAATGACATATGATCCAGATCCACATCTTGGCTAGAAACCAGGCATGTATTGAGGTAACTCTTGCTTGTACGGCACTTTAGCATCTTGACCAACAGATTTTTTGTGCAGAACATATAACCATTCAGTACAAGATATGATGAAGCCAAAAAACCAAGGCACTCCATTAGATCCACATAGCATATCGGGGATATGTAGTCTGTTTCAGCCCTCCAGTTTGCATTATAAGTAAATTCGAGAGCAAGCTTAAAGTTCAGGATCAAGGGGGATCTGCCAACACCACTGTCAAGAAATCTCTTCAAAGACTGAAAAAAATCAGCCCACTCAGAATCTCTGTCCAGGTATTGCATAAGTTTGGAAATCAGATCATCGTCCAATCGTGCTGCATGGAGCAGAAGCATGGTTGTTCTCCCAAGATGACCATGAGTCAATTTCTTATTTGTTGGCCTGGTATATGCACCAAGGGAATCGGCAAGCAAACCATAAGCAGCTGGTGAGTCAAGTATACACAAGAGGCTATTCGTACTTTCATCCCTCCAGACAAGGAAAACTAATTCAAAGAAGCGTCGTTCACATAGAACAAAAAAGCTATTTAACTTTATGGTATTTTTCGACATACCGAACCCTGGCTCCTTCAGAAACTTTGCAATTTCATATATATTAAGGATAGTTCTCCCCAGGGCATATGAAGATGCCTGCTTTGGAGAAATATGAACAAAAGATTCCAACTTCTTGAGTACGCTCAAGCCAACAGAACACAGCTCATTCATCCAGAAATTCTGAGCACATGAATGACACTGGAAGGCATCCAGCCAACATCTGTTGCCGTCTTGCTGCAAAGAACTTCTACCTGCGTTAGAAAGCCAACTTGAGTCCATGTTAAGCACCACATATCGTTCGTTGTCACAATCTTTTCTCAACCCAAAGTATTTAGCGCAAAGATCTTCACACACAACTGCATAATCGTTTTTTTGTTGACCCTCAGAGTGATGAAGATGAGATAGTACTTTGACTATGATTGACTTCCATTGGTTCCAAACATACACTAGAGTTTCAGATGATATCTGGTTACGAGCCAACATATCAAGACAACAACTTTCATCTTTGGATCCTGGCTCTAATTCACAACTGTATCCAGAGGCTTGAGACTTAATATGAACATCAAGAATCGAATGGGCAGAAATAAGTTCGACTAACAAGTTTCCACATTTCCTGCCCTCAAGAAATGTGTAAGTCAAGCTGGCAAGAGATTTATGTACATCTGACAGTGCATCAGCTTCCAAGCAAACAAAACAGGAGAAGCATTCGGAGACTTTTTTCGCCATCTGTTTGGCTTTTGCGAGCAACTGTTCCTTCTCTGCAAATCTTTTTGGAGGCCACCCTCTTCCATGTGAAGCCCATAAGGAATTCACAATGACATGAAGGAGGAGAAGCTCTGTAGCATTCTCAAAGAACTCTGCCTTCTCGAGCAAGTCTACCTCCAGTAGGACATCTCCTTTATGCTTTGCTATTCCTGCAGCTTCAAGGAAATTACCCATTTCAATCTCTAAACTCAGCAGCTCATCAACAAGATTCCTATATTTTAAGAATGCCCGAACATGATCCATGGAGCTGAAAGCCTTAACAAATCGCATCATGTGCTTAATGTCTCCACGCTCAAAATAATGTAGAGCACAATTTTCTAGATACGTCTTTCTAATTGCAGAAACCTCTAAGGAGTTGGGATTCTCAAGCAAATGTTCCTCCTCCAACTGTTGCAGGAACTGCAAGCCCCGATCGAATAGTTTTCCTTTCGAGCACATGGAGAAACACTTGGTATAACATTTAGCTTTGAAGTACACTTCAGCTGCCAGAAACCAGCATTCAGTCATAGCAAAACAGTCACCGGCATCTTCAAGCCTGGAAGCACCACATTTTTCCATATAGACCGTTCCTATGCCAATGCAAGTAAACAAATGTTTAGTAAGGCAGAGTTGTGTGGACTGTGAGGTAATGACTATTTGCATGAAAGCTAAAAAAACAGCATGTCTGCAATCTAAAGGGGGAAAGCATGACAAATGGCAATAATAACACTGGAAATCGTAAATTCTCACTAAGATGAAGAATATTATTTTGAAACAAAGTTTTGAAATTTGAAGACCTTTACTTGTGGGGTAAGTCTTTAGAGCAACAAGCCATTTATAAAACGTTATGGAATGATGAAATCTCAGCAGCATTGATACACGACTGAAAAATTATGGAGTCAGCAGACCTGCACTTTTGTAGTCACCTAATTTGATAAAGCAAGTGGCAGCTTTCTCATGCATGCCAATAGCCTCATAAATCTCTGACGCCTTTTGTAATGAAGCCTGGCCCATCTCCAAATTTGTGGAGATGACACGGTCAGCAGTTGCTAGAAGTCCAGCAGCTCTTGCCCACTTCTCTCTGTAGGCATCACCGGCCTTTTCGAAACACATTGTAGCCATCTCAAATTGTCCCTCATTGAATAACTACAAGAAAAAGTTGTGCACTTGTTACATTAAATAACAATCGTAAAAAAGAAGTGCGGTAACATTGCAAACAGATATGCACCACTACCAGACTTAAAAAAAGAATGTGAGTGCATAGATAAATCGCAGGACAAACAAGCCCAAGCATTTGACGAGATTAAAAACACAAAATATCACTGACTAGATAACTTAATGCTAGCCTAGAGACTAGTTTTCCACATCAAATAAGAATACAGCACTAACCTTGGTGCCCCGTAGCCTCCAATCATCAGTGCTGCTTCCTGACTGCATTGCTTGAATGAGGTTAGAATCAAGCAGTCTAACTTCTACAAGGCACAACTTCTTCCAGTAGTCAAATATCGGCCGACAGTAATCATCTGTATTCTCACATATCCATAGTCTTTGCCTAGTTCGGGTGATTCCAACATAGAGTTGCTTCAGTTCTGAACAGAGAAGAAAATGCTTGCTTCTGTCGAAACTAGGATGAGAGATATCCTCATATGATGCAATAATATCTTTGTCTTTCATGTAGTCATACACAACTCTCCATTTGTTTTTTAAAGGTGAGGAACTGAAAAAGTTGTACAACAGCACGTCCTACATAATATATTTCTAAAAGTAAGTGTCCTCAAAGTTATTGTTAAGACAACACATTTCACAATGAAAATGTTTTACAAAATGACCATGATTGAAGTAAATTTACAGGCTCATACCTGGAACTCAAGGCCCTTACATTCAACAATAGTCAAAACAAGAGCCTGTTTACCAACAAGATCAACAATTTGTTTTTTGGTAGCATCATCACGAACTAATATAACTTGCTCAGCACCAAACCCATGCAGGTTACCATGTTTACTTTTGCTTTCTCCAAAAATAGTCATAATTGCATTCTTATCATTACCAGACTCGAGCAGCACGGGAGCTTCTCCATATACACGCCCAGTCTCTGGATTAAGCTTGTCTACACATGATGGGAAAAAGTAGTACAAAAGGCTCGTTATACTTTGAGCCATACGAAGGATGCCACAATGTGTGCGGAAGTTTTGAGAAAGTTGAAACATGTCGGAGAGACGAACTCGTTTTCCATGTTTAATTCCTTGATTGCGTGCTTCAATTTCTGAGAGGAATGAGGTATAAAAAAGTGAGCGAATATCTTCAAACCTGAAATCAATACCCCTTGCTATAGTCTGTGCAGTGTCACCAGCAAAAACGAAGCCCTCCTTGAAGTTCCTGCAGACATACTTAAGAAGCGCTATTTGTGTCATGGTAAGATCCTGCACCTCATCTATGTAAATAAAATCCACCATATCACCATTGTAACCATCAGAAAGTAGACTGCTGTGAAGGCTGTTGACAAAATCTGACAAATCAAATTCTCTAGCAGTGCACTTCATACTCTCATAATCAAGGAAAATATCATAAATCCTATCTCTCTTCTCACTGTTCAGAGATGAAAATTTTTTATCTGAGAGCATAACATAATCTTGCCTTTCAAGTTTGCTGCTAGAAGGCATGCTTGCTTGATATCCGCCCTTTATATGAGAAATTATTTCCGTAAAGACAGTAGATGCGTCTAGTTTCTTGGTCAATTCTGCACTAAAATGAGGCCAATATGAACCAGCAAATTTCTCATAGGTAACTTCCTTCAATTCAATAAAAGTTTGCAATGCACGAGATTTTGAATGCCCTCTCTCGATGCTAGACTTCAGTTCACCACAAAACACATCAAAAAATGATGTCCGGCATGTTCCATCAAGCATCATCAAGAACTTGCGATATGTTATAGTAAGAGGATAGTGCTCACGAGGTAGATCCCTTAAATTGTCAGGTACATCTGTAAACTCTTCCAGGTCATCAATGATGTCATGCATATGAAGAATGCTAGGTTGATCAGAGACATCACCAGAGCAAAATCTATAAATGGTTAAAATAACTTACAATTAATATGAAGAGCATGACTGATAGTTATACAATAATCAAAGTAAATATCTTACTTATAGAAGAAATAATTGGACCAACTTGCTGTGTATAATTCCAAAAAAGATATCTCAAAAAGAAAATGCACTCCAAATGGGTAAAAAGAAAAGGATAAACCTTTCAAAAGGGAGAATCTAAAGGGTGTGATGTTAGAAATACAGTAGAATGGCATGAGTACAATAGAAAATTATCTTGACTCAACTTGCACAATTATTTCTGTCCTCCTCTTTTAAATAGATATATGAAATAAATTTTACAAATTGGAAACACATGTAAAACTATCACACAGACCTCCAATTCGGCAGCTTTACCTTTTCAGTCTGCAAATGTGATCCTTTATAGCTGAGCATAACTTTGGGCTTACAGTGATAAAGACTTGTTTTACAAAACTTTCTCCTTTGCATGTGTCCTTCAGTGGCATAGAATTTTGGTCATCAGCCCCAGATGAATTAATTTCATCCAAATTTAGCCCTTGGGATGCAATTAAGGACTGTTGCTCTATTTGAATCAGTTTCATTGTCAATACAGTGGTTTTCCCAGTGCCTGACCTCCCAAGTATAAAACTAGTGAGCGGAAATCTAATTATCGCCTCCTCTTCATCGGTCAGTTCAAAGGGGATATCGATTTCAGACCCATCAGTAGCTGTCAACAAATGTTTTGCCACTTCGGATGATAATGAGTAGAATTTCATCAACAAGAAGCTTTCACTAACTTTCGAATTCTCCATAGCATACGATGTATCCACAAGATCATGATCTTCCTGAGTATCAACTCTGCAATCCTTCTTGTAACGAATAATATCATGCTCAGCATCCCAAATAACAGGAACCTCCAATTTCCTATTATCCACAACAAAAAGGAAGTAGAAAATAAGAATATCTACAAGCAGTTCATTTATGAACATCAAAGGGGAAAAAAAGGAATCAGAGTATAAACTAGTAATAATCAACAACACATACCCCTCTGTCTGCACTCTTCTGCAATGATCCAGGTAATCAGCTGTGTACATGGAAAACAGATTTTCGAGACGTTGAACAGTTCTTGCAACATGTTGGTGTGACAGTAGGTCCCAAATTCTCATTATCTGGAAATACCTTTCATTTTTCTCAACGTCAGTACTCCAAACAAGATAAAGGTCCCTGACTTTGTATACTTTTGCAAGCTGGAAAGCATCAGGTATGTCAAGGCTCTTTACTGTTGTCCGCCAACCACCACCAAGTTTGACAAGCTTTTGTAGTACTTCCCTCCTAAGCTGTGGTGATTTTAGTTTGGTGAAAGACTTTCTAAACTCATCGCTAAAGATGACCTGTTAAATTGACCAAAACACAAAATAGAACCTGAGTAAAATTTTAATTTTGAGAAATAATAACAACTGCATATTCTTTTAAAAAAAAATAAACGAGATCCACCAGATGGTCTATACTCTATATAAAGGAACCATATAATTGACATAGCGTGGTACAAAGCACATGTCCCTATAAATATTAACCACAAGAGAAATTTTACAGTGAATAACATAGGTAGTAAGTAGTGGTAGTAGAAGTCAAATCTAACCATCCATCCCTCAAAGGTATTTTAGACTTTTCCTATCCATTCATCAGAGGTATTTTAGGCTTTTCCTAATTCGTTCACAGTTTTGGATTCACCGAATACCTGGTGATCTTCAGAGGCTTCTTATTTATTCATCCGCCATTCTCAGGATCACGGGGTGTGTTTTACCATAGAGGATAGATAGTATGACGGAATTTTTTACCCTTTTACCCCTCTCTGAATATTACTACTAATACTACAGGTGGTAATATAACTAGATCTAAATTGATTTCAACCGTTAGATTCAAAGGAATGGACGGCTTATATTGATTTTAATCCATTGTAAAAGAGCTCTAACCGCAAACCTCTCGCTATCCAATCACAGAGAAAAAGCTAAACAGCCTAACAGAGAAAAGTAAACCATATACATGATTCCAAAAGGTAAAGATTCACATCTAATTCATGACCAAAAATAAATAAATTGCATACTCCAAAGGAATTGCACGCTCATTAAATAAATAATGAGGTCCCTGGCAACAAGCTCGAGTCCTCAGACAAAATTCAAGTGCAGTGCACATAATTGACCAAACCAACTGATCACAATTATTGAGAACTCGTGGAAGTAGGATCAAAGTCAAACTGACTAGCATCACTCCCTTACTTACCTTCCATCTAGTATTGCTGAAAACCGCTGAATCAGCATTAAGTAGATCGTCAAGTTCATCAAGTTCATGCTTTGCTTGCAAAATCCGCTTACACATGGTTGCATCATTGGTGGCATCGAGAATACATTTACGTCTCTGTGAATCAGTAACAAGGTCTGTCCAGACTGTCCCACTTTTATACAATGTATTAGCATTCCCAACAATCCAAAGACAGTGCCTACATCAAATAAAGCATCCATCAGATGATTCATACTTATCATGGTTTGAACTCTCAACAATACTAAAACAAAGATTTCATGCACACCTTGCTCTAGTAAGAGCAACATTTGTTCTTTGGTTGTCATCAAGAAATCCAACAACCCCTCTTCCATTCGACCTAACAGTTGATAGTATGATTATATCATCCTCCTCTCCTTGGAAACCATCAATGGACTTGACCCGCACATGAAAGCCCTCACATGTGTCATTTTTTTGCCGAGTCTACCTTTAATTACATCAACTTGAGAACTATATGGAGAGACTACACCAATGCTGAGCCCCTCGCCTGTCCTTTTCCAAGCTGCAGAAAAAAAAGGAAAAAAACTGGTAAGATACTCATCTTTAAGGATCAATTTTTCACAAGACTAATGAGAGAATTTTCTTGAATAAGCTTAAGTTTATTCTGTATAAGCCAATAATTGATTTAACATTACTTAATTTCACTCAATGAGTACAACTTTTAACAAATGGAAGGTACAGATTACTCAAGTGGGTCCATGCAATGGATAACAGCTCTAATAGATCATGCTGTTTCATGTCACCTACTTAATGTTCTCATAGGGGTGGATGACTGGGTATGCCGTATGCGTGGGGCGGGGGATTGATCCACCACTTAACACCTTTTCTGCCAATGAAGATTGTGTAATATGAAACAAGAAAGGAAGATTATAAGGTCCTAAATATGCCATGTCATACCAAACAAGTAGCTTCATATATAAATTCAGATTAAGAACTAACAAGGATCTTAAGGTAGAATGTTAGGAATAAAAGAAAATACAGGGTCCAACTTCAACATACATTTAAAGAGAGTTTCGATCAGGTGCAAAACAACAGCAACTTCGATCAGGTTTCGCCAACTGTTTCCAGAGCCCTCTTTTTCTTCCCTTCCATCAGTGACGTTTATAAAAGTGTAGCTGCCAAAAGGTAGGCATGTGTAATCTTTATTATAGCAAGGAGACAAGACATTTGGACCATCTAAAATCTTCCTCTCATAAAACTGAGCATTTGGAAATGAGCTGATACAAGGATTCATGCGATACTGTATATTCAGCAAATGCTTTTCAAAATGCAGCATAACCAATCTCTCAAAAAGACTTATTCCAAATCCAGCTTCTTTGCATACCTAAAGATAAATGATGAAAGATAAGAATTAACACTGTAAAAAAATATATCAATAACAGAACAAACAGTAAGACCTAGACATGCACCGATGGCTAAGGAATGAAAGTATACTGTATAAAGAGGGTAAGGCAAAATTATACTTGGCTTTTAACCAATGGCCTCAGCTGGCATTCATCTCCTACCAAAACAACATGTTTTAGCCAATGCAGACGTAGTGGGATCACCAGTTCACATTCTCTCACTTGAGCAGCCTCATCAACAATTAACACATCGAGGGGTGCAATCTCCACGTGATGCAACCGATAAGAGCTAGATGTAGTACAGAAAATAAGTGTTGCATTACGCATGCAGTAGTTCTGGATCCAGTTTTTGTCTACTCCAGTGGGTAAATTTAGTGAGTTCTGGAGATCTTTCAGCAATTTAAGGCAAGTGGACCTTGCACCATCCAGTTCCTTCTCAATAAAAGATATAGGTTGAACAAAAACAGGGTTTTCACTTGACAAATAACCAAGGCCCCTTTTCAAGCTCTCGTCAGTTAAATCCACATCACACAGAATGGCATTGATTTTTTCCAGCATATTTAACAGTGTAGATATACTGCTGACAGTGACACGCGAAAAGCACCTTCCAGGAAGGTGAATCCGTAAATTCATCATGCAACTTCTAAGAGCTGTGGCTGCCACATCAAATTGCTTCTTAAGGAAGTCCAGAAAGCACACAGGATCACTACTTCCATCATCCTCAAGAAGCATATCGTATCGAGAACCACAATCTTGAAAAAAGGATATCATTGAAGCTATTCTGTATCTCCATCCAGACAGTGATGAAAAGCACTCAACAAGTTCATCCACACGAAAATCCAAGAAAACATCCTGAAGATCCTCAGTGGTATCCATATTATACTTGTTCCCAAATAATAAGACATCTCCAAGAGAAAAAGGTAGACCATTTTCATCGATTTGCTTGTTGAAATACTTAAATATTTGTAGGAATCGATTGCAAACTCCAACGACAGCAACATTTGTTGGAGCACATGTAAGAGTTCTGCATTTCAACGACACCAAAGCGCAGAGTAAAGTACTAACCGTCTTGGTCTTTCCAGTACCTGGTGGGCCCCATATAAGTTTCATGGGGTTCGTATGTGTACATTGTACAGCTGAGATGACAGATTCAATAGCATCAACTTGCGATTGATTAAGATTAACTGATAGTAATTGCTCTGTAAAAGAAGCCAAACGGTCAACATCCTGTTTAACACAGATATCACAGGTATCACCACCCTACAACATAGCCAACAAAGAGGACGTTAACTACAATATCCAAAAAGAAAAAGAGGTTAGGTACTAATGGTAATAAAAAGATCAACTCAATTAAAAGGCAACAATGCAGGCCGTATTACCAAATTTCTGGGGGCTAACAATGACTTGATTACTGTGAAATTGTTACTCATGCTTGTGTCAAAGCAAAGTGCTCTCCATATCCGAATGTTTGTCATGATATTATTAAGAAATATTGCATGTCTGAGTTTATTTAAGTCTTTTTCCAAACAAACATCCTTTGCAACTTTCACTCTGAATCCCTTCTGGTATTCATCATCCATAGAAACCTCAGTAACCATTGCCAAGCAATATGTCACATCATACCGTTTGAAGTCCTCTGCAGCTTCAGGTTTCATGCTAGACAAAATAAATATATCGCCATTCCTCGCAGTATAAGTCTCTGTAGAAAAACCAGCCCCATTGTCCCAAAAGTCCACATCCATAAAGTACGATTCTGATTTTCCTGCTACCTCCATGGAAAGTATTTTCGAGGAGGGTGCTTCGGCTATGAGTTCAAGGCACGAGCATAGATCTGATCTTGTTTCTTCAATCAGAGGTGCATGATACGATCTAAAGTAGTGGTCAAGTGACATGAAATTGTAAGGAATATTATCAACCTACAGGGAAAAAAATTTAAATGAAAATGTGATTCAATCTAGCAAAAAAATCATGAATGCAAAAGCTTAAGCGCACAAATAGCATGTAACTAATGCTTACAGAACAGCTTGTGGCCAATTTCATCTAGCGCAAAACCAAGCAAGGATCAATACAAGAATTAAGCTGGTCACATCACAAGGAGACAAGCTGTAATCAACCGTCAACATGATTTTTCAACTGTGGATTAAATTAACAGAAAAAAAAGTTTATAATTCCTGCCAGCAACTCATTCGATAAATTTGCTCAATGGCATTGCAATATATGTCATGTCTCTCTCATTAGGCAACATGACCCATACACCTGTCATATCCCGACAGCCTTTTGAAACTTCCCATGTATCGTGTTATCTACAGTTTTCCTGAATGAACAATAGGCCAAATCATGCTACAGGGCACTACAACTCTTCACAAAGGATCATGCAACATGGGCATAGCAAATTAGTTAATCATATTTTTGACAACAATGGACACCTCCATCAGTGAAATTCAAATCATACATTGCGTTTAGCTTGGCCCGAATCAGTCACACATGGCACCACCAGCAACATTTTATTTCCTGATTACCATGCACCACCCAGGGTACAACAATTTTCTAATCAGATTGTTCACACATCCCATCAGAACATGACAATTGCATTTCCCAACCCTACAGACCACATAGATCACCATTTGCGCAGCATGATCCAACTGACCAGCTTTGATCGCATAACGAGCAGTGAGCAATAGGACACTACAGGCTACTCGTCGATCAGCGAATTTAAGCATAACTAGTAACTGAATGCGCATGCCCACGCATATGTTTCGCAGTTCGTACGGAAGCAAAATTTAAACAAAAAAACAAAAAACAAAACTAAAACTAAAACTAAAACAAAATTCTCAAAGTTGGCAACCGCTCGCACAAATCATCGCAACTAGGCGCATCAACCGAGGGACCGATCAAGCACCTGCCCTCTGAAGAGGCCGTCGTCCGTGATCTCCTGGACCGACCAGGAGAGCACCACGTCGCCCAAATCCTTCTCCCCCATGATCGCGGCACGGGGCTCCCTCTCCCTCGCCTCGCGCTTTGGCCGCTCACACGCGAGCAACCGAACAAGCAGCAAGTGACAATTGCGAGGAAGGTGGTCTCGACTCTTGAGGAGTCGCTTCGAGTCAAGGCGGTCGCAGCCTGTGGAGTGATTGATCAGTGGGAGGCGGGGCCTAATTGCAGAGTAATATATTTTGCTTCTGGCAGAAGAAACGAGGCGGTTCTTTCGCTGTGCTACTAGGCTACTACTGCCTTTCGGATCTTTGGGGTTCGGACCCTTTTAACTGGGAAGGTAAAGAGAGGCCGCCGTGTTGATTGATGTAGGTGGAAAATGGTTTAATTTTTACTAGTCAGATGTCCGGAAATTACAAAGGTAGGTAATTAAAGAGCAGTGACAAAGATAGATAATTAAAAAGCAACGATAAAAATAAGTAATTTTGATAAAGTGACGTTGAAAGAAACTAGAGATACGAATCAAGAAAATTTCTCATATTCCAAAAGGTACCTTAGATCGTAAACGCGAGCTCTCACTGCAACTAACTGGAATATTTCTCACTGCAACTAACTGGAATATTTTCCTTTGGTTCAAAATATGTAATAGCCTAGGTAAATCTGGTGGTCTTGCAAGATTCTATCGGTCACTTAGGCAACTAAAAACTATGTTTCTCTTAGTTTAGATCATGTTTGGAACGCAGAGATTTTACGAGAATTTCACGTAAAACAGCTAAATTCTCACAAAAATAGAAGAAAACTCTAACGTTCCATATGAGACCTTATAGGTATTCACTGGTAAGAAAAAAGTGCTCATTATAAATACAATGGAACAACACAAATACTCCATTCGAACTACATTGCACATGGGTGTTGTCCTAGTTCTGGTTAACTTTTCAGCGGATATCTCGTTAGTTCTAATTTTTTCACAAATAAATAAAGTTGCACAACAGGTTTCCCATTCGAAAGCCGAGCAACCTTTTTTTTTCTCCCACATTTTTCCACTTCCCCGCTACCTCATGTGGGATTAGTGACATGCGATGGGAAAATTATTTGAAGTATATAAATACATGCACAATAGCCATTATATGGTTTATCTGGTTTCAAATATTTATTTTTCCAAATATTTTCACGGGCTTTTGAGCAAATAGCATGCCGTCGGATTAAATGGAGACACCTTTTCGAGGAGGATTTGGAGTAAAAGCTCGCACCAACCGTTGCAAAATTTGTAGGATCGGATGGCGTCAATCAGAGTGGGGGTGAATGATTGAACGGAAGTTAAAATCATATTTTTGCCTTTTGAAACACCCCAAACAAACTCAGATTGCTCAATTTGTATTCAACAAAAACCTTATTGCATCAGACCAATTCTTCACGTGTATGACGGACAAAACTTCAGTTCGGACTGAGAGTTGCACGTGTATGACGGATAAAATTTCGCCTCTGATATGTGTATGATGGACAAAACGAAAACAGCCTAACACATGTTTACTAAAATAATAATTCCCAAAGATCCAACCGTTGGATTGATGTGAAATTTTAACTGCAGAAACTAGACTCTATTCCGAAGCTAACACAAAAAGAATCAACTCAATCGGACTTATAGATCTAAAGTTATAACCATCGCAAGACAGCTGAAACAAATCCCGATCTAATATGACGGACCCAATTTAGACTAGTGACGGACAAAACTTAAAAACAAGATTACTAAAGATCCAACCGTTAGATTGATATGAAATTTTAACTAGAGAAACTAGATTGGATTACGAATCAAACCCAATAAAAATCAACTCGATCGGATCTACAGATTAAAAGATATTACCTTCGCAATATGACTGGAGCAGGTAATGACGGAATTGATCTCAAAAGCTATGACGGACAAAACTCCGGTTGAAGCTCCAACTATGTCGGACAAAAATCAGACTTGCGTTACAGCAGCGCGGACCAATCTTCATCGTGAGATCAACACGAACACGCCGATTGCAAAAGCAGAATCTTTTCTCAAACATACGCCAAGAGCAAATCGAGAGAAACTTTTGGAGGATTAACTTTATTTCCTTGTCTAAAATACTCCAACACAAGAGTACAAAACCTAAAGCTAAAAGCTTCAAGACGCCAATAAGCAGAGGAGACTCTCTATTTATCTGAAAAAACACAGAGATAGAATACAACTCTACTCCCTACATGGAAAGAGTTCATATTTATCTCAACTTGGCCCAACAAGGCGAAAACAACTCTGCACGCATGCAAGAACAGAGACATTGAATACAACTCCACTTCCAACATGGAAAGAGTTCATATCTATCTCAACTTGGCCCACCATGGCGAAAACAATTCCTTGCACGCATGAACAGCCCACTGCTGCATACGTGACTAACCGACCTTCATGTGTATGTTCTCTGGCCTTAACGCGTCCGCATGACATCCTTGACCACCAAGACCTCGATTCCTCCTAAACCTAGTCCCGAACCTCGGTTCCTCCATGAACCTAGTTCGGTCCGTCATCGACTACGTTTTCTCGAGCAACACGCACATGAATAAACACAAAAAGCGTGCACGAGCACAAGTCCACGACTTGACTCAAGGTCAATCCATGCAACCACTCACGAGTGCATTGCATCAAGCAGATGTATCTCAAATAACGTATGCTATAACCAAAAAACACTTTGCAATGCCAATTTCTTTCCTAAACCAATTTTTCATCACATGATTTCACAAAATTTACTCATCTTCCCGAAAATAACAGCAAGGGCAATGCCAAGCACGCTAGTGCGCTCCCCGCTTCCCGATGAGAATGATTTGATGAAAGTACTACTACTATATCTCTACTATTTCTAATTAGAAGTTGGTGACGGTCGTCCGTTCTCTTCTAAAGTACTTTATCCATTGAATCTGACACAAACGACTACGTTGAAAGGGATTTCCGTTTCCACGACTCGCTCCGCTGTCCCTTGCTCGCTCATCGTTTCCTCATTCGATTCAAAATCTCTCGCTTTTCCCTACAAAACTAAACCCATACAAGGAAAAAAATCTTATCATGCCACGACCAAAATCTAGGGTTGCTTCACTTGCCCATGGACGACTCGCCCCTCTCGGACATGTAGTCGGAGCAGCCTGTCGCCACCGCCGACAAGCCCCCCGCTGCGCCACTAACATCGGAGCACGAGGAGGCGGCGGAGATGAGGAGGGGATGGAAGAGGAGTACGTGAGAGATCTCGACGACGCGTCGCTCCCAGCAATGTAGCGTCGGGAGGCGAGCAATGATGAGGGGTCCAAGGAGGGGAGGCACCCGCCCAGGGCGCGGATCGGGCCCAACCACGATAATGACGACCAGGGTGCCCGGAGGTGTACGAGGACGAGGTAGATGACGAAGAATACTACGATGATTTAGAGGAGGTGGTGGGTAAGGGTTTCGAGGAGAAGTATGATGGCTAGGCGGTGCCGCCCAAGGAGGCTACCGCCGAACAGGTGGACGAGCCCGAGAAGGTTGGAGAGGAGGGAGCGGAGCCGAAGGTTACTTAAGATTTGGTTCATTTATTAGCTATATTACTAAATATGCCAAAAAAATTTGATGCTTGTGTTATGGTTTGAGGTCATGTTTGATGATATGTTCATTGTATGGTTTGAGAATTACATTGTTTCATATGAAAAAATCATGTATTTCAAACGGGTTTTTATATAACTTTGTGTACTATTCATTGTGTTTGTACATAATTAGCTCTTATATGTATCTAAAATTTGCAAAGTATTTTATAGTGTGAGGGCCTTCAGATTGCGAAATTAAAGATAATTTTAAGCACTAGTTTGTAAATAGGTGTTTGGAATTTGTATACTTCGATAAATTGATTTAAACATTCAACCATTGTACATTTAGAACGAACAGTATCATCCAGACAGGGTTAGTGCTTTTTGCAAATAAATTTTTTATTGCAAACTGAGTTTTCATTGCAACGCACTAGCACATAACTAGTGAGTTACAGATTTACGGTTAACACCACTAGCCTGCATTTTGCCTTTGGTATTAAACACGTCATTTCCGTGTGAAAAAGAGAATCGACTCTTTTTTGTGAAGAGATGGAAAAGGAGAACGCGAGACCCTACCACAACGTAAAGCCCACATCTTTCCGCGTGCGAGCTTCTTCCTTTCGGGTACTGCAAAACGTCGGATCGCCCGAAAAGCCCACGCCAACCGTGCTTGAACGACTCAGCGTTGCTAAAGCCCACTGTGGCCGTACGCCTCCCTTCCTTCAGCTTCGCCTAGTTCCAACTTCCAAGCACGCAAAGGCAAAGCGCCGCCCAATTCTTAAATGAGTAGAATTCGACTATATTCCGATAGGCTTCTGACAACATAGAGTTCAATACTCGCAGCGGTATAGATTCGGGTACAAGTTTTATTTTTTTTTTTTTTTGGTTAAGAGGAAGATTTAGCTACAACTAGTATAGCTGGCCATGAGTTCTACAGTAATCACCAGACTTTCACGTAGGGCTGCCATTGGGAGGGACGGTGGTCCGTACCCAAACCCATCAATTACTCAACCCATTTAGAGGCAAATTACCTATACGGCTATACCCAACAAAACCCGATATTACCTAATGGACTTGGGTACCCATTGGATAAAAAGAGGGAGAGGATGGGAGGAAGCTAGCTAGCTTGGCTCGGCGGCGGCCGCAAGGCAGACGGAGAAGCAGATCGGTGTCGCAACGAGCAAGTGACGAAGGAGTCTACCAACGCCACTCCACACCGACGGGCGATGGAGGAGTAGATAACAGCGAACAGCGGCACAGCGGAGCGACCAGGCCTAGTCGCCTAGAGCACCGTATTGTTGTCGCAACGTGAGCGGCCAGGCGCGGCGACGACAAAGCGTGTGGCGGTGCAAGCGGCTAGACATGGTGTAAGCATTTTGGATTCTAATTTTAGATAATTAAGTGTTTTAGTGACGTTTGTTTGTTAATACTATGTTTGAAGGTTTTAAGATGGGTTAGTGTTTGATATTGGCATAATGGAAGTTCTTCATATTTATGGATGCTCAAAAGGTATAAATGGTGGTAAAGCATGAAGATTCTTGTGACTAGAAATGATCTGAAGAGTCGAGTTTTGATCATTTTAGTAATAGGTTTTGTTTTTTTTGCTTTGGTCTTATTGTTTGATAGCAGCTTGAGCTTGGTAAGATTGGATAGCTGGTTGTGATACATATTATGTATCTCTAGCTCATATTTAATCATAGGAAGGCAAAAATGCAATTGAGAATGCCAAAATTTGGATTGTATGTGAAATTTCAGACCTACTCAATAAATTCAGAGTTAAGTCGGATAATCCGACTAGGTTGGATCAAGTTAACAAATAACATGTGCAATGGATTTTAATGGGAGTCGGATGAACCGAGTGACCCAGAGAAGTGCTCAAAAGGACCCTCATTATCCGAGTGGATTAGATTAATTTAACAAAAGAATTGGTCCAATATGTTTTCATGAGAGTCAGATGATTCGAGTGGGTCGGATCATAACTCGGATTAATTTCATAGAGAATGTGTTCTTGAGAAGTTGCACTTAGGGGTGGGTATTTTTTTAACTAAAGTCGAAAAACTGAACCGAATTAACAGAGAAATTTGGTTTTTATTTCGACATCATTCAGGTTTTGGTTTTTGGTTGTTTAATGTTGGAAACCAAGCACCATTTCCCACCCCTGACTCTAAATCGAATCAGTAGATTTGCCACACCATACGCAATTTCCCATTCACCCAACCCTACCGATGCACGCTCTCAACCACGGTGCACACCCCTCCATGTGCCTCGCTGCTTTTTTTTTTAAGATAGCATAGCTGTGATCTATGTTAGATAGAGGAAAAGCAGTGTATACAGCGCAGGATTCTGCGCTTAAGATGGAGAACTAGAGAAGAGTTTGAGGAAGGAGCAAGAGGAGGACAAAGAAGAGATTAAGGGAAAAAAAAAGAAAGAAAAACCACAAAGACTGAAGAAAAGGGTCAAGTCCGACGCTGCACTAGATTTTTTAGCTGAACAGCTCCGGCTATAATCCAGAGCGCGGCTTCGTCTCTGACCGACTGGAATATATCATCGTTGGCGTTATATTTGTTCCGAAAAATTCTGGCGTTTCGCTCTTTCCACCACTACCAATATGTGAGAGTGATCCTAGGCTTGCAATGCTCGTTGTACGTGTGGGCACTGGTGATCTCACTGCTCGCATTCCTAGGCCCTACCTCGTCCACCGACTTCCTCTTCTCTGCCATCCAGATGCTCTGCTAGAAGATCTAGTCCTCCGACGCATTGCTCCCCCACCCCAGCATGCCACCCCTCAACACCCTCCTCCTCGTGCCGTGCCAGTTCTACCTCAGACCCCCACGACTACTCACGTAGATCTGCCTCACGCACCGATTAATTTGGTTTGATTTTTGAATTTGAACTGAAAATTTTGGTAGCCAGTTTCGAAAGATCAATTTTTTTAAATCAAAAAAACCGAATGCCCACCCTTGGTAGCACTAGCTCAGACAATTCGAGCCAGGTGGATGATTTGAGTGGGTCGGATAATCCAAGTACGATCGGACGATCCGAGTGTGTGTAACGGCTATATTTTTTTACCATTGGAAGTGGCCGGATAATTCAAGTGGGTCAAATGATTTAACCCAAAGGGGTGGTTTGAAATATCCGTGTTTACTAGCTAATTTCTGAGAATAGGAACTATAAATAGATCCTATTGGGGTTCAAGTTAGCTCGGATGATATGCCTATTGTACCGCACTCCTAGTTGCCTGATTTAGCTGAGTTCAAGTGAGTGTCTCAAGCTTATACTTCGTATATTAAAGATCGCAAGGTTCCGGGAAGGATAGAGGGTCCACGCGTCATCATAGCCACTTTGCAGAAAAACCCCTGAGTTTCTCGAAATTACGAATAGGCCCCTGTAAATTACGGATAGGTCCTTCACGATTTTTTGTGAGGGGAAGATTTTCTTTTCTGAATCGCGTTTAGGTCCCTCATCGCGTTTCTGGAAAAAAGGTCCCTCAAACGGCTTTTCTAATTTTTTCGGGATAGTGGACGGTCTAAAAAAAACCTCCGTTAAATTCAAATCGCAAAACAAGCCCTTTTCTAATGTTTTTTTTTTCGGGATATATATTAAAGACGGGTAAAGGAAGGATAAAACATAGCATTTAGGTCCTTGCTCTTTACGCCCTAGGTCGGATAGGTTTTCGATTTTTGTGAGGGAAAAAATATTCGAATCGCGTTTAGGTCCCTCATTTTCCGGAAAAAATGTTTTTCGTAAACAAGCCCTTTTCTAATTTTTTCCGTCCAAAAAAAATGTTTTTGCTCTTTGCTCGTCTTTTTCTCCGGAAAAATATTTCGTTCGTTTTTCGGAAAAAATGTTTCCATGTTTTTGTCTGTTTTTCCTTGTTTTTCCAAAAAATGTTTCCATGGTCTGTTTTCCTTGTTTTTCCAAAAAAACACAAATTTGTTTTTTACGAAAAAAACACAAATTTGTTTTTGCTCGCAGGCGCGCGTCACGCCTTCCTTATCTAGTTTCTCTTATAAATTGGTGACTCCCAGACAACTTAGAGGAGTTAGCTCGGTGATCCTTGGAGGAGCTTGTGTAAGGCGTTAGGAGGTTTATGAATATTTAGAGTCCACCCATCTGGAGTAAAGAAGGACTATCATAAGTGAAGGGCTTGATTCCTTATGCAATCACAAGTCAAAGCTTGCAAGGGTGCTCTAGTGAGAAGTAATGGCAGCGTTAGAGGAAGGAGAAAAAGAAGAGAGATGGTTCAGGATCAACAGATCTAGGTGGTGGTGACGACTGTAGAGGTTTTATGCCGGTAGAGAGAGAAGGGGGGTCGGTGGGTGTTAAAGACATGGGGAAGGGGTCTCGAATCAGTCAATGGCAGGTGGAAGTTATAATAGTACAATCTAAGTTTTTGATGGGTATAGATAAAACGTGGGTAATGGGTTTATTACCCTCCCCATACCCAGTTTCTAACGGGTAATGCTCTTTTACCCATACCCTACCCAAATAACATGGGTTTGGATTTGGGTGTGGGTAGTGCATATCCAGCGGCAGCCCTACTTTCATGTAGTATCACACTAAATACTAAACTTGCAATGCAATCTTTAAAAAAAATGAACGTATACAAGGGAAAGTTCTCTGCAACCACTGAACATTATAGATGAAAAAGGTTGCAACAAACAAGAAGCGAGGTTCAGTGCTACTACCAGTAGAAACGCAACGAGTTGGATGCAAAGCTCAAACTCCTTGAGTTTCTGCTTTAACATTATATATGAAGTAGAAGTTAAGTGAGCAAGCAAGTACGGTTACAGGGGAAACAAAACATTTCATGCTTTTGTAATGTTCTCAATTGCGAGACAATAGTAAGGTCACCAAGCTTCTTCATAAATCAATAACGAAACAACTGGATTTCATTGTGAACTGAAGATGGTAGTTCATATGTGTCTACTCTGTGGCAATAAGAAAAGGAAGTCCCCTGAACGAAACAAGCACTTCAATTAGTTTCAGAGCAGAGATAGACCCACGGTTACATATTCATAGAATCCATCTAGACAAGCCAATTGTGAAACAAGGTATACTTACCAGCCCCCTCTCCTAGAAAAGTAATCACAGTCCAGAGACACGGCGAGAGCAAGAGCCACAGCCCTTTCAGGTAAAGTCAGCTGGCGAACAACATGTAGTTCTTCGATCTGGAAGCATCATCGAGACGTAAAATTGAACACAGCGTAAAGAGAAGTTAAATGGCCAAAGCAGCCACATATACATTCGGCCAGATGCATTAATATGTGTAACGTGCTAAAGTGAGAACACTTACATCCGCAGCGAGACCAAATTTACGGCTTTGTCCAGCATCACCAAATCGAACTGCATACTGGCCAGCATCCGTGAAGAGCTGTGATGAGCATAAAACCAAAAATATGTTCATCAGTCCTTAGTTCCTTACTCATTACTCATCACACCCATTCTTTCTACTGGTTACAAACATAGTGGGACAAAGAAAAAATGCACTCTGAAAAGATATGGGAAGTAGCCGTGTAGTATCATGATATCAGCTGTATCAAACAGTCCCAGCCAAAGTGGACTCATCATAAAGCAGAATCATATAATTGTGCAATGGGTATGTCACATGTCCTGTAATTTAGCATGCATGTGACGAAGCAATGTCAAGCAACAGCATCACAGCAACTTAAAAGGACAGTTCTTAGTGGTCAGGCTGTAAATCATTTCACCTATATGTTATTATGTTTTATTGTCATATATGCACAGAACACGCTCCAACATGGATGTCCTTTGGATATAACAATACACACATTCTTTGATAATATTCTCCACTCAAAAACCCATTACCTCAAAACCAATTCCCCTCCAATTACGATCTATCTGGGCTAATATGTTGTCATCCTCATCAATCAGGGTAAAGGTCCAGTTCCAAAATCCAGGATTCTCGACCACAGCAAATTGCTTATTCCTAAATAACGAAAAAGTGCCAAATCAAACTGTCAGGCAGTATAGCAAGACTGAAAACTACAAAAAGAACCGAGCAATTTGGACCTAGTCAAATAGATATTTAAGGGAATCTGGAGATCAGAAGAACACATTACCCTAAGTACAGGTCATAAATTCTACGCCAAAGATGCCAACGTCTATGGACTACACCTACTTCCTGTCCAAAGACCAATCATGAGACCTCATCAGCACCATTCCTGTGTATTCAAATGAGGATAATATTCCCATCTAAATGAGGTCAAGAATATTTGCGTACCTTGCCATCGACTTCTGCATAAATGGAGCTGTTGATAAACCAAAATGGGCGGCGAACCTAAACCCAAAAGTATAATTGAATGCACTTGCAAATGAATAAAGCAATGGCTAGCTAAAATCTTACCGTAAATATCTCGTTACCCATAGCATCAGTAATTTCTGCAACAAATGGCCGTCTTGATCGAAGTAGCTAAAACAACAACAAAAAACAGTCTAGTGTAAGGTACTCCCTCCGGTCACAAATAGTTGTCATTTTGGACATAGATGCAATCAAACTTTCAAAACTTTGATTGTCAATATCTTTTTAAATGTTTAAATTGGATACATGAAAATCATATGCGTAGGTCTGTCTCAAAAAGTATTTTCGTAATATTATAATTTTATTGTATTTTATAAATATATTATAATAGAAATTAGTGGTCAAAGTCGTGTTTTGAGACCATATCAAGATCCAAAACAACAAGTATTTGCCGCTAGGGGGAGTAGAACTTTCCATCAAGAGAAAAATGAATAAATAAACACTAAAGATAATAAGATACGTCATCACCCAAAAAAAAAGATAACAACACGTGAGACCCTTTCTTACAATTGCAATTATAAAACGTGATACATATACAACTTTTAGCATCATAATGAAAAGCTATACCTCAATCAAGACAGTAAAACAATGAAATTTTGAAATGTTAACTAGGCCAGATTCAATTAACAAGCGCAACATAAGACAAACTTTAAGAGACAATATGAGTATAACGAACAGAGAACACTTCTTCAGTTCTTCTAACCTATCAGGGATATATCACCAGCAGATAGGATACACTAATCTTTATGCGATGCCTCAATTTGTACCCGATGGATAAAACACGGTATATATATCAAACTCTGCATGATAACTACTCAACATTTTTTTTCCCAAACGAGGTTAACCCAATGTTTCCATTAAGCTGAAACAGAACAGAGTACAGAATATAGTCCTTCCACAGCATCCTAAGAACTACTCAATATGGTAATATATTGACATACTAGAATATTAAAAACAATTTACCACAAACTTCAAGCATTCACCATTGACACCCCTCTCCAACCATCCCATTCTCCAATTTCTCCATTTTCCCACTCTCTAAGCTAGATTTGACTTTCTTTGTGTCACAAAGGCATATTGCATGAACCACACTACATAAAGTGAGCTCTTACATAGAACATCATGACCAACTCTAATTGAAAGTTTGTAAATCAACCATTACAACAACAAAAATATAGGAAAAGCAATGCCAATAAACTCCTTCCCAAAAGAGAGCAACTGAGAAATCATCCAACAAAAAAACACAGTAATAATGCTCTAATGAAAAAACTTCAGTCATTTGTCCAACCAACTAAATCATAACCGAAAGTGACACAACCAACAATTGTTAGCACAGGGAAGAGAAACATATGTTTCAGTAGCACAAGATTTATGAGACCATGATAATGTTTTATGTGAAGCTAAATAAAGTAAATGGTGTACTAGTAGTAGAAATATTGCCCTATACATTAGAGCATAGTAGAGTAACTAAATCCAAAAAGTCCAAGTATTATGACACAGTTAATTTGAAATTTGGAACAGGAAATCATAGATATTCAACTTAAGGATCGCTATGCAGAGAAGTCAAAATCTCCGATTTATTGAACCATTTTCATTAAATTACTATGAAGAATTAGCATAAGCTAACACTAATTTATTTAGGATCAAGATCAACTAACTGTACAGACGTACCTGCCTAAAGATGACATTGCTTTTCTCTCGAATAAAGCCTACAGGCTGGCATTGGAATAAAAAACAAATCAATTCTTAAAACTTTAGAGAATAAACTATTAACCATAGACAGTTGAAAATCATACAACAATGGAACCACCTACAATCCGGAAAGGGACAAACTTACAGACTGAGGAAACAGTGGATCCATTATGATATATCTACTCTCCTGCAGTTCAAATGATAACTGTAAGTGCCAACAGACTGAAACAATCATAAAGACGGAGGTCAAACTTGCAAAATTCTCTCTGACTCCAAAACATATTGACACAAACCCAGGGAACGCAGGATGGAGTATATAATTTTTTGGTACTTCTAATAGCCATAAAACTCAACATTTATTCATATATGTCGTGATCCTCCTTGCCCTTGAATCACATGAAAAATAACTGTTGTTTGCCAAGTGTTTTATGCCACTTTTTTTATATGGTGAAGAAAACCATCTAGATCCAAATTATCAATAGTTAACAACAAGTTACTATTTCATTTTGGAAAACAGATAGAGAAACATCGAAGATATTTGCCCATTCTATTTCATTTTAAGTTGTGCATATAATGGCATACAAATACATCACCTGCTCGAAAGCAAACATGATATTTGCCCACTCTATGTCCCTGGCAATAAGGAGGTTGGCTCTTGAGAGGAGAGGCTTCAGTTTGGCCTATAAACACATCAACAAGTAATCTCGGTTATTCCAGTAGCTATAGCAAATGATTACTCAAATTTCAATACATGCAAACAGCTAAAGCAGGATAAAGCATCAACCATGAAGTAGAACTGCAAACAGGTAATTAAAATATAGGGAAGAACACTTTAACTGATTGGCCAGTATGCTACTACTTTTTTTTCCCCAAATGTTCATCTACAATCTACACTCTTGAGCCCTATGCAGCTATGAGCTATCCTACAACACAAATGTACCACCGATTCCAAACAAAATTCTCAATTTCAAATATGGGATATGCTACTTCAACATGCACTCTCTGTGATGCGGTAGTTCGGATCAAATCGAATGTAGGTAGTTCGGATCAAATCGAATGTTACTACACATAACTACCGAACAACACTAGTACACTACAAAGTACAAGCCGCTATTAGAGGTTAGAAAATCTGTTTGCCTACGTGCGCGAGGCCTCGGTCGCCGTACTGGTAGCTCCTCGACGGCGCGTGCTCCTCGCTGGCCGCTACCCCCGCCCTCACGCTCTCAACCCCCGGTGCGGCCGTCTCGGAATTGACGAACGGGCGCGCGGCCTTAGCGAAATCGCCGACCGAATCCTCACCTCCGCCTTCGGCATTCGCCACCGTGCGCCTCCCCCATCTCCTCGCAGCTTCCCGCTGCTTCCTCAGCTCCTCGGCCCACAGCCTCCGCAGCCACTCCCGGGGCACCGCCGGCCCATCTCCACCGCCGGTCGCGAACCCATTGGATCCCCTGACGTGGCTGGGGGAGGTCCCCGCCGCGGCCCGCCCAGCCGCGGCGGCGTGGGAGAGCAGCCGGGGTAGCCACCTCATCGAGTTAGAGAGGATTCCGGAAGGTTTTGGTGGAGAGATGATCAAATGAGGTCTAGTCTGCTCCAGTGTCCACGAGGGCGTGGCTGCTGGTTGGCTGTAGTTACGGGCTTACGGCACGCACGGCCTGTTTCTGTTGGGCCGATTATGATCGGCCAGACAACTTGTATTTAATTTTCACGTGGGCTTCTTTTTAACCAAGCTACTATTCCTGGCTCATTATTCTTTTCCTTCTTCCATAGAACGCCACAATCACGCGGAGAGATGCTAAGGGCATGTGTTATGGATCGACTGAGATTCAGGAAGAACGAAGAGGGAAAAGAAGGGAGTCAGGAAGAATTTTTTAGGGAACTTGGGAAGGAAGTAAGTGTTCTGTTCTTCCATAACAAACTCATCCCGCAACCCAGTATTTAAACCCCTTTCCCAATCTCACTTACAAGTGGACCCTCATTACATCATGCACACATCCCTTGCTTTCGCTTTCGCTACGATACGCTGCACGCCTACTCCTGTACCATATCCGGCACGCCCACATATCCGGCACGCAACACTCCTCCTCCCTTAAGACCCAGCTTGACCCCAAGCCGGTGCAGCCGGAAAACGATGATGAAGAGCCGCCTCATGCTCCCAGGTCGCCAATTCGGAGGGAAGTCCCGACCATTGCACGAAGACCGACGAAATGACCTGATCACCTTGTTTGATCAATCGACTCTTCAGAATCTTCGCAGGAACCGAGTGCAGTTGCTCTTCCAAACAGTTGACTGAAAGGAAGTTGCAATTGACGAAGGAATGTGTCGTTTGAGTTGAGACATATGTACAACAAGGTGAATTTTACAGCCAGCCGGCAGGTCCAACTTGTACGCCACTTGACCCACTCGGGCCAGAATCTTGTAGGGACCATAAAAACAGAAGCATAACTTCTGATTACTCCTGGTTGCCAATGAGGTTTGCGTGTAGGGTTGTAATTTCAGATAGACCATGTCGCCGACAGCAAAGATGCTATCCGAGCGATGCTTATTTGCCTGCAACTTCGTATGAGCACTTGCTCTGTCCAGGTGCTACTTCAGTAATTGAGTCACCCGCTGCCTCTCATCAATCCATTCTTTGACATCTTTCACAGCACACACATTGAGGTTGGAAATACCAAAGTGTCTGGGCGGGTAACCGTACAGGACTTCAAAAGGTGATCGGCCCAGTGCCGACTGCAAGGTGGTGTTATACCAAAATTCCGAAAGAGGCGGCCAGTCAGCCCACTTCTTAGGACAAGCATGGATGAAACAACGAAGATAGGTCTCCACACATTGATTCAACCGCTCTGTCTGACCATCCGTTTGGGGATGATAGGCGAAACTCATATTCAATCGAGTGTCAGACAAGCGGAAGAGCTCCTGCCAAAACGAGCTCGTGAAGACTTTGTCCCTATCAGAGATAATGGCCTGAGGTAAGCCGTGAAGCTTGTACACCTGGTTGAAAAATACTTGAGCCACTTGCATAGCCGAAAAAGGATGAACCAAGGGCAAGAAATGACCATATTTGGAGAATTTGTCAATAACCACCAAGATAGTTGTATATCTGTAAAATGATGGAAGCCCTTCAATAAAGTCCATACTAATAGTATGCCAAGCTTGTTCCGGCACTGGCAAGGGTTGTAACAGCCCAGGTACCTTGATGTGTTCACTCTTAGCTTGCTGGCATATGGAGCATTCCTGAACAAAGTGCCGCACTGTTTCCTTCAGTTGAGGCCAAGCAAAGAGAGCCTTGATGTTGTGATAAGTAGCGTGGATCCCAGAGTGCCCTCCAATCCCACTGCTGTGCAAGGCCTGTAAAATGTGTTGCTGAGCTAAGGAATTTCGACCGACCCAAATGCGCCCCTGGAATCGAATGACCCCATCACGCAATGAGAACCCTTTTTCATTGCAACCTGAAAGACATAATTCAACATGCAATTGTTTAGTTTCAGGGTCGTCCTGATATCCTGCCACCAAGTTGTCAATCCACACAGGAGTACAACTGGTCACCGCCTAAATCTCCCCAGCGTCTGGTTTTCGCGAGAGGGCATCAGCAGCTGCATTCAGAATACCTTTCTTATATTGAATCTGGAATTGTAAGCCAAGTAACTTAACGAATGCCTTTTGCTACATAGCAGTAGTTAACTTCTGTTCAGTGAGATGCATAAGAGCTTTTTGGTCCGTGCGAATAAGAAACTCCCGGTGTTGTAAATAAGGCCTCCATTTTGAGACAACCAACAAAACAACCATACACTCTTTTTCATACACAGAGAGCCCTTGATTCTTTGGACTGAGAGATTTGCTCAGGAATGCTATGGGGTGTCCTTCTTGCATTAAAACCGCACCAATGCCTTCCTTGCTTGCATCCGTCTCCAAAACAAACTGTTTGGCGAAATCAGGAAGAGCTAAGACTGGAGCATGCACAAGAGCACGCTGCAGAGTGCGGAATGCCTCTTCTGCCGATGGTGTCCACTGAAAGGATACTCCCTTTTTAAGCAAAGTGGTCAGAGGCTTACCGATCACACCATAATGCTGAATAAACTTCCTATAGTAACCAGTGAGTCCCAAAAATCCTCGTAATGCCTTCACATTTGATGGAACCAGCCAGTCTAATACAGCTTTCACCTTTGACTGATCGGTGGACACCCCAAGAGCCGAGATTATGTGGCCTAAATATGCCAGACGCTGCTGTCCAAAAGAACACTTCTCCCGGTTAATGAGCAAGTGGTGGTGAGCCAGAATCTGAAACACTTGTGTAAGATGATCCACATGTGCCTCCAGAGATCTGCTATACACCTAGATATCGTCCACAAACACCAAAACAAACCGCCGAAGAGGAGAACTGAAAATCTGATTCATAACGCCCTGGAAAGTGGCCGGAGCATTCGTTAATCCGAAGGGCATAACCAAGAATTCATACCGCCCCTGATGTGTTCGAAAAGCTGTTTTATGCTCTTCCCCTGCTGCTACCCATATTTGATGATATCCAGAGTGTAAGTCCAATTTGGTAAACCACTGAGCTCCCGCAAGTTCATCCAATAACTCATCAATTACCGGTAATGGATGTTTGTTCTTGACCGTAATCATGTTAAGCTTGCGATAATCCACGCAAAAATGCCAGGAACCATCCTTCTTTCTTACTAAAAGGACAGGTGAAGCAAAAGAACTCGTTCTTTGTTGGATTAGCCCTTCTTTAGCATGTCTAAAACCATTTGTTCAATCTCATTTTTCTGATGGGGAGAGTATCGATAACCTCTGACATTCACTGGTTGAGCTCCAGGAATCAGTGGAATTGAATGATCAAAAGCCCGTCGTGGAGGCAATTGCACCGTCTCTTGGAACAGGTGATCAAAGTCCTGCAGCACTTTCTGTAAGGGAATGGGAATGTCATCATCTTTGTTTTCGGCCGTAACCTGAGGACCGTTTCGAAGATGGATAAGATGGGTTACAGCTCCTCTTCTCAGTACCCCTTTGAATTCCCTTGCCTCCAGACCTTTTGTCTGCACTGTATCTTCCTGAATGCCTTGCAACTTCACCCGCCAGTTGTTATGAGTGTACAACAGACACTTGTTTCCCCAGTGCACCCACATGGGGTTGTGCTCTTCCAACCAATCAGCACCTAGGATCATGTCATAACACCCCAACTACAAAACCCTCATATCATGACAAAATGAATGTCCCTGGATCCACCAGGCTAAGGCGGAAACAATTTTATCACACACTACAGATCGTCCGTCTGCCACTGTTAGGTGGATGGGTGCCAAAACTTTCATTGGACACTTCATCTTGTTTGCCAACTCTTCACTGATGAAAGCACCCGCCCGAATAAGACGGAGTTCGCCCGTGACCATAGAAAATATGGCGGCACCACCAACCCGGAGGAGTTCCTCCAAATTACACGACGATGGTGCGGGCGGTGGCGGATCTGAAAGGTCATGGCCAACTACCTCCCATCAGCCTTGCCGGGCTCGCACTCTTGGTCTTGAATCTCCAGGGTCGATACACTCGTGGGGAAAGTTGTCGCACCTCTTCGTCGCCAACTTCGAGGCTCCTTCGCGGCCTGCGTGGAGGGCGACCTTCACGCTTTGGAGCAGAGAAGGGGAGTCGCCGCGACTTCATTCGGCGATTTCGCCCTTTGCCGCAATACAATCCCCACATCTCGGCGAAAGTGCGTCGCCATCGCCGGGAGGCGTCTGCGGCCGTAAGATGAAGGAGAAGATGGCCACCGTACCATCGGCTCAACCTCCGAGCTCTTCTCCTCGCACATAAGTGTCTTGCGAGGCTGTAGAGGCGAGGGGCCTTACCGACCCCAAGGGTGGCCATAGCAAAGATAGAGGGACCTCGAAGGGTTCGGCCGTTCGAGCTGAAAGCCGCGAAGCGAGGCGGAGAGAGACCAGGCGGGTCTTGGCCCGGCGCAACGATGGCGATGATGAGGAAGATCCGTAGAAGCGCAACCGCCGTGGACCGGCGCGAAGCCGTCGGGGCCGGCGCGATGACCGCCGTGGTCGCAAGGACGGTACGCGAGCAAAAGGAAGGCGGCCGTATTGCCTATCCACGCACCAACACCACGACACGGGCGGTAGCCGGTCGTGGACAAATGGTGGAAAACGGCTCAAGGAGCGCCGTCCGGCGATGATCGAATGAAGACCCGTGTCCTTCCGGCCGAGCCGATCCGCACGATGGCCTACATCCATGGTGGATCCTCCACCTTCCCTCAACGCCGCTTAGCAAGCGGAAGAAAGATGAGGTCTTGCCGCGCATCGAGCTCGGTCGGGTCGGATCAAGTGGTACGAGCAGCGCTCACCTTGGTCGGTGACCATCCAGGGCGCTAAGCGGCTGAGGATACCTCGATCGTGGTGTCACCAGTTGAATGTGCGGCTAGGCAGCGTCTTTGGTGGACGGGAAGTTCTATCAACCTCTGTCCTCCTCGGCATTCTTGGCACTCCAGATCCATGATGGATCTGCGCGGCTCTGCCCTTCTTTGGGGTAGCTCCGGTGGTATGTTTCCCTGGGCAGGTCGCCTCCGTCACCTTTGGGGGAGGACAACCACATTTGAGTGGTGGATTTGGTCGCCGACTTGAACTCGGCCGGCGTTGGCCCGTTCATGGCCACCCACTACGCGTACATGGTGGTGAAGATGCCGGGGCCGGCCCCATTGCGTCGAGGTGGACAAGGCCGAGGGCTTTGCTGTTTTTTTAAGCGAAGGACTGGCCGGAGACACAACATTGGCGCCAACCTCGGCGCCAAATAGGAAGATCGCTCGTCACCTTCCTCGATCAAAGCAGACGTGTTCGCGGCAACCGTCCGATATGGATTTGGGGTCCCCTGAGAGGTGATTGAGCACCGATTAGTAACGCCTCCTCGTAGCGTCGGTCGGCGGAAGGTCGGAGGCGGCGCCGAGCGGATGCCATTCGAGAGGAGGTAGAAAGGCTGGCGGCTTAGCGAGGATTGTTAGGGAGGTCTCTCATCTGGTGGCTTGCCAACCTGTGCTTGTCAAGAAGTCCAGCGAAATGGCGCATGTGTGCCGACTTCAGAGCCTCAACAAGGCTGCCCTGAAGGATCCTTACCCCTGCTTGGCGAGTCGATCTCATCGTTGACTCCACGGTAGGTGCGGTCTTGTGCTTCGGATTGTACTGGTGTATATTTGCGAGTTCAACTTACCGGTAGCGCCATGCATATCACCTTAGCCCCGGCTAGGGAAATCTGGAAGTCTATGTTGATCTTGGTTGTGAAGGTTAAGAAGAGTGATGAGTTTCCGAGACACAGGAAACCTTTGCTAACCGATGAAAGAATAGAGCACATGAAGCCGCCGATACCCAGGCGAGCAGCGAGTGATCGCCGATCCTTGAAACAGAAGATCGGGTGGATGGACCCTATCCTAGCCTTCTGCGTGACCAAGTGATCCCGACGATGATGCCTCGGTGAGAAGATTGCCGTAAGGCCAAGTGCTATACTCACGATGGGGGGGACCTATATGCGAGAGAGCGAAGCGGAATTCTCTTGAAGTGCATCACTTTCGGGGAGGAGGAGCAAGTGCTCTCGATATCCATGGGGGCGTGTCTGGAGCCATATGTCGGCGAACACTAGTCGGTGGGTGTTTAGCGAGGATTTTATTGGCCTCACGCCTCCGGGATGCTTCTTGGTTGGTGAGGACATCTGAGGCTTGTCGGTTCTTCGCCGAGCAAACCCGCAAACCGGCCGGAGCTCGCCAACCATCCGCTCTCTTGGCGTTCGCGATGCAGAAATTGAGATATCTGAGGTCCGTTCGCGGAACACGAGGCTTCACCCACCTCTTAATCGCCATCGACAAATTTACAAAGTGGGTTGAAGCGAAGCGATCTGAGCCATCACGGCCGCCGCGGCTGATAAGTTCATCGGCAGGATTTTCACCGCTTTGGAGTTGCTAATCGTATCATCACCGACCAGCGAACTCGGTTCACAGTATTGCTTTTTAGAGTTCTGCGAGAAATGGGCACCAAAGTATGTTTAACCGGTGGCCCATCCATAAACAGCAGGAGCGGTGGGCGTGCCAGCAATTTGTCTTGAAGGGCCTCAAGACAAGGGCATTTGATCGACTCCACAAGCGGGCGCGCGATGGGTTGAGAACTCCAGGTCTTGTGGTCGCGCACCGCGCCTGAGTCGAGCCACCGTGAGGCGCCCTTCTTCTGGTGTCTGGCGGAGGCGTCCTCCCCTCGAGCTATCGCTCGGTTCTCCGCGTCTCGATGTTCAACGAAGAAGACCCGGGAGGATCTGCGGCGAAGATGTCAACCTTTTGGAGGAGGTGCGGGATCGTCTTGCTCTCCGCGCCGTGCCACTTCTGACAAAGCCTCGGCGGTACCACGCCACCGGGTCTCTGAGAGGGCAGCGATGGCGACCTCGGTCTTGCGTAGAGTCGAGCGCATCTTGGGGTTGAACAAACTGTCTCCTCGATGGGAGGGCCCCTTCAAGGTGGTCTCAGTATCTCGGCCCGGGGCGGTCCGGTTGGCCACTGAGGACGGCGAGGAACTGGCGAACTCTCATAACATAGAGTTGTTGCGGAAATTCTATCCTTGAAGGAATTGTAAGTACCTCGCTGCTCGCCCCGGTCAGCCATGAGGTAAGAATCTCCCTTGGCTGGTTGGCGGCTCTTGGCGGTTAGCAAAGTTGTTGCCTAAGAGGTTTTCAATTTACCATTGCTGTCCCTTTCTGTGCCCCTAGTGGCAAGTTTATCTCTGCATGGATGTTGCTAGTTCCGTATGTTTGCTAATTCCTTGGTGATTTGTAAGAGTCACACGTGCTGTGTGTCAAACAAGGGCAGGCGACGAGGCGGGTTAGATCTGATGCTCAAAAGCTTGCCGTCACGCTTCGGGTTGGCTCCTGAAGCACAGTTGGCATCACCATGACATCGTTAGCCTAGCACCCCTCCTGGGAACCCGCCGCTTTGATACACGACACCATGGATTGATCTCTAGAAAATCGCAAGGACTTAGAAATCAAAAAGGGACCAGGACTCACCCCATGCGGGGACCTATATCATTCGGTTTTTTCTTGCGTATGCCTACTCATTCTGTTAGTAGCCGTGCCCCGAAGCTTCTTCGTGGTGGTCAGTGGCTGAAATTTGGCCGCTTCTTCGTGGTGGCCCAAGCTTCCGTGGTGGCTAAGTGGCTCGAGTGGCCGCTAAACTTCTTCGTGGTCGCCCAAGCTTCTTCGTGGTGGCAGAAGTGGCTAAATTTGGCCTAAACTTCTTCGTGGTGCCGTGGCTCGAGCCTGGCCGGCCAAACCTTCGTGGTGGCCCGGGCTGCTTCGTGGTCGCCAGAGTAGCTCGAAGTGGCTAACTTCTTCGTGATCGCCTAAGCTCCAGCCGTGGTGGCCCGAGCTTCAGTGGTCGCCAGTGAGGGGCTGATCGCCTAATGGTATAAAAAGCAAGATAAGTGCTCTTTGCCACATTTTGACCATTTCCTTACGTGCATACGCTAAGATGGGTCAAGTTGCGCGAGATTGTCACAAGTGCCAACCATTAACGGCCCCTCACGATTGAAGGAGGTGCGCTAAAAGCGTTAACGTTGCGGCAATAGCGGTAGGGTGCAAGTTAGGCGTGGTGCTCAAACACGGCTCATGCGCCTCTGGTTGGCTCTCTGAAGCTTGTTCATCACCGCCAGTGCGGCTGGTCTAAATACACTTCGGAAGCTTGTTGCCTTGCCACGCTTCTGACTGCGGCGCCCTTCGGCGGTCATCGGGTCCAAGTTCGGAAGAGTTTGAACAAGTGACAATCCCGCGCAAAAACCAAACGCTGAGACCAAGCTACGTCTAACATCTCCTACCGGACTCGGGGTCGTTTTCTGCCTGAGTCCCGTATGACTTGTGTGATTCTTTCTTGCGTTTGCAGCAAACACATTTAATCACTGGCGAAACTCGGAGCATACCTAACCTAAGCATTCTCGAGCATTTCCGCTAAGCTAGAAGATCGGTCGCTGGCGATTTAGCGAAGCTGAAAGCGATCATGCGAAATAAGCGAAGCATGCAGGTAATTTTGACTAAGAAATATTCAGAGTTCGCTGGTGCATGCAGAACAGACGAAGATCAAATAAAGATAAAACAAGAAGAGCAGCAAGGCGGTCCGGCTCATCAGTCGTCGTCGCCAAGTTCAAGCTCGTCATCGCCCTCGCCTTCCCACTTGGTAGTGGAGGCGCTCCATGACCATGGTGGTCTACTTGCGATGCTTGCACCGCCATGTGTTCGGCGATGAGCAGCACCAGCGCCTCCGCTGGCTGCACCGTCTCCCTCAATGTCGACCGTCACCACCGTCATAGGGTCGAAGGCAGCGTCGCGGCTGGCGCAGCGGGCAAGGATGTGGGTCGCGGTCATGATGGCCACCTCGCGACCTTCTCTGGCGGAGCGGGCGACCAAAGGCCAGGCGACCAGGAGTGCCTCTGCGGCTTTGATTGGTCGCGTGGGCTGCAGCGTGAGTCCTCGATGGCGTGTTGGCGCCACCCCAAGCTCGAGCACCTCTTGGTGTATTTGAACGCCTTCTTGAGCATAGCCGGACAAGTTACGGCAGCAGCGGAAGGACTCCAGCTCAAGTCTTGACCGTCTCGGCCCTCTCCTCGTTCTTCGCCCTCTCTGCCTTACTGCATGGTGGCGCGTCGGTCTCTCTCGTGCGGCGCCGCCTCGCCGCCTCGCCCTCGTCGCTCGCCTGCTGACTCCCCTCTCCGACGCCCGATGCTGGGTAGTTCGGCCCCATACTGGCGGCCGGCGAGGGTATTGCGAATCGTCTGAAGGTCGCCGGCCGGTGAAGATTCGACGTGGCGTGGCGGGGAGTAGCGGCATGGGAGGTTGGAGCCGGAGGCCTCGAGGTTAGCCTCCGGTCCCGGTGGCGGCGGCCGGGGCGCTGGGCGCCATCGGCGCGCCTCGATAACCGCCATGGCGGCACTCTCAGCGAACCGGCCGTCGAAGCGTCGAGACCACCATGGTGAAACGGTGGCTCGAGTCGATGGCCGAGGCCGTGGCGCCTTGATCGGCGAGCGGCACCGGAGAGATGGCGCCGGAGAGATGGCGCCGGTCTTGGCGCCATGAGGAGGCGGCGGCGACGGTGACAATCGTAAGCTGAGGCGGTCTGCCGTCGCCCCTGTGAAAACGCCGCGCCAGCGCAGGTTGGCGGCGGAGAAGTTTGTTCCGTGGCGGATCCTCTTAGGGTCGAGCCGTAACATCTGAGCACTTTCGGGCTTGCCCGCGGCCGTCCTTGGTAAGTCGTGTCCTGATCACCGGCGTCTTGTGAAGCGGGACCCAGGCGGCCCCTGTGGAGTCCATTATGAACCGCTGACTTATTCGAGCGGTCCGAGTCTGACTGAGTCGAGTGGCCGGCCGGTGCCGATGCCGAAGGCGCCAGCGGATAGCGGCATCGGTATGAAAAGCCACTGCCGATGACTATATCATCATGTTTCCGCGCTGGCGAAAAGCGAAAAATGGTTGCGGTTGGTGGGAAGCCGCGGAAAGAACATGTCGCGAGAAAAGACCGAAGAAAGAATGGAGACTTACGCCGGACCCGCGTGGCGTCTTTGTCATCGTCGCCGAATCTTTGCCATGCTAAGCGGTGGCGGCGCAAAAAGGCTGATTCTCAGGGATCACAGTCCCAAGCCACCATCGCCCGATCAATCCGGCGCCCATGATCCGTTGATCGGGACGCCATAACAGGAGTTCGCCGTCTCCTCGATCGGCGAATTCGGTTCTCGAGGCCTCGCCGCTCGGTAAACACTCCCAAAGCGTCGACTCTGTCGTCGTTGACGTCTGACCGATCGTATATGCCATGCCTTCCAGTTAGATTTAGTGGAAGGCGATGTAGTGAAGCCATCCCATCTCGGAGGCGGAAGTGACAACTCCCACCACCTCGTTGTCGTTGGAGGCGCAGCGAGGAAGAAGTGGCGGAAGAGAGGAAGGTTGGCGCTACCCTATGAACATCTCACGAGAGGTATGCGAAGATGGAAAGAAAAAGCGATGGAGTTGGGGGCAAGGTGAAGATGGTGGATCCCATAGAAATGGAGCGGTGAGAAAAAAATCGAGAAAAGGCGGGACCGGACCGCCATCGATTGCTAAGTATGTATAATAATCTCGTTCGAAAAGGCACGTGGCGTGGCGGTCCCGCCCGGAGCGGAAGGTGCCCTCGGCGCTAGGATGGCCATCTTCTTTCATGAGTATCTGCCCGGTCGAAGCGAGATAGGGTGCGCCATGGAGGCCAAGAAGACGAAGGCTTTTGAGCGAAGAAGATGAAGGAGCGAAAATGGAAGGCGCAAGAAGCGAAAGGCGTGAACCGCCTATCTGAGATGTATCTATATATAGCCGCCCTATGGCAAGCGGTTCCTGAAGGGGCAAGATCGTCGTCGCCTCGGGTCGAAAAAACGCAGATCTGGCGGGAGGAATCGGCGATCGTATCCTCATGAGTGGTGGCCCCACGAGAACGCACTCGGCATTTAATGAAGGTTCTAAAGAGGCTTTGGCGCGTGTTCGGGCGGGCGGGGCTCTTGTCGGCGTACTTTCTACTGGGGTACCCTCTCCACCGCGCAAAAGCAGTCAATCAAGCGGTCTGCATACCTAGTCCACGTGGCGCCCGGCGGTGGGCGCGGATCTCTTTCGCCGGCGGGTAGCCGTGGCGCCCGGCGGCAGTGGCGCATGATGCCACTGCGCCCGGCGGCGAACCGCGTGGCGCCCGGCGCGAGTGGCGTGAATACCTACTTTCGCCCGGAAGCGGCCGTGGCGCCCGGCGGCGAGTGGCGTGCATGCCAGCTTTCGCGGCGGCAGGCCGCGTGGCGCCCGGCGGCGAGTGGCGTGCATGCCCGCTTTCGCGGCGAAGCGACCGCGTGGCGCCCGGTGGCGGTGGCGTGAATGCCCTTTCGCCCGTGGCGGCCACGTGGCGCCCGGCGGCAGTGGGCACGTCGCCGCGCAACATGCACAAAAGGTGGAGCAAGGTGGCTTCACCTCGAAGCTCCTTCTCTGTCGTGCAGATTGCGGGCCATAGGGCGGTGGTGTCGACTTTGTCCATTGCAGGGTTTTCGCTACAAGCCCATTCCTGGCGCCTCTCACCAACTTTGTCAAGAGAGGTCAAATCATGACGGCAGACGAGCGCGAAGCCATCGTCGGCATTTAATGAGGCGGAGGAGCAGGATAGCACAGAAGGCGTGTTAAATGCGTAAGGATCGACATGATGACCCTCTTTACACTCCCGCAATAGGTACTACCATAATCCACCAGGATAAGCAGCTCTATCCGCCCAATCAACCCCAATAGCCGAACTGTTCTACGTCGAGACACTCCATTCTTCGATTGTTCTGTGACTGCCCAGAGTTCCTCTATTGGTTCAGTGGGGTTTCCTCCAAGTTCCTCCTCCACGGAGGTCGGTACTGGCAACACTTCCACCAACTCTTCAATGACATGCAGAGGAACTTGTTCTGGACATTTGTGTGATTTTCCCCATTTCTCCCCACAGATGAAACACAGGCCCTTAACCCTTTGGTATGTACGTAGGGCATCCAATTTGTCATCCCCTTTACCACCCGCAACTCTCTTGTGGTCTTCATACTTTCTTCCCTCCTCAACTTTACCTGCCACCTTTGCTTTGTTCAGAAATTTACTTCCTCCTCTATTACCTTCCTTACTGTCAGATCTCGAATACAACCTCCTTTTGCCACCTTCTATTTCTTCTTCTTGTATTAGGGCCAACGATATTGCCGTTTCCACATCACTAGGATTGTGCAACACCAAGGCAGTACGGATGTCCTCCCGAAGTCCACTCAGGAAATGGGTGACAAATCCTATGATGGATTGTATAACAGCAGATGATGTTGTAACCGTTCGAAGGACTCAGTGTATTCCACCACGGAGCCAATTTGTTTCAGATTGATCAACTGGTTCATTTGTCGCTTGTACAAATTCTTTTCAAACCTTCGTTCTACCGCTTCACACAAAGATTCCCAATCCTCAAACCTTCCTCTTGCTTCGACATTCTGTAACCATAGAGCCGCATTTCCACAAAAGTTCAGGGCTGCAAACCTGGTGCGAATTCCTGGATGGATGCCCATTATCTCGAAATAAGTCTCGCACCTCTCCTTCCATAGCTTGGGATTTCCACCTTCAAATTTTGGAAACTCCAACTTGGGTAATGTTTGTCGAGATTGCCAAGTCTGGTTCCCACTTCGGCCTTCCCCCATGCACTTCTCTTCGCCGCTCTTCTGTTCTATCACTGGAACAATAGGAAACCCTTCTTGCTCCCCCATCACGGCCAATGAGGGAGGAGGCCCCAATATCCCTTTGATCGAACCCCTAACTTGATAATGGAGCAGATCAGCATCCTCACCTTGCAATGCTCCTGGTATTGACGACGAACCACTGTGAATCGCCGTCACTCCCCCCGCTTCAGTTCGAACCTCCAGAATCTCCACTCTTCCTCTCACACCTTCCATCGCTGATCTTACTTCGCCAATTTCGGATTTCACCCCATGAGCATCCTCCAAAATCTGCTTCAACAGGATGTTGATTCCCTTGAACTGATTCTCAACCGAGGCCATGGTTGCTGACATCTTCGTTTCCCACTGGGATTGCTTCCGCTTGGGCGCCAGCGCGATGGATGCCTCACCAGCTCTGATACCAAATGTAATGGATCGACTGAGATTTAGGAAGAACGAAGAGGGAAAAGAAGGGAGTCAGGAAGAACTTTTTAGAGAACTTGGGAAGGAAGTAAGTGTTCTGTTCTTCCATAACAAACTCATCCCGCAACCCAGTATTTAAACCCCTTTCCCAATTTCACTTACAAGTGGACCCTCATTACATCACGCACACATCCCTTGCTTTCGCATTCGCTACGATATGCTGCACACCTACTCCTGTACCATATCCAACACGCAACAGCATGCTTGCCAACTTCGGAAATTTTTACAAACCGAATTAAAAAATTATTTGTAATTCTATGTGCACTAGGAATCCCTTTAATTACCCTTGTGTCTATTTCTCATTGTAATTTTACTATTTAGAAACAGCTCTAACTCGTATTATACAAACTTGATACCGAATAATAAGAGCAAGTTCCAAGTCAGTTGAATATGGAGAAGAATCAATATGAGCCGCGAACATGACAGAAGCTAGATTCGAGCTTGCCAACACCAGATCCGAGCTCAATGGTGAAGGAGAAGGTGGGGCGGTGGCACCAGAGGTGGAGGAGAAGGTGGGGGCGACACCAATGATGGAGGAGAAGGTGGGAGAGGCATTGAAGTTAGTGTGGCATTTGCATTGCCTCCTGTAATACTGTGAAAATCTCTCTCTCTCTCTCTCTCTCTCTCTCTCTCTCTCTCTTTGTGTGGCTGTCAATCTTGGAGAGAAGATATTTTCCAGCCTTGCCAACTCTCTTCTTTTCTTTCTCTGGCTGAGCTTGCCTCTCCTGACCGATTCTTTCCCAGGCCGACATCTTCCAGTCTTCCCTGGCCTGCCCTTCTCCTGGCGGTGAGCTCCTCTTCCTTCTTCTAGTGCGAGCTCTTCTCCCTCTCTGGCTTGGCGGCGGCTTCAGAGCAGCAGAGGCACTCAGCCCTCCCTTTTCACGGCTTGGCGCGGCAACTTCAGGGGCAGCAGGAGCGACTCAGGCCCTCCCCTTTCACGGCATGGCCTTGTAGAAATGTGCAACAACAGAGCCGAGCCGGTGGCAGCAGGCGGCAAGATAGCAGCGAGGCACATCCTCCTTCTTCCTCTCCTTTTTGGGGCAAGTGGAGGTGGGGTCTAGCTTATGGATGAATTGTTGTAGCTAAGGTGTTTGAGAAATGCCTAGAAGGGTTATTTGGTTGATATTTCATTCCTTGATGTCATTTGAGGTAAAATGTTGTGGTGAGTTTAATGCATATAGTAGCACCTCTTTTAGTTATTCCTTGTTATTGCTAAAGAATGTTAGGGTTGGTGCATGTATTTAGATGCTAAAGTGGATACTGATATATATGGGTTCCTAGTAACTCTAATCTCGTGTCAGAATTGAACTGATATGTGTTGATCCCGAGTGGTATATGTAGGTGGTTCAGAGCTAGCATTTTGCATTTGAATATCTCATTTTCGCATGTACTGTTATGTTACACTTCTCTGTATGTTTGTTTCGCATGTACTCTTTTGATGAATGGTTGTCTAATGAAACTCCAATCTCCATTAATATCTGCAGAAGGAGAAAAAAAACTTCTTGAGCATTATATTTAGATATAATTGTTTATTTAGTATTGCTATAACTAATGGCATAGAAGATTACTAGGCATGCCACTTAACAATACTGTACTTGTAAAGTACTAAAGCATGATACTTATGTAAAGGTCCTTGGGTTACACTGATGGAAGTAATTTAGAGCATTCAATTAATTAGTGCAGTTAAGGGCATGAATTAATTATGATTTTTAATTGAATTTATGCAAAAGAGTTGTATTCTTTTGTCGCGTGTTTCGAGTGTGCATAAAGTTGAGTTGGATGATTATTGTTTAATTGCAGAGAAGGTTCTGTCGGGAGTGGCCTCAACCGTATGCCACTCCATTCTTCAACGGTTAAAGGCAAGTGCATTCCCTAAACCATGGCTAGGAGGATTTGTTTGATTGTTTGCTTCTAGCGTACTTAATTGCCGGTGAATACGCAAGAGACATCGCTTGTGGTGATTAACAGGTAAAGGTAATAGGTGCAAGTATATCGTGTTATTGAGCGTGGTTGTGTATTCATATGTGATGCTCTTTCATTTAAAGGCTGCTCTGCTAAGTAGACGAACTTTAATTGAAAGTGGGCTTTAGTAAGGTTGATTATAGTAAGTATATTGCTCGAGTGAGTTAAGAATTACTTACTGCCATTTGATTGTGAGCATACTATTGTATATTAGTTTGATTTATTAAGGGTTATGCATAAGATCTCAAATTGAGAGAGTACATTAGCGTGTTCTCCTATTAATAAGGTTTAAATGATTAAGTCACCTCTAGAGTTAGTATATTTGCGAAATTTCTTTGTGCTACTAATTTAGGCGATATGATGCCTTGGTTTATACATGAGGTTGATTAGACTAGTACGAATGATCATGTATGGAAATAAGGAGGGTGGCTGAAAGTTAGGAAATGGAAAGTGAGTAATTAATTGCAAGTGTATAGTGGTGAACGTGATTTGGTGGCCGTATGATTTAATTGTATGACAGAAGCACTGTAATGGGTTACCATGTCTTATTGTTGAATCGGATTAATCTAGTATCGTTGGCAACTCATGAATGTGAGAATTGGCTAGGTTTATGTGAGTGGTTATGGCTATGTTAGTGAGTGGCAATGATTGAAGTGTTGCATTTCATTCTTGTAAATTGCATTGTGCATTCATGATGGAAGAGGCAACCCATTCTGATGTGGGCCTCTGTGCTCACATGTAGTGGGCACGAAAGTCCTACCTCGTAGTCCCATATACGTGGTTGTATGGGAGCGAATCAGTAAGAGTAGGCACCCTCCACCACGGGGTGGAAGGGAATGAGAGGGTGCACAAGCGGGTGTGCACTCGGCCATACCCCAGTATGTGCTAAAAGAGGAGATGAGCATGCATGATGCATCATATGCATGGAAAATGTGCAATCTGCATTGCATTGTCAATGATGGATCATGTTTTATGAGTTGATTATGATGTATGGCTATGAGACTCTTCTTTGGTATGGCATATTTGCATCGCATTGCATTATAACGATGATTTTGAGTTAAATGGAAAGGTGTCGAGTTGGATCGAGTCGTGGCCTCATCCAAAAAGATTAAAGAGATATGTGTCGGGATTTAGTAATGAAGTGAAACAGTTGAGCATGCATAATGCATTACATGATTGTAGAAGTGTGATTGGTTACTCAGATTCTGTGTTCTCATGCCTGTGTGATGTATTATGCATACCCTGTATTTTCATGTCTATGCGATGGATTGTGCATATCCCAGACTTTCACGTCGTGTGATGGATTGTGCATAATGCAGTACTTTCATGTCCGGTTGCAAGATATGATTTATGTTTTCGGGATATATGTTACGCTTCTTTGTCGTGGAGTTGTGAACTCCGTCAAAGATGATGTGAGGTTGGTTTGGAGAATTAATTTTGACACTTCGTTTTATCCACTTCTTGTTCTTATGTAAGAATGGTTATTATGCCCTTAAGTAGGAAAACGCGATTGGCTATGAAATTATTCTTTGATGTACTTATTGAGTTATCGACTCACGCTTGTTGTTTGTATTCTTTGCAGTACCTTGAGCAAGCATGCATTGGTGGGGTAGTAGCACAATCACATTTGCATCACCACCGTTCCTTCATGTTGGTTTATAGTTATGTTATTACTAGCTCGAGAAAATTCTTGTAAAAAGTTGTTTTGCGATTATGTTTAATGAGTCCCATCTGTAATAATTATGTGGTGGGGTTGATTAATTTCTATTGAATCTGTGATTGGTTAACTAAGGACTTGGTAGAATGATATCATAACTGCAAATGTTTTCTGTCTGCTGAGTGGATGTCCTATTTTCTAGAGAGGTCATGCCAAAATTTTGTAAATTTCAGTGGCTTAGTTTTATCCGGTTTTAATAGTTTTAGAGGTTGTTTTCAGTCTTTTCGAAGAGGTGTACTTGATTATTTAGAGTTTTGGTAGCATTCGTGGCGCGGTTGGCGTCAGGGGTGTTACACCTCCTCTCGACAGCAACCGCGCAGATCAACTTCGGATCAGAGCAGGGGGGAGTGGTAGTTCACCCTACACCTCCTCTCCTTGATATCGCTCTCCACGTCAACCCAGATGAGCTCACCCTCACCATTGCCATGGGAGGGCTCGCTGCTGCCGTTGCCGCCACTAGTTTGCAAGCCCTCCATATCGATGCCAAGGAGCTTGCCTCGCCTCTAGGGTTTCCTTGTTAGAGGTGAGACACCAATTGAGTCACAGCTGAGACTCACGAGATCAGGGTTAAGAAAACCACGGTAAACCGGTAGAAAACCGAGGTTTTCGATCGTACCGCTCTGGTACGAAATACAAAATAGCTCAGTAAACCGGTCAAGTTCAAATTCAAAAAAATCAAAAAATTTGGAAAAGTTTATCCAAAAATTCCCTAAAATTAGTATTAATTGTTTTATATCCTCTGGTGTGAATATTATTTGAAAAAACAAAGTTCGAAGACGTTTTTGAGCCATTCAAAATGTAGGAATTAGAAAAACCCAAAAAAATTAGAATTATTTTTAATAGCAATATTTGTTTAAGTATGTCAAGTAGTAATATTTACTTCAACGTATTTTAGTAACAATATTTGTTCAATTATATTTAGTAGCAATATTTATTCAAGTATGTCAACTAGCAATTTTTACTTAAACAAATTTTAGTAACAATATTTGTTCAACTATGTCAAGTAGCAATATTTGTTCAAGTATGTTAAGTAGCAATATTTGTTGAAGTATGTCAAGTAGCAATATTTGTTCAATTATGTCAAGTAGCAATATTTGTTGAAGTATATTTAGTAGCAATATTTGTTAAAGTATGTCAAGTAGCAATATTTGTTCAATTATGTCAAGTAGCAATATTTGTTGAAGTATATTTAGTAGCAATATTTGTTAAATTATATTTGGTAGCATGAACTATCAAAACTTTAGTATGGAACTTGTACTCTATACCACTAGTTATATTCTATACTTATTTTGTTATACAACGTGCAATTTGACACAAGTAATTTTTTACAAATTATTTTCACAAGTAATTTTTGTAAGGTATTGAAATGTAAATAGTGTTAATATGTGAACTATGTAATATGTTCAGTAATTTGGACCATACTTCACCAATTCATACGAACTGAGTTAGCTTCATGTTTGTTTCACAAATCAGTCGAAAAATACCTCCAATTAGGGAACAAACAAGGAAGTGCAACAAACAAGCATAGTGTTCGTGTAAGCTAGAAAAGGTTTACAACTTCCAATTATCTAAAATATAGCAATGGTCATGTCCAAAGATTATTTGTTGGCATATTATTGCTAAATGCCTATTTTTGCACTTGTTGGGTTGATACGTGAGTAGTATTAAAATAAAAGATTATTTGTTGATATATTATTGCTATCTAATTTACAATTTTCCATTGTCTAAAATATAGCAAAGATCATGTCAAAATTTTTCATATTTAGGAGAGGTCATATCGAATTTTTTTCGTGTTTTTACATACTTTTTATATATTTCTTACATTTTTCTATTTTTTGACCTTCATTGGATTTTTACAAATTTTACAACAAATTTTTTTTTGCAAATTTTCCACATTTTCCCCCTATTTTTTTCCAACCTGTCTCAGTTTTTAGCGGTTTTCAGCAAAATAGAGTGATTTTTGCTCACCGATTTGACCAGATTTCAAATATACCATTCGGTTTTTCGCAATTTTCAAACGGTTTTTTGTGGTTTTCAAAACCGCTAGGGTTACGAAAACCAACTTTAAAACGAAAATGTGAACCCTGCATGGTACACTCCGACTTTTTTCAGGAAATAAGTGTCGCCTCCCCACTCTACTTTTTTTTCGATTGCAAGGGCAAAGATTATATCATATCCATCTAAAAAAATATAGTGAAGAAGATCATATCATATTCATAGAATCAGGATTCAAAAAAATCATAGAATCAAAGCTAAAAAAGTCCTGCAGACATCAACGCATATTGCACCATCAGAAAAAAGAATATTCGAACACTAACTGAACATTCGACTGGGTGTAAGTTCAACCTTCATTAATTATGGTTTTGGTGTTAATGACAAATCTAATCTTGTGTTAATGACAAATCTAATATTAAGTTTATCCCCTAATGCGATAGTGTTATTAATGACAATCTTATATCGAGACTAACATGTTTGTTTAGAATATCTTTGTTTAGTCTCATCGCATTGAAAAATGGAAAACCCAAGGTATGTATGCGTATTCATTCTAGCATTAGTTGCATACTTTGGATACAAGTTAAAGTATGAATGTCCCCATTATATTAACCACAAGCGTGCATCATGTTTCCCAATCCACATATTACATGGATGCACATATTTAGGGAGTTTGTAGTTTAACTTGAAAGTCTCTTTGTATTGATCGATTAGTTATTGACACACATAAGGATCAAGACAAAGAAACTAAATCCTTGAGTATATGTTTGAATTGCCTAGTTATAAGTATACTCATGGCAATATAGGATATACTCAATACGATCAAATTGGATATGTGCATATTATGTCCAAGTCAATTATATCTATGCACATATACATGTGGAGTTTATTCTATAGTTGATGACTTAGGGTAATGATCATTTCCATACAATTTACATATAATGGATCATTACTTTTCATCAACATGAGTATATGAAAACTTGTGTAGTTAATATATACTCATATCAATTTAAATGATAATTTAAATTGAGTTCATTTGTCTTGTTAATTATTAAAGAACATTTCATCATGTGTTGATGGTGTTTCTTGATTAATTGAGGACAAATGAATAGTTCTTAAAGTATAATAAAGCATGAGTTGCATTATTGTACTTAAGACACAATTAAATCATTTCAATTGATTTAGGTTGTGCTCAATTGATCTAAAGGCATCCATTATGTGTTAATGGAGTGCAAGAGATAATTGAGACAACCATGCATCTTGGACTAACTATTTGTATGAGTTGTGATTAAGTTAGGTCCAAAGATGGATGAGATGATGAGAAGGACAAGGACGGCATCATGAGTTGATGGGCGTCAAGAGTGGATCCCGAAGTGGAGTCGAGTGGACATCCCGGGGGAATATCAAGTGATGATCATAAAGACCCCAAAGGGGATTGCTTGTGCGGCGGCGAAGGTATAACTAGATAGGCTAAGGACTTTTGTAGTCTTTGAGTCTAAGGTTTTATCGCCGTACTATTAAGAGGGGTCGTTCCCTTTGCTTGAGCTTCATCATGTGTTGGTGATCTCATTCCGCGTTCACTCAAGCTCAACCATTTGGATTTGGTTTTTGCATTTGGTTTAATCATTTGGCATGTGTTGCGAATGGGTTAAACTTATGCTTGGTTGCATTTGGTTTTCGCATAATGCTTTGATTTGCATGTGTTGCAAGAAGTGATAAGCTAGTGCGTTGGCTTTTGCGTGAAGTTCACTTTTGCATGTGTTGCATTAGTTGAAGCTTCATGCTTTGTTATAAAACAAATCTTTATAAAAGCAGTGTGGTTGCTTGGAGCTAAGTTTTGCATGTGTTGCAAAGGAGAGAGCAGTAAAGAGCTCATACGTATGGTTTTGGTTTTAGTCGAAGTTTGATTTGTGGTTGCATGCGACTAGAGAATTGCATGTGTTGCAATTGGGAGTTCATGCTTCTTGATTCGTTGCTTGGAGCTAGACTTTTGCATGTGTTGCAAAGAGTAGTGCTCAAGCATGAAATATGTTTATTGCGTTATTTGCAAGCGAATAAACCGAGGTTTATGAGTCCGAATTTCGAGCATGTGAGTGGGGCTTGCAGCGGTGTTGGCAAGTTGACCGGTCTTGTGTTGACCTTCACATGGCTAGGGGATTAATCTCATAAACTCGAGTTTGATTTGCTTAATCGTGTTGCAAATAGATCTTGAGTCGATTCTGCGAAATCGTTTTGAAATTTGGGTCAATTCTTTGAGCATGGGTTGAATTGGTGCAAATGTGTTTTGCGGGTAAATGATCATGTGTTGATCATCCTTGAGGCTCAAAGAAGTGCATTTGGTTTTCGGAGAATTATTTGGAAGTTTCGAGCCAAATCGCTTAGGCGGTGAAGCGGTCGGACGGGAGAGGTCGGTCGGACCGTTCGGCTGATTTTACGGAATCTTGCCCCAACGGCTAGTTTTCTTGTGGGAGGCTATAAATACCCCCTTGGGGGCTTGAAGCGATGTTCTTTGGTGTTGTTGTTGAGGTGTGGGAGTTGTGTGCATGTGTTGCTCTTCTCCATTTGCCTCTTGAGCTTAAGAGTGAGACTAATTGCATTTGTTGCAATTAGGAAGTGGTTTGGGTACCTCTTGTGCATGTGTTGCACTTGAGGAGGCCTTGTGCATGTGTTGCACTTGGTGATCACCGAGGAGCGCATTTGTTGTGCCCGGTGAGGTTCAAGCGGAGGAGCGGCCTATTCTCTTGGAGTTTGCCGACTCCTAGACGGCGTAGGCGTCATGCGCGGGAGCTCTCGAGGTGTGAGAAGCCCCGGCAAGTTTGTGAAGGTTCGGGTTGAGCCTACGCGCAAGCGTGAAAAACCACTACTAGTGGAAAGAGGCGGGTGCTCGAGCGGGAGCCGGTCCAAGTGTGGGCTTGCCTTAACGTGGACTAGGGGAGACCGGCAAGTCTCCAAACACCACGGAAAAATATCGGTTGTCTCTTGTCCCATTTATATTCAAGCACTTTACATTATTGAATATTTATCAATTGCTTGAATTAGAATTGCTAGTATTATTTAGTTGATCAATTTAGCAATTCTTGTGTAGAGACATAATTTAGATAGTGCACATAGTGAGCCTAGTTGATTTAGGCCTTAATTGTCAAAACCGAGTTTATCGCTTCCGCATTATAATTGTGTAGGTTTTGACATAGGGGTTGATTAGAGCGAATTGATTAGTGAGCGATCGAATTTCGTAAATCGCCTATTCACCCCCCTCTAGGCGCATCCTCGACCCTACACTGGGCATCTAACCGACCTTCAGGGGGGAAAAGAGGTCAATGAAGGAAACAGAACTGCATTACAGAAGAAAAGGGCAGTGGATGAGAGATGTTGTGGAAATGGGAGTTGGGACACGGAAGGAAGGAGACGTACTGTCCAGCACTCGAACTCTTCTGCACGAAAGAATGCTGTTACGAGGCTGTGCGAAATCTGCGAATGCATTCAGCATGCCTCAACCGACCAAGATTCCAGCTGGAGCAAGGAGGACATGTGACGCCTTCCTCTCCCTTCAAAACATCCTACACCTTCTCTCCATCTCGATCTAAGCAGGAGGCTGCCAGCCCAATGTCACAAGGTGAGAGAGCCGTGGAGGTTAGCAGCATACCCACCGTGCCCTTAGAGGATGAAAGATGGGAAGCGCTAAGCATGGAGGCAATAAGAAGGGGCGCACTGAACTCAGCTCACGCTTTGCAGTCTCTGCTTCCAAGTCCTGGAAAGGTTTGGCATCAGCTGAGTGAACTTGATACGGATTTCAGAGAAAATGTTTGAGGCTCTTCCCTTCAAGTTTGTTCTTGTCATGGCCATCCATAGCTAGACCTACAAAACAAGAAAAATACGTCATTGTTGTAAGCAAGTATCCTTTACTCTTTACACATGAAGTGTAATACTTTACACGTTTATTTGGCTGTTATTTCTCGTGGAAGATTTGTCTGTTAGGTACAATTCCATAAATTTGTTTCCTCATAATTGAGTCAAAATAAAACGGTGAGCTCTCAGGTACAATTCCATGAAGCCATGAGGAAATGATCACGCTTAAATGGAATCTAGTGCCTTTTTCTCGCCTAGTCCTCTCTGTTAGCTACAGTGAACAACCTCAGCTGCATATTCTGGTGTCCTTAAGTATAGTGCTTTATATGATAAGTGATCCTAAGCAATGGCACTTGTTTCTTCAGCCTGACAGAGCCTCTGTTGTGGGAGGTGCCATCAGGCACATCAAGGACCCAACAAAAGGATAGAGGAAGTAAATTACTACAAGATTACATTGCGGAAGGTAAAGAAGGATGAGCATCAAGGAAAAACATCAAAGTTTCACATGTGTATTGAGCTTGTCACTATCTTCAGGCTCACAAATGAAACATTTGCACATTACTACCTTCAGGCTAAGAGAGAACCACAAGAACTTGTCACCATGTACATCAGTTATAAATCTTAGCTCTTCTAGAACCACGACGCAATAAGTCTTAAGTTTGTTCCGTGCATGCACCATTGACATTGCTAGTTAATTTACACACTCAAAGTAGTAGAATAATCAAGCTTATCTGTGTTGGCTGGTTGAGAGCTTACGATCAAATTATGTTAAAATTAATATCAAATGAATGGAAATTGGTAAAATGTGCCTTATAGACATTGCACTGATGGAAGCACTTCAACTTCAAAGTTGAATTGTGTTGCTTGAGGTGATACAATCATGTAAATCGAGAGCTAAATTCTAACATTTATCTTTTTTTCAGCACTCACAAAAATAATAGTAAGCGTTACAAGCATGAGATCTTACTTCAGGACTAAAATTTCTACCGATGCCATCGTGTATGTTCCCCAAGGAGTTGAAATCTGATGAGCTCCAGACCCCAAATGATAGCTGCAAGAAGCCCAGAATGCATTAGCCCCCGCTAGATCAGAATATCATAAATAGAATATAACAAAATTTTGGTTAATTATGTTCAGAAGTGAATATTGTGAAGGTGGGAAACAGATTAGTATTATATGCCATATTGCCACAAGAAGTTACAAGTTAATAAAACACAAATGAAGTGTTCATGAGTACATGCAACTAGGATCTAGTACAGCAACCATAGAGGCTGGTCAAAGTGTCAAACACCCTTTTGGTTCAAGAAGCAGCTTTTTACTCTCAAAAGAAACGTTGAAGATTCGGACGAGGCAACCCGATGTGCTGAATCCATGCAGCAGGACTACACTTTGTGAGCATAAAGTTTTCTCTGTAAACTTGTATCCTATAGTTTGAGGACTTCTTCAGTGCATCAGCCATGTGGTCTGCAGGGACCACTGGGTCATCTCTGTACCCAAAACTGACTAGTACGGTTGCATGGACCAACGGGCGTTTCAGTACCTAAAACAGACTGTGTACTAGGAATCCATAATTTATTCATCCAGGATTAAAATCATATAACATCAAATAGAGATGGCAGGCAGACCATGAGAATCCATTAAAGGCCAGACAGAAACAGAGGTAATAGCATTAATAGCAGCACTTACAATGATTTAGTTGAACAGTTCAAATAATTGACAATTGACATCATCCTAAGAACAGATTCCAAATTTTGATAAGACTCTAGTTCACATAGTTTACATATCACGGTCATCCGTCAGTTTAACGTATTTCGCTAGAAGCAGGACAGGCTTAATACACACATGGTTCGATGCTTCACACCGTAAGTCTGTCGGAAAGTCGGTATTGTAATGTAACCAACCGTACATCAGTTGGTCCATCATATGTCTTTCTAAGATCTAGAATCACTGACATTCAAGGATCAGCAACATGATGGGGAAAACCGGAAATGGTCTTGAACTTCTAGAGTTTAAGGCTTTCAGAAAACCAAGAACAGTGCACTGATACGTACAAATAAAAACAAGCTCAAATGACTGATACTGATATGACTACTCCATAATGCAAGTTATGCACTCGATGAATATTTCCAATCTTGTAGGTAGTAGTAGATTTAGTTTCCCAAAGCATGACTGCACCAGTACATTCATAAAATATGGTAAAGAGGCAGAAGGCATGACTTACATTTCTCAACTTCCTATGGGTGAATAACATAAAAGATGCAAAATTCAAAGGGTGTGAACTTTCCGCCTTTCTCGTTTGTCTCTCTTAATATAACAGTATCAACCTTATGATAACCCTTCACTTTGACCTTCGTTATATGGTTAAAAAGACATTTCTGGAAAATGATTGTCATTACTATGGACACATTCTGTTATTTTCTGTCATCAATTTTGTGTGACAACAAAATTATTGTTTCATGACTTACACTATAATATTCTTGGCATAGCACAGAAGCTTGGTTTCATGAGTCTTTTGAGTTGTTATTTCATGAACAAAGTTTCCTTCATCCAATCATTGGCTCAGAGGTATGCTCTCTAATAGTGCTTATTACTACTCAGCATTTTGCTGATTAATTAGTGAGCTTGGGGTAGTTGAAGCACATTTTATCAGACATCAATATGAATATGATTAGAGGGCAAAAAAAGATGGTAAGGAGTTTGTTAGGTCTGCAACAAGCAAAGTTGCTTCATGTCTCATTAATCATGCTATAAACAACTTCTCTACACGGAAAAAGCAGACAGCCAGATCGACTACCTTAAACTCCACGGCTCCACCTTTCTTTGAAACAGCCAAGCCAACTGAAATTTTCCTTGTCTAATTGAATCCCATCCACTGCTTCATTCATGTTGAGTCATCTTTCCCCCCTTAGCTCTAGATTAGTTCACATCTAAGATACTGTTTGTTCTTCGGTTTCATCTTCCATTTTATTCTTTCTCAATAATTGAGTTCTTCACAGCATCTTTTTTTTTTATGCTCATCGGTTTTCAAATTGTGTTGGTTTTAGATTTGGAGCGAAGGTTCCAGGCACTGTTTTGGCAAAATGATTATTGGGGCTGGCTGTTTTGATGATTCCAATGATCAAAGCCTCATGGCAGAATCTTTGATCCATGACTCAACTCAAGCTCCTGAATGCATTGAAAATACAAATATTGATCTACAGAAATTCAGAATGCCCTCCTTTTCCACAGAAGAACCATCCAATCCGACCAATCTTTCCTCCGAAGCTGCAAGAGCAATCAACCACCTTCAGCATCAACTGGGAATTGATTTGGAGCAAGAGGTCACCCCAGTACAAACTGCAAACTGGGATCCTACTATCTGCACTATCCAAGATCATATCATCAACCATCAGTTTAGTGAAGATCCACAGAACATATTGGTGGAACAACAGATCCAACAGTATGATGCAGCACTTTATCCGAATGGTGTTTACACACCCGCACCTGATCTCCTAAATCTTATGCAGTGCACTGTGGCTCCAGCATTCCCTGCAACATCTGTCTTCGGTGATACAACACTGAATGGTACTAACTATTTGGATCTTAACGGTGAGCTTACAGGAGTAGCAGTGATTCCACACAGTGGGTTGATGTTCACTAGTGATTCAGCTCTGCAGTTAGGGTACCATGGCACTCAGTCTCATCTAGTAAAGGATATATGTCATTCACTGCCGCAAAATTATGGGCTGTTCCCCAGTGAGGATGAAAGAGATGTAATGGTTGGGGTTGGAAGTGTCGGAGGAGATCTTTTTCAGGAGATGGATGACAGGCAGTTTGATAGTGTGCTGGAATGCAGAAGAGGGAAGCGTAAATTTGGGAAGGGTAAGGAGAAAACTAACTTTGCAACTGAGAGAGAGAGGAGGGAGCAGCTAAATGTGAAGTACAGGACTTTAAGAATGCTCTTCCCAAATCCCACCAAGGTTAGCCTTATTCATCATTTTGCAAATTACTTGTTTGGGCTGCAAATAACTTAGTGATTCTCAGATGAACAGCCGACCACTCAGATTTTCAATAGTATTTCCAACTTTCATTGGTTTTGTAAAGATAATTGAATTTCTAAATATCTTCATCCATTTCTTCTCAGAGAATGTTAAGATGCCCAAAACTGCCAACACTGAAATACTTTCCAGTCTAATAAACTTATATTTTATGAAAGATCGGCAAAAGGGCATTAGCAAAACTGTGATTCGTCTGTCTGATGTAGGTTCTTGAAGAAACATGAATTAAGTAATATACATGGGATAACTTCTACAGGACTTCTTTGTCGAAATTTTCTTCAAGTTTTGTTGCTACACTTTGTTGCGTATGCATACATAATATGAAGTCTGATAAATAGCATCCTATATATTCAACATGATTGTCCTATATATTTAACATGATTGTCACTAAATAGTTTCTGATTGTGCTGCTCTTTGATGATAATTACAGTGCCTGAGTGCCATATTATTTACTTTGTTCATCTGAATCAAGTGAGTCCATGTCTTTTAGTTAACTAGGAGAAAGCAATAAAAACTTTTAGTAGTTCAATATTTCTTCTTCAATTCTTTGAAGCACAATGTGCACAATGTTACCATCCTCATTATGTTACTCTTCAACAAGATTGTATTAATGTAGTACCAACCTCGCTAATGTTGACCAATTATACATCACCTTTCGGTTAACTTCAAAAAGAAGTACAGAATGTGATATATATAAATTCCAAGTTACGTAAATTTTAGTGAAATTAAATATCTCGGAGATGCCACTAACATGTTACAAAACTGTGCTCCAGAATGACAGGGCCTCAATAGTAGGCGATGCCATTGAGTACATAGATGAGCTCAATCGAACAGTGAAGGAACTGAAGATCCTGGTGGAACAGAAATGGCATGGAAATAATAGGAGAAAAATGATGAAGTTGGATCGAGAGACAGCTGCTGATGGCGAGAGCTCATCAATGAGGCCAATGAGGGATGATCAAGACAATCATCTCAATGGAGCCATAAGGAGCTCATGGGTTCAGAGGAGGTCAAAGGAATGTCATGTTGATGTCCGCATAGTGGATGATGAGGTAAACATCAAGGTCACTGAAAAGAAGAAGGCCAACTCTCTGCTTCATGCAGCAAAGGTTCTAGATGAGTTCCAGCTTGAGCTCATCCATGTGGTCGGGGGTATTATAGGTGATCACCACATATTCATGTTTAACACTAAGGTAATTAACAAATTCATTTATTTAAAGTAGCATCAAGAACTCCTTTACCCATGACTAGCTGTTAGCATTGATAGTAATGTTCCATCATCCATAATGACCCAGGTATCAGAAGGCTCCTCAGTTTATGCTTGTGCAGTGGCTAAGAGGCTCCTTCAAGCAGTGGATGCGCAACACCAGGCCCTTAACATATTCAACTAGTCTTTTAGCAACTGTAGTGATTATTCAAACAATGTCCTAGAGTGATAATTTTCCACCCGTTCTCCCAGTGAGCAAACTTAATGTTCGCGGCTTAGAGAACTTTGTCTTTAGCATTAGCTAGCTTGCAAAACTTCATAAGAATCTGGCCACGTCTTAACCTGTTTCCTGCTGTACCCTTAACTAGCCTTGCTAGAAATGCTATGGTGCTTTTGTCTCAGTATTTGATAGCGTTACTACTTCCTCTTTCATTTGGATTTTTTTCAAATCATATCTGAACGAGTTGATTCATCCTATGTTTGGTTGAGTAGCTTCAGTGTGTTTACCACAAGATGGTATCGCATCTCAAATTAGGTTCTACATGCATACGAAAACATTGGGGGAACCCGAAATCTGTGTTAAGCTTTTACATGCCATGGCAGAACTAGCAATGCGCATCCAACAAGCGCGTATATGTATAACATAGCAGGTTTGCACAATGAGCAGAAACGAACAAGTGCTTAAACATCGTTACCTTCCCAGCTCACAGCAACGCCTCCCTGCGGCTCCATCCATGCAGGGGCGGACCTAACGTGGGGCATGGAGGTTGAGTTGAACCCCCAAAAATTTTGGAAAATACACTGCTAGTACTCCAGCACGCAATAAACTGCACGGATTGGAGTAGAAAGAAAGATTTGGATGATCCCCACGAGGATGTTGACGGGGGGATCTCCGGCTGGAGCTCACCGCGCCGGCCGCCGGAAAGGGGGAGGGGGAGATCTGGAGAACAGTGGAAACGAAGGAAGGGGTGGAGAAGAGCTCACCGCGCCGGCCGCCGGAGAAGGGGGACGCGAACGGTGGGAACGAAGAAAAGAGGCGGAGAACGTCTGGGTCGCTCGTTTTGGGAGGGCGAAGCGATGTCCGGAACTTCCCATCACAGTCTACAAGCAAATCACGGGTCACACAGAACCAACAAGAGATGCGGCGATGCCATCGCAATCTACATGGTAATCAGCTCATAGAACTAGGCATTTTCCAACCATCTGCTTGCGAACCACATTTTACTGGTGAGCAGCGGATGCTCCCCGTGCTCGTCGTGGAAGGAAGGATTCGCGAATCGCGAGACACGAGAAGCCATCGAGACGACGGTGGGAGCTGGGAGCTTGGGAGTTGGGACCACCATGTTCAGTCAGTTCAGATGCGAAGAAATCACAGGACCCGAGTTTTTTTTCGTGGGGTAATGGGTTAAGGAGCATGACCACAGCTACAGAGGACTAGACCAGTTCAATCCAGCATACCCAGTTCCCCACCATGAACAGATACCCATACAAGCAGCTTGGAAAAAAATTGCTGTCTTTGTATAATTAGCCTTCACTACATCCTGCCATTTTTAAGTAAATTACACAAAACTACGTATTTCCTATACAACCTATCAGAAAACATATATTTTAGCTTCATAAAACTAAATACTTTATAAGAACCTATATTATAAAACTACATGTTTTAAAATTAACTATTTCTTATAATAATCTAATAGCGTGGATCTATGTAGTATTAGTGGCGAGGCGCGTGAGGTTGCTATATAGGTGCACACTATCAAATTTGTTACAACAAAAGGTCGATTCTAAAAACTATAGCTTTGTAGCACAAGTTCTCATAAAATATGTAATTTTGTAAAATATGAGCTAAACTATGTAATTTTTCAATAGTTAATATAAAAACATTTAGAAGCTGTTTGGTTAGGTATTTTTTAGCCCGTAATGCTTCCCAGCGCAATCGAACACCGTTGATTCGCGTTTGGTTGGACGACCCGTAATCGATCACAGCGCTATCAGCTACCGCCGCTCACAACTTCGTTACCGCTCCCCAGCCAGTGTTATCCGATACCTTCGTCGTCCCCTCCCCTCACGACCTCACGCGGCTCCTCCCTCGCGACTTCGCACGAGACGCAGCAGCCGCCGCGCCTCCGGCCACCGCATCCTCGCCGGTGAGAATCTTCCGCCGCATCACTCCCCGCGGCCGCCGATCGGATCAGGCTGGAGCCCGCATTCCGCGTCTCGCCCGCCGGGGGCCCTCTGCGGCTCGCGTAAATCCTCCTCGGCGCTTCCCCTTTTTCCTCATCTTGTGTTGCGTGCTCTGATTTCTTGAAATGTTTGTTAAAACTCTGGTGTTCTTGTTTTGCAATGGCGTGTTCTTGGGAATTCTATCTCTTCGTTTCAGATAGTTTAGGGTTGCATTCTAGGGATTTTTTAGCAATTCGATTTCTTCCTGTGAAATTATTTCGTGCCCTGTTTTTTTCTGCGAAATTAATTTAATCGCAGCGAGAATTGTAGTGGTTTTGGTTCGACAAGAACAGCAGCGATTCTTGTAATCCCCTTCCTTAAATTGTTGAGAATTTCTGACAAGAGGTAAATGCTCTTAACTTGTATCCTCCTTTCTGACAGAATCATTGATGGCCGTATGTGCTGTGCTGTGTTAGCTCGGGCGTTCTACCTCAATTCACGCATGCTGCTGATGGCAATTGATGCGTTGAGCAATCACCAGTAATGATAGGTGAAATCTGATCTCTCTGCAGTGTAGTTATTTGTTTGCATACAGTCACACTATTAGCGTCTAGCTAGAACATGATGCACTTGACAAATCAAAGTTAAACTTACTGTAAGCATTTTATTTCTACAATAAACTACAGTCAATTCTTTTGTTCAAAATCTTAAATGCATTGCTATGGATTATACATTGTTTGATAACCTTTTTGCCTTCTTCTCATTTTGTACTGTTGCAGGGATTTACAACTGTAAGCTTCGATTTCTGAAACTTCCATTGACTGACTGGACCAAATCCAGCCCAATTAAGGACATGCTATGTCTACGTCAGGTTTATGAGCTAGCTTTTTTTATGGAATATGAGCTGGCTTATTAGGCTTATAGTGTGTGCACATAAAATAAGCTGGCATCATATTTGATAAATCTGAGTATGTCTGTTCAAATGGCTTCTACCTTTCTCTGCACTAAGCCGCTTGTGGCAATGGACACAGTCAGCACCCTGGATTTTACCCCCAACATAGACAGGCCTAAACTCCTTCCACACCTTTGACCTGAATCTGCTGTTCTCACTGTGAGTTAGAAAGTTTATGTCGTCAAGTGAATCTGGAAGAATCTGGTCTACGGTTCAATGTCATTCACCACTACGATGCATAAAGTATGGATAGTTTAGTCAGAATCATACAAGATGAAAGACAACATGAAGAAAAGTACAAAATTTATTATTGTTACAGGGTCTACAATTGCCATGATATCCTAATGCATTTAGTTTTTTCTGTGTAGAGTTATAACCTTATAAGCAGTGTAGTATTTTCAAGGCAAAGAAAGAACAAGGCCTTAAGATGCTAGGCCAGAAGTTTTCAGTCCATAACATCATTATCTAAACTCGTAGAAAAATAATAAAAACTAGTGATGACAAGTTGAGATTGAAGAATATATATATATATATATATATAGTTATATATGGTATATATATATATATATATATATCCGGCAATATATCTTCTATTTTTTGTATGGTCCAAAACTAATTAGATCGCTGATTTTAGAAAATGCAAAACAAATTTTAAAAATGTGTATTCAAAAATCAAGTGAGTTGAATTACATTACTAATTCATGTCTATAGCTAGATTTAGTGGTACAAGATGAAGAAGAAAAATGCTGTTGGATCAACATGTATTTTTATCACGGTTTTGCCAGACAAGACTTTGTATGACCGAAACGGATAAATATTGCAAATGCATCAGGATAAACAGAAAATGAAATTCAATCTCTCAGCGCATCTATATATAAGAAAACTGAGGCTAAGAAGTTTTATTCCAGAAGGAAGATCATTTCACTATGCACTAATGAACTATCTAGCATACGGTGGTATTAAGATATAGGAAGCAGTTCCATACCATTAACAGATGTTTCATTAAAATATCTAAATAATATACTTTTAATTTATCAGTGAAGGATACAAGCAGCTTGTGTTAAAAAAAATTGTTCTGCAGCAGACTTTAGTACTTGCATTTGTTACATATGCAAATATGCCTTCACTACACTTGTTTCCTTCATCAGATGATGCTCAAAAGAAGAAGTGAGTCCTGCTTGATGCGGCAATTTTTTCACTTGAGAATTTAACTGGGCCAGTGTTCATCTGATAAGCAATTGAAGCAACTACGCTACTATCTTGGAATTTGACAAGCCAATGTACCAGATTGACCTTGTATCGATTGTTCATTTGCTTGAATTTTGGAAGCACCTAGATCTCTATTTTTGACTTGAACGTAAGAAACCTTGTTTGTGTCATTGAACCTCAAAGACATGTTCTCTTGCACCCGGATCTCTATTTGCTTGAACGTCATACTTTATCCGGAATGGAAGACATGTTCTCTTGTTTGTGTCATTGAACCTCAAAGACTTGTTCTCTTGCACCTGGATCTCTATTTGCTTGAACGTCATACTTTATCTGGAATGGAAGACATGTTCTCTTGTTTGACGGATAAAGTATGACGTGATGTTTGTGTCATTGACTTGTTACTCAGATAATAGCACACGGATCTCTATTTGCTTGAATGGAAAGCTGTTACCATTGTCCTTAGCCAAACACAATTAACGAAATGGAAGATGTTACATTAGTGAACCAAACAAATGGCGTTTTCTATTACATCTGAATGGATTCCCCTGTGAACTGTTTACATTAACGTTACCACCCCCTAGGCTGAACCAAACAGCACCTTAATGTCTTTTTAGCAAACACTACAGCCTAGTAGCCTACGTGGCAACCATATGCCCATATCAAATTAAGATCCAGTGATTGTGACTTAAACAATTGTAGGTAGATTGTTGTATCAAAAGCAACAGTGTAGATCTTCCAAAATACTGTTTTAAAAATATTGTGACTTTTTTTTTACCATAGTAGTTCTGTAGCAATGTACTACAGTGCACACTGTTTGAGGATCCGAATAGTTGTTAACTTGGTTGAATCATCCTAACCTATCAGACTCATGGATACTTTGCCGAATTTCGGTGAATTTTTGCCGAAATTTCAGATTTTGGATCACCACAAAATTCAAACTACCGGTTGAATAAAATTTTTTGAATTTGGTACAGTAATTCCTTTTTTAACGAAATTTCATGATTTTTGCTAGATTTTAAACTTTTAGTGCCAGATTTGACCGAACTTGGCCCAATAACCCTTAAAAAGTCATTTTCTATGAAATTTTGTTAAAAAACCGAATTTTTGAGATATTTTAAATTTTTGCAGAAACACTTTTAGTTTTTTATAAAATTGTACAAGCTTGATAATGATTTGAAAAATTTTATGGTACTATATTTAGTAGTGTAGAATCATACAAAAAAATTCAAAATAATTGAACTTCATTTGTTATCTTTAAAAAATGAAGAACAAAATAAACATAATTGGGACAGTAACCTTGTCAGAATTTTATAGATTTTCTCGAGTGTGATTGTATTCTAAAATTTTTATGAGAGATTAATAATCGGCTCAGTACCATTTTGTAAAAATTTTAAAAATTTCAAATTTTTGTTTAGTCAATCAAATCTATGTAAATATTGAACTTTATTTGTTATATTATATTTCAAAAATCAAAAGAGAAATAACATAAATGATATCGTGCCTTATAAAAATTTTATAAATTCATTGGAATTTGATCATGATTCAAATTTTTATGAGATATTAAGCATTTCCTTATCATTCTTTTGTAAAATTTTCAAAAATTTTAAACCTTTTTTGATTGCTAAAACAAATCTATGTATTGATCATCAGACTTTTATCAGGATGTAGTACCGTCAGAATTTTTAAAAATTCTTTAATCATGATTGTCACCTACAAATTTTATACAAAAATTATTGTTATATCAGGATTATCTATTTTTTTCAAAATTTTCTAACGTGGTTTGAACTATTTTTCATTTAATTCAAGTTTTGCCGACAAACATTTTAATAGGGTAGTAGCACTGTTAGAATTTTTAAAAATTCATAAAGTTTGATCATCATCTAAAAATTTTATAACAATATTAGTGATACATCATAACCATGCAAAAAAAAATTCAAAATTTTATAATATGGTTTGAATCATTTTTCATTCGGTTCAAACTTGCTGGTCAACATTTTATCAAGGCAGTAGTAATATTTGAATTTTAAAAATTTCTCAGACTTGATAATCATCTAAATTTTTATGAGAATATCAATGATATGTCAAGAACATCCACAAAAAATTTAAAATTTTCGGACATCGTTTGAACCATTTTTTGTTCAGTTGAAATTTGCTAAAATTTCGACAATTTCACCCATAATTCGGTCCAAAAATTCGGATTTGAATTTTGCCTTTTGAACTTCGTCTGAATTTTGTAGAAATAACGAGATTTCACCAAAATTTTGAATTTCAGTGAAAAACGAAATATAAACAAAAAATGAAATTTAGAACCTGATGGGACTACACAGGATGCTATATCCTTCGTTATGGACTCCATTGGCCAATATATTTTGTTTGGGCTCTAGACTGCTGCTAAGGGCTTGTTTGTTTTAGCTTTTGATCCTAGATTTTGGTCTCAAAAGTAGAATAAAAAATAAACACCCTGATTTTAGGATCTGATTCTCACAATTCAGCTCACCCATATACACTAGAATCTATAATCTACTTTATACGTGCTTTGAGATTCTAGCTTTCGAAGAATTAGTTTCTTTATAACTATAATGCAGAATGAGCTTTTAAAAAATCCAAAAATGAAACATACAGGCCGCACACGTTGGACCATCAACAAAGGGGTCATATCCTGTGCAATCACCCATATGTGTGTAAGCGTGCAATCAAGCGATTTGGAGCACCAATCTATATCCAATATTTGTCATTGGGGGTGTTTAGCAAATTCGAGGACAAAAGAAAAGAGATAGAGGTGAGGTGGGAGGGTTTAAGCGTAAAAACAAAGAAATGGCGTTGGATATAAATTAGATGCTCCAGATTACTTGATTACACGTTTGCACACATATAGATGATTGTATAGAATATTTCTCCATCAGCAAAACCATCAACAGAAGCGAAACCAACCTGGCAAAATAAGAACAACCCCCATTGCTATTTCCCTGCGATTTTATTTCGTTACTTTCTCTTTGCATTTTGCTGATAGAGGGAAAAGGATACAAATAAAGGTGGGAAAATATAATTCCGGAGGCGCCGGTGCACGGCCCCTTCGTCTGCAGCGTTCTCGCCGAAAAACGTCGGCGACGAGGAGGAGGAGAAGGTTCTCGGAGCGGGAGGAGCAGAGCTTCTGCAAGTCGCCGGAACCCTAAATCCTGCGGCGGAGGCGCACGGGAGGAGAGCTAGCAGGAGCCTTGTAGATGCGGCCCTCCGGGAATTGAATGGAGGGCAGATCTCCGCCGCGAGGGAGGCTGGTAGAAGCGACTTGAGCTGAGACCTAGGGTTTGGTTTGGTGGGGTTGGTACTTGGTAGCAGGGATGGGCCGGAGCACGGGAGGAGGAGGTGGAGGAGGAGGAGGGGAGGGGTACGGGGAGGCGGAGGGCGGCGGCATCGAGGATTGCTCGCCGGGGACTATCGTGTGGGTGCGGCGACGGAACGGGTCGTGGTGGCCAGGGAGGATACTCGGGCCGGAAGAGCTTCCGGCGTCGCAGATAGTGTCGCCGAGGACAGGAACTCCGGTCAAGCTCCTCGGCCGCGAGGACGCAAGCGTGTGAGTTTCCCTTCTAGTTCTTCCTTCTATTTTTCGCCCTAATTTAATGATATATGCTGTTGCTTACTTCTAATGCTAGGTTAGTATCTCTTTTTCAAGATCACGCTTGGTTAGGATTGAATGGTCTGTGGTGTTGATTAAATCTGGAGTTGTTTGCTTAAGGAACAACAAGGGAATGCTCAGTCGGTTGCCACTCCAAAGTCCAAACACAATTGAGCTGTTTTACGGTACACTAAATTCAACGTGGACCGTTTATTTTTTTCGATATAATGGATCAGATTAGCTAGTATTTATTTATACTTCTTCTGGTAGTATAGTAGTAGAAATACCCTTAATAAATCAATAACTAGATTTGATTTCTACTACCTATTATATACTACTAGTATAATGTACCATAAAATTTCTCACACAATTAGATCAACAATGGGATATTTTAACTTTTGCAACCAATTATTGTTCCAGATAACTTGACTTCCATCTGTTCTCGTTGAATAAGTCACCTGTCGGTTGTCTAGGCAATACTCATGATCAACTTTGAAATAGCTAAACAAATATCAGACAATCTACTATCTAGAGGATCATTCCTGAACCAAATCAGTCGCACGTGCTAGGCTGCTGTCCTTGATGTGTTGTGCACATTGTTACATTTGTTGAGGTGCCGATAGTTTGCTTGTTATATTGGAACAGTGAATACAATTGATAGGAATAGAATGTTTCACACTTTTTTATGCCAATAGTTTGCTTGTTATATTGGAACATTGAATACAAATGATAGGAATACATTTGTTGGGGTGCCAATTGAATGTTTCACATTGTTACATGTACGTCCTTGTGGAGGGAAAAGGTTAATTTTTTTTTCTGCAGGGCGTGTATTTAATTGTTGGTTGGTACTTGGTAGTTTAACAGCACAATGAAAATAGGTTATAATCACTTGCATTTATTTACTAAACAGTGTGTAATTTGTTGTAAACTTGTAATCATGCTACATATAATAGTTTGCTGCTCAGTCTGTCACGTGGGGTTGAAACAAGTGATGCAGCAAATTGAGGTGCAGACCTGCTTTGAGGTTTCACCCATACTGGTGTGCATCCAAATCATCTGAACTGTTAATTTATCTTGATGTTGTCATGATGTTTTAATGGCCTTCTGTTAAGGCATGTGCAAAATGATTTTGTGATGCATGTGTTCAACAGAGTTAAAAAAACACATATATAAAAAAAGCACTACTTATGTTTCAATGCAGTTTATACAACTTTGAAAATTTAAGCAGCTCGTTTTAGATTTGTCATGTTGTTTTTGCCATATCATTTTTATTGGATGTGCTGATAAAATCAGATTTTCTCTGGCTTGTATGTACTTTCTCTGTAAGTTACCAAGCAGAACGTTTATGCTCCTTACAAAAGCCTGATTCTTAAGAAAGTAAGGGGCATGTGTTGAAAAGTTTATGACTGAGCTAATTGTGTCGGAATGGATGGAGGTCTTGTTTAGCGTTGTACTGCTTATTTTGCCAATCCAAATACTGAAGTAGTTCTCCACCCACGAGTCAGAACCCAAAATGTTGGAGAAATAGGGTTTCCTTCTACTTGGCTACACCTTATATTACAATTGCATAATTCATTCCTTGATCTCTAGCTCCAAGTGATTTTTTAATTCACAATAATAACAACCAAACTGCTTGCTGTGCTGAATACTCAAAGCTACCTGGTATTGATGTGGCTTTCTGCAAAACTTACAGTTTGAACTTTGAACTCCAATTCTTTCTTTGTATTTAATTGTCTTTATAATGATTTGTTTCTTCCTCCTTTTGGCAGTGACTGGTATAACCTTGAGAAATCAAAACGTGTTAAGGCATTTAGGTGTGGGGAGTTTGATGCTTGTATCGAGAAGGCAAAGTCTTGTGAAGGAACTCCTGTAAAGAGAAGAGAAAAATATGCTCGCAGAGAAGATGCTATTCTTCATGCTCTTGAATTGGAGAGAAAACAGCTTGCATTGAAATACCAGAATCAGGGTTTGAGGGCTGATGACACCTGCAGTATCCCCCTTGCTGATATGAGGAGGGGGTCAGTAACTTTTCTTCAGAAAATTACTCAAGCAACAATATGCAGAAATCTCAGTTGCCTTTGCAAAACTCAGTGACTCAACAGTGTAAAGATCTCGGCAGTACTCGTTACAAAAGTAAAAAGAGTAAAAAACAGAAAGGAGATAACTCTATTCTCCTTGGTAAAACAAAAGAGTATGAACAGAATTTTATTCTCGCTGGTTCAAAAAGAAACTTTTCAGAATCTCTTGCTTGGGAGGCTTCAGAGGACACTCCCAGTAATCGCATCAATGGCTTTTCTCGTTTGGGTCATATGCAAGGAGGATCAAGTGTAGAGAGTGGTGGAAAAAATACAACCCTGAAAAAGAAAAGATCAGAGAAAAGTATTTCTGAAGAATCTCTTGTCAAAAAACATGATAGATGTTGGCCACTTGCTCATGTTGTACAGAGTAGTGTGAAATTGCCTCATACTTGCCAGCACAATGATGATTTTGGCACTGTCTTCACCGAAGGAGGGAAGGATCCTCTGCTTGCTACCTACCAGTCCAAAAAAAGTGGGTCCACATACCTGTCTACTGATTCTGATAACGCTCATAGCAATGGTGATATACCTTCTGCACAAATGATTTCAACAGGAGCTCATTTTGAGACCGAAAGTCATCTAAAGCAGCCTAATTCTTTTTCTGGAGAGCAAACATTGTCGGAATTTGTTGAGAAGCATGGATCTGATTCTTCAGAGAGGGAATGCTCAGAAACTGAGACAGAAGATGACACCCGACTTTTGCAAAGTAATCACACCCCTGCTTATGCTGTCAAATATTGATTCTTAATTATACTTTAGAATTGTTGTTATTTTCCTTATAGAATCGATTAATTATGGTTGATCATGTAATCGTGTAGTTCCACATGAGGGTAGGGCTGAATTGCTGAAATAATCGAGTGCAAGAATGCTTTCTATCATGCTACTTAGTGTGTATAGATCTCTCTAGTTTTTCTTGCTGCCTTTTTTTCCTGGAAGTACACTGATTATTTTGCTGTTTGAGATATTCTAAGTATGCTTGCTATTGTTTCTGTTTTACTCAGTGATTCAAATAGCCCACTATAGCTCAGGTGTAGCTTTTTCAAACATAAAACGCTACACATTTGAATAAAATTCCGCGAATACAGCTACAACTTCTATAGCCACTATATTGACCACTATTTTTGTAGCCGCGATAGCTCTGCTGTGCTATATGTGTCATTTTTCTTTATATTTATAAACATTAATTGTGTTTTGTTTATGATCTTCTTCTTTTATCATATTTGTTATACTTAAATTGAATTAATTTGGCTCCTAGAAATAATAAATATTAGTTAAAATCCAAGTCCATCTCCTAAATTTACATAATTATATATATTGTTTTCTGTTACACATTGTATGACTAATATATAACAATCATAACATGTACTCCAAATTATATATAAATTACCGATACCACATACTTGAAATAATAAAAAATATGTATATTATAGTAAACCGCAACGTGCAGCATAGCTTCCGCGATAACCCACTATAGCCGCGATAGCTTTTTCATATTTCTCACTGAGACGGACCGTGAGCCGTGATTTAAATCCTTGGTTTTACTATAATAAAACGTTACTTTTGGCTGGAAATGTGATATGTAATTTTACTTCTCTATGGATATTTTGCCTTATTTGATCACCTTTATTGTGATAATATTATCGGCAGGGTATGCTAAGGGACAGTCCCCAGAGTCAGATGCATGTGATCTTTATTCCCTTCAGGCTTCTAATAAGTTAAGGCATGTGGATGGTGACAACAATGATGATGAGGTGACCTTTTCTACTTGTGTTCCTCAACAAAATGTCTTAGAGGATGAGGGTGGTTCTTCGGAGCTAGGTGTCTCCCAGTGGCATATGAAAGGTAAACGCAACCAACGCAATGGAGCGAAGAGACCTATGGGTAAGACAGATGGAAATTTATCGTTAGACAAATCCAATATTATCATGAAAGGGTCACTGTATAGAGCCAATGAAGGTAATTCTAAAATGGAGAGTGTTAGTGCATCCAGCCATCAATCGTTTGGTCAAACTTTTTACCAAACCCATGAAGAGAGGGATTGTGATTCTGAGGAAACCGATTTAGTTGATAAGGTTGCGAGCCATTCAGAAAACAGATATTATGGTATACCTACAATAGATCTTGGAAGGAGTTACAGTTCTTTCAATGACACTGAAATTTCTTGCAAGACTTCACTAAATAAGAATGGTGATCAGATATCGTCTCTTGGTCGGAAGGCATGCTGGGAAGGATCTTCATTGTATCAATATAATTATGGTTCACATCGTGGTTACATCGGCCCAATGTTGTTTAATGTTGACCTGAAGGTACAGGCTGGCTATCAAGGTGAGCATGTCCCAATTGTTTCTTTAATGAGCAGATTGAACGGCCAAGCTATTGTTGGACACCCTATCCAAATTGAAATACTTGAAGATGGTTCGACTGACCACCTTGTTTTGGGCTGCGCTATTGTTCTGGAACATAGCCCAGCAGCAGCACCTACCTGGGCACCTGCCTGGCGAACGGGCAGAAGGACCTTTATGCCAAGAGTTCCACGTTCTAATTCAACAGGAGCAGCATTAGATGGTGATGAAAATGGGGGGCTTAGTGAGATGGACCCCCCCTTTAATAGGTTCTCTGCTCCTTTCAATCAGCAGGTTAGGTTTGTGAAGAAAAGCATCTCTAGTCTTCGGAGGCCATTGTCACATAAATATCATAAGAAGCCCTTCAACTCCAAGAAAGGAAACTCATCAAGCCAGAAAGTCAGGGCCCTTTCTTCCATTTCCATCAGAAAAAGTAATCATATGGATGGTCAAGCAAAGGCACATAGGTGCAGTGACATTTTGAGTGGTTTGATCAAACCAGAGGGAGCAATTCCACTAGTCACATGTGTCCCTGTGAAGGTTGTGTTCAGTAGGATAATGGAAGCAGTTGGCAGGCCATCTCTTGCTGTTGCTCACCGTGTTAGAATGGCTAGTCCTGCTGTACGGGGTCCGCCGTAGGTGTTGGCCATGCCAGTACCAATGGTTGGCATTGTTTGATCTGGCTCAGGCTTGCAACATTTTTATGTACATTCTCCGGCCTTGAAGTCGCAAACTGTTCATACTTCAAAACTGCTGATCTCTGACTGCGGTGGCTGATGTAAAGATTAAAAACTGTTAATGTATTTCATTCCAGATGCCAAAACCTTGGTTAGGCAATCTGATGGATACTGCCTTGTGGAGTCTAGCCAACCACCTCTCTATTCAAAGAGCGACCAGAATGGTGACCAACATTTGGATTGGCTGTCTCCTGTACTGTAATGTAAAGTACTAACTTAAATCATCTTATCCTGTGTCTATTTAGTTATACTTCCGTTTTACATACATAGCCAACAGTCCATAGGTTTTCTGGTGACATGTATATCGCCTCACCTATTATATTCAGATATGCTAGTTATTTATTGCTTAGAGGACCGGCTTCACCTGTATGTTCTGAAGCACATGTGGCTCATCGATGTAATATACCAAAACAGGTACACCAAATGTTGTGAACAGTCTTAACCTTCTCATTCCAATATGTCAGTAAATGATTTGTTAGTCATTGCAACTTCTGCACTGTTTTGTTGTAATGTAATTTGGTGTTAAGGAATGATCTGGATTCTGAAATACTCAGGAAAAAAAACGTGGATACAAATATACAGCGCATCAGTGTGTTCTACTGGAGCTTTCCATCTGTTGTCACACATGGGAGTCGGGACCATAGCTTCTGGTTTTACTTTAGTGGCCTGTAAGTTGTGTTTGGGTGTTTTTTTTTCAAGATTTAAGTTCAAATCCTGAAATATGCTCTCATCGATTGTTGGCCCCGTTTAAAATTCTGGAATTGTTCGTGTAACTCACGTTTCTTTCCCTATGAAATTCTTTATTCGTTGTTCCGTTGGGGGGGGGAAGCACGGGAATTTTCTCCGGGCAGGTTTTCTTACTTTACCTATTGCGAGCGAGCTCTTTTCCCTCCTCCAGATCAGAGCACCACGCAGATAGTCCAATCGCCAATCCCGCCATCCTTTCTTCCAATCTACTGAGCCGAAAAGGCGAAACCTCTCCTCCCCTCGTCTCACCCTGCCTCACCGCCGTCGAAAGCACAGTACCCACATTCGTGCCGTGCGTACCTCGGCCGCGGCCCCCTTCCTGCAGCCACAATGATATCCTTCCAGCCGCTCCGTACGCCCTCGCTCGCCGGCGCGGGCTTCGCCACAGGGACTTGGTTGACGCCGGCCGGGCGTGGTCCGAGGCGACGAGGAAGCGGCGAGCGGGTGGTCTCGTCTGACCGTGACGGTGAAGTCCAGGAGGATGCGGCCCACCACTGCAATGCTAAACGGAGCTTAAGCCAAAAGGTTATGACCAATCAATCATGGTTACCCACTTAGAAGAGAACATATCCTGTGCAATCAAACATTTGTTGAAACCATGGTGCAACCTAACTAGAAAAAGTTTCAAAATTTTTTGAAAAAAATCATGGATGTACATCTTAGCTTACCCCATCTACATATAAAATTTCATGATCAAATTCGTCCTGTGCTAAGAGTAATAAAAAAGACAAACTTGATCATGAACAGGAACACACAGGACGAATTTGATCATAAAATTTTATATGTAGATGGGGTAAGCTGAGATGTACATCCATGATTTTTTTTCAGAATTTTTTGAAACTTTTTCTAGTTGGATTGCACCGTGGTTGCACCAAATGTTTAATTGCACAAGATATTTACCCACTTAGAATTGTACCAAAACTTTGGAAAGCCATTTGGGGAGTCACTGCCTATTGTTATTGTATGTATGGCAGGAGCATACAGTATTAAATGCAATGGCCTACCACATTCACAGCTTTTTAATTTTTATCTACTGGTCTTCTCCATTAAAAGAGCTATCTTGTGGTTTATCTATCTGTATCCCTCCTCTTCCACATCTCTCCATCTCCTTCTCTCTCCTAACAAAAAGGGCAACGACAAGGCTCCTTTTGAATCCACACAATTCGTATGGTCACTGTATTGTTTGTCCGAGATAGGCTAGGCCCCAACAGTGGTGCCAAGCAGATTGAACTATGTCGAGACAACATGAGCGCCATGTCATCGCTCAGCCACTAGCTCATATTTCTCATCCTCTAGTTCCTCGATAAGGAGAAGTTCAAGTAGACCGTGCACAAATGGGTAGCCTCTCTCTCCTGCTGGCTCGTGGGCTCTTTTTTTAGGGCTATTCGGTTGGTGGTTGGTTGGGCTTAGAAGCCTCTGCTATTCTTTCAGGGATGTGTTTTGTTGTGCTACATGTTTTTTTGAAGGAAATAAGTTGCAACAAATACTTGATTTTGTTGTGGTAATTCTTTTCGGATGTTACAACACCCTTGTGTAAATATTGAAGCTGTTTCAATAATTTTTCCCTACGTTGAAACTATGCTTTATTTTTGTTGAGGGTGGTTTTCTTATATTGTTGCGTCAATATTTATCTTTTGTTGCAATGCTTTATGAGTTTTGCGTTTTTGTTACGGATGTTGAAATAATTTGTTTCACGATTCTTTTGAAATGTTAGCGTTTGTGAGTATGAGGACAATGTCTTGCAACAACACAAACTTGAGTATAGCATAAAAAGGGCAAAGGCGGTTTTGTTGCATGATGGTCGCATTGTCGTGTGGGTGTGAGCATTTATTGCGCTAATTCATCCCCACGCTTCTACGACGAAAGCCGGCAATCCGATGATCACAGTTGTTGCATCGGAGAGGGTTTTTTTATTGCAAGCTCAATAATAAATTGTTGTGCCTTATATTTTTTTTATTGCATAGATCGAAGAGTTGAGATTTATATCTTTAAGTGAGATCTGATAGTGAAGAGAGCCGTACGATGGGAAATCTCCCCTCGTAGGTCCAGGCACTAGCAAGTCCGAAGAGATTTAGTTCCAAATGAAAACTTTAGAAAGAAATGAGAGAACTTATGGCCCCAGTCGGTTAAAGCTTCCCACTTGGATTATACCAATACCTTAGAAAGAAATAAGAAGACTTATGGCATCTTTGAATGTGACCATTGACTATAGAGTTCTTGGCTCGCATACATTCCAACAGCCTATATATCTTGTGGAGCTCTTATAGTCAAATTTCTCGATTACGCTGTTTAAAGTGGCACTCCGCTCCTTGTAAGTGCTGACCATCTTGGTGTGTTGATCGGCAGTCGACAATCAGCACTAGTTTGCTGTTTTGGTGAATTGCAATTTGCATCTGACTATTCAATTCAATCCATTGCCTAGTAAGGTTGACATATTAAAGCATCATATCTAGCTGCAGTTACATATGGCACTAGAGATTAGTAACTGGCTTTGTGTAAAGAGAAGTGCTCATCTTTGGCTAGCGAAAGGCTGACTTGCCATGCGACCACAGACCACATCTACTACACAGGCTGATCTGCCTTCTCTTCGTAGTGACATGCCGCTTGCTGCTTTTGTAGTAGAAGATTGCCTATATGAGAGGATCAATGTCGTAGCAAATCACTGCGAACTTCCAATGCTTACATGATATGTGTGTGCATTTCTTTGTCATTGCATACCCCTGTAAAGAAAGAGATGATATTTGCTGCAAGGAACCTTAACAGGTTCTTTTGTATTTATATCTTCAAAGATACCAGATTACAATCAGTTACAAATAAACTCGGCTATTTACAAACAAACTCGGCTGGATATACTACAGTAGTTACAGCAACAAACTTCAGATAGAATGCTACGACAACATAGAGATGATAAAGACAACAATTACTATCTTTATCTCTTAATAGCCCCCCTCAATCTCAATTGGTGTCAACTAGATTGAAATTGTGTTGATGCCGATGGAATCAAGGTTTAGCTAGAGCTTTTGTAAGAACATCTACAACCTGATCTTCGGAGGAAACAAACTGAACATCAAGTCCCTTGCTTGCAACTTGCTCTCTTACAAAATGAAAATCTATTTCTATATGTTTAGTTAAAGCATGGAAAATGGGATTTGCTGTCAAATAAGTAGCACCAAGATTATCACCATAAAGTCGGTGCTCTTGCTTGATAAATCCCCAACTCTTTCATAATAGACTGAACCCAAATCAATTCTGCTATTGCATTCACAATTGCCTTGCACTCAACTTCTATGCTTGACCTGGACACTGTGGGTTGCTTCTTAGAACTCCAAGATGTCAGATTCGATCTAAAGTATATTGCATAATCACTTGTAGATCTCTCGGTCATTTGGACACCCTGCCTAATCTGCATCGGAGAATCACTGAGCAGATTTGATTTTGACTAGTACATTTGAGATATCTGAGAATCCTCTTCACAACAGATCAATGCACATCTGTTGGACTTTGTAGGAAGTGACAAACCTTATTGACTACAAAGGAGAGATCTGGTCATGTCAAAGTAAGGTACTACAGAGCTCCCACGATGCTTCGATGGAGAAAAGCTTCAGCTTCATTTAGTAATGTTCCCTGCTCCTTTGATAAATTTTCTGCTAGACTCATTAGTGTAGCAATAGACTTACATTGTTGCATGCTTGCCTTTTGTGAAATATCTTGGATATATTTCTTTTGAGTAAAAACAATACCACTTCTTCCAAAATCTACCCCAATGCCCAAAAAATAACTCAATCGCCCAAGATCTTTGATGGCAAAGTCTTTCTTAAGTTGCTGAATAAGCATCTCTGTGGCATAAGGAGATGATCTAGCAATGATGATATCATCTACATATACTAGAACATAGGCGACAACTCTAGTACCATTAAGTATGAATAGAGAAGTGTTTGTTTTGGAAGAAAGAAATCCAAGATCATTGAGTTTTGAGCTTAACTGAGAATACCAAGCTCTTGGCGCTTGTTTCAACCCATACAGTGCCTTATCAAATATCAAGTTTACATATATGTTGTGGATATTCCTTGTCCTCATATCCTGAAAGTTGTTTCATATAAACTTCTTCTTGAAGAACACCATGAAGGAAGGCATTTTGCACATCAATTTGCCTCAAGCTCCAACCTTGAGAGATGGCTAAGGACGAATTAGTTGTATTGTCGTAGGTTTTACAACCGAGCTAAAGATATATGTGTAATCAATGCCGTATTGTTGCTTGAAGCCCTTGGCAACTAATCTGGCTTTATATCGATCCACAGTACCATCAGCCTTTTGTTTGACCTTGAAGACCCACTTTGAGTCAAGAAGATTACACCTTGGTTTGAATGGTACAAGGTGCCATGTCCAATTCTTCATCAGTGCTTCATATTCTGCATCCATGGCTACTTTCCAATGAGAGTATTGCATAGCTTGTTGATGAGAGGATGGCACTGCACTTTCAAATGTTTCAACAAAGGATGCAGCATGTCGTCGTATCATAAGTGGATAATGAATAGTGCCATCGGTGCATTGCTTTGGTTGAACAATATTGTTCTGTAAATGGATTCAAGGCCTAGTATCTCCCCCTACTGAAGTGGATTCAGACGATGGCATAATCCTGTAACAAACTACAGTGGGCAAAGAACTTTTAGATGCATTAGGTGAAGCTAAAACCGAATATGAAGGAATGTGATCCTCTATTGAATCATTTACTAATGCTGGTTTAGATGCAGGTAAAGGGGCAGTATTGGAAATAGAAACAAGGAGAGGTAGAGAGGGCAGAACCTCTGAATTTGATGATGGCAGAGAGCCAACAGCACAAGAAGTAGCAAAAGGGAACACTATTTCATCAAAGATCACATCCCTTGAGATGTAGACTCGACCAGAAGACTTATCCAAGCACTTGTACCCCTTATACATGTTGTTATATCCCAAGAACACACATTGTTGTGATCTAAAATCCAACTTGTGTGATTTATATGGTCGAAGAAGAGGCCAACAGGCACAACCAAAACTCTAAGAAGAGAATAGAATGGAGAGACATTCAAAAGTCGATGAAGAGGAGTATCATTGTTAAGAACTCGACTAGGTAATCGATTGATCAAATATGTAGCGGTGAGGAAAGCTTCATCCCAAAACCATAATGGTAAAGAGGATTGGGCTAGCAAGGCTAGACTTGTTTCTACAATATGTTAGTGTTTTCTCTTAACTGTTCCATTTTACTGATGGGTGTGAGGGCACGAGACTCAATGAGATATTCCTAAAGGGTTAAAGAAATTATGAATTTTTTGGTACTCGCCACCCCAATCTGTTTGCATTGCACGAATACCACGACCAAGCAATTGTTTTACATGATGTTGGAATTGAGAAAAAGGATTTGCAACATCAGTCTTTTGTTTAAGGAGGTAGATCCAAGTGAATTTACTGAAATCATCAAGAAAGCTTACATAATACTTGTAACCTCCAGAAGATATGTGAGTAGGACCCCACACATCGGAATGGACTAATTCAAGGGGAAAAGTAGAAACATGTGTAGATGCATGATAGGGAAGTTGATGAATCTTTTCTTGTTGACAAGCATCACAAACATGCTCAAAATATTGGAAACAAAACCTAATTTATTTGACTGAAGAATGGTTTGAGTAACAACAGACGCTGGGTGTCCTAATCTTTGATGCCACTGCTCTTTGGAGATCTTGGCAGCGGCAAAGGAGTGATGAGGTGACCGAGCTTCAACTATCGGATAGAGGCCATTCTTAGACTACCCTTGAAGAAGAATTGTCTTTGACTGCTGATCCTTTACATAAGTAGTCAGGATGAAATTTAACGAAGGCATCGTTGTCAGAGACAAACTTATGAACTAAAAGGAGATGTTTATTGATGTTTGGAACGTGCAAAATATTTTGGAGGTTTAAGGAATGAGAATAACCAACAATAGTAGAATGACCAATGTGAGAGATTGACAAACCTGCTCCATTTGTAACTTGAACTTAATCATTGCCTTTGTAGCGATCACGAACACTCAACCGGTCTAGATCGCTAGTAATGTGATCGATCGTACCGGTATCGGCATACTAGTTTTGATCCAACTGATAAGAATTGACAGCGGTAGAGGCAACAATGCGTTGTTCTTTAGCCTGATAAGCATGATTAAATAGATGATAACAGTGAAGAGCATCATGACCTTTCTTACCACAGACTTGACAAGTTGGCTTGTAACTGTTGTTGCCTTGTCCTCCTCACCCTGAACCACGGCCGCATCCTCATCCAAAAAGAGTGAGAGTTGCAGATGTAATTATTGGTGTTGTTCCCTTTTGTGTTGTTCTCCTTTGTGACAGTGTTAGCGGATGGCTGAATCTAAGTTTCAACATTGTTAAGATCAAGCCTTAACTCAAAATTCAGCAAATGTGCATACAAGTCACCAAGAATAATTGGTTCAAGATAGGTGGTCATGGACGTCACTAGAGAATCATACTCCGAACCAAGTCCTACTAGAACATAAGATGCAATCTCTTCATCTTGGAGTATCAGCGAGACTTTTCATCTGATGGAAACAATCACTGATGGATGCATCCTTCTTTCTAAGGTTGGAGAGCTGCATGTGTATCTGCATGATTCTAGCTCTTGATCGAGATGCAAACATGCTCTCAATAGCATTCCATACCTTTGCAGAAGTTGAGAGGAATAGGACATGCGCAAGAACTTCTTCACTCAAGGAAGAAAGCAATGTGCCAAGAACAAGTTGATCTTGATGGACCAATAGAAGATGGGCTGAGTTTGGAACTTGCCATGCACCTCCTTCGGCGGCCTTAGGCGCTGTTTGGTACCCTGTTTCCCGCGGGCCAGGCTCGAGCGATGCATTGACCGCGAATTGCGAGCGCGTTTGGTTGCTCAGATTAACGCGTGGGTTCGCTCAAGCGATGCAACTCACCAAAACGCAAGGGCTAGCTTTGCATGCGCGGAGACGCCAGTGGCAGGCGTTTCAGCGGGCGGGCCAGCGAGCAGGCCGCGGCGACAGGAACCAAACACGCGATTAGAGATCAGCATGGGCGGCTTTTCGGTAGTGCCATCGACAAACCCGAGCAATTGTTGTGCTCTTAGGTATGGGATGACCTGCGCTTTCCAGAGTAAATAGTTCTCCCTTGTGAGTTTGATGTTGATGAATTGCAACGACGGAGTAGGGAGTAAACCAGAAGAGAAGGAGGTGGAGCTTGGAGAAGATGCAGTTGTATGGGAGCCAGTGGTCGACATTAGTGGCAAACCTAAAGCTTTGATACCATGTAAAGAAAGAGATGATATTTGCCACAAGGAACCTTAACAGGTTCTTCTGTATTTTATCTTCAGAGATAACGGATTACAATCAGTTACAAACAGACTCGGCTTACTCGGCTGGATATACTATAGTAGTTATAGCGACAAACTTCACATAGAATGCTATGACAACAGAGAGATGATAAGGACAACAATTACTATCTTTATCTCTTATCTTTAACAGCCCCAAAGTTGGGATAACAAAGACTTTTCCCATGGTTATTATTGGCCTAAATAGTGATTACTTCCTTCTGAAGGGTATATTGCAAATTGTCATTGATATTTAAGCGTGTCATCTTGGCATATGAGAAGAAGTTGGCATTTCAGCCTCCATGCTGCATTGCGTACTTCCTTCTGAAGGGTGCAGGCTGTAAATTGGCCTCTCCTCACGTGGAGGGCGCTCTTGTTCAGTGTTTTTCTGTCTAGACTCGTCTTTTCTGCTGATAGTTTGCTCCATGGTGAATGACCTTCTTAGCCCATCTAAAACTGAGGCCACCTCCTTCATAACTGGCCGTTCTTCTCCCTTCAAATTTAAGCATCTCACCGAGAGTTGTGCAACGGCATACAGTTGCTCTTCTCCTGCTTCTGCCAAAATGTGTGGCTCTATCTCCTGAAGTAGGCGCCCTTCATTAAATAGAATCACCAGATACATGGCTAAGTTGCACGATTCTTCTGGCCTACCTACAGAAATAGGCTTTTGCCTTGTCAATAGCTCTGCAAGAACTACTCCAAAACTATAAACGTCACTCTTTTCTGTAAGCCGACTGCTTTGGAAGTATTCAGGATCGAGGTACCCAATAGTCCCTTGAATGAGGGTTGTTACATGAGTATGATCAAATGGGACCGATCTTGATGCGCCAAAGTCTGATATCTTAGCCACGAAGTTCGCGTCCAGCAGTATATTGCTTGACTTGATGTCTCTGTGAATGATCGGTATAGAAGATGTGGAGTGTAGATAGGCAAGTGCTTCTGCTGTTTCTGCAGCTATCCTTAAGCAATCTTCCCAAGTTAAAGAGCGAGGTGTGCTTCTGTTGTGGATGTGCTGGAAGAGTGTTCCATTAGGTATGAACTCGTACACCAACAATGGAACTAGTGTCTCTAGGCAGCATCCCAAAAGTTTGACTACATTTGGGTGATCAAGCTGCGATAAGATAGTAATCTCATTGACAAATTGCTCCACCTGGCTCTCATCAAACAATGTGGACTTCTTTATGGCAACCACGGTCTTATCTGGAAGAATGCCCTTGTAAACTGTGCCATGTCCACCTCGGCCAAGGATCCGACTCTCATTATAGTTGTTAGTAGCAGTTTTGAGCTCTTCTGCACTAAATATCTTTGCTGAAGAGTCCTCACTTTGAGATGAGATCACCGAAAATCTCTGCTGCAATAGCAAGCCTCCATTCTTCCTGAATAATTCAGCTCTCTTTCTTCCCACCTTTCTTTTCTTCATGGCCCAGTAGTAGCACAGAGCTGTGGTTGTTATTGTTACCACAAGTGCAAGACCTACACCTGCATATATTGGATGAAAACATGTACGACTTGTGCAGGTCATCTTTCTTAATGGATTTCATGTGGAAGTAACATCTATTATATATTACTAAAATTTGGAATAAAAATTAGGTAAAAATTAGCAATTGGATTTGTATTATCAGTTCTAACCCAAAACTAATATTCAAAACTAAATAAAATAAAAATAAAACCAATGGCTTAGATTAAAAGAAAGAGCCCATACTAGGAACAATAAAAATAACATAAATTTAGAATAAAAAATAAATGAAAATCAATCATTTAACTTTCATATAAAGTCCAAATTAAACATGTACATAGCTAAAATACAGAATATAAATTATATAAAATTAGTAGTTGGATTTGTATACGATTTCTATGGTACAACCGATATGCAAAATTAAATAAAAAATAACAAATGAAAAATAACATAAATTTGGAATAAAAATAAAATTAGCCATTTGATTTTCATATGAACTCTAAATCAAAACTTGAAGTTCAAAATTAAATATAAATAACAGAAGAATAAAAATAAAAGGAAATTATGGATTATTTTTAATTCCATACTAAGTGAAAAATATAAACTTTCATTTTATTTAGAATTAAAATTCAGCAATATGCTAATTTAAATGGGGAAAATAAAATAAGGTAAGTAATTTGATTCATATATACATATAAATTATTAAATATTATGTAATAAAAGTTAATGATATGTTTTTATAATCGCTAAGAAAATATAGAATATACTAAAAATTATCAAAAAAATATTCTGACTCTTTATTTGGTAGATCTTCACGGAACGAAGAGATTAAGAGGGTGATACATCGATAGTTGTTCACTCAACTATACCGGTATGAGCAATATAATGTGCAATAAAAAAAGTTCCGAAAGAAAGAAACAAGCATTGTAATAATAAAATTAAGAGATGATAATATAACTAGAAAATATTATGTTATACTATGTTTACTATTTTTCTATGCAAGTATTCGTAGAATAAAATTTTTGTATGTGATAAGTACCGAGAAACGAAGTGAATATATTCTCTCCTATAATATACAATATCAAAACATCACAAATTATGTTTTGCATTGATCTATTTTTGAAATAGAAAATCATGTATATATTATCAAGTTATTTAAACATACTTTAAATATGATACACGCGCAAATGCGGGGCTATCTTGCTAGTTGTAAGCAAATGCTAATTACTTCTGACTGCTCCCATGCAGATGCATTATTGAGGTAATCTTTAAGACAAACATAAGCTTTCAATTACCTTTATCATTAGCTTTTAATCTAGTTTGCCCGCTCTTTTAGTCATAAATCGCGAAAGCACTAGTTGTACTGATTTAATCTCTACTATGTAAAGTAAGAGTTTCTTCTCACGTCATTTCATCAAAATTACCCACTTTTGCCATTGCTATTTAATTACCCACCTTTGCCACTGCTCTTTAACTACCCACCTTTGCCACTGTTAGTGCTCTTTGCAAATAAACTTTTTATCTCAAATTGAGTTTTAGTTGTAACGCACGGGCACATGACTAGTGTTTTATGTATGTAATTCACTGATCATGTGCATAAGCCATCATAACAGCTGTACAGCTTATCCTACATCAGTAGGCCAGCATTGCAGAACTATTTTCTTTGCAGACTTCTTTTAGGACTGTTTTAGCTGACGATTGTATTAATAGAAGAATAATCAAATATAAACTATTTTTCTCTGACCATTGTATCAATAGAAGAATGAAATAGAAACTATTTTTTTTCTGATGACTGCATCAATAGAAGAAGAATGAAATAAAAAACGAAACAAATGATCTAATGTGGTATGCCTGGTGTTGAGTAAATTACCCAAAGCAGTATCTAGAGGGAATTGCTTTTGGCTGCCGCTACGCTTTTTCTGGCCATCGCCGCTGATGCCTGGAGGTAGGGCTGAAAAAAAAAACTCGTTAGAGCACGAATCAAAATTTCTTCAATTACAGAAGCTGATAGGTTTAAAATTGAAATATGACAATTTTGAGCGAAAAAAATTAAGGAGGCTCGACTCGATAATGACTCGTTAGCTCGAATTTGATGTAACCACTTAAATGGTACATAAAATGATTTTATATCAAATTATATTATTTTTGAAAGAAACTCGATAATAACTCAGTAAACTCGATATCCAGCTGGAGGGCAAGCGCACGAAACAGGTCCTTGCCCATCAATGCAGGACTTTGAGTACACGCAAGGGTTCTTTTCTGCAGGGTGATTACACACATCAAGACCTAATAGATCGATGTAGCCAAAGATCATCAGTAGCACTTTAGTCCTCTTGTGCTACTGCTGGTGAGAAAATACTCTGTCGTACCTTGCGGTTGTTGCATGGGGTAACCTGCATTGGAACAGAACGCCTTGTTAGAGGTAGGCCTAGGCATTCGGTTTCTTCGGTTTTTTCGGTTCGGTTTATTCGGTTTTTTAAAATTTCGGTTTTTCAGTTTTGTAAACCGAATCAAAACCGAATAACTGAAAAAACCGAACCGAATAAACCGAATTAATTAGGTTTGGTTTTTTCGGTTAACCGAATAACCGGCAGGAGCAATCAGTTCTGATCAGTGATCTTACTTACCAAACAAAGTGCATGCAATAAGGGTGACTAATGACAAGCAACTAAAAGTCTAAAATACATTGTGTACTGTCCAGTATAGCACCTCACACATCATTACATCAATACTGATAAGCTATTTGCAGGAAGCATAAACTGTGAAATGACAATTGACAAAACAAAATTGTGAGCATTCAGATAATCAGATTCAGCCTTCACATAAGCTATTTGCAGGAAGCATCAAACAAGAAATATATCAAAAATATGACACATTTAAAAACAGAACAGGAAGAATCAAATAAGAAACTTACAAACAATAGTAAACCAAAATGCATAATACAGCAAATATGGCAGCTAAAAAATAACTGAATTGGAATATACCCTTGAGCGCTTCACAGTTCTAGAAAATACACATCATTTCCAACTTCTGACTAAAAACCACATCCAAATAAGTCGAGTTCAAATGGTTATCAGCAGAGTAAGATGCGTCGCCTGATTATTCTTGCTGTGGAAGGGTAACGAACAGGAGAGTAGCCCAGTAAACACTGTATGTTTTGTATTCAATAGCATAACACACCACAATGGCTGGCTGGGATGGCGGTCGCCGGTCGCAGGATGTGTCGGGCCGACTCGCCGACGTCGCCGTCGCGGGATGGCTCCGCTGGATGCCCGGATGGGATGGCCCGCCGCAGCCGCTGGACGCCTGGACGCTACTGGCCCTAGCCGCAAGCCGGGTGCGGCCGCCGCCCGCCGACCGTGCGGGATCGCCGGGATGGGAAGCCGGGTAGGCTGGCTAGGGTTTGCAGCCGCAAGGGCAAGGGCACAGGGCATGAGGGCAAGCCGCAAGGGCTGAGCACCTGAGCGATTTGGGGATTTGGTTTGGGACTGGAGTCGGGACTTTGCCCTTTGGCGATTCGGTGGGCTGGGCTGGGCTGCGGAACACCGAACACGGGAACAGCAAGCGAACTAGCGAGTAGCGAAGTGCCGAAGTGCAGCCCGGACCTGGTTGGTAATTCGGTTTTCGGGTCGGTTCGGTTTCCAAACATACAAAACCGAACCGTAAACCGAACAGTGCTAGAAAAAAACGGTTCGGTTCGGTTCGGTTTTCGGTTTTAAAATGCACACCCCTAGTTTAGAGGTACTGACTACTGAGTGTTACCTGGACATATCTAGAGATTAGAGGTACTAGAACTGACATATCTAGAGCTACGGTGCTTGAGAACTTTCTCCCATAAGATAGACACATATGTCTATAGAAATGCTAGTGCGTATGTAAGTAAATTTGAAAGACTGAAGGAATACGGAGTAAAAAATATTGAGAGTTTGATGGATATGCCGTCTACGACAGGTGATATATAATGGCAGCTCATTTTGTAGCCTCTGATTCTTCTACAAGTTAGTAATACTAGATTCATCTGCGCGGCACCACCCTGTGCCTCACAGGTGTACGGCAGCGCGCAAAGATGATTTTTTGGCCAAAGAAAAGAACCATAGAAAAAATCTAAGAAGTTTGGAGGGACTTTTTGTAAAAAAACCTACCTAGATGTAATTTTTGAGGTGTTTCATGGGAAAAACAATTGCGGAAAAAAAACAATCTGTGCAAGATGGCAACAAATTTTGAAAGTTTTGAGAGCCTTTTTGCTTAAAAAATGAATCTAGATGTAATTTTTTAGGAAGTTTTAGGGGTCTTTCCGTTAAAAAAATACAAAAAATCATATTAAAAAAGTTTGGAGGGCCTACACGGAAAAAGCTGTATCTAAATGTAATTTCAAAGGGCCTTTTTAAAAAACCGGCTCTAGAAGTCTCCCGAGGTATGTCACGAGAAAAAAACGATTGTGGGAAAAAAAATCAATCTATGCAAGACATAAACAAATTTTGGAAAACAATCTGTGTAAGACGGAAACAAATTTTGAAAGTTGTTAGAGCCTTCTCGCTTAAAAAAATGGATCTATATGTAAATTTTGAGGGAGTTTTAGAGGTCTTCCCTTTACAAAAATAAAAAAAATCATATTACAAAAGTTTAAAGGGCCTATACGGAAAAAGCTGTACTTAAATGTAATTTCAGAAGGCCTCTTAAAAAAAACGGCTCTAGAAGTCTCTAAGGGTCATTCCGTAATTTCTAAAAAATTTGGGGGCATCTCGGGAAAAACCGCGCCTCATGAAGCCGTCAGCGTGGCATGTGGTGGAAATCGCGCCGGCGACAGGCGAGCGTGCAGTGTGACTCGAAGGTGCGACCAGAGGCTTGAACACGAGGGAGTTTACCACTGCACCGCACACACGTTGTTAATATCGATAACGTTAAAATACTTAACGTGTATAACGGGCTTAACCACGAGGGCGACGTGGCCTCTCCGCGAGCGAGCTGTATGTACGGCGCTCTGACGCGCGTGACGCGGCCACGCACGGAGAAACCACGTCGCCCCGAAATACGTGTGGCCACTCTGAGAGGATGCGAAACCTTCATGCTTTAATATTGGTATTAAGTGTACATGCATGTCCTTATACATTTTGGGTGGATTTATTCGACAAAGTAAAAAAAATCTACATTGTCAAAAGTTTCGGGACATAGGACATTACCGGGTGGCAGGGACACGGTGCAGCCTGTCCCGTCTCTGGAACCGTCACCAGTCATGTTCTGGGGGCAAGAGCAAGTAAAACTTCCTGCGGTGTTGTTGCAGAACGCCAGTTTGTCGCAAGCATGGTTACCGATCCGGCATTCGTCGATATCTTAAACAGCAGTGCAACGCTTTATTTTAGAAAGTAGAGAGGCGTATGTCTATTCATAAAAACAGGTGGAAGTCTATCCGCTGGAATGTGTGGCAATTGAATTCAACTAGGAGCCAGTCTGAGAGTGAAGCTTAACTGTGCTCAGTTGTATTTGGAATCAGAGAAAAACAGTAATAGCGGCATGAATACTTTTACTTGCTTTTGGACGGATGTACATATCACTGAATAGTGAATACTTTCCCTACGCTCATTTTTTTCAGCTTAAGCCGTGTAACTTGCTTGTTGATCTACCCAGACTAAATCACAAGATTTTAAGTGAAGATTGACCATTGTGTGGTTTCATATGAAATCGCAGGCGAAATTATTTGGGTCTTGGGGATCTCTGTGGACTGTGATGGATAAAAAAGTCCTTACCTACGCATCCGTGAGGATGGTACGGATTCCCGTGGTACCCTCGATTGCATTTGCAGCGATAGCCCGCTCCACTGGGTGCGTCGATGCACGTACTCATGTCGTTGCAGTAGTCTACTGCTCTGAAGCTGTTGTTGCTGGCCTGGTCGCAGGTGTCGTTCCCGAATGCCCAATCCAAGCTCATCCTGCGTTCACCTGTCGGCAACAACGCGTCTTTCAGCAGCCTCTGCCCACCGTCACCGCCGCCCGTGAAGACCTGCTCGCCTTGGTCGAGGAAGAACGCAGCGCTGCAGGTGCCGTCCTCCTCGACGGTGACATTCCCTGATGTCCGCTCGAATACCAAGGTGAAATCTTTCGCGCCGTCCATCGGCACTGGGGTCTCGCAGCAGGCTCGCCCAAAGCAAGACCCGTTGACGATGGGGTTGGAGCTTCCGTTGCACCAGGTATTGCAACTGGTAGGTTGCGGGGGTTGTTATCACCGGCGGGTGGGCTGGTGAAGCTAGCAAGGACCTTGTTGTTGCAGCCAGTGGCCACTAGCCTGTTGCGCTTGGAGAAGGTGAACGGCGTGCCTTCCAAGCTAATATTTTCGATTCCGGTGGTCGGCGTCGGCCTACCGTTGCGGTCGTAGCACACTTGGCGGATAGGTCCTGCAAAGATTATGACGAAGCCACCCGCCACCGACACGTCGCCGATTCTGTAACTATTCTTGCCGATCGGTAGCATGGCCTCATTGTTTGGCCCGCATGTTACCTTGAAGCCGGGTAGAGACTTGTCTTTGACGCCGAAGGGAGGGGGGACGGTGTGGCACGTCGTGTTCGGCAGCAGCGGCGGCAGCACCAATTCCCGCGAGAGCGCGCCGTGAGGCATCGTCGAGAAGAGGGCGAGCGCGACTGCCAGTGGGCTGAGTGGCCATGCAGCCACAGCAGCAGCGGCTGATCTGCTCTCTCTTCCGCGCGACATGTCGCCTCTGCGGCTTTCGTTGGTGCACGGGCGCGAGATGGAGGTGCTATATATGGGATTACTATATCAATACCCGTACGTTGCTACGAAAAATAAAATTGATAACAAAACATAAAAATCAAGCAATAAAAAAATTATGCTACAAGATCAAATATCTATTTCTCCCAATTACAAAAGTTTTTATGGTTTTTTCTTAGGTACGAATTAAAACCAAATATATTATACGTAGCAATATATATTACCAATCTCAAAAATCAATCAATCATTTTTATCTCTTTTTGCAATTTATATTACCAGATCGTGTTCCTCTTCCTCTCGCCATACCCGCAGCGCACACTGTGGAGTCCGCCTTCCTCGCTGCCCACTTCGTCGCGCATGCCATGGCCGTATGGTCAGTCGCCTCGGAGAAAGAGATCGCCGCCGCCGCCCAGTCTTTGCACCTTCATGTCTTCTGGATCGCCACCGCCCTCGGTGCCGTGCTCTTCTCCGCTTCGGCGGTGGTCCGCTGCGCCGACGGTTCGCTACTCTTCCCAGATGACCTCTCGCTTTTGCCGGCCTACTCGTCTCCATGTCTCTGGCGTACTTAGCCATCACTGACTTCACCAGCCATGATGCCGGAGCCCATGAAGGTGAACCAGAAAACACCAGCGCCGAGGCGCCCTCCACGCCATGCGCCGCCACGTCATTCCTCTCTCTCGCGACGTTCAGCTGAATCAACCCATTTATCTCTAAGGGGTATGCCAATGACTCTCTCACCGCCGACGACGTCCCACCGGTGTCGCCGGGCAACCGCACCGAAGCGTCGTATGCTTTGTTCACGTCCAACTGGCCCGCGCTGGGGTCACGGCACCGGTGGGCGTCGCACTCTGGCTGTCCTTCTGAAGGCAGTTACTACTAACCACGGCGCTCGGCCTCCTGCACCTCACGGCCATGTACGTCGGTCTGTCACTTATTAATCATTAAATCGAGTTCATTTACGCGGCACGACATGGGAGATCTTGAATGAATACAAAAGAAATGATTGGCCGGCTATTAATTGCCAGCAATAATCAGGGATTTTGCTATAATAATTAGCCATATTTAGATAGATATGGCTGGCTGTAAATCAGGAAAGAATAATTAGCTATAATGATCTGCCATTATTGAAGATATGACCGGGAGAAAGGCTAGAAAGAACGAGGGACCGCTGCCACCAACTGCTAATTTATATATTAGTATAGATTGCCGCAAGAGACCACAGTGAGACTGCTTGCTTGAGTGGACGTCCACATTTTTACAAGCTTCTTTTCAATTACTTCGAACGACATGTACTTTTGTGCAAATTTACACTTTCTCTAGAGAGTAACGAGATGCCTACCTTACACCGTCGGCACTCGGAACGAAAGGGCAGCATTCTTTCACGGGTGGGATAAGATGGAAGACTTGGTACGTGTGAGTCAATACATAAAGTTAAAATTGACGTTATTTTTCCATGAACAAATGCATGATGACAACCTAACCGGTCAGGTCGACCACGATTGATTTGTTGCTTAACAGTTTCGGAGAAGATCAGGTGCTACTAGGGATGAAAATAGATCGGATATGAATGAATAATTGTTCTGTTATACTTATTTTCATATTTTTTTAGATACATATACGAATATAGATAACTTGGATACGAATACAACTATAAATACATGTAAACCCTTTAAATTATATACACATTAAAAAATCATAACTAGTTTATTTGCTTCAAACATTCATAAGAACATGTAATGACCCAATATTTATATTCTTTGTTAAATTATATTTAAAATAACAAATTATATATTTATGAGTTTTTTTACATTTTAGCTACTTATTTAAAATATTTTACTATTAAGGACAATAGTGTTTGAATTTTCAAGAAAATTTAAAATATTATAAAATCTTAAAAATAATTTTTAAAATGTTAGATTGTGTCAGGACATTCCCTAAAAAATGTAATAATTTTTGGAGTTGATTTGTCAATTTAATAATTAAAATTTGATTTATGGATTAATTAAATTAGAAAACGATTTTGAAATTCAGAAACCTTTTTGGACCAAAAGAGTAGCCTTGATCTAGCCCACATATATATCCAAATAATCCGGCCCATAAATATTTGAACTATCCTGATCCGATGGATAGCGAGCTATCGAATCTGTATCCGTGTCCAACAGAAAAAATCCGTATCTGTTTCCGATCCGATACTATCCGACAAATATCTAATCTGACATAATCCGTATTCAAAAATTGTGCAGATCAATTAAAAATTATCCGATCCGTTTTCATCCCTAGATACTACGAAAGAAGCATTTGAGGTCGCCTCTCAGCATCTGGCAGCCCACCTTTGGAGAATGGCTTAACCCTTCTACAAAAAGTTTAACGAGACTCCAGTATGCGAATACTTGGCCCGGATGGCATTGCACGATCGATTTTCTTTTCTTTTCCTTTTTAAGAACACGCAAAAGATTTGTGTGTCATTGCATTAAAAAAAAGAAGAATATTAGATTATCTTGTATATCGTTTATTATTCAACTTGTATAGTTTGTTATGGTAGAAGGTGTAGATAAACTTATCTACGGAACAGCTGTGCGTGTTCAGTTGTAATCTCAACACACTTCTATTGTCGTGTTGAGCACTGTAGCTCGTCCTTCACGTCTCTATATACCCGGCTCAGTTGAACTGCATGGGATCCAAAATTCCAATCTCTACACTGCGATTTACACAGAATACAATCGAATAAGAGTGTCTACGTCGCGGGGGGCAAATCAAGCTATCCGCTATATGAAAAACATAAACAGTACAGATATGCCAGGGTTCACAACTAAGCCGACTCCATCTCAAGCTAGACCCTTCTTTTCTTTCGTGGTCGATCGCCGTGCCGTGGTGAGCCGGGCGATCGCCGTGCTGTGGTGAGCGGGGCGATCGTGTTTAGTGAACAGAAGCAGACTATGTGATGTGACATGTGAGTGATGACTGATGAAGCAACCACCACTAGATGCCTTGTTGAACGCCGGGATGTGATCGTCGAAATTGCCTGCATGCCAGTATGCTTCGTACTGTCACAGAATCGGATTTTACGGGTGACGCAAAAACCTTTACACGGCTCTCTTCGTATTGCAGTTTGTGATGTCGATCAAGGTTGCCACGTCCAAAGCTTTTGTTACGTTCGTGCACTGGTCACGTGAGGTTTTGTAGGAACTGGACTGGAAAGTAGAGAGAAATCAGAGAAATTAGGGAAGATCAGAGGAAGGGAACAAAGAGAGACAGAGGAGGAAGAAGACAATAGCCAATTCCATTCAGTTAACCTTTTTTTTCAGGGGATTTCATTTAGTTCACTTTATACTAAATTCAGTTCACTAGAAAATGACATGTTTTGATGTGAACGCTGAAGGTATCAATTAGCCTCTCCGTGATGGCAATGCCATTGAGACTGTGACTGTAATACCTCAACCCGTTAATGTGAAGGCTCATGTAGAGCGATTGTAGGATTGTCCCATATTGCTTGCATAAAGAGATTTGTAGTACTATATAATATATTTTGCTGATGAGTGTGAGGGCATGAGACTCAATGAGATATTCCTAAAGGGTTAAAGAACTTAAGAATTTTCTGGTATTCGTCACCCCAATCCATTGCATTGCATGAATGCTGCGACCAAGCAATCGTTTTACATGATGTTGGAATTGAGAAAAAGCATTTGCAACATCAGTCTTTTGTTTAAGGAGGTAGATCCAAGTGAATTTACTGAAATCATCAAGAAAGCTTACATAATACTTGCAACCTCCAGAAGATATGCGAGCTGGACCCCACACATCGGAGTGGACTAATTCAAGGGGAAAAGTAGAAACATGTGTAGATGCATGATAGGGAAGTTGATGAATCTTTTCTTATTGACAAGCATCACAAACATGCTCAAAAATATTGGAAACAAAACCTAATTTATTTGACTGAAGAATGGTTTAAGTGACAACAAACGCTGGGTGTCCTAATTTTTGATGCCACTGCTCTTTGGAGATCTTGGCAGCGGCAAAGGAATGATGAGGTGACCGAGCTTCAACTGTTGGATAGAGGCCATTCTTAGACTACCCTTGAAGAAGAATTGTCTTCGACTACCGATCCTTTACACAGAAGTACTCAGGATGAAATTTAATGAAGGCATCATTGTCAGAGACAAACTTATGAACTGAAAGGAGATGTTTATTGATGTTTGGTATATGCAAATTATTCTAGAGGTTTAAGGAACGAGAATAACCAGCAATAGTAGAATGACCAATGTGAGAGATAGATAAACCTGCTCTATTTGCAACTTGAACTTGATCGTTGCCTTTGTAGCGATCACGAACACTCAACCGGTCTAGATCACTAGCAATGTGATCAATCGCACCGATATCAACATACCAGTTTCGATCCAACTGATAAGAACCGACAACAGAAGCGGCAACAGAGTGTTGTTCTTCAGCCTGATAAGCATGATTAAATCGATGATAACAGCATGGAGCGTCATGATCTTTCTAACCACAGACTTGACTGATTGGCTTGTAACTGTTGTTGCCTTATCCTCCTCGACCTAAACCATGGCCGCATCCTTGTCCAAAAGAGTGAGAGTTGAGGCTATAATTACCGGTGTTGTTCCCTTTTGTATTGTTCCCCTTTGTGACATTGTTAGCAGATGACTAAATCTGAGTTTCAACATTGTTAAGATCAAGCCTTAACTCAAAATTCAGCAAATGTGCATACAAGTCACCAAGAGTAATTGGTTCAAGACAGGTGGTCATGGACGTCACTAGAGAATCATACTCTGAACCAAGTCCTACTAGCACATAAGATGCAATCTGTTCATCTTGGAGTATCAGCAAGACTTTTCATCTGACGGAAATAGTCACTGATGGATGCATCCTTCTTTCTAAGGTTGGAGAGCTGCATGTGTATTTGCATGATTCTAGCTCTTGATCGAGATGCAAACATGCTCTCAATAGCATTCCATAACTCTGCAGAAGTTGAGAGGAATAGGACATGCGCAAGAACTTCTTCGCTCAAGGAGGCCTCTTAAAAAAAACCGGCTCTAGATGTCTCTGACGCCGAAGGGATAGGGGACGCCGTAGCAGTACATGTACGTCTTGTTCAGCTGCAGCACCGGTGGTAGCGCCAATCCCCACGAGAGCAGGGCCGTTGATGGCCAAGTGCCATCTGGGCACCGGCACAGGGCCCCCAAATTTTACTAGGCCCCCAATGCATGCGACGACGGTTCACATGCTACAACTCGTCATGCATGCGGTCTAGCGGCATGGCTCTTTGCATGCCGTTTTTTGGATGTGAACTTCACTTCGCTAGTGCCACGAGTCCACGATGACGGTTCATATGCCTACTCGATCTGTGTGAGGACCACGACTCTGACGCCTTGATCGATTTTGACGCGACCGGCGAGACGGCGACTCGCGACTCCATACACAAATACGCAGATACGGGATACACAATACGCCTGTGGAGTATATGGATCATGGGTATCTGCAAGGCAGGCCTGCGAGGCCCAGCTAGATGAGGCCGGACCAGGCCGACTGCATGGAAATAGAAGATACCAGGGTTGCGCCAGACGTGCGAAACAAGGAAACCCTGAAGATAGCAAATGATCCTGATTAGGTAGGATACAATCGTAATCTAGGCCGGTAGCAAACGGATATGCACAGGAGATATAATCCCCACCTTGTATCCGACCAGAACTCTCCTTTGTAACCGCCCTCCTCTGCTATATAAAGGGAGGGACGGGGAAACATTAGCAGAAGAGATCATCAGCAAATAAGCTAGACACCTATAATTCTAGAGCACATGACTAGGGTATTATCTCCCCAGCGAGAGCCCGGACCTGTATAATTCTTGTGTCTTGTGCTACCATCGAGTTTAGATCCGACGCCTAGCCTCGTTTTCATTATTGCCGATAACAAACGTCGACAACGCTCATGGTGCTAACTCCGGCAACGACCTCAAGCCTCAAGGACCAGGTACGTAACGCACGCATGCAGCAATGAATGAATAATGATCATACTCATACTGTCGGCTAAGCTAGTAAGCTGCTTTCATGGTGATCTCCATTGATCTTCAAAAGAATCAAAACACGCTTGTGTGTGTAGGTGACCGCCTGACCGGGGTGCTGTACCACGAATTGGTGCTGTGCATGTGTGGCAAGCAGTGGGGGCTGCAGGTGCATGACTACGGGGCGCTGCGCGGCAGCGCACGCCTGCCGAGGGCTTTGCCGTCTGGCAGTGGCACTCTGCCTGACCGTCTCGGTGCCCCCTTCCCTCCGTTCCTTGATCGCGCCATCGCCGAATCGCGAAGCCCTGTTGTGAGTTCACGCCATCGTCTAATCGGCTAAACTAAAATAGTTTTTTTGATTTATGTACATTTACTGTTTAAATTAGTTCTAATTATTTTTCTTTAGTTTATAAAATAGGAAGGTGTTTATTTCCTAATTCCTCATCATGTCTACAAGAAATAGGAAGTATGATTCTGGTGCTGAAAAACGTAAGAAGAGACAAAGACTAGAAGCAGCAGCTCAATCTCAAAAAGGGGCTCTTGATAGATTTGTTGTGAGAGAAACTCCAGATGTTAATATTGACGACGATCATGGTGATGATCTAGTAGAGGTTGTGGCTCCCGCTACAGAAATTGATCAAGGTGATAATGAAGTAGAAGTCAAGTCTCTCGCTGCAGAAATTGATGAAGGTATTGAGGCTCCTGCAACGGAAATTGATGAAACTCCAGATGCTAATATTGCCAAATAGAGGTAATGATGCTAATATTGCCGATGACATTAATACTTCTTTTCAGCCTGATATATTTGATCCAAGAACTTGGGATGCACTTGATCCTAAAATGATTGATATTTTGTTGCAAAAGGGTTCTAAAAGAGACTTGTCTATTGAGTATGGTCCTAGAGACAAATTATCTAGAAGGTTTTCTACACAATTTTACACTAGAGTTCTCTTAAATGGAGAAAAGTGTGATAGAGAATGGCTTGTATATAGCAAAGAGCTTGATAAAGTATTTTGTTTTTGCTACAAATTATTAAAAAAGGGGCTTGTGAGAGGTCAGTTAGCAAATGACGATTTCAGTGACTGGGGTCATCTTGGCACTAGACTTAAAGAGCATGAAATTAGTAGAGAACATGTCACAAATATGGTGGCATGGTATGATTTGCGTCTCAGGTTGCAGAAGAATCAAACAATCGATAAAGTTGCTCAGCGAAAGTTTGAAAAAGAAAGGGAGCATTGGAGAAAAGTTTTGCTTAGGATTCTTTTGATTGTAAAATTTCTTGCAGAACATAATATAGCATTTCGTGGTAGTAACAGCAGGTTGTATCAAAACAACAATGGCAATTTCTTAGGATTGGTTCAAATGTTGGCTGAATTTGACCCAGTTATCAAAGAGCATGTTGCCCGCATCACCAATGATAAAATTCGTGATCATTATCTTGGTCCTTCTATCCAGAATGAGTTAATAAATTTGCTAGCTACTACAATCAAGTCTGCAATCATTGCAAAGGTAAAAGAAGCAAAGTACTTCTCAGTTATACTTGACTGTACTCCTGATGCAAGCCACCAAGAACAAATGTCTTTGATAATAAGGTATGTTGATGCAACTTCAGATTCTATTTGCATTGAAGAATCCTTCTTAGGTTTTTTGGATGTGAATGATACCACTGGGTAAGGATTGTTCGATGTTCTACAAGATGAACTAAAGAGTCTTGACCTTGATGTGGACAACGTGAGAGGACAGGGATATGAAAATGGGTCCAATATGAAGGGAAAACATCAAGGGGTACAAAAAAAGCTTTTGGATATAAATCCAAGAGCTTTTTATTCAGCTTGTGGTTGTTATAGTTTGAATTTAACACTATGTGATATGGCAAAGTCTTGTCGTAAAGCAACATAATTTTTTGGAGTTATCCAGTGCATATATACAACATTTGCTAATTCTACAAAAAGGTGGCAAATTCTTAAGGATAACATAACAGGATTGACTTTGAAGTCATTGTCATCTACTCATTGGGAGAGTCGTGTTGATAGTGTTAAGGCTATAAGGTTTTAGCTCCCAGAAATAAGAGAGGCTTTACTACAAGTGGCCGAAAGTGATAATGATCCATTGGCAAGTAGTGAAGCTAAATCATTGGCGGAAAATGAACTTGGTGGCTTCGATTTTTTAGTGTCAATAATTATCTGGTATGAAATATTATCTGCTGTTAATTTGATCAGCAAGTAGCTACAATCAAAGGATATGCTTATTGATATTGCAATTAAGTCTGTACAGGGGCTGATTTCCTTTTTCAAAAAGTACAGAGAAACTGGCTTTTCAAAAACATTGGAAGTTGCAAAAGAAATTGCCGTGGAGATGGATATTCATCCAGAGTTCCGAACAAAGCGTAAAATCAAAAGAAAAAGACAATTTGATGAGTGCACAGATGATGCATCTATTGAGTCACAATCTGCAGAGGAGTAATTTAGAATCAATTATTTTATACCTATTGTTGATCAAGCTATAGCTTCACTTACCAGGAGATTTGAACAATATCAGGGGTATGAAAAAACTTTTGGTTTCTTGTTTACTTCAGATAGGCTGCGATCCTTGGATGATAAGAGTTTGATGGCTACTTATGTTAATCTTGAGGATGCACTTAAGAGTGGAGAACACAAAGATATTGATGGACAAGAATTGTTTGGAGAGTTAATTTTCATCCAAGATTTACTCAAGGAATCTATGGGTCCTCTTGATATTCTGAAGTTTTTGAAAAAGCGTCCCTTTTATCCTAATGCTATTATTGCATATAGAATTTTGTTAACCATTCCGGCTATTGTTGCATCTGCGTAAAGGAGCATTTCTAAACTCAAGTTGTTGAAGTTCTACTTGCGTTCTACTATGACACAAGAAAGACTCAATGGGTTGGTAATGATAGCACTTGAAAATGATGTTTTCGAGAAGATTAATTATGAAGATATAATTGAATATTTTATTTTAGGAAATACTAGGCGAATGATGCTTTTTAGTAGAACATGACGTCAGTACTGTCTTGACTCTTTTAGCATTGATATTTGATATGTTCTTAAATTTTGTAAGAAAAAGCACATATTAAAATTATATAATTGTCTGAAAATATGCCTTATTTATAGCACACATGAATTTTTCAAATTTTAGAGCCTCTATTTGCATTTCGCTCTGGGACCCCAAATTTCTGGAGACAGCCCTGCGTGAGAGCGCGCCGTGAGGCATCGTCGAGAAGAGGCGGCCTTGTTGCCGATGAAATTTGAGTGGCCATCACGACAACAAAGAATGGTGATCTGCTCTCTTCCCGACGACATGTCGCCTCTGCGGCTTCGTTGGTGCTGTAGCGAGTAGACCTGAAATTGGGCAGGCCTTAGTGGGCCAAAGACGACCGACGAAAAAAAATGGGCAAGCACGACCCAAGACGAAAAAAAATGGGCGGGTGGCACGCCCGAATGGCGTGCCGGGCCGGGCCTAAAACCTGGCACGATGGGCCACCGCACGGCCGATTGTATGGGCCGTGTTTTCGGCACGGCCCAAAGCCGCCCGAATTTGTAATTTGTATTTTTCAGGGTCTTTCTTTGCTCATATGAATTTATACTCTACATGAAAGTTGTAGAGAATTTCAAGACGCATCTTTTTCATGTAGACAACTTTTCCATTTGAGCAACGTATAAATTTATAAAAAAATATTTAGTGCGCTGTGTAGTTTCAGACCGACGCCACGTCTCTCGGTAATCTGCATTTTTCAGTGTCTTCCTTTGCTCATATGAATTTATATTCTACATGAAAGTTGTAGAGAATTTCGAGACACATCTTTTTCATGTAGACAACTTTTCCATTTGAGTAACGTATGAATTTATAAAAAAATATTTAGTGCGCTGTATAGTTTTAGACCGACGCCACATCTCTCAGTAATCTGCATTTTTCAGGGTCTTCCTTTACTCATATGAATTTATATTCTACATGAAAGTTGTAGAGAATTTCGAGACACATTTTTTTCATGTAGACAACTTTTTCATTTGAACAACGTATGAATTTATAAAAAATATTTAGTGTGCTGCGTTCTCTCCATGCCGTGTTCGGGCCGGCCCGCCCAGCAAAGACTTCGGCGTGCCTTTGGACCGTGCGGGCCTTGATTTTGCCATCCGTGCTGGCCCGGCCTGGCACGAAGAAATGACCGGGCCGTGCTAGCCCGTTTCACGTAGGCCCGAAGCACGACGGGCTCGGGCCGTGCCGGCCCGACACGGCCCAATTTCCAGGTCTAGGCGCGAGATGGAGGTGTATGTGGGATTATTGTCGCAAGAGACCACGGTGAGACTGCTCGCTTGAGTGGACGTCCACATTTTTACAAGCTTATTTTCAATAACTTTGAACTACATGTACTTTTGTGCAAATTTACACTTTCTCTAAAGAGTAACGGGATGCCTATCTTGCACCGTCGGCACTCGGAACGAAAGGGCAGCATTTTATCACGGGCAAGATACTAAGAAGGAAGACTAATTGGAACGTGTGAGTCAATGCATAAAGTTGAAATCGACGTCACGAACGAATGCATGATGACGATCTAACAGGTCAGTGGGACTAATATATACTCTCTCCGGTCACAAATAGTTATCGTTTTGCACATGAGTATAGTCAAATTTTTAAAATTTTGGTTATTAATATCTTTCAAAATATTTATATTGGATACATGAAAATCATGTAGATTTGTCTCGAAAAGTATTTTTCTAACATTATAATTTTATTGGGTTTTATAAATATATTTTAATAAAAATTAGTGATTAAACTGTATTTCTTGATATTTAAAATGATAATTATTTGTGGTTGGAGGAAGTATACGACAACTGAGAAAAGATGGCACCAGCAACTGGCTTTCGCGTTAATGGAACTGCTGCACCCATGATGGTCGATGCACGATTTTATTCAACGATGCGCTAGTGATGATGCGAGCCTCCACTGCACTTGGACGTCTGGCTTGCCGAGTGAGTTTTTTTTTTTTCTGTTGCCACGTTGAATCGTACGAGAATCGTTACACAAATCGTCCAACCTATAGGCTATAGCGGTGCTCGTTCGTTATTGATTTGTTGCTTGACAGCTTCGGAGAAGATCAGGTGCTACTATGAATGAAAATGGATATATAGGCAGATAATTGTTCTGCTATATTTGTTTTTATATTTTTTCAGATACAGATAATTTAGATACACATACGAATATAAATACATAATACATGAAAATTCTTTAAATTATATACACAAAATGAAAAAAAAGTAACTAGTTTATTTGCTCCAAACATTCATGGAGAATATGTAATGACCTAGTTTATTTGCTCCAAACATTCACGGAGAATATGTAATCACCCAAGATTTATGTTCTTTGTTGAAATATGTTTAAAATAATAAATTATGTATTTATGAGTTTTTATGCATTTTAGCTACTTATTTAAAATATTTTCCTATTAAAGACAATAGTGTTTGAATTTTCAACAAAATTTAAAATATTATAAAATCATGAAAATAATTTTTTAAAATTTAGATTGTGTCAAAAATTCCCTAAAATTTTTGTAATTTTTGGAGTTGGTTTGCCAATTTTAATAATTGAAATTTAATTTATGGATTAATTAAATTAGAAAACGATTTTAAAATTTAGAAACCTTTTTGGGCTAAAAAAGTAGCCTTGGCCTACCCACATATATATTCAGATAATCCGGCCCATACATATCCGAATTATCCGCATACGATGGATAGTGAGCTACCGAATCCATATACATGCGTATTCAACAGAAAAAATTCATATCCGTTTCCGATCCGATACTATCCAATAAATGTCCGATCTGACAGAATCCGTATCCAAAAATTGTCCGGATCAGTCAGAAATTATCCGATCCGTTTTCATCCCTAGGTGCTACGAAAGAAGCATTTGAGGTTGCTCTGTCAACATCTGACAACCCACCTTTGGAGAACAGCTTGACCCTTCTACAAAAAAATTAACGATACTCCAGTATGCGAATACTTGGCCCTGGTGGCACTGCACGATAGATTTTCCTCTCTTTTCCTTTTTGAAAATACGCAAAAGATTTGTGTGCCGATGCATTAAAAAAAGAAGAAGAATATTAGATTCTCCTGTATATTAATTGTTTATTATTCAGTTTGTATAGTTTGTTATGGTAGAAGGTTCAGACAAACTTCTCTACGGAACAGCGGTGCGTATCCAGTTGTAATCTCAACTGACGTCTGTTGTCGTGTTGAGCACTGTAGCTCCTCTGGCACATCTCTATATTATCTCTGAACCCGGCTCATTTGTACTGCATGGGATCCAATCTCCGCACTCCGATTTACACAGAATACAATTGAATAAGAGTGTCTACCATCGCGGGGGGCAAATCAAGCTATCCGCTATATGAAAAACGTAAACAGTACAGATATGCCAGGGTTCACAACTAAGCCGACACCATCTCAAGCTAGACCCTTCTTTTCTTTCGTAGTCGATCGCCGTGCCGTGGTGAGCCGGGCGATCGCCGTGCTGTGGTGAGCCGGGCGATCGTGTTTAGTGAACAGAAGCAGACTATGTGATGTCATGACTGGTGAAGCAACCACCACTAGATGCCTTGTTGAACACCGGGATGTGATCGTCGAAATTGCCTGCATGCCAGTATGCTTCGTACTGTCACAGAATCGGAGTTTACGGGTGACGCAAAAACCTTTTACACGGCTCTCTTCGTATTGCAGTTTGTGATGTCGATCAAGGTTGCCACGTCCAAAGCTTTTGTTACGTTCGTGCACTGATTACGTGAGGTTTTGTAGGAACTTGTAACGGACCGTTTTTTTCAGATGGTGTGTATAAATACCTTTGCAGCTATCTAGGAATTTAGCTGCAGGTAACTAAGTGTACATTACTTGATAAAAGAGCTAATGCGAATATTTTATAGATGAAATAAGGGCCTAACGGTCAAGGTTTTACAAAAGGTGTGGCTAGCACTGAATACATTACAGAACACCCACAGAAAACGCTTGAGCAGATAGATCAAGGCCTCCAAAACCAAATAACATCGTCATCTACGGTCTTCTGGAACTCGCCATCTTCAAATGAAATCTAAGGAAGGGGAAATTGGAAGCAAGGGTGAGTACACAACCGTACTCAACAAACCACACGGAAAATTCTGAATATTACATGCAAGGATAAACAAAGGTAGGCACCGGTTTGGAGTACTGTGGATGCAAGTTGTCAATATCAATTTTCATTTTACATTTGAAACACAAACCATAAATAGCAATAAAGATATATCAGGGGGGGTCATTTGCAAAGTTCACATTCTCGACAGGTTTTAATTAAAAAGCTACAGGGGCGCAGTTACAGGAATCACCCTAATTTAACTCAGCTTCATTAACCGGAAACACGGCGTATTCGAATACCATTGATATCACTCTGCAGAGGTGCTCAGCTTTACCCACAAGACATCTATGGTCATTAATGCCACCGGAATCAACATGCAGCTTTCATGCATGCGGCCTGACCGAGATAATCATAGCATTTCGTTGAACTTCCCCTTTTTAGCTCCTACCCAGTAGGCTACTTGGGCCCACAAGATGCCCAGAATCACGGGCCAGCGAGAGTCGTGGTCAGTCACAGTGGACACCTCTTGTTAGTGAGAACTGAATGGCCACACCATCCCCGTTCCACCCCGGTCGCTTAGCGGCCCCTCCGCTCCCCAAAATCGGGAGCCTTTTCCTATAGGCATTAAAAAGGGAAGTACAATGTACTGAGCTATGTTGGACCAAGCCGACAGAGTTGGTCGGCCCAACTTGTGGTTGAGCGGGGTCTGAAGTTACTTTCTTTGCCCAAGACGTCGGTCCTTAAATGCCAAAGACTTAGCCAAATGACATTCCACTAACCATTGGTACCAACTGTACCACCACCCCACCATAATCTGGCCTCGTCATCGGTTGGGGATTGGGCCAGCATCCACCTTCCGTGGTCCGCCCAACACTGTCCCCCAAGCCGTAGCAATTTTTGAAAATCAACCAAGCCAACCTTCAGAGATTAAGCATTTGTCTAAAAGTAATAATTGTGTGAGTAGCTACATCTACGAGGTTTCAATATTTTATAGCCTAAGGTTAAAAGGAATTAGGGCATATCAACAGGTTTAATATTTGGTTGTATCTAATCATGTCATTCGAAATTACCACATTTTCTAGTTTTCTAAAATAACAAAAATAATGCCATACAAGAAATATATATATATACTATAAAGGCGGGTTCAACATGTTCAAGGAGTGTGGCTTGCCTTGGATTTACTGGTTCGCTTAGCGAAGGGGTTGATGTCGGTATGCGGTTTGAACGGCTCTCGCTCTTGTGATGGCTCGTGTCTTGCTCTGCTCGAGATTCGTACAACGATTGCTTGACGGTGAATCTAACACAAATAAACATGCATTTATAAATAAACGAATAAAACAAAACAAAGTAAGAATAATCGGAAAAAGAATCAGAGAGAAAGTGGCCGGAACAGGGGTCAAGGGCATTTTGAGAATTTTCTGGACTTGGTATGGCGAAACGGAGATCATTTTTGGACTCAGTGGCTCGAAGCGGTCAAGAATATGTATTTTTGGTATTTTTGGATTTTTGGGGATTTTGTGGAATTTTCTGGAATTTATAAATGATTTTCGGATTTTAAAACGAATTTTAATCCGAAAAGGAATTTGGAAATTGGAAACGGGCTGCACAGTGGAAATGCACGGCCCAACTTCTCATGCCCACGCCAAGAACAAGCGTCAAGACAAGACCAGCGCGATCGGGCCGACCTCCACGTGGTGAGCGGTGACGAAGCGGGCCCTGGGTGTCAGCGAGATGGGGCGAGGGCTGACCGGTGGGGTCCGGTTGGCAGCGAGAGCGGGAGAGGCGAGCGTGCGACGGCCGGACGCGAGGAAGAAGGCGGCGGATCCGGCGAAATAGCGCACGGCAGGAGGAATGGGTGGGCGGAGGAGCAAGAGGAGGCTCTTGTATATTAATTGTTTATTATTCAGTTTGTATAGTTTGTTATGGTAGAAGGTTCAGACAAACTTCTCTATGCAACAGCCGTGCACTGTAGCTCCTCTGGCACATCTCTATATAAACTCTGAACCCGGCTCATTTGAACTGCATGGGATCCAATCTCCGCACTCCGATTTACACAGAATACAATCGAATAAGAGTGTCTACCATCGCGGGGGGCAAATCAAGCTATCCGCTATATGAAAAACATAAACAGTACAGATATGCCAGGGTTCACAACTAAGCCGACACCATCTCAAGCTAGACCCTTCTTTTCTTTCGTGGTCGATCGCCGTGCCGTGGTGAGCCGGGCGATCATGTTTAGTGAACAGAAGTATACTATGTGATGTGATGACTGATGAAGCAACCACCACTAGATGCTTTTGTTGAATGAATCGGATTTTTTACGGATGATGCAAAAAACTTTCACACGGCTCTCTTCGTAAGTTCGTATTGCAGTTTGTGATGTCGATCAAGGTTGCCACGTCCAAAGCTTTTGCTACGTTCATGCGCTTATCCCATATTGCTTGCAAAAAGAGATTTGTAGTAGTATATAATATATACTGGATCCTAACATAGTACCTTCCACTTAACCCTTTTATACGAAATGGGGACGACAATGTGAATGAGGTGCTACACATGCACAGGTCGGTCCCACGGTGGGCTAGGATATTTAGTAAAATTTGGACCAGAGTGTTACTGATAGTACTAGAGCTTAAGCGACAACATAAACCGATGTTGCAATGTTTGAAATACCACCCCCCAAAAAAATTCAAAATGTGTTTGAAATGTCATCCATCGCTCAGAGTATCCCTATTTGCTGATGATGTGGTTATATTCCTGAATCCGGTCAAGGAAGAGTTAGAGGCAACCTTTGACATTCTCAGGTCTTTTGGTGAAACGTCTGGTTTAAAAGTTAACATGCAAAAGAGTACCATTCTTTGCAATCGGAGAAATGACCGAACACCTGGGTCAGCCTTGCGAGCTTTCGAGGAACATCTCGACCTTCCCCTTCAAATACCTGGGGATGCCACTGGCGCTTGGACGTTTGCGTCGTGTGGACCTCCAGCACATCCTAGACAAAGCAGGCCGACGGCTGGCGGGCTGGCAAGCTAATCTCCTCACAATGGGAGGCCGTTTGACTTTGGTTAAATCGGTCCTGTCCTCCCTTCCTATCTACTTGTTGACTGCGGTAAAGGTGCCAAAGAAGTTTATTTTGGATCTTGACAAACTCAGAAGACATTTCCTTTGGGCGGGAAACAATGACCTCCATGGTGGAAATTGCAAAGTCCGCTGGACAACAGTGTGCCGTCCGCTCCAAAGGGGGGGCTTGGCGTTCTTGACCTCCATAGGTTCGCTAGAGCGCTCCGCCTACGCTGGTTATAGCTCAAATGGACTGCTGGTGACAGGTTGCGGATCGAAACATCGACTCCATGTGATCACATTGACCGACAGCTTTTTTCTGCGGCCACCAGGGTTACCATTGGAAATGGCCAAATGGCATCCTTTTGGACTGACAGATGGCTTAATGGTTACGCCCCATCACAGCTAGCTCCATCCCTCTTTAAGCACTCCAGGCGGAAGACAAGATCGGTCGAAAGCGCCCTCCTGCACAACAATTGGATCCGGGACATCGGGCAAAACCAAATTGTCCAACACCTATCCGAATTTGTTAGCTTGTTGCTGCGAATACAGGCGACCCCACTGCGACCGCAACATCAGGACGGCATAACGTGGACTCAGAGCCCCTCTGGGAACTATACATCCTCCTCAGCCTACCGCATGCAGTTTGCAGGATGCACCTACACGTCCTACCCTGCAACCGTCTGGTCCACATGGGGGCCGTCGCGTTGCAAAGTTTTCTTCTGGCTTGCACTCCAAGACCGACTTTGGATAGCACAACGTCTACAACACGGGAGTGGCCAAACCACTATTTCTGCCAGATGTGTTGCCGAAACCTTGAAACGGTCTACCATCTCTTCATAGATTGCCCTCAGGTTAAACTTCTATGGGCAGCTGTAAGCCAGTGGACCCTCACGCCCTCTCTTCTTCCGGAACGATGGGAACCGGCCGACAGCCTAGAAGAATGGACACTACACCAATTAAACAAACATCCGGGGTCCCGTAAAGGTGTCATAACCGCATTTATTCTAACATGCTGGATATGTTGGAGAGAACGCAATAACAGAGTCTTCAGAAATGAATGTAAAACAAGCGACGCGATCTTTCAAGCCATTAAGGATGAGGCGACAAATTGGATCTGCGCGGGCGCAAAGGACCTCAAAAAACTCGTTCAGCGATCAGCAATATTGTTGATTCCCTCCTTTCTGCTTGCTTTTCTTTTCTCTTTTCCTTTTCTTTCTCTCTTCTTCTTCTCTCCTTTGTTCTCACTCCCATGCCCTTCTAGTCTCTCTTCGACGGTGCAGCCTGTTGCACTGTTGTACTCTTGTTCCTCCCCCTATTTAATATAATCGCAGTCCGCTGCCTTTCAAAAAAAATTCAAAATAATTTAATTAAATTTTATTTATTTATTTTTTTGTATTTTATTTGGACCATTTTTTGAAAATTTTCCCTTTTTGGAAACCTTCGCCGAAACCTACTTTCCCTTTTTGGAAATACGCCTTCTCCCCTTTTTTCGGCATGCCCGGCCTGGCCTTTTTTCCCTCGGCCCATTCCTCTCCCCAAGCTACCCCTTTCACTGTGGGCCTCCCCGCCCCCCCTTTCGGCCTCCCTGGCCAGTGCCACCCCAGACCCGCCCGTGGCCGCTCGCCTCTGCCTCGTGGCCGCCCAGACCGCGCTCTGTGGCGCCTTGCTCCCTCCACCTTCACAGCGCCTCGTTCCCCTCAGCGTTCTGTGCCCCTCATGCCACGACTCTCTCTCCACCCCTTCCGCTATAAAAGCCCTCCCCACCCCCATTTTTCCTTGCCTCACCACGGTGAGCCTCCTCTCCCCTCTCTGCGCTCTCTCTCCTCTCCCGCTCATTCCACGGCTTCTTCCCACCGCGAGTGACCACCGCCTCTCCCCTCGCTCGCTCGCCCTCGGCCCGCTCGTTAGCCTTCCCACCCCTGCCGTCGGCCTCCCACTAACGCTACTGGTCCATGCCACCAAGCTAAGTCATGCACGCGCCCACATTGCGGGCCGTTCGGGCCGAATTCCATTTCACTGTGCAGCCCGTTTCCTTTTTCTTTTCTTTTTTTGATTTTTCGGATTTTTGGATTTTCAATAAATCTGAAAATCATTTAAAAATTAAAAAAAACCCAAAAATTCTCAAAAGTCCAAAAATACCTATTCTTAACCAGTTCAAGCCACTGAGTTGAAAAATGGCCTCCGTTCTACTAAGCGAAGTCTCCAAAATTCCCAAAATACCCTTTCACCCCGTTTCTGCACCTCTTTTCCGATTTATTTTCTATTTTCTTTCCCTTTTGTTATTTTATACGTTTATTTTATTGAGTTTGTTTTTTCACGCTAGATCCGACGTTGGAGCGATGCAGAGAGCAATACCCGGAGCAGTAGTACTCGAGCAAAGACCAGAGCGAAGCTGCTCGAGACCGGTCAAGACTTCAGCTTCTACCAGTTAGGAGATCCCTCGACCCCACAAGGCAAGCTACACCCTTGAACATCTTGAACCCAGTTTTAATATAGTAATATGTATCGTCTTATCGCAATATTTCTAGTATCTTAGAAAACTAAAAAGGAGATAATTTGGAATGACATAATTAGTTATAACCCCCCTTGTTAAGCTTGATTGTTAAGCCTTAATCCCTTTTTTGCCTTAGACTATAATTATTGAACTACCGTAGATTAACTGTTAATAGTTTTTTACACTAGCTCTTTTATTTAAAAATCTCCGAGTGGTGGCTTGGTGTGCTTTTCAAAAAATTACTACGGTTAGGGTGACAGTGTTGGGTTACCCTCGTGAGGTGGACGTTAGTCCGACCCCCGACCGATGACAAAGCCAAGGTATGGTCTGGCGGTTGATACAATAAGTATCAGGGTTTGTGGTATGTAATTGGCTAAGTCTCAGGCACTTAATTAAGAACAGATTCCTTGGGTAAAGTAAATAACTTCAGTCTCCGTTCAACCACAAGTTGGACCGGTCAGCCATTGACGAATACTCATACCAGGGGTACCCCATAGCAAAGTATACATCTATTTCAAGATCATATTTCTCTCAGCCATCCGGGCTTAGAATCCGAATTAGCGACGCTGCAGAAGGCTGGAGAGAGTATTACCTGAGCCTCCATCCCCACAGCAAGATGGGATTATCATTGAATATTGGCTGGATCACCAAATAAACTATCTTGGGCCCGGCCTTAGTCTCAAGGGGTCACGAAGGACCCTCGGCCTCGACCAGGCTTCCCAGGGGCGCTCTGACTTGGTCGCTGGTCAGGCGCCCCCGCAGGCCCCGACCAGGCCAGGGTCAGAGCCCCAAAGAGCTCCAGCTTGACGGCCTCTGCCACATCACCGGTCGGCTCCAAGCCGGTCACCTGCCCCATAGACACGACGACCATGCCGGAGCAGGTGGCTCTTTCCCAAGGTGGCCAGGGGGCCGCTAAGTCAAGCACTGGCCCACCCGCCCTGCCAGTCTGATGGAGAAGCACGCCCGCCCCGAGGTGGTGTCGGGAGCCTGATATGGACGGCGTCAAGACTCGACAAGCGAGCATGCAGGCGGTAGCGCCTTCCCAATGAAGTACCGTCTATTGTGTCTACCAACCCGGCAGGGGTATACTGCAACCCGACAGTCACCAGGACCGAAGACTAAGACTCCCAGGTATGGCATCCCCCCTACCTCTTTTCTCCAAATTCTCGTGTAACCTGCCCCCTTCGACTATATAAAGGGAGGCAGGGTCCCCGGCAACGGGGCGAACTCTTTTTTTTCTCCATATCCCATCTCGCTTGCTCTCCCGACCCGGGCGATCGCTTGAGGCTCCAGAGCTTCCCCGCTCGGACGAGCGCTAAGGGCCTGTCCTTAGCCCTCGCGTGTAATCCTCCATACTCTGAGCAACGAGATCCACCACCGCGAACTGGAAGTAGGGACCTTCAGCCCGAACCAGTATACATCTGAGACTCCTCAGCCCGATTCAGTGTTCATCCGAGGCTTCTTTAGCCTAACCATTCGAGGAGAGGGGGCGCGTGATCCCCTAAACTTACAAATTTACTTGCCAATTATGCGAAACGCCGACAGCCATGTTGACCTGTTCCAATATAGCTCAATACATTGTACTTCCCCTTTAAATACCTATAGGGAGCAGTTACCATTCTTATGAGAAAAATGGATTGCAGAGCGACCGAGGTGGAACAGGAATGGGGAAGCCATTCGCCGGTTCTCACAATAGTAGGTATCCACAGTAATCAGATTGCATCTCCCGCTATGGTCAGTGGGTTCTGGGGGCTGTGGATCCTCAAAACTTACTGGGTAGGGTCTAAAGAGAGGAAGTCTAACAAAAGGCTATGATTATCTCGGTCTGGCCTCATGTATTTAAGTTGCATGTCAATCGCGTGGCACTAACGGCCGTAGATATCTTATGGGTAAAGTTGAGCAGCTCTGCAGAGTAATCTCGATAGTATTCGAATACGTCGTGCTTTCGGTTAATGAAGATGAGTTAATCTGGGGTGATACCCATAACCGAGCTCAAGTAGTTTTCCAATTTGAAACTTGTCATAAAGCTGAACTTTGTAAAATCCCTTTGATATTATCTGGTTATTGGTTTGTGTTTCAAATGTAACTAAAACTGGTATTTAAAACTTGCATTCACAATATCTGAAACTTGTGCCAACCCTTGTTATTCCCTGCATGTAATATTCAGAATCTATTGTGTGGCTTGTTGAATACTATTGTATACTCACCCTTATTTCCTACCCCTTTTTTCTAGATTTTCAAGAAGCCAACGACTTCCAGAAAATCATAGATGGCGACTGTGTTTGGTTCTAGGTCTTAGTATGTTGCTCGAGCTAGCCTGTGGAAGTTTCTGTATTGTATCTAGTGCAAGCCGCATCCTTTCTGTAAAACTTTTACTGTTAGGCCATAATTCTCTATAAAGTAGTTGGATTTCGTTCTTATTTCTGGCAATGAATACTTGGTTTCCAACAGCTAAAATCCTAGGTAGTTGTTGAGGTATTTAAACACATCCCTTCTAAAAAGGACGGTCCGTTACAGTGTTGCAGCCCGTTTGTTCACAAATGTGTCGTGGAAGTGGAAGAGAAGATGCATGCAACCTGCTGCCTTACTAAAGTGTCGGGAAGTTGAGGTTATATGCCACACCTAGATGAAGATACGCATACAATTGCAGCACAAATATATTCTCTGATACGCGATTAGATGCCAGCCTGACATGATGTCTGATTGAAGCACTTCCTATTTTTCGCATAATCTTCTTCGCCTTCTAAAAATGCAACATTATTTACTACTAGTAGTACTAAACTATTTAGCACGCGCAACTGCGAGTCTGCTTCCCTGAATTGGAGCAGTGGTATACGTTCTTAGATCTTCTCAGGGAAACTCTACAGAACACCTGTTCTCGCGTGATACACCGTTGACCGTTCCCTACTTCCGCAGTTCCGCTTTGTTCTAGTTCCCTGCTGTTCCCACTTCCCACTTGGGATCGGTTCGCCTGGACCGACCGTCGGTGCCCAGGCTTCCGGTGAAGGGTAATGGGTCGGATGACCCCCTTGTGTTCCTCCGTTGGTCCAAATGACCCTTCCGGTCGCGTAGGTCGGCCCATGCTCATTTTGATTGTTGGGCCTGCACCTGTACATACGAACTGATACGTTCTTCTCCTCCTACCACTAGCAGATCAAATAAACTACCGTGCGTATTCACAGCTACGTGTAAAAGCCAGATACGCGGCGGTAGGATTTCAAAAATCGGCGAAAATCGTGGTTTTCGATTTTACCGTTACGGTTCGAGATTCAAAACTGGTCGGTAAATTGATCTAATTAAAAAAAATTTAAAATTTATGCAATGTAAACCTCTCAAAAACTATTAAAAACCGTCCAAAACCGGCTTTAAGAAACATTCAATTTGTGGTTTTCATTGAAAACCGAGCGGTTTATCATAAAAAAATCGAATGGTTTTGATTTTTTTGAATTTTTCTAAATTTTTATTTCCTAACCCAATGGTTTCTAACGGTTTTTCAAAAAAATGTTTTTTAAACCCTACACGGCGACATGTCATGGTGGGGAACATATTAACGAGCGTGTCACTTAGCTTTTCTGAAAACTCCGATGTAGCTTTTTATGAGAGACCGTTTGATAAATGGCTAATTTTTCTCAACAATAAGCTACAAAAATAGGTTCAGCCCAGCTTTCAGCTTTTAGCTTTTGCTAGTTATATATGACTTCTATTTTATATCAAAAGCTACTTAAAACTTGAGCTGTTGGGGGTTTGCTGACTTTTCAATAACTAAAGCTGGCTTAAAGCCGCCAAGCAGGGCCGAACTACCATGAATCATCTATGAATTGGATGTACCATGTTATCTATATGTCAACGTAACATCTCTAAATTATGTGCGTAACAACCACAATCAATATGTACAATAAAATATGAAAAAGAAATGCAATATTCTAAAAAATTAGATAACTATAAAAACTATCAATGAAAATTAGATGAAAACTACAAGTATACAACTAAGGTACAGTTTAAAACTAGTTCGGATATTTGAATCAAACAAATTCGTGGTGTTACAATGTTGCAACATTTAAAAATAGTGGCAACATTCGAACACAATTGTAAGACAACTAACTCAATCCAGTGCAGTGAAAAATTCTAGAACCAAAATAGTTAGTTCATATGTTTGTCACAAAAAATCTTTACTCTGGATACAACAAACACAAAATTAATAAACGAAGTTGTCCAATAAATTTGAACTACTGGAGCAACAAATACAAGAATGTATTGCAACAAAAATTATAACTTGTTGCAATAACAAAAAAAACATTGAACATCTGCAACATTTGATGTTTCGTGTTGTAACATTAGAAAATAACTATCGCTACAACTTAACTTACCGATGTCATCATTTCAAGATGAGCATAGAGGAGGAAGGGAATGAGGCGGTCTACACCACTCGACAGCGTCTGCACAGTGCCGAGGCCATCGAATGCCACGCCACAATTGTAGGAACTGAGGCTATTGTTGGAGTTGGTGACATTACTACCATCAAGGCTTTCGACTGCGCTACTGCCCGAGTGGGACAACTAGTCAGCGAGGATCTCAAGGAACGACTTCTTGGTGACGAGCCATGAACATGTGGTTGATATACTCAACACTATGTCCAAGAACACCTTCGAGTCATCTGACTACGTTGTCGTCGCTGACACGGCCGGTAGCAAGGGGCGGCAACATTTAAGTAACTGCCCGCGTAGACATCATCGTACAACAGGAGTAGCATCGACTCAAGCTCCTCCGCCATGAATCCATTGGCGTTAGCGATTTGGGTAGTGGCCTGAGGCAACAAACACTCCACTCACTAGTTTTGGTCTCTATGGCGGCATAGGAGGAGGCTAGCCTGATGACTCATCATTGGTATACCCTAATCTAGTGATGACAAGGTCTATCTGATGCCTTGCTGCTAGCTCTCCAACATGGGTGATATAGGGAGGAGGACGAGGATGCAACACTTGGTGAAGATTGAGGGAACAATGCTTGTGGTTTGGCGGGGTTGATGAGGACAAACGCCATGCTAGGAGCTCATCGTTGAGGTCACTGGTGTGATTCTTAGCAGTAGCCATGGCATTGATGTCACTTCTTCCTTTGTGAAAGCAGGTAGAGAAGAAAGTTGCTGCATCAGCGGTGTGTGGTACGCTAGCTACTTACAGTGATGGTGATGGCGGAACCGCCAAGGAAGAACTGCCCATGGTGGTGGTGGATCTGAGGTGTTTGGCCGAAATAGAGAAGTGGGATGGGCGGACATATTGGGGAACAAAGGGAATTACTAGGAGGTGCCGCTGTGAATTGTGTAACTTTGTGACAAGCAAGGCATTTGATACGTTATGTGGGCTTCTCATGGGCCATGGGCTTTAGTTGTTAGCGTTCGATTGATCGGACATCTGGTTACTAGCAATTCATATTTCTTTATGGGTTGCACCACTGACTCATTTACTAGAAATTTAGGCGCGGTTAGGTTATCCATTGGGCCGGTTGAACCATTCCCATCCCTAGTTTGGAGATAGACGCGGGGAAATGGCGAGCGTTGGAGTGGGGCTTGGGGCCTTGGGAAGAATGGACCCGTGTCATAGGTGAGGCGAGTTAAAGCATTTGCATGTGTGGCATGCAGATGAATCGACACAAGCTTGGGGGCATGGCGTGATCGCAACCGTGTGGGTGTGAAGTGGCTAGATCATGCCGTTGCATAAGGTTGTTACGTCTAACCTTAGTCATGTCATGGTCTTTTAGTTGTTTGGTTCATTACTATAATTACGGTTTGCTATATTTTTCTAGCCCTATAGACCTAATCTGGTTAAAGTTGTGGTTTACATTTTAATGGTCATACTTGTTGTGACATGCCACACTTTACATAAGTTTAATTATGATAAAATTAATCATAATTAATTGTTTAATTATTTAGGCATATGCGTTGTCAGTACATTTCCCAGTTCCCACGTTACAAATAGACCTTAACACTCCATTTCTCAATGTGCAAATATTTTTGTGATTATCCTTTCACATTTCAAGGCCACTAACAAAAATCGTGTGATAGATGTAATCTATAGTTAGGCCTGGGCATTCGGTTTAACCAAAAAATCCAGTTTTGGTTTTCGATTTATTTGGAAATTCGGTTATTTCAAAATTGAAACCGAACTATGTTTGAAAATTTGAATCGACAATTCGCTTAACCGATAGTTCGGTTTCGGTTTGGTTTCGGTTTTAACCGAATTAACCGAACTTGGCAATGATGTGCGCACAATGTTTACCTTGACACCGAATTTACCAGTTGTTTGTTTCATACTAAAATATTAATGATGATTCGGTTTTCGTCTCGTTGAGTAAGTTCGGTTAGCGTTCGGTTAAAACCAAATTAATGAAAAAGTTGATAAACGAATCAACAACTGAATAATTTGGTTTCGGTTTTTTTAGCTTCGATTTCGATTTTAACGGTTTCGATTTTTGGTTTATTTGCCGAGCCCTATCTATAGCCACAAGTGTGCACAATGTTTACCTTGGTTACTGATAAATGACGATTCGGCGTTCGTCGGTAATTCAGCGTTCGGTGGTGAAGCTCTGTTGTGAAACTATTGTAATGATGCTTCTGCGGTTCCTGGGTTCTGACTTCTGAGCATATAGCTGAGAATATCACTGTCCCTATGCAAATTGCATGTGGTCAAAGATTCCCAATGAGGCACCCAGCTTTAGCTTTCATGAGACAACGACGTAGCCGTCCGTATGAAGCTGCTGGAAGCGATATCACGTGCAACCTCGTCAGGCTGATACTATCGCCTCAGAACTAAGAAGATACTGATCCCGAATTCAACTGCTGTACATCGTTCTCGTGATTCCGTCTTTTTATCTTTTATCATTCAGGATCATGACCTTACTATTTGTGATTCTTTTTATCTATGAAGCAGTGTTTTAATATTTTTTTATTAATATAAGTTACATAAATTTTAAAGTAAATAAAAAGATAAGTGATTATTATCTATTCTTTATTCATTCTTTAATATTTGTGCAACTATAAAGAAAAATGAAAGCACTTCTCTTATCTTTTTTATCAATCAGAATCATGACCTTGGGATATGCTAACAGATTCAAGCTCTCAGACGCCATCTTCTTCAACTTCGGTGTCCGCCGCCGGCGTAGCTAACCAGTCGGCACTGGCGCCGGACGTCCCTCCGACAAGCGCACCCTCCGCCGATCCACTACAACAGTTTCCTGACGAACTTTTGTTTCATCGCTACTAACCATATTTATAGTGACCAAATATTTTCTCCACTGTTTCATCTATAGTTAGTGACAAGATATTTTATGCTATTTGTTTCATCTATAATTAGTAACAAAATAATATATCGTCACAAAAAAACCTTAGCAGTGACTGCTCTGCAGTGAGGAACTATCACGTTCTCGCTACTTGATTTGTACTAGTGGCAAAATATTTAGTCATCACAGCACACTTTATTAATGGCAAACTATTAAGCTGGTACCGTGCAACATGTATGCAAGTCCCGATAAGATTCCTGATTTTCTTTGTCATAGCCAGGTTCAAATTTTCGCCGAAATTCGGCGAAATTTCGGATTTCGAACCGCTCCGAGATTACAAAAGCCGGGCAAATTTTAAAATTCAAAAAAAATTGAAAATGCTATAGTAATTTTGGAAATTTTTATGAGATATTAACCATTTCCTTGTCACTCTTTTGTAAAAATTTTAAAAACTTTAAACCTTTCTTATTGGTTAAAGTAAATCTATTATTGATCATCGGCCTTTTAATAGGATAGTAGTACTGTTTAAATTTTTAAAAATTGATGACACTTGATAATCATACGAAAATTTTATGAGAATATTATGGATGTGTCAGAACCATTCAGAAAAATTTTCAAAATTTTGTAACCTCGTTTGTTCTAATTTTCATTCGGATGAAACTTGCCGCTCGCGCTTTACCAAGACAGTACCAATGTTTGAATTTGCAAAACTTCCTCACATTTTATAATCATCTGAATTTTTTACTGAAATATCATAAATATGTCAGGAATCTCCAACAAAAATTTCAAAATTTTCTAACGTCGTTTGTACTATTTTTCATCCGGTTCAAACTTGCCGATCAACGTTTCATCGGGACAGTACCAATTTTTGAATTTTTTAAAAATCGACATAACTGATAATCACCTGACAATTTTATGAGAACATCTCTAATGTGTCAGGAACCTACAAAAAAAATTTCAAAATTTTTTGATATCGTTTGAACCAATTTTCAGTCAGTGCATTTTGACCGAAATTTCGGGTAATTTCGGCGAAATTTCGAAAATTTCGGTGCAAAACAAACCGGATTTTAATTTTGCTTTTTGAATTTTGAATTTACTCCGGCCGAAATTACCGAATTTCATCTGAAATTTCAGATTTCGGCTGGGTCTGGTTTTTTTTCTCAAAACAAAAATTTGAACCATGGTCATAGCTAAACGTGGTTGGCTCTCAACGACTGAACACACACGTACAAGCAAGGATTGGGACGTCGGCTTCGTTTTAAATATCGTCCGTGGCCAGAGAATAAAATCTCAATAAGATCTTACTATTTCAAATAAATTTCAGATAAATTGTAAAAATAAAATTTAAATTCTGGATTTAAAAACCGAAATCTTGGCCGTTTTTCCGAGATCTCGGTAAAATTACCAGCGAACAAAAATAGTTCAAACGACGTCGAGAAATTTAAATTTTTTTGGAGATTCCTGACACATCAATGATGTTTCAATAAAAATTTCATTTTGTTTTTGATTTTTTAAAGATTACAAATGAAGTAAAATTATTTTGAAAATTTTTCAGCTTGATCCTACACTTCATAGAATGGTACCATAAATTTTTCATATCATAATAAAGTATGTACAATTTTATAAAAACCAACAGTGTTTCTACAGTTTTAAAAAACATCCCAAAAATTCGATTTTTCATCAAATTTTCATAGGAGATGACTTTCTTATGGGTTATTGGACCAAATCCGGTCAAAAAATCAAATTTCGGTCAAAAATGGTGAGATCTGGCTGAGATTGCTGTAGCAATTTGAATTTTTTACTCCAGCTAGCATTTCAAAATTTATCCACGTCTGAAAACCGAGATCTTGATGAGATCTCGCAAAATTTCAGCGAGATTTGGATCTTTGTGTACAAGTTCTCTCTCTTGGCTCAGATTGTGGGACAGTACGTATCCTGCTTAGGCCCACCATACAGCACAACAATTGCACAGTTTCCTGCTCGGAATTACTTAAGTGCACGCAAAATGGTATAGACGTTGTTGTTTGTAATATACTTTCATATCATTTATAAATAGAACTAAAGATAACTTAAATGATTGATTATTTATATAGTTGTATATAGTGGTCTCATACGATTAATAGGTTGTCTATGTAATTATATGCATTGTATAAACACATCTATAAGATCATCTCTTAAATAATAGATAACATATTTCTCTCGACCATATCACTCAAAATCATACGTGACATAAGCTTACAAACAGCTGTATGTAACATGTCCTAAGGGTATATATAGTGATATAGACGATGGTTGTTTGTAATATACTTCTATATCATTTTTAGACAAAACTAAAGACAACTTATATAATAAATTGTCTATATAGCTATCTATAATAGTCTCTTATAAAATTAATAGATTATCTATATAAGAGCATGCACGGTATAGAAACATCTCTAAAACGTTAAATAGTAGACAATATTTTTATCTTTCCTCTCTTCTCTACATTATACAGATTGTACGTGTCCTAATGGACAGGCATAGCATTCCACCAATTTGGTTTGCTACACTTAGATAGATCGAGTAGTCGACTCTGTCGAGAGATAGAGTAGAGATAGCCTTTACTAGCTGCCACCGATAAAGGTATCGATAGATAGGTTCAGAGGTTGAAGCGTTTTGTGTGGCTTCCCGAATCTCTAGAGCATTGCCATGGCGATGCTTGTAGTTAATTAGTGGTTAGAATCAACTACTTGCGTACAGTCTACATTCGGAACTTGTTCTTCGTTCTCAGGCCGTAGGTTTGTACGTAACACTGTTAGATTGACCTTCATATATATCTCGATGTATTTCTTCTGAACTCTTGGTCTTTCAGTTGCAGGTCAAAACAAGCACGAAGCATTTCAATTGAAACTATTTCCTAATGATTGCCATGTATTATACATAGGAAGAGGATGACTGTGAGGGAAAGAGCATGCTGGTTAAACAAATCGTGGCACAAATGGAAGATGTGGATGATATTCGTGCTTAGAGGATAAGAAGTTAAGAACCGTCACATTGTAATATGAGATATATCCTTGTATAATACGTATCTGTTTATGTGCCAATGTGACACAAATATATGACAAATACTATCATTTCAACTAGTTCCTTATGATAAGTATCACTAATTATAACGAGGACTTATACAAGATAATTTTTTCGAAGAGGACTTATTACTATATTTTCATAATTGAATAAAAATCTCGCCATAAGTTTTGAAATTGTGGCAATTTTCTTGTCACAAATAAATGTGTATTTGTGATGACGAAGCTGTCACTTATATTAATTGCAATTGGCAGGGGCGGAGCACCCGGTATGGCGAGGTGTGGCGCTTGCCATACCTCGATTCCACGGTGAAAAACCCCACCGACGAATCGTTTTTTTGTCCCCGTTGGCTGGCCGCCATCCTGTTACGTCCGTTGTTGAGAGTCGAGACCGTATCTCAGCATCTAGCCTGGGTGCTTTTATTGTACAGATGCATCCGCATCTGCTATTCAGCTTGCTGCAGCGGCGAGACGCGAGACGGCGAGAGAGGAACCGTTGTCGTCGAATCGAAGTCAACCAAGGGCGGCGACGTCGAAGTCATCATTAGCGATCCGCCGATCTGGTAGGCACTAAGCAACAGCGTCTCTCATGCACCCTACATAAGTGGCCCAAGCATGGCGACAAAGCGCCCACCGTCTTGTAGTTGGCCATTAAGTTATTACGATTAGTATTAGCGCATGCCACATTCACATGGCACGATTGTTTACGATTTACCCAATTACTTGTTTATTATTTTATTTAGTTGTTTTCCCACTCAATTGATTAGTAAATGGTTGGACGCTTAAAAACAAGAGTGAAGTAATTAAGTAAAAATAGATTGAAAGGAAAGGGCAAGGCCAACGCCAAAGCAGCAGTACACAAGCATAATCTGAGTTTATTTACAGGACAAAGTCGGTATAAAATCATTTTCTATTTCTGTTCTCGTAAGTTTTGGTGATATGATTGTCTTTGAGTGTTTTTTTTTGTTCGGTTGCAGCGATTAGGAACTCAAATGTTGCATTAGAGGTTGAATCTTACGTTTTCAAACTCGCCATACCTTAAGTTTATTCCGTCCTCCGCCCTTTGGCAATTGTAGGGCTTTGATTGCCACTAATTATTATTAATTTGTGCGAAATAGTTTCCTCACCAATGGCATAATTTGTGCTGAATTTGACACCACTAATGTAACTCATAATTGTGACAGTTCAAGTTGTCTCTAGTGTGGTGTGATTAGTAGTGAGCATTTCTTTGTCACTAATGAACCTATTATTTGCGGTGAACAAAATTTCATCATTATGCTATTAGTGATGCCAATATTTGTGATGACGCAGTGATGACTGAAAATTTCGTCGCAAGGTCGTAATTGTGATGAAAAAATGGGTTTACAGTGACGAAATTTTTCACCACAAAAATTGAATGAAATCCATTGTATTAGTGAATGCCCCTCATTTTTGTTATACTAGCTGAATTTCCATGCTTCGCTACGGATAAGAAGAATATCATATTACCCCCCACAATGAATCGACATCATCGTGATCGGCTTGCACAGCCCACGCCGTTAACTCTGCCTCCGCACTCTGCCATGTCACGCCGCCGGGCTCATTAGAGTTACGCCTTTTTTTGTTAGAGAAATTCTAGGGAGTTAGAATTTGTGTATTGTTAAATTGATTTTTCTGTTTTTGTTAAAGATTTTTTAGGGAGGTAGAAAGGGTCGGGAGGAGTAATGTACTATTACTATCACCACCACCACTATCTTCTTTTCAAGTAATAAAGATTAGAGTAGTGCTTATATGCATCACTCTCTAATACAAGTTATAAAAAATCTTGAAACAAGCTAAGGGGTAAGTAATCACCATCTACCTTTCATTTATACTTTAATATTTATGTAAACTTAAAAAATACATAGAAACACATCTCTAAAGATTAAGGTGATGCACTGAAGGTGCCACCGATCGTCTTCGGATGTAGAGCCGCTAAAGATAAGGAAGAAGGTCGGCGGTGGAGAAGAAGATGGAGAGGAGGAAAGTTTTAATGATATGCACAACAAAAAAATCATATATTCGTACATTTTTTTCCTTTTTTTATATATCATTCAGAATTTTGACCTTACCATGCTGAGCCTTCTCCTGCGATGGCCAGGAAAAGACGTGGTCACATGAGTTGTTCACTCATCTGACCCTCTTCTTCACTGTTTTTTTTTGTAAAAATGGTTGCCTCCTGAAATTATTTTGCAAAACTAGCCTCTTTCCCACCATAAAAGTATTAGAGGATGACATATGGCACCTTCCGCGCCAGGGGACCACTGGAAGCGGACGATGTACCGAGTGTGGGAGCTGACTACTAACACGCTCTGCAGGAGCGAAAGGTGGGATGCCACGCTGTGGAGGTGTGGGAAGTGGCGTGGCTGACACGGAAGCAACCGCGTCGCGTGCAAGAGGGCACCTTCTGTGATACTGTAGCACGAAAAGTGCTTTCCACGGTTTATAGAGTGCTATTTTTGTAAAAAGTTTTGGAAAGGAGTTATTTAAAAAAAAGAAGTGAAGGAGGGAGCGAGATGACAGCTGAGTGAACAGTTCTGGTGATACTATCTCTGGAGGCTGGAGGTAAACGAATCGAATCATTCTTGCGTTCTTGAATGTAAGCTGCGGTGCAGTGAACGAAGAACCGTGCTTCTCCAAGTAAACTTACTGGTTCCCATGCACGCGTGTCGTCGTGGATTTCTTACTTTCGCCGTCGTGTGCAGTGCTATCCGTGCGCATTCATTTTCTTCGTCCTCCCTTCTCCTCACCCCATAGCTAGGCAAGGCACCGCCTTCTCGAATCTCGAGTGGATACCGGTGATCAGCGGGGATCTATTGTCGATCCCGTAGGGTTAGGGCATTTTTAATGGATCATTTCTTTGATCGTTTTTTAGAGGAGAGATAGTGTATTAATTGATGTTTAGAAATAATAGCTCTCAATGCATTGTTTCTACCTACTGTTTTTAATATTAATTAACGTGCAGTTTTTTTGCAGTTTTCTTAGAGGAGAGATAGTGTATTAATTGATGTTTAGAAACGATGAGGAGAGCACAATGCAGTTTTTTATGGTTTCTTAACCAAAACATTTAATGAAGAAACCATTTCTAGTTTAAGAAACTCTAACCTTCTCTCTCTGCATTAATTCATTGCCACCTAAGCTTTTTATCCTACATGGCATGTTAAGAAACCATCTAAGAAACAGCATTGTAAATGCCCTTAGGGCATTCTCAATGGATAGTTTCTTAGGTGGTATCTACAGATGAGTAAATGTATTAAGTATGTGGTGTCTCTAGTGAGATATCACAATGAGTAGTGTCTACTAGTAATCCAAGGGCATTAATTATCTAGATATTTTGATCCAATATAAACCTCAATTGTGTTGTGCATTTTATTTTGTACGCATATGAAAAGAAATATATAGGATATTGGTTGATCTAGTAAGCCACAATGACAAACATTTGATCACACAATTAAGCATGCCACGGGATTAATAAAAGCATTTTTCTAGTATAATTCTTTCGGATCTTGACACATACGCTCACATATATATGTCACAACAAATCAATATGGGGCCCACAAAACATGTAGTGGAGACATCCAGGCCATCCCAATGCTGTTTTCAGTGGTTTCTAACTGCATTGGTTCTCTACAAGAATGGTTTCTTATATAAGACATCACTTCAATCTCTTTCATCAATAAATAACTTGCCAACTCAGCATAGTGCCTATGTGGCATAGTAATTAATGTCTAAGACATCATCTAAGAAACTCCATTGAGAATGCCCTTAGGGCATTCTCAACCCTCCACCTCAGCTAGTGTCTATAGAATTAATTACCGCTAACCAAGCAAAAATCGATGTGGCATAGGAGTTAAGGAAGGAGAGAAGGAAAAACGAAGAAACCGTGTCTCATGCAAGAAACCGGGTCGACGCGGTACCAAGACTCAAGAAACTAGCAAAATCGGGGTTGGACATTTCGCAGCTTACTAAAGCAGTATTTGTGGTGCATGCATTGGTTTATTGCTCTCATGCATTGCTTTATTGCTCTCTCCCTCCTCTAGACACTACTCATGGAAACCATGGGTTGGGAAACTATGCATTGGTTTATTGCTCTCTCTCCTCTCTAGACACTACTCATGGACACCATAGGTTGGGACTGCCCTTATGCCTTCAGTAGTTCTCGATATTGACTTTCTGTTCTTAGAGTTTTTACAGCCCCAATGTGGTATCACTAATTCACCAAGAACTAGCGGGAGCTCTCTGCTCGAATCAATTGGCGGAATAATACTAAGGGGCAGTGCTCGTCCGTTTTCACGTATTCACGTGCCCGTGAGTCCTCGCCCGGTTCGTGTGCGATTCGCTCGAGAGGAGTGCACATCATTAGCAAATGAGGTACTCTACAGTAGAGCAGATTGATATGCCCGCTAGCCCCTCTGAGAGAACTCTCAGCTTTTCTTTATCTATCTGATACATCTTTTTTTTTCAAATGTGTCACCGTTTGAGTAAATTTACAAAAAAAAAAAAATCTCTCCGTATGACCGTGGAAAGAACAGCGGGTAAATTATGAAAGCTAGCTAGTCGACCATAACAGTAGCAGCACCAAACAGCGCTGGTCCGTCTTCTGACAAGACGTCTCACCGCGGGATGTGCTCCTATCGAGCTGGAGCTTGCCGTACTGGATCCACTAGTTGTTGTCACGGTTGGTCAGACTGCTACAAATCTAGCCTCCTGCCGCAATTTATTGGCGTTTTCACGGTCAGAGAGTAAACTAATTTTGTAATTTTATTTGTACATAAGTAAGATTTGAAAAAAAAGATACAATGGAGCCATTTACGCGTCGGCTTCCCTCTGGGACGGCATCAGTGAAATGCTGCATGGCGAGCAACGCAACCAGACAAACACGTTCACGCACGTCAACTGTGACTGTGAGAGGATGAGAGGGCATTAGACGGGGGCACACAGACACGAAGTAGATCAAAGGTAGAGTATGAGCCAGTCAAATTGCACTGTCCTGAGGACTGAGCATGACTTAGTGGAGTAGGACACAGAAGGTCGTCTAGCTGACCCGGATTTGAGTTTTGAATCCGGTGTTTCTCGTAGAGATGAGTGTATACGTATGCGTGCGTGCATGTAGAGGTATGTGCATGCGCATATGTAGGTCGTCTATTATTTTTTTTCTATAATAAATACTAGTACTCTTGGCCATTTTTTTTTAAAAAAAAAAATTGCACTGTCCGGTCACCATATGTCCTATCTGGGGATCCATTGTCAAACATTACATTTGCATGTTTGTGTGCCAGGAGGGAAGGAGCCAGAAAAACATGGATAAGTTTAGAGTCTGTTTGGGAAAGTTATAACTGGATCGAAAAATTACTTTTAGTTTGCTGGACTGTAAAATAGTTGTAACTGGTGGTTATGGCTTTTTTTGAGATGCCGTTTGGTAAGCCGATCCGTGGAGCTCTAGCTCTATCAAATCTATGGATCTGGTAGAGCTGGGTATTTCTAACTCTACCAGATCCGTGAAGCTCTAGCTCTATTAGATCTGTGGATCTGGTGGAGCTGGGTATTCCTAGCGCCACCAGATCCGTGGAGCTGAAGCTGTGAGTACATTAAAAGTGTTTAGATGGATCATCTTGTTTACATTTTAGACCAAAAATATAAACTTAATTCACTTTATTTTAGCCTACAAGTTTCAGATCTCAGATGAAACTGGGATCTTAAGCTCTACCAAACAGGCCTTAAGGGGCAGTGCTCGTCCGACTTCACGTATTCACGTGCCCGTGAGTTCTCGCCTGGTACGTGTGCGATTCGCTCAAGAGGAGTGCACATCATCATCGGCAGAGGATCTCCGATCGCCTGCTAGCTCCTCTGAGAGAACTCTTAGCTTTTTTATCTATCTTATACATCTTTTTTCAAATGTGTCACCGTTTGAGTAAATTTACAAAAAAAAAATATCTCCCCATATGACCGTGGAAAGAACAGCGGGCGAATTACGAAAGCTAGCTAGTCGACCATAACAGTAGCAGCACTAAAAAAAACTTTTGATTCGAAAACTTTTAACTCGGAAAACTATGGATTTGACAAATTTTAATTAAAAAACTTTCAAAAATGATTTAAAGACACTCCCTCTATCTAAAAATATAAGATATTTTTTTACTTTGCATAATGATTAAGGTTGCGTCGAAAATGAAAAAGGTATGAGCAAAAATGATTTAATTGTTCCCACTTAATTGTCTTGAAAGATGAGAGATAATACTATATGTAAGTGGTAATAAATAAATGCATACGGTTGAAAGAGAATAAATAAGGGTATAGAAGGAAAGGTATATTAAATCTACATATAAGTTTTATATTTATAGATAAGACCATTCAAAAAATAAGTCTTATAAACTTAAACGGAAGGAGTACTTATTAGTCAAAAACTTAGAGTTGGAATTTGAAAAGTCTTTTTAGTTTGAACTAAGAGAACAGAAGAGGAGAGTGAGATGAAGAGATAGAGCCTTTGTAAGAAAAGATAGGTGGAGGAAGGATGAAGATACCACCACATATCACAATGCGAAAATATCCTTATCAAATCTTTAGTGTGACTCCCAAATTAGCAATTCCGCACGGGCTACAGAGAAATACGAGACCCTTCGTGTGGCGCTAGCACCCTCGAACCTTCGTGGCACGAGCAAATCAAACCACGTATATGGATGCTCATGGTGGTTTCCTCGTCGTCCGCCCATACAGCCACCCACGAAGCCGTTGCCATCTCACTCTCGCGGCCGCAGCCTCGTCGAGCTCTCAGTCGGAATCGATGAACCAGAAAAATACGGTTGCCTCTGTTCACCGCTTGCACACAGCCCCTATCCCTACCTGCTGAGGTGGAACGGCACGTCGGCACCACATCGCCGCCTGCGTGGCTCAGGCTGAGAGGCATGCTCGCAAAGCTGAAAGCTTCCGTCGCCGTGTGCCCTGCTTGTTAGGAGTTGAGCCAGTTAGGTCTAAGGCACGGTGTTTAGGTTTAGTCTTTTTTTGTTTTATTTATAATTTAAAGTCAGTTTTTTTTTAACTTAAACAGCTTATAAACAACCTGTTTTTAAAACCAATCTAGGGTGTTTGGAAGCCAGGTTTTTTTTTTCTTGGATTAGCTTATTGTCTTAATGACAAAATGTCAGATATAGCCTTAGACAAAAAAAAGCTAAGAATAGTTTTTCATATTGTTTATGAACTAATTTGTTAATGCGCTGATTAAGGATTAACATGAATAACCAATCGTTCGGATCAAGCACACCACAATTTGTCATACAAATTGACTATTGTATAAGGACATAAATAGAAAATATTGCAAAAACGTACCAAGGCTTAACAATCCAATATATGCAACCAAACTGATGGAATTCTAATCCCCAGGAATTAACACATAATTTAACAGTTCCCATATAGCTTTGAAAATACCACATGTTCCGTATTACAAGCTCCCAGCGCTCGAAGGAAGTCACGTACAAGCAGGTCGCCTCTCATCCTCGTGTAACCCTAATAACCCTAGCGGTAACTCAAGTTGGGAGAATGGGAGGGGGAGGAATAGGAATGGAGGTGGGGTGGGGAGAATTAACAATTTTATACGATGGTATTGTGGGTAATTTTTTCAAAGTCTAATGGCAAAAATGCTATTTTCAACCTGCAAAAGAAAAAAGCAAAGAAAAAATATCGAACTGGCTTTTGGCTTATAATTACTCTGGGCTTTAAGTTTTTTTTCCGAAAGACTGGTTGAAAAAACTCCTATCTGTTCCAATTTTAGCTTTTTTTGCTTTTAAATCGAGTGAAAAGCCAAACTGACAGGGTCTAAACATGCATGATGGGTGTAAAGTGCAACTAATCTTGGAAGAGCTAGTGCAAATTAGAAATATCGGATAACCCTGAAGTGTAACGACAAGCAATTTAACCGTTGCTAAATACAATTTACTCTTATAAAGATAAAAACAAATTGAAGGATATATATACGAGACGTGCACCGTGACACTTGCATGTACGCTGTGACAGGACTACACAATGTGTGGATGTATTATTAGGCTTACTGTGTCTTCTTTTTATGTACCGGCATGTAATAGGGGTTAGAATCTAGACTATCAAATCGTGGGAGACGCAGCTTTCTACGGAACAAAGTTGTTTCCACGTAGCTCGCTCGCTCGTTCAAGTATTCGACAAAAGCAAGCCATAAATTAATGCAGATACATCCGAAGCAACGAGTTAAGATTTATCCAAATCATGGCTTATCTAGCCTTGATTATCTTTTTTTTTAATCTAATCTTCTCAGACGTGTATTTATAAATTTGCACCCTCCCCGATCACAAAAGACATTGTAGGTGCAGAGCACGGACAAGGCGACAAGCACAGGAGTGCATACATGCAAGGTGAGCGCGTGAGCAGGCACGAGCAATGGGCGGGTAAGCGCAGGAGGCACGCTGTCACGCCTAGGTAACATAAAAGGAGCTCTGCAGTACCAAAATAGTGCGAAAGGAGCATGCTACGATTGGTCATGCCTGCTCTTATAGTCGACCGAGCTTCCAGTTTTCCGGTGATCTTTCATGATAGATACGTCTTTTACTGTAAAGAAGGGCTAGATTTATTAAAAAAAAACATATAAAAAGACTAGATAAGGGATCATTTCAGATTTGTCCACTGAACAGCATGCAACTGCCCGAGCGACGTACAGTAACCGCTATATAAATGAACCCCAATGCATTGCACATAGCTACGAAGGCAAAACACAAGAAACTGAAGAAACCGCGCGCCAAGAACAAGAAGCCTCGCGCGCATGGATCCCAACGACGCCTACTCGGCCGCGCACCCGTTCAGGTGGGACCTCGGGCCGCCGGCTCCGGCCGTGCCTCCGCCTCCTCCTCCTCCGCTGCCGGCGCAGCCGGCGAACGCGCCTAGGGAGCTGGAGGACCTGGTGGCCGGGTACGGCGTCCGCCCATCAACAGTGGCGCGGATCTCGGAGCTCGGGTTCACGGCAAGCACGCTCCTTGCCATGACGGAGCGCGAACTGGACGACATGATGGCCGCGCTCGCCGGGCTGTTCCGCTGGGACCTGCTCCTCGGCGAGCGGTTCGGCCTCCGCGCCGCGCTGCGCGCCGAGCGCGGCCGCCTGATGTCCCTCGGCGCCCGCCACCACGGACACCAGTCCGGGAGCACAGCGGATGTCGCCTCCCAAGAAGGTATACATGCATGTCTGCCCTTGTACTGTATCTAAGCGTGTGCCGATTTACTCGATCGTGTGCTTGTTTGTGATGCGATCATACATGCATGCATGCAAACAGTGTGCGTATGTCTTGAGTTATCGCTTGTTTGTATGTGATGTCGTCATGAATGTATGCGAGCAGTGTTATCCGACGAGCAGGATGCGGCGGCGAGCGGCGGCACGGGCGACGACGATACCGTTAGGAGGATGGTGCCCGGCAAGAAGCAGGCGAAGAAATCAGGCTCCACGAGGAAAGACAAGAAGGCGAGGAAGAAGGTGGGCGAGCTGAGGCTGGACACGCAGGAGGACGAGCACGAGGGCGACGAGAACGGTGGCGGCGGGTCGGAGTCGACGGAGTCGTCGGCGGGTGGCAGCGTCGGGGAGCGGCAGCGAGAGCACCCGTTCGTGGTGACGGAGCCCGGCGAGGTGGCCAGGGCCAAGAAGAACGGGTTGGACTATCTGTTCCATCTGTATGAGCAGTGTCGCCTCTTCCTGCTCCAGGTGCAGTCCATGGCTAAGATGCACGGCCACAAGTCCCCAACCAAGGTACACGTGATCTAGCACCGTTACGTAACTTACGTACGTTATACACACACGTTCTACCTTGCATAAGCGTGCATATCCAGACTCCCTGAATACAACTGTCAGCTCAACGTGACTACTGAACTAGTATTGATTACTGACAGTTCGATGGTACTAACTACGTGCTGTCATCCCATAAAATTTCGTTCGAGATAGCGTCGTGGAAGTTGGTGTGCAAGATTTTTGGTCGACAGAATTTCCCATTTTCATAGCCTTGTTGAGGTTTCAAATATTGTTTTCCGTTGACACCTAGGAGATAGTTGAAATCTAAAATTTCATTAATAATTTAAAATTAGTTGAAATCTAAAATTTCATTAATAATTTAAAATTTTAGATAAATTCTAGACTAAATACAAAAACAAAAAATTAAATCCTATTTTTTCACCGAAATTTTTGAGATTTTACCCGAGTTGCCAAATTCTCGGCGAGATTTGTCAAGATTTCAGTGAAATTAAATCGAATGAAAAATAGCTCTAATGACGTCAAAAATTTTGAAATTTTTTGTAGATGGTCCTGACACATCGGTAATATTCGCATAAAAATTTTATATGATTATAAAACCTTAGGAATTTTTAAAAATTTGGACAGTACTACTATCCTTATAAAACACTTACCAGTAAATAACGGAATGAACAATAAAACAAACAATATTATAACATTTTGAAACTTTTTGTGTATGGTTATAATGTATCAATAATATTTTCATAAATTTTTCATATAATTATCAGCCTTTAGGAATTTCTAAAAATTATAACAGTGCTACTGTCTTGATAAAAGTCTTATCGGTAAATTTTAACCGAATAAAAAATAGTTCAAACCAATTAGAATTTTTTAAAAAAATTGGATAGGCCTGATGTATTATAAATTTTTCTATAAAAGTTTCAGATAATGACTAAGCTTCAAAAAAAGAGTTAGAATTTTTTAAACTTTAGAGAAAAAGGTGCTGAGGTAATGGTTAAGCTCTCATAAAAGTTATTGATCATAATCGTATTAGTGAATTTATAAAATTACTATAATGGTAATTTACCATTTGTGTTACTTGTGTTTTTGATTTTTGAAAGATAACAAATGAAGCTCGTGCATCCATTTATTTAATTGAGCATACAAAAAGTTTAAAATTTTTCAAAATTTTAAAGAATTATTTTAAGGAAATTCTTAATTTTTCATAAAAATTTTGGACCTTGATCACACCCAAGAAAAATTTATAAAATTCTGATAAAGTTACTGTCTCAGTTATATTCATTTCTATTTTTGATTTTTTTAAATAACAAATGAGATATTATCATAATTTTTTTAGAGCATAATCAAAATTATATAATTTTATAAAAATCTGACAGCGTATCTTCTAAAATTTTAAAACGTTTCAAAAATTCATTTCTTCAACAAATTTTCGTGGAAGATGATTTTTTAAGGGTTATAGGGCTAAATCCTGTCAAAAATGTCAAATTACTTGAGATTTTTATATTACTGTAGTAATTATATTTTTTATCTATCTGGGATTTTGGATCCCCTCCCCAGTCGAAATCCGAAATTTCACTGGTTTTTGAATCCTTGAACCTCATTCCTCATCATCTGCATGTGTGGTAGTTGTAATAGCTAACTACTGATCTTTCTTTTGAACCGATTATTTGTTCGTCATAACTTCCGCTGTAATGGCAAAACATAACTAATTGGGCTCTTTGGTTTTGCTGCAGTTCTGTGTATAGAGATTAGGATAATTTTTAGATGATGAAAAATTAAGGGTAATAAGCTGCATTACCTTTCATTACGTGCACAAATGTAGTTTAATTCTGTAACTACCGTACATAAAGCCATAATTAACAGAAAGAGTCGCCTTCTTTTATTGAAGAGACCTCCTCTAGCGGGACTTCAGTTCCAAATATGTCTGGTTTGATTCCAAGCTTGGTAGTCTTGGCCATATTATCCCTGTTTCATTAGTTCCATGTATTTTTAAATAATAAAAGATCACGAGATAACCAAGCTAACTCACGAGTTTAACGAATCTTCTAAGTCGGCAAATATAGTTGTATATGTGTGAGGCGAGAATAATAAAACATAACATACCGTATAGTCTGAACAGCAATTCTGCTCTCAAATGACAAATGTCAAATTTAACAAGTTAAACTAAGCTGAGATTTAAACTCGTTAAGATAATAAATTGAGTTGATTCATTATCTTAACGAGTTTAATCAAATCAAGTTGAATTGAGTTAGCTCGTCCACCGCTATTTTTGGCCCCCTAGTTCCATGCATGATACAATTCTAGTGTAGTGCTAAAAACTTAGCTTGTCGCACGTAAACAAGAAACATCAATCAGAACTGCAGAAGCGTGTAGATATGCTTGCGGGGAAAAAAAAGAAGAATCGAGGGAGGGGTACTTTTCATTTTTCGGATCGGACACGGATGTCTCTGCGCAAATACAAACCTGAAAAAGAGTGACGACGTGTCAGCTATAGGTAGGCTGCCAAAGTCTGCGTTCCGTGTGGTCTTGTCGGGCCCTAGCTAGCGTTAGAGGGGCATGCATGAGATGGACGCCCTCGGATTCCGTGGCTCTGGTACGAAATCATCCCTTTCCAAGTTGTCTACTAAAAATTTTTAATAAATTTTTTCTTATAAACGTAGTTGTAAAAATATATTTATTTTTAGACTCTTTTAGTGTGGAATATCGGAAAACTATAAATTTTAGCTTCTATTTTATAAAATTACAAATTTTAAGAAAATTTGTATAATAAAACTACAGGTTTTGGATTAACTTTTCACAAAACTATATGTTTTAGAATTTGCCATTTCTTGTAATGAGCCTGACAGTGTGGGTCCATATTATGGTCTCACACGGTATTATTTTCCGTTTCACTCACGTGTAAAGTTGTGTTGGTAGTTTAAATTATCAGACTTGTTACAAGAAACAATTAATTCTAAAAGCTGTAGTTTTATGATATAATTTCTTTTAAATTCTATAGTTTTGTGAAATAGAAACTAAAATATTTAGTTTTCTAATAATTTATATAAGAAATATGTAGTTTTGTGAAACAAGTTATTATAAAATCTATAGTTTTGTGAAATAGAAGCGAAAACCTATAATTTTTTAATAGTTTATAAAAAATCTTAAGTCTTATAAAATTTACTCTTTTTACCGCTACATAAGAGACCAGATCTGTAAAAAAAAATTACGCGCGGGCTGGAAAATTTCTCTATTCCTCGCAGCAACGCGGCCGCACGTACAAGCCATGTGAGCTCCCCGGGCTCCGCCTGCCACTCTGGCACGGCGTGCTCGCCCGCTCGGAGACGGTGCGATGAAATGAATGCACGGCCTGGTCGGATTCCAGGGTGATTGGATGGATAGGATAGCGTTCAGTAAGACCGGACGGATGCATCGATGCGCCCCTGGCGCCGCGCCAGTCGCTGCTCGCAACCGCACCCGAGTTATTTCGATCCGTGAGCGCACCCGCACGAACTGTGCGACGCATGACACGAGCAGCAGCATTTGGCGAAGTGCAACAAACGGGGGGGCCGGATGAAAAGAACTCGTGCTGTGCGTGCAGGTGACGAACCAGGTGTTCCGGTACGCGAAGAAGACTGGGGCGAGCTACATCAACAAGCCCAAGATGCGGCACTACGTGCACTGCTACGCGCTGCACTGCCTGGACGAGGAGGCGTCCAACGCGCTGCGGCGGGCGTACAAGGCGCGCGGCGAGAACGTGGGCGCGTGGCGCCAGGCGTGCTACGCGCCGCTCGTGGACATCTCCGCGCGCCACGGCTTCGACATCGACGCCGTCTTCGCCGCGCACCCGCGCCTCGCCATCTGGTACGTCCCGACGAGGCTCCGACAGCTCTGCCACCAGGCGCGGAGCAACCACGCAGACGCCGCGGGGCTCCCGCCGCCCTTGTTCTAGCGGTTTCGGAGGAATGGACCGACGAATGTGTTGCTGCTGTTTCATGTGCGCTCGGCTATGTTTCGTTTAGTCTGCCTCTGCCGCAGAGCGGGCTTAGAATGTGGGTTCGCTACTTGTTGGGCCGATCGAGCATGTTGTACCACGCGCGCGCAAGCTGTGTCTTGGCAATGCTCTTGTCATCGGCGCCGTGTTTGATTTGTTTCATTATGGCAATCTAAATGCAACGATTTCTATATCGTCCAGAATATGGTTTGACCGTTTGTACCATTGTTTTAATTTTTCTCATTATGAAATGCTATGCTAAATGAGTTTTTTTTTTCCTTTGCTTTTGTAGAATACAGATGCAAGAAATACATCACACTTCGAGTAGTAGTAAATCAGACGACATTCAAGACATTAGAAACAGAACCCTGGCACAATTGCGCCACTCCATTCATCAGAAGAGTGATCCAAACGAAAACTATCGCGATCTTCACATGCTATAGGCATGCGAGTTTGCTTGCGATGTTTTTGCAACTGAAGTGCAATGGTGCCCCATTTCCAGTAGAATCTAGACCTAAAACCTCATATTTCACAACAGAACCTACATGTTTTTCACTGAAAGCGTCGAATAGATGCGGTGAATAGCATAACATGAAAGGTCAAACTTCTCACTAGGCCAGAATGAAAGGTATATATTAGAGAAATTTTACAATGTATTATACTAGTAGTATATGCTGGATAGTAAAAATCAGATCTAGCAATTGATATGTTCAAAGTATTCCTACTACTCTACTACCAGATGAAGTATAAATAAAGACAGCTAGTCTGATCCATTGGATCGAACAGAATAGACAGTCTATATATTGAATTTAGTGTACCATAAAAGAGCTCATAGATTAAGTAGGTCGGCAAGTACTTAGAACTCCAGCCCATAGACCAAATGGAATCTAAATGCAGTATTAGCATTGAGGTCTCAATAGGATAACTTCTAAAGCATGACAAAAATAGGAGGAATCACATTGTTTGGTGAGGTACATAAGCAGCATTTGGAACAAAGCACCACCTCAGTAGCATCACAATATAATCTCAATGTAGCATCACATGATAATCTCAATGACAAGCCTGCATGGTAATAAAACATGAAGATGGTCATATACATGAAAAGTGTATGCCAGATCATTTCTTCGTAAGCATGGAAAAAAATCGATAAGGATCTGGAACATAGTTACAAACATCAGCTGTAATTCATGAACAATACTTAGATATGCGTTAGTATGTAGGTATATTTAAATATCCATTACAATTAATATAGGTAACATGATTCTACTCAAACTTTATAATATTCGGAAAATGCAACTAACCAGACAAATCCACGTATAACTCCCATCTCGACGATTTTGGATCCTCTGCAGTACTGCTCTCTGCAGTACTGCGGCTGACGTGTGGGCCCCACCCGTCAGAGGATACGCTTCCCATCTCGACATATGTTACAGACAAACGACAAGGGATCCAAGAATTAAAAAATATGAGACAACGCCTATTGTTGAAAAGAAAACATTTTTGATATTCAACCATCTCTGTAGCACGCACTGACGTCTGTCCAGAAAAAGCAAAAAGATTCATGGGAAATCAAGCATTAGAAATCAGGTTCCAGAAACGAATACTGTTACAATGGTGAAAGCAAAGTAACACATAAATCAAGCAGAATAAAATACGGCACACAATGAGCTAATTCCATCAGATACTTAGGGGTGAAAGTAGGCTAAATATGGGCGGATATTGCTCTTTTCGTATCCTAACACGTATTTTTACCCTAGAATGGGAATCGGATAGACATGTTGGATATAGGCACAGGGTGGATGCAGACCAGATTCGAATCGATCCCAGAAAAATTGAAAGATGCTACAAACAAAAAGAAAGATGCAACTTTAGCAACGAAAGTCTCATATTATAGTACCTATAAGAGAATTATTTATCCAACTTAACAACATAAACATAATTAAATGTAAATTCATATTATAAATTAGTAAATGGTTAGAAAATCACAGCGGATGTTAAAGGATATTGATGTTTTATCGGATAGCTATTTTGTTGATTTGTCGGATATCTTTAAAAGATATCCTACCAAATAAGGATACGGAGCAGATATTGCTGTTCTCATATCCAAACTCGTATTTCCCAGATACAGTTATGGATAATATAAAATACGGATTGGGACTAAAAATGGTATAAAGTGCGGATTTTTTTCCTGATATGGCGTCGGATAAGCGGGAATTATCCGCCCCATTTTCACCCCTAGCTGACAGAATGTAGTAGATAAAATAATAATAGCAATGCACGACCAACCATCTTGACCACATATGCCCGCATTCATCATTCGATTCAACAAGAGATCATGAACTAATGAGTTGGTAACTCTAAACAGAACTCGTCACTCAATTAACATAACGAAAGATAAAACATTTATGAGCAAGCTACTTTCGCTTAACATATTGGAAATCGCATTCAAATTATATGAAACAACGAAGAGGTTGTGTAATATATCCGGCCTTGTAAACACAATTTTCTGTTTTTAAATAATTCGATTCAACAAGAGCTAATGAACTACTCTTGAGATGGCAACTCTAAGTAACATTTGGCACTCAAATAATTATCACAACAGGTGATTGTATCAATGAGCTACTTTCACATATAACATAAGGAAATTGCATCAAAGTAATGAAACAACTAAGAGACAGCAACAGGCTTTGTTAACAAAATTTCCTGAATTCGACATAAAAAGAAGTAGCAACGGCATTATAAAGGCAAATCAAGCCAATCGCATTTGCTTTTCTACCAACATCGCGTTCAAACAAGGCATAGAACAAAAGGTAACTACAGTACCATACTGGTCCCGTGTAAGTTATAACTTCAAACAATACCATAATGCACTGCAAGTTTGCAACAACAGAACACAGCAGTAACAAGGAAACCTCGCCGTCGGTGATCTCGACCTACCTTTAAGCGGAGGGGATCTCGACCTCGCCGTCGGTGATCTCCTGCTGCAGATCCTTGGGGTCCTTCCGTCGACGGTGCAGCCGACACTGACGCAGGTCCCAAGGATCTCTTTGACGGTCCCGGACATCCCATTGGCCATAGACCTGTGCCTCATGGTCCTGGCGATCTCGATAACGACGTCGAGGCTGATGTTGCCATTGTGCTTGATGTTCTACACCTTCTTCCTGTCCTTCTCGAGCTCCTTGAGGGCCTTGATGAGGAGCGCCGCGGCAGAGGTGACGACGGAAACCTTCGCCTGACGGTTCTGTACGGTGAGCTTGACGGTGACGCGGAGGCCCTTCTAGCCCTTGGCCGTCTCCTTAGCGATGTCCTCACCAATCTTCTTGGGGAGAGACCGAGCGGGCCGACCTTGGGGGCCAGGGATGACGCGGCGCCCACCTCGCCTCTGGTCACGCGGAGGTAGACGTCCACCACCTGCAACGGGTCTAAACTTGGGCGGCATGGCTGCTGCGCGGTTCCAATTGGCGGCGGCAGGCAGGAAGAGGTTGTGGAGGCGGACTGGTGGAGTATGGTTTCGTACTTTCGTCACGATCGGTTACGCACGTTTATATTGCACCGACATTGTGTTTGTGGTGGGTAAGTTAGGTTTGGGCTTTCCGGAGGCACTTTAGAAATCCACGTAAAGCCCAATTTTCAGGCTTCAACTGGTTGCAGTTTTAGGCCTACTGCATAGAAGATAGATAAACGCTGCAGTATGTAGGCTCTATCTGTTTGACCTTTTTCTCCAACTTAAAATCCAAATTCTAAATAAAAGAATATTATTTTAACTGTTTTTTTTTTTCAAAAGCTATAAGACTCCCTATAACTAAAAGTAAAAAAGTCACCGGAAAAATGGTTTTATTAGCTTATTGTAAGCTGGTTGTAGACCGATGCTACTAATGTTAAGATAAACTTACTTACCTATACCTAATATAAAATTTAAGAAAAAATAGCTTTAACCGACGAGTCAAAAAATATAGACCTAAACAACGATAGCTTAGTAGCTTAATTTTCCTCCTAGCCGGGGCACGAGGCCGAGATGGCCGTACGCGGCTCCTTTCGATCCAACGTGTGCCGCGGCCCGCGGGCCCAACTACATCGGCCGTGGTCTGCCGCATCCACTCGAACCATCCGCCACCAGCAAACGGGCCACCAAGCTTTGGATCTGATTGAAGTACGCGTGCCCGTTATATGTTCGATGCATGACGACCTGCCTGGGCCGTCCGGAGGTTTTGCCTATGCGGACGTGAAGCTCGTTGTTGGTGGACCATGTACGGTAGCAATCTCATGCTTTTTCGAAGAAAAATCCCGCACGACCGGGTTGATCTTTGAAAGGTGGTTGGTCGTGGCCGGTGCTAGTCGCCTCTTCGCCTGCGTTGCGTCGCGGGCGACCGCCCAAAGTCCGGACCAGCGTGTTCCTCGCTGCGATTCAAAGAGTGGACAAAGGTCGCGACTGACAAGGTGACGAGTCACGACCGGTGCCTATCGTGTACGGTTCTCCTGGACGCACTACACCGGCGCATTGCGCTGGAGGTATCTATCATCTACGACGACAGGGACGTGTCCTGAGCTGTGCGTGACACGGCAAGGCACGACCCATGAACGCTTTGGGGAATTTCGGTTGCGGACGGATGGAAATGGACCAGCCTTGTAGCGTAGCTATTGCGTTTTCGCTTTCTAGTGGTTGGCTGAACGCGCGATCGGTTCTTCCAACAGAAGAACTGTTCTTGCTAACGAGTAACGACGCAGAACGGGCGTACGTCGGGGAAGCAGGGGAAACCGTACCGGGTACACTAATCCAAAATCGCATATTTGCCCCTATGTTATTGCTACTGTTAGGGATAGATGCACGGCAAATAACTGGAGACAAAGATTTAACGCGAAAAACCTCGGCGGAAAAAATCACGGAAACAACGACTATATCGCTTCAGATTACAAGTCTGAGGGTTGACTTATAGTCAAAGAGTTACAGTTGTAAAAGACTTAGACTCTAACATACTATGGATAGAACCCATAGATATGGAAGTTAGAGATATTGAGTTATCTCCAACAAACCTCCCTTAACTCAAAATCTATAATAAAATTGTTTAGGAAAACCCCGAAAGGTAATTAACACGAAGAATACAAGTCGTTAAAAGTCAAAGGACTCATTGAGCGAGGAAGACTGAACAGTCAAGCCAAACACTTGAGTCTGAAAAATCACCAGGGTATAAAAGATGAAATAGTCTTGTCCAAATGCTTCGATGAAGCGAGATTGAGCAAACCACCAAAGAAGTCGAAAGAAAGATCAAATATCAATCCAACACGGCTATAACAAAGCGCATGAAAAAATCTTGGTCTTCAATGATTCATAACTTGAAGAAAGTCGAGTTTGTGCAACTGACCTTCCGAATCAAACACTCAATCATCAAACAACATGAGCCAAGACATCACCTGAGGTGTTGGGTAGATAGCGAAGAACTCATACCATGGACTTTTGGCATGCTCCACGTAGAACATAAAATTCGGCAAACTACCTATTCAAAATCCATAACATGGTTGTAGCTGCTCAAAAAATGCCAATATGAAGAAAACTTCTCGTGCCATCGATGGAGTATAAATTGCAGTAAACCTCTCATATCGAGCAAAGACAACAAAAAGAACGTTGTAGTATCCACGCAGAAACAACTCCTTCTTGCACTTCAAACCTTCATGTCAAACCGACATTTGAGCAAAACCTTCACTAGAAAAACTCGAAGAGTATAATGCTACCATCGAGGTGTCGATAAATTCCAAATGAAGCGTTGCGAACTTCCATAATGCAACGTATCCAAACGGTGAGTAAACACCTAGATAATGGTGATGAAACACCAAATTCCAATGATTGGTGATGAAACACCAAAATCATTTGTCATCAACTGATTTTTTTCTCCGAGTCTCCAATGTATACAATAAAGCGTTGAATAAATTGCCGATGATAAATCTGTTATGAATTGTAATGAAATCCAATCCGGTTTGCTGGTAAGATTGAAGTCCGGATGAAGCAATAAAAAAAACCCGATGCGCTGGCTACGGGCGTGAGAACCTTCACACGATTGGTCACTGGCACCGAAGAAAAGAATCCTTCACGAGCAAAACTTCTAGTGCAAGAACTTCAAGTCCTTGCCCACGTAGATCAGCACCTTCTCGAGGGGCTTCGGTGACCGGCCGCATAGAGAGAGACCTTCGGTCTCGGTGGTGGCGCGATCGACCGAAGGAGCTGAAGGCCGAGAGGTGCTAGCGGTCACGTGTATGGCAGCAGATGCGACGGCGGGAGACCGGCTCGAGCGGTGCGAATCGAGGAGATCGCGCGGAAGCCGATAAAAACTGCGACCGGGCCGAAGAGCGCGATTGGCCGGGGCGGCCGAGCGCGATGAGCTGCGCCGATCCGGCGGGAGGCGCGGCTGCGCCTCGACAAAGCCGATGAAGGACGACGCGCGGAAGAAGTCGATATGGCCGAAGGTCGCGACGGCGCGGAAGACGGCGGACTGCGTGATGCGCGATGAAGACCGGCGGCGCAGATCGAAATCCAGGAGCGTAGATGCTCGATACCACTTGTTAGGGATAGATGCGGCAAATAAGCGAGACAAAGATTTAACGTGGAAAAACCTGCGGGAAAAAATCACGAAACAATGCACTATATCGCCAGGATTACAAGACAAGGGTTGACTTATATAATCAAAGAGTTACAGTTGAAAAGACTTAGACTCTAACATCTTATGGATAGAACCCATAGATATGGAAGTTAGAGATATTGAGTTATCTCCAACAGCTACTCTTTTTTTCTAGGCTCATATGCCGTGTGCTTTCTTTTTTAAATATAAAAAAGGTGAAAAACCTCTGTATTCTTCCTGATCTCTCCGTTTTGCATATCGTTTTTTTTTTCTCCCCGAGTCGGTCTATTATTGCACTTTCTTAAATCTGGTTGGCTTACGCTGATAAGCTGAGCTGGTCTCTCAATAATGGCAGGATAAATTACTGTTAAGACCATTCACAATGGGAGTTTCATTCTCATTAAATGACATGACACATCATCATGTTTGCTGACATGGTAAGATAATTATGAAGAGAGAGATAGACAGAGTTTCATAGGAGATGAGAGAGTTTTATCTAGATGAAACCCAGGATACACAGTTACCTAGATAAAAGCTGATGTGGCACTCTTGGAAACTGGAAAATGAATCTATGCACTAGAAATGGCCTAAGAGAGTTAGGAATCCGATTCGTACAAGCCAGTAACCAGTTAGCCACCGCTCCGAGTCGTCACCGATACGGCGAAAGGGACGCGCCGGACGGCCGGGCTGTAACCCGTACACGCCGCATCTGGTTCCGCTCTCATCGCCCCGCGCGCGGCGGGCACGGTGGCACGCGAGGACGGCCCCATACCACGACGGACACGTCGAACACGCTTCCACCGCCAAGAAACCCAACCGACAGATTGATCGCTTTATTTCTTCCCGTAAACAAACCAGGCATGGCCGCATGGAGAGAAGGATCTGCACTGACGTCGTTGCACCACCCGAGTCTAGCGTCGAGGCGTCTCGTCTATCTGCGTGGGGCGGCGGCTTCAACGGTGCGTGACACCACGCTTAAATGAGCGTGTGCTGTGCCTGTATGCAATATGCATACGTGACTCGCTCTGGACGGGTGTCCGGTGCAGACTTGCAAATTGCGAATGCGGCCGCGAATTCCTTACGTAGAAAACGAACGGGGCTGTTGGAGATAGGGTGATGATGCCGTCGCCTTTGGCATATTCTTCAATCCTCGGAGACATAAATGACCTCTCAACAAAAAAAAGTACTACGATTTTACGCAGATCTGAAAAGTGGAAAGAATGAGCGACTCCATCGACTAATCAATCATTCACCCAACTAAGCGTGGCTTTTATTCGCAGCATTCAAAAACATAGAACACACAAAAAATACAGGAATGGGTAAGAATGTACAAAATAGAGGATTAAAAAAAATTCAGGAATCTTATAGGATTGGGTGTTTCCTTCTCAGGAAGAGGAAGAACACCAGAATTTTATAGTGAATAGTAATCTCATTTACTTTTAGGATAAATATAACAGATTATCACATTGATTTAACTAGCAACATATGATAAAATCTTCATTTGTTGGGCACTTACAGGTGGACCCAACAATCCATTCTTATCCCCCCATCGTATCCTGATCGTTCTTATCCACAATCCTACACATACTAGATAGCCCAATTAATTTATAGGTGTAAACAATACTATCATAATAGCATGCATTCTGATCAGATTTAATCACAACAGAAAGATAGCTTGTACCAACAACCACTCAGTCGCCGATTCGCTTACAAAGGGCTTGAAGGACTAAAAAGTATGTAGGAGCGACATGTCGATCGAAGATGAAGACGAGCAGCCGCGCGGTGCGGCGCTTTCCAAAAACCTCATCGCCGGTCTCCCGTATAGGACGTCAATTGGCAGGCATGAGATCAGAAATATTGCTTTCCCTCATGCCCGTTGTATGACATGAGATAGGACGGAACAACTCGGGTGGCAGCAAGCGAAGGATGTCCCCTTAAGAAAGCACATACAGAAAACCACCTCATGAAAACATAGTCAAACTACCACGATTCCACTAACCGCATGAGAAAAGTGCATCTACCTGAGTCCATGGTGTCACATCAACAGTTGAGGTGTAAGGTGATGTGTAGGGATGGCAATCTTACCCGATTACCCGTGTGCCGCATGGTAAAAACCCTAATGGAGGTGGGTATGTTCCTCTTTTATTACCATGGTATGTTTACGGAGGCCAAACTCTACCCGACGGGTAAACGGTATGGGTATGGGGAGCTTCACCTGCACTGTTCGCCTGACACCGCCACCTCCTATTGACATCTGAGGCTAAAAGCAGCGCCAGTTGGCCCTCGATCCCCAATTTGTAGTATCTCATTTGATAATTGTTGAATCGACCATATGTGTATTATTTGTGCGCATATATTATTTTAATTATTATTCTTATGTACATTTGAAATTTTGAATCATTGATAATCATTCTTTAATCCATAGAATGTTGCTAATACCTATAACTTCATCAAAAATATTGTATTAGTATCATAACTCATTAGCTTCTAGTACCATTTGGTTGGAAAGATTGTTGATAGTGACGGTGTGGGTATACCATGGTATCGGTAAACCATGTAACGGTATGGGCAAGATTTTTTAGCGCGACCCTTCATGGTATACCCGTCAGGGGAGATTTTGGTTCGGGTATGGGTATGGGCTAGTACTACCCGTACCTATCGCACCCGATTGCCATCCCTAGTGATGTGGCATATGTTGTGAAATACGGCTGGAAAACTTGAAGCTTGGAATTGGTTTTGGGCTTCGCGATTGCGCTAATGGGCTATCGGTCGGCCCATTAAGGCAAATAGAGAAGAGTCTGGTTGGATGAGGAGAGAACCAAGTCCTCACCTCATTCCTTTCGGCGGCGGCCAAAATAGGGTAGAAAATCTTGCATCTGGCGCAATGGTCGGAGATGATGTTGCAACGGGGACGCGAGGTTTGTGATCGGTCGTGCTGGCTTCCTCTATTTCTAAGCTCATGATTGCCATTCCAGAGTCAAGTTATTGCGGGTTGTTTTCATCTAGTTCCTAATTTTCTATTCATCTTTGGCTTGATCTTGGCTGGAGATAAGAATCCTCGGTTTCTTGATTTGGTGTTAGTGCGGGAATTCTCAGAGACTTTGATTTACTGCTCATCCTTGTGATTTGAGCGCCAATCGAAAGAGGAGAATTTCTGCCTTATGGAAAGATTGGATTAACCAGTGAGCTTCATTGGTAAGGTTCTATGTGCCGGCCTTGATCAACCTTCTGGTGTGAGCTTGGTCTCTTTGCCGATCGGCTGTTCTTGGTGAAGAGATTGGTTTCTGAAGGTGAAGTTGGCAATATCTTTGTGCGGCTGGTATTTGAGGCTCAGTCTTGCAGCCGGTGTGCCACGACTGCGAGTTAGGGCATTGTATCTCCGAAACCAAGCCATTCCATTCGCGGCACTTGCGGCAGCAATTGGTTTTCTCGGTCAGCGACGAACTGTCGTGCCTTGTCCCTCTTCTTGAACAGCTTCGAGTGTGTTCAATTTGTGAGTATTTCAGACTGCTTTACTTACTGCTTGTGGGACTGAGATTTGTGCTGCTCTATGATGATTATGGGTTGTTTAATGAGTATGATAATTAATTTGAGTTAGGCCTTAGACTGCTAGTCTTGCATGCTAAACTTGCATTACTATCTTGCAATAGCCTTCTGATATCTTCAGATTGTTGTCTTTCGGTAGTAGTCTTATTGCTTGTTCTAAGTTCAGTTGATTGGATTAGTTCATATGCTAGTTGTTGTTCTATTTTCCTTGGCTGATTCGTTTAGCATTTGATCTATTATTGATCTGAATATTATATGCCGATTTGGTTAGCATCCTGATCTGCTACTGATCTGAATATTGCCTACTGGTTCAATTAGTGCATTGATCTGCTGCTGATTTGAATTGTGTTTTTTTTTGGGTTGGTATACTGATCTATTGTTGATTTGAATATTATTTTGCTGGTTCGGTTAAGTTTGCCATATAGTACTGATCTGAACTTAATGCCTGGAACTAAATGCTAGCAGACTATTGGCTAATCTGGATTTAATCTAAACAATTAAACAATAACTTTGATATCAATATATCTCTATGCATGCCTAGGAAGGTAAGGGTTTGAGGCCTAACTTGCTAATTAATTGTCTAGCCGATTTGTGATTGGATTGAAGATTTAATCTTTGATTTCACCCAAAATCTAAGAGCACAAATCATCAACCATATTGGTTTTGTAGACATGATTCATAGAGTAATTGACATCAGTATTATGAATTACTTCATCTCTATGATCATGTCAATTATGCTTCCTTTGAATTATGTAATCTTCTTCATATTGTTAATTGAAATAATCTTGCTCTTAATATCGCATCTTTTCCAACAGCATAGTCGGATAGAGTACACTTAGCACGTAAAAAAGGTTAAATACACTTAGTTGTAAGGTGACATGGCATAGTCAGTCACAAGTCACACAATAAACACATGAAATACGCTATATATGGGTGCATGTGTGTATATATTCTAACATAGTCAACCATATGTAACTCTATCCTTACTACTAACTCATACTAGAGTCCATAAAAAAGCTCCTTTTATAAGTTGGTTCCACTCTACCTAACTAAGTGATATGGTATTAAAGTTCTATACCCTCAACTCAACACATTTATACTTCTTACATTAAATTAATCCCAACAAACACTACCTTTACCTAGACTTAGTTTCTGCAATCTATTTTTCCCCTTGTTGGTCACAATAGTCGTCTTCCCCACCAGTGTCAAGCTCGCCATCACCGTCCACAGCGACTTTGTCTCGAGCGTTGCATGCACGAATACGATTGAGACACAATTTACCTCAATCCTACACGCGCCAGCCAAAAAGAAGCACAAGTGCGTGTCTCGTTTCCCTTGAAATTCTTGCGATTCCGTACGAAATTACTGGGAACGATTCCTATTAATCAAATGATGCTACAGTGTCAACCATTTGGCAATCGAGTTCCTCCAAAAATCCTTAAAATCTAAGCGCTTCTTTGTAACGCAGATCTAAAATACAGAAATTAGCTCACACATCCATTTAGATCTTTTGGAATTGTATAACACATGAGTTGTTCAACTGTGAGACATAGACACAAAGATACTGTACAAACTTATGCTTCCGTGTCGCTATTATCCATGGCGTTCTTCCTTCCGTACACAGGAGGGTAGGTAGGTCAGGTAGGTGCGTGTTGAATGACTGGAAATACACTCGGAGAGGCAGATGGCTAGTCCGTGCTTAATGCGCATCTAACATGGCATATTCCGATGCCCATCAAGCCGGTTATCTCACAGTACGTACAGCCCCAAATCTAATTAAGTATTCTCCCCGTTCATTTTTATAAGGTTATTCTCAGTGCAAATTTTATGAGAGTTTCATTCTCATTAAATGAGATGCCACATAGGTAAAAGTGGTGACATGGTAACAAATTTATGAGAAGAGTTGAGTTTCATGGGATGAAACTTGTTATACACGGTTACCAAATGCTATGAAACTAGGATGAAACCCTACTGAGAACGATTTGTTTCATCTCCACACATTTTCTGGATTCCGTGTGGTCATATTGTAGTGTGCTAGATATAATTGCAAGTGGCTACACAATTTATATGGCACATTTGATCAAAACACCATGCAACAATTAAATGTTATGTCATGCCTATGAAACTGCAAAATGAAACTATGTATTGAGAGAAGTTGTTTCATTCATCAACCCAAACATCTAAATATGACGTGGCACTATCAGAAACCGTGTAACGAAACTCTCCACTGAGAATGGTCTAAGACATATTTCGACTTTACACAATGATTAAAGTTACGTTGAAATCGAGAAATGTATGAAAAAAATGACTTAGATGCCCTCACTTGATTGTCTTGGAATATAAAAGATATACTTTGTGTTGATGGTAATGAATAAATGCATATGGTTGAGAGAAAATAAATAGGAGTATAGAAAGAAAAATCTTATTAAATCTATATATAAATCTTATATTTATAAACAAGATCATTTAAAAAATTAGTTTTATAAAAATAAACTTAAGGAGTACGTTCTAAGCTGCAAGGAGGCAAGATCTAGGCAGGCCCAATGGCCATTTGGTTTAGTTGCGACAAGCAAGAATTGCTCTTGCTGTTTTCTAATGCCGCCTTCTCGAATCTCGAGTGGATACTGGTGATCAGCGGGGATCTATTGTCGATTCCCGTAGGGTTATGCCTTCAGTAGTTCTCGATATTGACTTTCTGTTCTTAGAGTTTTTACAGCCCCAACGTGGTATCACTAATTTACGCTTAAACTTTATTTTTTTGTATTTTTATCTTTTAAATTTTGGTATATGTTAATACTAACTCAATGCATATTTTGATATCTCCTACGGATATTAAAAAAATTCTTTTTATAAGAAAATGAAAAGGAATGTATCATAATACGGATACAGAAAATAGCACTAAAAAAATATGAATAACTTAGCACTTTGCATGACAAACGAATCAAAGTTTTCCTAGCATATACCACTCCATATCTATTGATCGTCAACAAAAGATTTGTGTTTTGTCTAGTTGCTTACAATTTTCTATATCCATTGTGATGTCAACATATATATCCATATATTAGTTCTACTAGCTGACAATATTGACAAGTAAACTTTCTGCCTACAAAATTGGTTCTACCCATTGAAAATTTTAGTTTTTTTTTTTGTGACAGTCTCTAGTGCAATCAGGAGAAGAAAGCTTCCACACCACAATCCACCATTTCTTTTTTATGTTCACCGAATCTCTTAAAAAAGCAAGACTAAATATTAAAAAGAAAAGGTCCATATATATATATATATAACACAACAAATTTTGTTTAAAAGTTCTTCCAGAAGGTCAAATTATGAAACCAGATCTTTGATCCCCAAAATTTGCAATCCAATTTAAACAACACCCTAACCCGGTTTTGCATGGTGATACTGCTTGCGTGACGTAATGAGTGGACGATTTTACCATATAAGATGATACGTTGGCAAGTTTGCATGGTGATATTGCTTGCGTGATGCAATGAGCGAACGATTTTACCACATAAGATGATACGTTGACAAGTTTGGGTAAATGACAGTTGGGCCATAGGGGGCTTCTTCCCTAAATTGCAACCAATAGAGGGAGGGAGAGCTACAAGGGGTGACTGCCATGAAAACGTGGTGATTAGCCCCCATGGGCTGTTATTGATCTAGCTTGGTTAACATGTTATTCTATAAGATAAAATCGCTTACTCATTAAGACATATAGGTAATACCATATTCAAAACCAGATCAAAGTGTTATTTGAATCGAATTATAATGTTTAGGAACAAATATCTAGTGACTCACGAGTCACGAGCGAAGTTCGGAGTAGACTTCTTCACCTCTTCCTGTTAAAAAAGGTGTTGCGTTTTGTATGACAATTGTTTGGCGCATATAATAATATATTTTCATAAATATACTTGCCTGGAAAGAACTACAAGTTTACATGGATAGCGAGCGCCGTTCGTCCTACAAGTTACTCCACATACTACTAAGCAGAAGTACATCACAGATTAAACGTACATTTGGAGGATACGATCGGAGGATCCCGCGTTGATGGAGTCCCCAAGAGAGGTCGCTTCACGGGACAGCGATGCCTTGGCCGATGGTAGGTGCGAGCGCGAGCGGTTGGTTGCAGCGATCGCAATTAGCGAGGTCGCCGTCAGTGCTGCTGTTTCCTGATAGGCAGTCATAATCTGTAACTCCGTTTTCCTCTGGATAACGGCGGCTGTATCTTGGTTACGGCGCCTAAAATAAGAGCTGGGACACTCCGTTTTCCTCTGATACGGCGGCAGCCCGTGCGGCAGCCTTGGTGCCCACCGGTTAGGCGCAATAAATTGCCGCCAGAGCCGTCAGGTATTGAGGAGTCCATTCACAGAAACTGAAACCCACTCCCTTTCTTCCCCCATCTCGCAGTACTGTCCTCTCCTCTTCCACCTTTCCCCTGTTCTCGATCGATCGGCCTTTGCATGGCAGCAGCAGCTAACACCAAGGGGCGGGTGATCGCTGGAAGCTTCGTCGCCCGCGTCCTGACCGGCAAGGCCGCCTCCCCGAGGTATACTCAAAAGCCTGTGGACTCAGATGAGATACACTTGCTATTGCATATTTTCTTGTGAGTACATGTTCTTGCTAAGTAAGTGGTACGTATCCAGGATCTTGTTTTCATGGAGAGATTCGTAAGAGTTTTTTAGCTCCCTTTTGCCTGCCGTGGATACTTTTCTTGCATCGTTCGCCCGACATAGGATTCGGAGTATCTTACCTTGTGATTAACCCCTGATTCAGCACAAGATCCCTGTGTAGTCAAGCGGTGGAGTGGATTTAGTATGTTATTAGATGGTAATATCTTACAAGTTAGCAAGATAACCTTTTCACATGATCTAGTATTCTAGATTTGGCATCCTCACCACTTTGGAAAGATCGCCAAACTTGTTTAATCCCCTGTACGTACGTGTCATCAATCCGTAGTACCAGTAGGAAGTCTGTAAAACTCTATGCAGACTGCAGAGATCAGGAGAACTCTACTAGACCAACTACTAGGACAGATCCATGGAGATAGTTTTTTTTTTTTTACTTCGAGTTTTCCACTTATATCAAACTGCCTTCTTCATCGGAGGGATGAAAAGGCCAAATACCACTAGACGCACACCCACAATTCCACAAACAAGATGAAGGAAGAATGATGGCAGCATGCCACGTGTGCATCACACAGTGGCACAAAAGTTCTTCTTCGACGGACGGGTGGCTGGATAGTTTGACGCGCGGTGGTTGTCGTCGCTTCGGCCGGTATGCATCCACCATCTGCGCCAACGCACTCTCTTGGGAAACCTGTGCTCAGCTTATCTTAGCCATGTAGCTCGTATTTTTGCAAAACTAGCTCCTTTGGAACACACTAGGTGGGAAAGCGCGCTACGCTGCGTTGGTTGAATTTCGATAGCATGCGCGGTTATGACCCGTTGGCAAATCCATAAGTTGATATAAACCTTCGATGAATCCGTATTTTTTTGGCGACGAAAACATTGTTTTCGTTTTTTTGGATGCTGAAAATATTTTTTTCGGGTTTTTTTGTTGCGTTTGTTAAAAAAAATGGGTCGTTAGGACCCACCGGCGAATCCGCGGGACGAAAACATTGTTTCCGTTTTTTTGGGTGTCGAAAATATTTTTTCCGGTTATTTTGGTTGCGTTCGTTAAAAAAAAATGGGTCGTTAGGACCCACCGGCGAATCCACGAGTTGCTATAAATCTGCGGACGAATCTACATTTTTTTTAAAAAAAACCTGCGGTCACGATCCGTTGGCAAATACATAAGTTGCTATAAAACTTCGATGAATCTGCATTTTTTTGTGACGAAAATATTTTTTCCGGGTTTTTTGGGTGGCGAAAAAAATTTTCCCGGGTTTTTCTGGTGGCGAAAACATTTTTTTCGGGAAAAACGGAGAAAGGACCTGAACGTAGAAGCGAGGATCCGGATGTTATTTTTTGGACCTGTTCGCTATCTGAAAAATTAGAAAAGGGCTTGTTCGCGATTGAAACTAACGGGAGGCTTTTAAAGTAAAAATCTTGGGCGAGGACCTAAACGAAGAAAAAAATATATTCTTGTCTCACAAAAAATCGCATAGGGACCTATTCGTAATTTCGGAGAAATAGAAAGGCTTTTTTGCAAAATCGCAAGGTGACAGGTGGCTTTCCGGTTGCTCTCCAATTCTTGCGGGTATAGGTTATGTAATGATTTGCAAAAATATCCTCATTTGCCCGATTCGGCCGGGTTGGCTGGCCAGATCTCGTGTCTTGCGGAAGGAGCTCTACCCTCTACCCCAGCACGGAAAGAGCGGTGGGCCACGTCCACATGGCACGCGCTGCTCCAGCCGTCGGCCGAATTTCCGGCGCGCTGCCCGGCTTCCGCGCTCGCTGGGCGTGGAAGGCTATTTTTACGGATGCTCTTTCGGGCTAAGGTAATATATAGTGATATAGACGGTAGCTGTCTATATTATATCTCCATATCATTTATAGACAGTACTAAAAATAACTCATACAATAGATCATGTATATAGTTATCTGTAATGGTCTCTCATCCAATTAACAGACTATCTATACAATGGTATATACAATACTATGAAACCGTCTGTTAAATAGTAGATAATAATTTTTTCTCTTCTCCTTCTCTCTCCTCTATATCATCTTAAATCTTAAGTGATATGGTCTTATAAACAGTTGATATGTATAATTGTACGTACCCTGAGGGAAGTCGTGATTTCGGCTTTCTTTGGTTTTACTCAAAAGAGACGGTTGGAAAAGGGACGAAAAGTGGTGGGATGGGCTCTGACGTTGGGGCCCCCACGGATGCCGCGTCCACGCCCGGAGAAGGCTCTGCCTCTTCCGGGCCCGCAAGCCGTCCTTTCGCATCTGACCCGTACGATTCCATCTCTGTTTCGTGCCACCCTCTTCTGCCGTTTCTGCCTTGGCCCGACGACCGGTCCGATTGGGGCCCCCTCGTTGGGGTTCCGGGGCAGCAACGAGCGGATTTGTGCCCGTACACACTGGACTACTGGAGTGAGTGGGATGGCTTCGCTCTTATCCACATCCACGGCCACAGCAACCGATTCCTGTGTTGGCCGTCGTGCCCCCCACGTGGCCACGTTCTCCCTTGTCCTCTTCCCTGCTGATCACAGCAACGACGACAGAGGGGGACACTGGGATTCTCAGTGGAGTTAAAGAGTGCGCGCGCGCGTGCTGTGTACAATGGTGCGTAGTAGTAGAACCACTCTTTGGTGCCAATAGGAGTATGATGATGTTGTGATGATGGCCGTGTCGCGTAACGATAGATCGAAAGGCATGGGGTTGACTTGTCTCTGCATTGTGGAGTGATTCCTTTCTTTGTAACAGTGGAAGCACTAGCCTATTTATTTCCAAGTTGTTGCAGGCAAGAAGCAGGCTAACTGGCGTCCTTTGCATGAGTTCAAGCTGTTTAGTTTTTAATTATCATTGTTTCTTGTATAATGATTGATTTCCTGATCTCAGTTCTCTTGTTAATGTGTTACTATTACGAGTCAAGGTGGTACGGTTGGTGTAGTTAAGCTTGTTCCACCAGTCTCAGGCTCTCCGCTTCGTTAACACTCTGATTGGTGCATCGTGTGCGTAGGAGGGCAGTCCACGCATCATCCTACGACAAGAACGTGGAGGAGCAGGTGAGCCCGGCCGTCGTGCCGGACGATGTGATCGGCAGTGCCGTTAACCCTGACAAGTACTGGGGCCCTCACCCGACGACCGGCGTGTTCGGGCCGGCGGTGGACGCCAAGGTGGCCGCTGGCGCGCCGGCGACCAGCGCGAATGGTGTTGGCTCGGTGCTGGACCAGAAGGCGTGGTTCCGCCCGCTGGAGGACGTCGAGAAGCCCCCTGTCGCCTGACGGCCGGGTCGGACTGGCAACCCAGAAGTAAGACGAGCCTAGCTCTGTAACTCCTATCACTCTCTTTGGCTGGGCTCCTTGCTTATTAGTAGCGAATTAATAGTGTGGTTGTGCTAATATATATATAGTATCGGCAGACATGGCATGCATCAGTACTGGTAGTAATGTGATGCTGGTGCCTAAAATAAGAACAAGCAAAAGATGTGTGCTCATGTTGCTTGTGGTTAAGATGTACTTGTGCCCTAATCAGTACTACAAGTATTTGGTCACCGGTGCATCTTTCGTGAGCGTGATGTTGCAAATTAAAGGTTCTAGTTGTGAAATCAGTCTACGTCAGGCGTCCAGTGTTGCGAAGGACCCGAATAACATATGCCTGAATCGGAGTGGCCGGTGTTTGATAGCGTGTGAACGTTTGTGATTTGGTTTAGATTGAAGTCAGTATACATCAGGCATTTGGTATTGATTATTGAGAAGTACCTGAATACCATACGACTGAATTGGAGCGGCCGGCGATTGATTAACGTGTTTCGTGTCAAGAATATCCTAGATCGAGTGGCTGAGTTCCTTCTGCCGTGCTTATTTTCGGATTAAAGATGATTATCAAGAATGGCCTGGACAACAGCCATGTGGATGCTTCCATACATGTTGACATATTTGATAGCGAAGTTTTGGCCCAAATGAGTATGCAGTGTTCAGATTCGTTGTGACTGGACTTGTATCCAAGCAGGTGAACATGTATCCGGTTTCCTGATCTGTCGGAGGTCCTAAATCCTGCCATGGCATCTGTTATAGTCTCGTATTCCTCGTATGCGTAGGTTTTGTTAGACATAGCATGAGTGTGTATGGTCATAAGAATGAAGTAGATAAAGATAAATTCTATAGAGAAAACCAAAATAATGGTGTTGAAGTAACACATCAAGAGAGATAAGATTTGATGAAGCCAACCGCAAAACCTTTAAACACAACCTTTAAAGAGTACAACCGATTGTCGCTTTCTGGTAACTCTCGTAGACCTTGTAGCACCCTTGGATTCTTACCCCATGTAAGAACCTAACATTTAATCTGCTTGTACATCTCTACTTTGGATGAGCTCTTCTTACTTGGCTTATTCATAGTGGCCCCTTATGTTTTATATAGTCCCTTAGAAAGAGATTATAAATTTAAGTAGCACACCGCTGTCTTAAAAAGGACTAAGATATGAGGTGCCCTCATATCAACATATGTTTTGCAAATACGCGACCAAGTAGTGGAAGAAACAGTCCTTTTAACATCAATGAACATATTATTGCAGATACACGACCAAGTTTTGTTTTGCAACTACAATGAGCAAATGGCGTGCATATTAATTACACACACTTTGGTACAAAACAAGTAAATTCGACATAGCACTAACAATTCACAGCCAAGCTACAACTGGTGAGCAGTCTACGATTAGACTAGACTAAAATACAGCCGAATCATCTGACGCTCCGTCAGGCAAACGTGATAAAGAGAGAAGAACAAACACAAATAAATTAGATCAGAGGTTGGAGAAACCATGGTTTCACAACCTGATGCTATCACATAACACACGACGTATTGGAGTTCAGAGCTTGCTGTTTCTCCGGGTTAATATTATTGCAGATTTACGATCTGCTTAGCTTGCTGTTTCTCCGGGTTAATATTATTGCAGATTTACGATCTGCTCCTGCCATTTGTTTCGAATCAAGGCACGTTCTCGTCCAACCTGGCAACGGCCACCCTCTCTTTGCGCTGCATATTAGAGGTAGTTTAGTAATCAAAACAATACACTAATAATAGTACATAATTGGAGGTGAAATGTCATTTACCTTGTGAGCACTGAGCAATCAGCGTCTCCTTGAGCTTGGCTCTAAGGTTCCTCAGGCTAAGCTTAGTCAATACCAGAGGCTCCTTGTTCTGCTTCTCATCCTTCACCTCGTTCTCTTCTTCCACTGCGACCAATCCAGTGCTCTTCTCCTTGAGCTTGGCTCTAAGCTTCCTCAGGCTAAGCTTAGTCAATACCAGAGGCTCCTTGTTCTGCTTCTCATCCGTCACCTTGTTCTCTTCTTCCACTGCGACCAATCCAGTGCTTTTCTCCTTGAGCTTGGCTCTAAGCTTCCTCAGGCTAAGCTTAGTCAATACCGGTGGCTCCTTGCTCTGCTTCTCATCCTTCACCTCGTTCTCTTCTTCCACTGCGACCAATCCAGTGCTCTTTTCATTGCTGTTGTTTCGCATGCACTGTGACACATCCTCTGCTTCAGACACAGTTGGCTCGCCAGCGATGACATTGTTGAATTTGGATTTGGTGACATTGTCAAGTATGTCAGCTAAGAACGGTGACGTGATGCTGATGCGATCACCCAGGTCTCCGGCACTGTTGAACTCCGGTGGCATGTCACTGCTGAAAACGTTCTCGTTGTCTGTCACTGTGACTTGAGACACGTTGTCAACAGTGACCACTTCCTTCTGTTCATCAGCACGACAGGTCTCAGTGTCGAAATCATTCATCGTCGCCGAGCTTTGTGGCATCTCGTCCGCAGCCCGACCGATCATGTCAGAGAAATCAAGAAGAATGGTTTCATGGCATGCAAACGTGTCATGCAGCACCTCATCAACAGTTGCATCTTCCTTATCTTCAAAAAGAAAACCATCTTTCGTAATAGCCTCGCTGAAGACTGCTGCTACTTCATTTTCCTCATTCGCATGGCCAGCGTCGCCGGTGAAACCAACTTCCTCGGTGGTCTCACTGGCTTTCAGCGTGGTCTGCGGCAACTCGTTGACGGGCACCATTTCTTTCTCTTCTGTGGCATGATGATCAACCGTGTCCTCATCCAATTGCCCTTCGCTGGGGTTGGCACCTCTTTCCTGCTGAACGAGATCCAGGATTGGCGAATCCTCCTGGCTGAGCAAGGGAGCAGCACACTGATGGACATTGACTTGAGGCTCTTGTAATGCTGATTTACCCGTGTATTCTTCAGCCACTGCTGTTGGTGTATCCACAATTACCCCTGAGATTTCCAATTGGAGAAGCACGCACATAACTCAGCACACGGCCGCTACAGAGAACATGTAACAAGTACCTATTGCAAGTTGCTACTGAAGTGGGGGAATCCATGTGTTTCACCTTCGTCTTCCTGACTGGATTCTTCGACTACGTCGTCCTGTTCTTCGTCCTCAGGTTTCGTGGCCTCTTCCACGTCTTCAGCATCATCACGTACCTCGTTGGATACCGGTGAAGGCACAGTACTTTGCACATCAGAGATAAAAGCTAGTTCGCGCAGCAAACAAAATTGGAATCAGACAAGCCATCAAACAGTGTCAGCAAATTGACCGGAACCAAACTGTTCTTACCATGTGCCTCGCCTTCATCTTCCTGCCCCGATCCCTCTTCGTTCTGAGGATTCGTAGCCTCTTCCACCTCTTCGGGATCATCACATCCCTCGTCGGAAACCGGCAGTGCGGGTACAACCTCCACATCAGAGACAACACCTGGCTCGCGCGGCAAACAATATTGGCATCAACAAAGCTAAAAGGCAAGCAATCAAATCAAACAGTGCAGCCAAATTGATGGAATCAAACTATTCTCACATTGCGGCTTCTCCTCTTCCTCTTCCAGCTGCATTGTCTTTCTCGCCGAAGCCCTCGACTTCCGTCTCGCCCTCGGCACCTTCTCCTCTGCCTCCATTGGCACCGTGCTCTGGATCTTCCGGCGGGTGTTCAAAGCCGGCACCGTCTCCGAAGCCACATCCCGTGCCTCACTCTTACTTGCTGCCGCGGCCCTTCTCCTTGTAGTCGGAGCCACCACACTAAGGGCCTGCGTCTTCTCGGGCGACTTGACCGTGACGTGGCGGCCGCGCGGGGGCTGGCTCCCCTGCTTCTCCCTCTGCTCCTCCTCCGCCACCGCCTTAACCGTCGGCGTCGGCAGGGGGACCGGCTGATTGACGTACTCCTCAATCCCATCAACCTGGAAGGAAACGCGAAAGTTGGTCGGTAGGCAGTCAGTCCAAACTGAGGCCTCACCGTGGGGAGCGCGCGGAGGGCGTCGGCCATGGCGGCGTTGGTCATGTTGGCGCGGACGCCGTTGCGCTTGCACAGCGCCTGCAGGTCGCGGCGGGGGAGCGCGTGGAAGTCCATGCTTACTGCGAGTGCGTCTCCTACCCTCATCTGCTCGCTCTGGTTTGGATCCGGTTTTGGTTGGGTTTGAATCCGACCGTTGGGGCTGCTTTGTCCCTTACGTTTTTTGAACGTTGCTGCAGAGCTCTCGTGGTATTTGCACTTGCAGATCTAGTAGTGGGCGCTGTGCCGAATCGAGTCGTTTCAGTATGAATTCATCGTGTTTCGTGTTGAATCGTGTCGGGCTGTGACAGTTCGATTCACTTTTGGTGAGCATAGATACGGTTTATTTGTGCTTTGTGCCTGTTTTGTACCGTGCCGATCTAGACTCGGCCCATTTGCACTATTGCAACGAGATGAAAGGAGCTGGAGACGCATGAAATTGAGGCAGTAGACGTAAAAATTATGAGAAAAAGAACTAAAATTTATTTATTTTTAAACAATTACATAGAATGAGAGTAATGTACTGTACACATGTGAGAGAGGGCAAAAGAAATTAAGAGAGACAAGGCGAGAGAGAGGGAGATCGAGAGAGACAGGGGAGAGAGAAAGCTGAGAGAGATTGAGAGGAACGTGCGAGAGAGCAGTTTCTTGCATCGTCTCTCAATTTCTCTCAACTCTCTCTCCTCTCTTGTCTATCTCTCTTAGGTGTCGGCGACGAAGGTGATGTCTATGGTGCTCATACTCTATAAGTCGATCAACTTCATACTGGGCTTTTTTCTCATGTCTTGGGTCATCGGACCCGATACTGCCTGTGCTATAGTATCGTGTCGGGCCGTATCGCCTATCGTGCCCCATTTTTGAGTTCGGCATGGCCTGTGCTACAGTGTCATGCTGGCCTGGCACAGCCCACTTCGTGTCGAGTCGGGTTTTGGATCGGATCGTGCCGTCGTGCCTCGGGATGGCTCAAAAAAGTCTGGCTCGAGTGCCCACCTCTAGATGCTAGCATATTTGGCTCTCTTTTTTTTTAAAAAAAGAGTAGTGCTTAATAATTTTTCCCCAATACAAGTTGCACAAATCTTGAAGCAATCGAAGGGGTAAGTAATCACTATCTACACTTCATTCATACTTTAATATTTATGCAATCGTAAAAAAAAAGTATAGAAACATCTCTAAAAAATAGTGATTTCTCTAAAAAAAAAACTAGAATAGTCCTTCTTTCTGCTACAGTAATCCATAATATTTATTGCTGTACTGCTACAGCGCTATATATTTTTTATTTTGCATTGCTGCGGAATTCCGCTGACCCCAAGCGCGGTATTTACATTTTATGCTAAGTGGAGGCGCGAGATTTCATTTTTTCTACGGTGCGGTAGTGCAGCATCCAGTTTTCCACTGCGGAACGATGCACAAAATGCTAGCTTATTTAGCCCTTTATTCCCTTTTATTTTTGCAAAAATAGATTCCGTTTAAAAAAATATGTAAATAGCACTCTTTATTTTACAGTACTAAGGAGAGGAAATCTGTAGTACTGTAGCATGAGATTGCTACACTACCATGTTTTTTCACTTAGAATCGAGCATGAATTGTACTGGAAGCTTTGTATATTAGAAAGTTATAGCAGTTTATAAAGCCCAAGAGTCATCCCCCACCCACCCACACACACACAAAAACTCTCTCCAAAACTGGCGATTCTGTTGGGCTAATTGGCCGCCAACCTCACGGATTCACTTGGATGACAAACCACCCGTTATGTATCGTGTGCAATGTAGTCCATATATTCAGCAAAGGTGTTAGCCCAGCTTGGCCTAACAGTGCTACGGTGCTACTCTTCGTTTCGTTAGCATTCCTAGGCCCATAATTTCACGACGGAATTTTCATGGACCGATCGTGGTACTCAGAAAAAAAAAAGTTCACTAGGTTCGAATTAAAATTGTTTTGATTATAGTAATTAATGATTTTATAGTTAAAATGAGTCTATTTTGAACGAGAAAATATTAATAAGATTCGGTTCGATAGTGACTTGTTAATTCGAATTTGAAATAACTGTTTAAATGATAAATAAAATGATTTTATATTGAACTATATCAATTTTGATAGAAGCCTGATAATAACTAGTTAAGCTCAACAGTGGCTCGTTAGCTCGAATTTGAAATATTTGTTTGCCTGTTTGGCAAGGTTTTAACGTTGAAGCTCGAACGCGTACCACCTTTTTTTTCGAAATAGGAACGCGTACCACCTCATACAGAGCTTTATGCGTGTAAACTTCTGCTCGCGGTTGAAGGATCGGCGTAAACATTACCTCTAGACATCTGTGTATAGAGTGGAGTGCTGCACCAAGAACAAATAGTAAATAGGATTGACGATGTTTCATGGAATGTGCAGTATCCGCATTGCATCTTTCTGCAGTGTAAAATCTAGCATATGGATGTCCTCTTGCCCATTCATTTTTTCAGCTAACTGGCAAAAGAAAGAAAGAAAGAAAAGGAAGACAGTTTCACAGACCCGATCGCTGCCAAACAAAACTTTGGAGCACACACAGATCTATAATCATGAATCTTTGTTGTTGCCGCAGTTGCTTTGTTTGGGCACTGGGCGTGTTCTGTCTCCTGTTGTCTTCTGCGCACCCGGTTGCTAACGCTAGTTCAAAAATCTTTTCTAGCACACTGCCAATGCAATGCGAAATCTGGTCTTTTTTATGTACTCTGGTGGGTAGCGAACGATCACGACACGACCGTCTTCACCTTGTAGTTCCTCGCGAACGCGCTGTACACGACGAAGTTGAGCGTGCACAGCGCCGCCATGGTCCAGAAGAAGTAGTCGAGATGTCCCTCGTTGAGGTTGTCCGCTATCCACCCGGACCGGCCGCCGGTCGCGGTGAGCGTGTCCACGACGGCGTAGATGAGCGAGCTTACGTAGCTGCCCAGCGCAACGGTGAGCAGCGCGAAGGACGTGCACATGCTCTTCATGGAATCCGGCGCCTCGCTGTAGAAGAACTCCAGCTGCGCGATGTAGCAGAACACCTCCGCGCCGGCGAGCACGAAGTACTGCGGCATCTGCCACGCGATGCTCAAGGACTCGCCGCGCCCTGCGGCTTCAAGCCGCTTCATCTCTACCAGCGCCGCCACGGCCATCGCGAACGCCATCAGCAGCCGCCCGGCGCCCATCCGCTGCAGCTGCGACGGCTCGCCGCGGGCGGGGGAGAAGCTTCTGAGGACCGGCACGATCACCGAGCCGTAGATGAGCACCCAGGCCAGGACGCAGAACACCTCGAAGGACACCAACGACGCGGCGGGGACGGTGAACGACATGAACCGCATGTCCATGGCGCCGCCCTGCTGCACGAACGTGGTGTTCTGCTGTGCGTACGCCGCCGACAGCACTATGCTCGTCGCCCATATCGGCAACAGCCGCAGCAAGATCTTGAGCTCCTCCACCTGCGTCACCGTGCAGAGCCTCCACGAGCCCGCGGCCCCGACGGCTGCGACGTTCGTCACTTCTTCCAGGTCCGACTCCGCGACCACCGCCGCCTTGTCAAGGAACGCGAACTCGTTGGTGTGCGCGATCTTCGGCTGATCGATCTTGTCGTGGACCTCATAGAGAAGGGCGGCATCGGCGGGGACACGGAGGCTGAGCTTCCTGCACGCGGCGACCACAACCTGGCCCAGGCTCTTGAGCGGCGTGCCGGTAGGCATGCGGCGCTTGTACATGGGCGTGGCGAGCACGAAGCCGCCGAAAGCGAGCGCGATGCAGGCCGTGGAGATGCCGAAGCCGAGGCCCCAGCTGACATTCTGCTGGATCCACACGATGAAGAGGCCCGAGATGATCATGCCGAAGTCGACGCAGATGTAGAACCAGCTGAAGAATGACATCTTGCGCTCCCGGTCCACCGCGTTGTCGTCATCGAACTGCTCCGCGCCGAACGGTAGCAGCCCAGCGCGCACGCCGCCGCTGCCGAAGGCCACGAGGTAGAGGCCGAGGAAGGCGATGGTCTGCGCCCCGAGCACGGGGTGGCACGACGAGCCCACGCCGCAGAGCGCGGTGGTCGGCAGGAACGCCGAGAATGTGACGAGCAGCATACCCTGGAGAGATCAATGCAGCAAAGCTTAAGCACGTTGTTGAAGGTACACCTAAGTGCGCTTTAACACGCTCTCTTCATCTCTTGCATGTTTTCGCATGAGCATCGATCACTTGGTTAATTTGGGTGAGCTTACAAGAAGGTAGACGACGAGGGAAACGAGGATGGTGTTGTAGTTGCCCCAGAACGTGTCCGCGATGATCGCGCCAAAGATCGGGGTCATATAGCTCGTTCCAAACCACGACGTGACATTGGATGCACTTGCTACATTGCTGCCGTGCATAACGGTCTCGAGGTACACCACCAAGTTCGTGCCAATGCCGTTGAATGCAGTGCTCTCCAGGCACTCAAATCCTAGAACCACCGCTGGTGCTTTGCTGCCAGTTTTTTTGTCTTGTATGAGCGGCACCTTCAGGTTTTCTTCGTCGATCTTTGAACTTCGGCTCTGCAAAGCAGGAAAATTTGTGCATATATACTGTCAGAAAATCTTGTGTCTGAATATGTACAAGCCGCATGATCAAAGTATGGCGTTGTACTTGTAAGCACACGTATCATCTGGCGCTATTATTACTTGACAAGAGAAATTAAAGAAAAATAATGAAGTGTTGCGTCAAAAAATACGAAAGATATATATGGTGGTTGTGATGGGTAAAGTGCTGCCACCGCTTTGCTTACCAACTTTTTTAAACTTTGGGGCGAAAGCTAGGAGAAATATTTGAATCTTTTAGCACAAACGATTTTTATTTCTCTGACTTTACACTGTTCATGCAATCACGCTTCTCTTCTTGACGGCGACTTGGTCAATCTGTTGCCACCCACCCACCCTCCTGGCCTCGTGCAAAATATGATCTTATATGGAATGAGACGGTAAAAGCCCTTGTTTCGACGAACATCTTGCTTAGAAATGTGTCAGATTATTACGTGATAGAAAAGGACAGGTAAGCATTGGTTCAACGAGTTCATCTCCTAGCTTCTCAGGTCTTGGCATACGCGAGGCAAAACGAGCTAATGTTCTTCGTTCACCTCGTCGCGTCATGCATTTTGGCAATGCAAGAGGCTAAGCGCTGCATGTGCGCCCTTCAGTCTATTTAAGAAGAAGAAACTATAAACTGCATGCCTGAATCAATGCCTAATCAAACCTGAACCGATAGCTATCACGGACGGACGTATTGATGATTGATCGATCACATATCACAGACCAGTGATACGATGAGCTTGTGAATTAGCAAGTACAGCGTACCTCTGGCAGCCGCGGCGACCGCTGGCCCCTTTCCATGGCGTCGCCGGCGTCCATTGCCGCACTGCAAGCTAGTCCTTCAAATCGCCAAGTGCTTTGGTTAGTTCTCCCGGAAGGGCCCTTGCTCTGGTGGGAGTCTCAGATGGAAATGCGAGGCAAACAACAATGTTTATACACGCAGCGGAGGCAGGCAAAGCGCGGCACGCGAGAGAGACAGCAGGTAAGCGCGTGTCATTGTCGCCATGAAGATAAAATATCAGCGTGAGATTGATTCAAATCAGCGTGTTAAATATGGTGATTTGTATCTACCTTCTTAGAATTTAAAAAAGATGCACTATTCTAATAGAAGTAGGATTTGCTATTTGCTTGGAGGAGAATTAGAGAGACTATATAAAACAAAGACGTGATCATAGACTTATGGATTGAGAACCCAAGAAACTAACAAGACGACACAAATTCTTTAAACACAATATCAAAAGAGTATAAATGATTGTTGTTCTCTCACAACCTCTTAAACTTTTGGATCCTTGCCTTATACGAGAATCTAGTGTTATTGAATAACATAGCATCTAATTCTCTTATTCATCTCTTACTTTGGATGGGTTAACTTGTAGCTTCTTAGTTGTTTGAGTTCTCCATGACTACCCCCTAAGTTTATATAGCCTCTCTAGTCTTCCTCCAAAGCAAATAGGATTCATCTAGCACACATTTTTAAATCCTAAAAAACTAGATACATGTCACCATATTTAGCACAGCAGTTGCGCAAATGCAAAAGCATGCATTCCACACGGATTTAATCTTATAGAGCTTTTTTATTATCCTTGAGAGGTACCATCAAATTACCCTTAAATTCTTGTAACTTTTGGTATCTCTACTTTTTAAACTTTTGGTATCTTTTGTTACTAACTCAATGTATATTTTGATACTCATCAAGGATGGTAAAACGTCTGCATGCATAATACTAGTCCGCACAGAAGCATCATACAATAAGACTCCAGAATGTAAAAGCAGTCAGCCCTAATGTTTTTTATGCTGAGGCAATTTCTTATATATATGCCACTAAAAATTAAATTTATCCTTTATATGCTACTCATTGTGTGACTAATATGTGGATCCTAATCCCACATATCAGTGACATATTCCTAGATCTTCTCTAAATGCTAGTGGTATGTTAGGAATTAATCCGTTTATTTGATCGATGCTTGCTCAGGAGACAGGAAGTTTCCATGCAGGTGTTGGCGACCTTCGCAAGCCTGTTTGATTTGTCTCCGGTTCAGAAGGAGGGCTTATCGTAATTGCGTGCCGCGACGGTAACTTTCTGTCGAGTTTTGTTACGCCAATCTTATTGCAGAAACGTGCCTAATTTACTTTGGTGCTAGCTAGGAAATTTCTGTCTCAGCTTAGTTGTTCACTGTCAGAAGGATATTCAGTTCACTGTCTTCGATCGATGCTGGAAGCAAGAGAGGGATTGTATCAAGGATTCAGGGCAGAAGCGTAGTTACGGTCTAATATGATGTGCGATGTGGTCGAATACTTTCCACTTTCAGGTGCGTTTCAGGAATCTTTTCATTTCTGACAAGGTTTAGGTATCACTGAGCCTCAGGTACTAACCGGTTGGCAAGACCAAGGACCTGTTTATTTAGGATTAGGCTTTTTGACTTATAGTTTAAAATCAGCTTTTTGGCTTAAACAGCTTAAAAGCTAATAGCTTTTGTACGTGATAGAGGTGGATAATTTTATCTAACTTTAGTATTATTAGTCTAAAACCAACTATCAATAAGCCAAAAAAAACATCTCTCCATTAGCTTTTGGTTTTTAGTTATATGGAAGCTTATGGATTTTGAAAAGCCCAGATAAAAAACTACTCATTTGTTTAGACTTTAGCTTTTTAGCTTTTAAGCCGGTGAAAATGCCCAAACAAACAGGGCCCAATTAATATGAGCAGGTTCCAAATCATCACGCTAACTTTTAGGAACCGAACAGTCTTACTCCCTCCGTTAATTTTATAAGCACTATTTGGTTTGCATTCTCGTTGAAAATTATAAGGTGTGCATGGATTTTTAATGTTACTTTATCTCTTTTGTCTCTATTTATTTCTTTCTCTTTTTCAAGCATTATGTATGACTTACCACACAAACTTGTCTTTCTCATAATTCTGAAGTCCTTAATGGAAGTGTAGTTTAGTTATTCTCTTTGATATCTTTCTCAATCTTAGAGCTTCTTTAATCTATATAGCCAATCAAAAATATGTCATTTCAAAATCAAAGTTTGCAAGTAGAAAAAAATGTGTGTGTGTGGTGGGGGGGTGATTAATAAAGTAACCCGAAAAATGCTATCTGCAAAGATGTACCCTTCCAACTCCAGAGCATCCCCAAAAAAAAGGTGAGACCGTGAGTCTTCTTTCCACGGAGATTTGTTCTTTCCCCAGCATTCACAGACAGTAAACAGAAAGTTTTTATCATCTATGATGTTAGAATAGATAATTTGATACCTCTCAACTCCTAAGGATAGTAGAAATTCTGGAGTAAGAAACTAAGCACTGGGCTGCACCGCACGAGCTATCCTGACTTCCTGAATAGCAACCATTGTTGCTGTTTACTGCTTCAATTTGCTTTTTACCTAGTTCTTTTCATGCTCATGCACTGTAACTCTGAGAAGGTATAATCAGTGTTTGCAAAAGCGATGAAAACCTCTCGAAAATTGTGGTTTTCGACTATACCTAGCCGGTTCGATATCTAAAACCGGTCGGTAAACTAGTTTGAATAAAAAATTCAAAAAAATTATACGCCGTAAATCTATCGGTTTTCGATCAAATCGTTAGGTTTTAGGTTAAAATTGTATAACAATGCCACAGTTAGCACCTACCAATTAGCCGATCGATTTTCAGTCAAAATAGGTCCGTTTTCGGTTAAAACCAACCTGTTTTCACCAAAGATCTGTTGTTTTTTTATTTTTTAAAAAAATTCTGAATTCTTAACCCTACGGGTTCTGACAATTTTTGACTCCATATTTTCAATTTTTGAACAGTTTTTTTAAATCTGTTTTGTGACCCTAGGTATAAAACTTGTGCCATGTCCTTGCATCACGGAGTGTTCTCCAGACACGGTAATCGATACGATTACTTCCTCTAGTGCTTGGTCATAATACAAACAGTGCCTTATTAAGTTAGTTTAATTACGTACGAAACGTAAAGCAGTTAGTTTAATTACGTACGAAACGTAAAGCAGTCTTCCTGAAGATTGGTACGCCACTCTAGCAGGATTTTATCATATTCTCAATGCCCAAACACTTTAGTTTCTCACTTCTTGCCCATATCGTGAACCAAATGGTTTATATCTAACGACCAGCACTTCGCAATTCACGCGATTTGGTCATGTATTGCATTGTTGGCATTACTCTTTTGGTGATTAATTAAGAATGCCATTGTCAGGTCACATGGTTCATCTGAAGATCACTTTGATATTAGAATAACTTGAGATAGGACACACGGAAAAATCTAGTTCGGTCAACAATTGACCAATACACCGTAGCAGTTAGCGTACCGTCTTGACTGCCGTCCTTTTGCAGTGTGCTGACAGCTGCTAAGCTCAAAACGACGGAGGATGCAGTAGATGACGATAAAGTTCTTGAATCCATTTAGGTTTAGTTTCACACGGTTGTTTATATATCATTCTAATTCTTGTATTCACGTATTCCAATTCCAAACTGCATGAAAACAAACAACATGTGATGCCGGATTAGCAAACAGATACTGCAAGGAATGAACTGAAAACGGGAGATGTGTTAATTTGATGTTGACTTCCACAACACTAGCCTTGCCTTCCTTTCAAAATACTCCTCAGGTTCACAAAAATTTGTCGGTTTGAAATACGTGTGGTCAAACTTTTAAAACTTTATCTATCGATATCTTTTTAAATATTTAGATTGGATGCATGAAAATCATATGTGCATATTCATCTTGAAACATACTTTCGTAATATTATAACTTTATTGGATTTTTAAACTATATTACAATAGAAATTAGTGATGAAGTTGAGTTTTGGTGACCATGTCGATGTCCAAAACGACAACTGTTTGTGACTGGAGAGAGTATTACACAAAGTCACAAATGAAAAAAATGCGTGCACACACAAATCATACTTTTCTTCTTTAGAAAATATCACACATATGAATAAGCATTATTGGCACGTGCAAATTAGGGAGACCCTTCAGTTTGTTTGCGATTGGACAGCACGCAGGACACCGTTGTTATGTGGTTGTTGAGAAGTTCAAATTCCAGAGAGAAGTTTCAGTAAAATTGACAAAGACTCATTTTGTGAGGTCAGATAAACACATGATCTGTTGACTGAAGAAAAGTTACTATCTACTACACCCTCCCACCCCCGTCAGTCCAGTCGTGATCGATATTCGATCGCATCACATGTGGCGAAATTATCTTGTACGGCTTCTGTTACTCTGCTTTGAAGGCTGAATCACGCTTGAGGCATTGAGTAACCTACCAAAATAAATCCGTATGTCAACTAACCCGATATAAATTCTAGTGATGACTAATTTAGTCTTGTTCTTCGGAACTGGCTGGTCAAAATCCTCAAAAACGGGCGCATTCAGATTGAAACGCACCCAAACCTACCCAAACAGTCTGATCCATGCTGACACTGACCCAAGATCTTATGTTTGAAAAGGTTGGTGGATAGGTCGATCAGTAGTACTAGGCAAGGTTGCGTGCTACTGCACGCCGTGTTGTGTGAGCGTGGAAAAAAAATCGACGAAACGATGCAAACGCGATTTTCAACATATTTTTCACACCGGAAAACAGCAGAAACCGAGTTACGGGGGAAAAAAATAAAGAGTTAGAGTTGTAGAAATATCTCTTTCGACGAATTATTTGGAAAATATCGAAGACCAAGGTGGAAAAACGAGGTGGAAAAACAGTCTAGAGGGAAAAGGGCGAAGAATTATTAGTGACGACAACCTTTTTTGAGTTGCACACATATTTCTAGTGACGAAAATATTTTTTCCGGGCAAAACGGAGAAAGGACCTAGACGTGATGACAACCTTCTTAGAGATGCACACATATTTCTGGTGACGAAAACATTTTTTCCGCGAAAAACGGAGAAAGGACCTAGACGTAAGGAGCGAGGACCTATTTGTTACATTTTTGGACCTGTCCGCTATCCTGAAAAATTAGAAAAGGGCATATTCGCGATTTGAATTTAGCGGGGGTCTTTTCCGTAAAGTACCGCGCGAGGGATCCGATGCAAAAAAAATAAAAATCTTCCTCTCACAAAAATTCGCGGAGGATCTATCCGTAATTTCGAGAGACCTATCCGTAATTTGGAGAAACGGAGGGGGTTTTTCGCAAAAAACGCAAGGCTGACACGTGAACAGCGTCTCCTCACGCCATTTCCAGACGGAATGTAATGGCTAATATTCAGAGATGCAACACCAGAAGTGGAGAAACAAAGAGAAACGGAATCTATGCTCCAACTACCGTTGAGGCGCCTCTTATGTTGGGCAATTCGATGCGATTCAGCCGATTGTACTGCCTGTCCTACATGAAGATTGAAGATTGAAGGCCAGAGAGGTCAACAACCTCGGCTGACGAAACTGACAAAGCGCATGGGTGCCTCACCTACCGCAAGCCTGATTTTCTCAGCCGTGCCATTTGCCGCCGACCGTTGCATGCGGACTACGGAGGTTAAATTCAAGGAGATGATATGACAGAAAAATATCATAGACAGTGGCAAAGACACGGTAACAACACGAGTAGCAAGCGAATTCCGGAGTCTTGGGAGTGTTGGTGTCACATCATGACAAGGTGACTACGAGGAACGTGGCTGGGCTCCTATATCTAAACCCAAAGCACAGCCCAATAACGACGGGTGCGTTAGACGAGCCACATCGAGCCTGAAATGTGAAATTGGACTGGCCAATGTTGGCTTTGAGCCCAATTAAACCGTCAAACATAAGGCGGGCTGCCTTCCCGTCCTTGGACAACTTTCACGCCGTATGCTTAGTTGCTTACTCTTGCAGTACGGTCCGTCTGTTTAAGATTTGACTTTCCAACCGGAGATCCAACGTCCCAAATTCACCCCCAAATCATACCAATATTAAACCCCGAAGCTTTCCAGCTCCCTCCGCATGCCGCGTCATCATTTGGAGGATGTGGATGCGCGCTGACCCACTGCGTCTCATACCACAACAGCGCTGAGATCGTCCATGCGTATGGCTCGTAAATCGTTGGGTCACGTCGCCTGCATAGCTCAACTGGTTGCCAACCTCAATTCATATACAAGCTCCATCCCAACTCGAACGTTACCTGCCTCCACTTGCCGTCGCGCACCACCCATCCTCCCCAGTGCCTCGCGGGCGTGACTCATCGGCGTGTCCTCTCTTCTGTTGCTCGCCTCCAACACCCCTGCCCGCGAGCTCCTACCCTGCCCTTGCCTTTCTTTCTCCTCCTCTTCGATGAGCTTTGTGTGCCTCCACCACCACTCCTACCACCACCAACATTCCTCCGCCACCCCTAGCCTCCTGCTAAATTCGGGCTCTAGTGAACCAAACCTCTAACATGGTGGACGGTTGTCTTTAATCTGGCGAACCACCACCACAATTCACCTCCGCACCGCTAGAGAGGAAGAACTCATCGGCCGGAGTTGGAGATAACGGTGGCTGGTGCACGAATCTTTTTTTTTTTGAAAGAAACAGTCGAGCTGTTTAATATTGAGAAGGAAGAGAGCAATTCACAGAGTTTTAACGGATACACGGTGCAGGATGCTGCACCAAACAAAAGAAAACGGAGAGATTACATGCGAGGGTCAATTAAAAGAGAAAAGCAAAGAAGCAATTGCTAATTTGAATGGCTTAATACTTTTGTAAGGTGTTTCGCCCCTGCGAACGACCAGGTTAAAGCTTCATCCTTGACCAATTGTAGGATTTCTTCATGAGTCGCATACGACGCTCGGAAGACTCTATTGTTGCATTCTTTCCACCAATTCCAACAAGTCAGGATAACTAAGGATTTGACACCTTTCCGAAGAGCCGGTGGACAGTTTAGCCGCCGCAGATTCCATTGCTCAATATTCGTAGGGTAATCGATCCATGCAGTGCATGCGGATGTAGCGACGGAATGTGAATCCATTGCGCTATGGACGACCACAACTGACGAGCTTTGGGGCGTTCAACAAGGAGATGGAGAACTGTTTCTAAGCTTCGACAGCACATTGGGCAGAAATATTGGTTGGGCTATTCTCTAATCTGCAAGCGTTGTGCCGTCCATAGTCGATCCAAAGCTCCTGATGTCAAAATCACATGACCTCGTAACCCAACGTGCTAGAATGTAAGATTCAAGATCAAATCCGATCCACAGTGGCATTTTGAGTTCAAGTGTGCAACCACCAATACTAGGCTTGCCCATTTTCCTCTGCTACATATATTAAATGTTGCTTTTGTAATTTTAATGAATCAATTCAGCATTTGTTTTTTGATTGCCATTTGGCGAGATTTATTTGGAACACCATATTCATCACTTGCGGAATCCCTCCTCCTCGCAATGTATCTATGATGCTTGGTTCTTGGCTTAGGGGTTTTAATTCTAAGCTTAAGGGCCAAATCTTAGTAGGGGCAATAGCCATGTGTTGGTCTATTTGGTTGTATAGGAACGATTTGATTTTCAACAGAAGTTCCTTTAACTCATTCGTGCAGATAATCTTCAGGGGAACGTATTGGATTAGAAGCTGGTCTCCGCTGTCTAAAGAGGAAGAGAAGGGGATGCTGTTAAGGGGATGCAGGTTGCTCGAGACCACCGTATTCGAACTATTTGCCAAATTTGGTTGGAGATTGAGTCTTAGAATTGAGGCCTAGGGCCTGATGTTGTAGTCTTTTGGTACTTGGTTATCGCCTTTGGATGACTGTATGGTTTGTGTTTTGTTGGCTTTAGAATTGGTTGTTATTTGTGTAACACTTTTGGAGTTTGTATCGTTGACCATATTCCTCCTTGAGCGAAGAGGCCGAATTGTTTTCCTTTATCTAAAAAAAATATGCAGCTTACAAAGAGAGGAGAAAGAATCCTATACTCTTTTTGGCGTGTAGTTCCTTGCGAGGGCAACAAAAACAGCGAAGTTCACCGCAGTAATGGCCACAACGAGCAAGAAGTAGTAATCCAGGTGCCCGTCATCCATGTCCAGTGGAAACCACCCCGTCCTCCCCCCTTCCGCGGTGAAGGACGCAACCAGAGTCACCAGCTGCGAATTGAGCAGACCACCGAGCGAGCAGGACAGGAAGTAGAACGCCGTCGACGCGCTCCTCATCGTCTCCGGCGACTGGTCGTAGAAGAACTCCAGTTGCCCGACGGTCAGCGACGCGTCCGAGATGGCCATCACGACGTACTGCGGCAGCAGCCACGCTATGCCCATGGGGGCCGCCCCGTCCCTGGCCAACTGCAGCCTGCGCCCCTCGGTGCACGCGGCGACGGCCACCGCGGCGGCCGCCGTCGCGTGCCCGAACCCCATGAGCTGCAGCGGCGTGAACGCCGCCTCGCGGCCTAGCCAGCGGCGCGCCGCGGGCGCGACGGCTCTATTGTAGAGCGTGACGCAAGCAGCGACGAACACCGTCTCGATGGACGTCAGCGACGCGGCCGGGACGGAGATGGCGCCGCGGGCGATCCTGGAGTCCGTCTTGGTGCCCTGCTGCACGAAGGTGGTCTGCGCCTGCGTGTTGGCGACGAAGTACACGGCAGACGTGAGCCATATCGGGATCAGTCGCAGCAGAATCTTCACCTCCTCCACTTGGGTCACCGTGCACAGCTTCCACCGATGATTGTCGTCTTCCAAGTCCGCTTCCGTGATAATCGCAGCCTTGTCCAAGCACCTGGTGCAAAGATACTCGGAGAGCACGCGTGTCAATCAATTACTTCGATGAAGAACAGACAGAAGACATAATGCTGCATAGAATTTACCTCAACTGATCGCTGTGCTCTAATCGTTCGTGCACTGGATGCAGCGATGAGTTCTTCACACCCTCCTCCTCCTCGTACAATTCAGTAGCGTCATCAGGTACTGTCAGTTTTACCTTGCGAGAGAACGCAACGAGCACTTGGAACACGCCCTTCAACGGGCTGCCCACCGGAGGCAGGATCCGGTACATGGGTGCCGTCGTGGCGAGGCCGACGACGGCGACCGCAACGAACGACGCGCAGATGCCGTACCCGAGCCCCCAGCTCACCTTATCCTCGACCCAAACCAGCAGGGTCCCCGCGGTGAGCATGCCAAGGTTGGCCACCGCGTAGTACCAGCTGAAGTAGGATGCCTTCCTCTCCCGTTCCAACGCGTTCTTGCCGTTGTCGTCCTCGAACTGCTCCGCGGCGAACGAGATCAAAACCGCCTTCACCGAGCCGATGCCGATGGCGCACAGGTATATGCCCGAGAAGAAGACCAGCTCTTGGCTGAGGGTCGCCGGTGTGCAGTACGTGCTCTGCCCGCACGGCGGAGGCCTTAGAGACGGCAGGGTGGCTGATGTGGTGATGATGGCCATTCCCTATTTCGAGTTGTTCGTCAGAGAAGCAGAGAGCAAGGTCATCGCATTAGACACTACAATTGCCAATTCTGTCTCTTACAGAATGCAACCGGTGCTAGTGCAGAGGATCACTTACGGCGAGAGATATGGAGAGGCCGACCAACACCGTCTTGTACTTTCCCCAGTAAGAGTCGGCGACGGCGGCGCCGAGCACGGGCATGAGAAAGCTAGCTCCGGCCCAAGAACTGACTGTCGCCACATTGGAAGCACTGTCTCCGTGGAGAACGTCCTGAAGATACACTATTAGGCTCAGGTAGACCCCGTAGAAAGCAGTGACTTCCAAGAATTGTAAGCCTAGCACAACAAGACGAGTTGACTGGCGTGAGTCAGCTAATTCAGTATCCAATGTACAAGATTCATAAAAACAGGCCAAATCAAAATCTAAAAATGGTTACAGAAGGATGTTGGTAATATTGGTTACGACTTTGGATCAGTTGGGTCTAAAAAGTTACTTTTCTATCTAGAGCACTGGAAATGCTGTAACTGGCATTTCACAGTTTCAGCTGAACTTACCCCTGAATAATATTTTGTCTTCTACAGCGAATCACGTGAAAATATTTCCTATATAATGATTATTAAACAAATGTAGTTGAGAATGTATAGATACTGGTGGTCCAACTGCATCTCTTCAGCGATACCAACCAAGAGTCCAAGACGAAGGGGACTCTGATCCCTCGTCACGTTGGTCAGTTGGGGTTTATGGCTGTAAAGGAACAGACGTGTTTTCAGACAAGAGTTCACGAAGGTGCTCAGATTGATCGACCTTATCACCGAAGACCCGGATGTGGAGCCTAGCTGGGGCAAATAGTCTTCATGGCATAGTTTAACTTGCTGGAGAAACCCCCTCCATCACTTAGTAGCCTTTTTATCGTTGTAAATCTCCTTCTTTTTTTTTTTACTGTACGTGCTTGCACGTTGTAACTCTTTTTTTATTTTGGTCTCCTGCTTAATATAACGCCACAAAAACTGGAACTTTTTTTGAAAATGTATAGATACTCACTCAAAATTATTTTTGGTGCCTTGTTAGAGCAGTGGCCTGCCTTGCGCACCTCCTGTTCCGGAGCTTCCAGAGGCAGCACGCTCTGATTTGAACCAGATGCCTACCCCAACAAGCAAACTAGCAAAGTTCAGGATGAATCATGAAAGCTGCAGAGTACCAATTTTTATCAATCAAAAGCTGTGCCATTACGCTGCCCCCTTCGTTTATAAATATGCATGTATTTTGATTTTGCATAAATATCATAGTTACGGTGAAAATAAGAAAGACATAGAGTCTGTTTTTTTTGTCGTGGATTCTCTAAAAGCTGATTCTAGATTGCGATTGTAGAAAAGCTAATCTTGGATTCTGTGAGGGTATTTGATGGGTAATTACTTAGAACTTTCAGTGGTATTCTCATATTTGTATTCCTCAGATCCGCAGAAGCACATATGAAGTGGATTATAGATTCTAATGTATATGAGTAGGCTGTATTATAAGAATCGATTTCTAGAATCGGGTTGTTTGTTTTTTTATTCAACTTTTAGGGCTAGAATTCAGAATACACAGCAAAAACAAATAGATCTTAATTGTCTTAAAAGGTGAGATAGAGTAATACTTTGTGTAGTGGTAATGAATAAATGTACATGGTTAAAAGAAAATAAATAAAAGTATAATAAAAAATTATTAAATCTACATGTAAATTTTATATTTCTAAAAAAACTATCATCCTTATATTGCACGGTATCGTATTTTCGTGTACGCTGATTTCTGACAGCAGTTGGCACTTGCATTGCACAGTTGCACCCAGGGATTGAATTTTCGACGAATTTCACCGAAATTTCGGTTTTCAGACCCCAATTTATATATCTGGCGAATTCAAAATTTTTAAAAATTGATTTTTACTACTGATAATTTCGAAATTTTGAAGTTCGACAAATTTCGGGTTTTAATGCGGATTTTCAAATGTTTTGGCGGATTTGAACGGAATGGGTCCAATAACCCTTAACAAAGTCTTGTTACATGAAAATTTGATGAAAAACTAATTTTTGAGATTTTTTAAAATTTAGCGTAAACTTGTCGATTTTTAAAAACTTTTACAAGCCAGATAATCATCTGAAAAATTATGGTACCATCCTTGTTGTTTCGGATCATAGAAAAAAATTTCAAAATAATTTAACATCATTTGTTATCTTCAAAAATCAAAACAGAATAGACATAATTGGGACAGTAAACTTGTTATATTTTTATAAATTTTCTCGAGTGTGATCATCATCTAAAATTTTTATGAAAGATTAATAACTTGCTCAGTACCATTCTATAAAATTTTAAAAAAATTTCAACTTTCTTGGTTTGCTCAATAAAATCTATCAATGCAGTAAGCACTAAACTTAATTTGTTGTATTATATTTCAAAAATCAATTCATTTGAGTTAAGGATTTATCAGGCAATTCAAATATTTTTATAAATTTTTGAAATTTTGTTTTTCAAATTTATTTGAGCTAAGGATTCTTATGTAAAATTTTCAACTCAAAATATTTCATCAGGAATTTATAAAAATTCCGACATTCAAAGTACTAGTTTTCAATTCTCTCCGTTTTTGAATTTTTAAATGAATTAAATTAATTTATTAATTTCTGATATTTTTAATATTGATGCATTTATTGCTGGGGAAGATAATATAAAATTTTCAGATTGAAATTATGAGAGAATATTTTCATTTAATTCTGACATTGAACTTAATTTGTTGTATTATATTTCAAAAATCAAACAGAGAAAGAACATAAATGGCACTGTGCCTTCTACGAATTTTATAAATTCGCTGGAGCATGGTCATGATTCAAAATTTTTATGAGATGTTAAGTATTTCCTTCTCACCCTTATGTAAAATTTGAAAAAAAAATTAAACCTTTCTTATTGCTAAAGTAAATCTATTATTGATCATCGGCCTTTTAATAGGATAGTAGCACTGTTGGAATTTTTCAAAATTCATGACATCTGATCATCATATGAAACTTTTATGAGAATTTATGGATGTGTCAGGACCATCCAGAAAAATTTTCAACATTTTATAACCTCGTTTGTTCTAATTTTCATTTGGATGAAATTTGCTGCTCAACGCTTTACCAAGACAGTACCAATGTTTGAATTTTTAAAAATTTCTCACATTTGATCATCATCTGAAATTTTTACAGAAATACCATAAGTATGTCAGGAATCTCCACAAAAAATTTCAAAGTTTTCTAACGTAGTTTGTACTATTTTTCATCCGGTTCAAACTTGCCGATCAACGTTTCATCTACATAGTATCAATGTTTGATATTTTAAAAATTCCATAGATCTGATAATCACCTGAAATTTTTATGAGAACATCTCTAAAGTGTCAGGAACCTACAAAAAAATTCAAAATTTTTCGACGTCGTTTGAACCCATTTTCAGTCAGTTCATTTTGACCAAAATTTCGGGAAATTTCGCCGAAATTCGGGGTAATTTCGGCGAAATTTCGAAAATTTCGGTCCAAAATAAACCGGATTTGAATTTTGAAATTTGAATTTTAAATGTCCTCCGACCGAATTTACCGAATTTCAGACGAAATTTCAGATTTCAGCTTGGAACGAATTTTTTCTACCACCGAAAATTTGAACCCTGGTTGCACCCATGCCCGACAGGTACAATTGCCGACTCACGGCTCGCAACAATAAAAAAATGGCCGCTGAGCGCCGGCCGGGAAGGCACACGCTCGAGGTAGCAGGAGGCACCGGGCGCCGCTGGATTCTCGTGAAACCGCGTGTGCTCCGCCCGAATCGCCCGGCGCCCCGAGCCTCCCGCAGCAGCGCGGCGGCGGTCCGCGCGCGCGCCAGCAACTACGCAGGCCCCCTCGAATCGGTGAAAGGCACACGCGCGCGGCAGTGAGTCTACTACAGCTTACTGGTACGTACCTCGTCGTCCGCTAAAAACGGCCTCCTCAGGCCACGGCGCTCGGCGTCCATGCTACAGCAGCACCCGCCGCCGCTCTCTTCTCCTGGAAAGAATTTGGAACGCGGTGAATTCGGGGGAAGAGAGAGACATCAGGGGGGCATAATTGGGCACAAAACTGGTTCTAAACATAACTGGGCACAGAATCGAAAGTGGGCCACGAGGCCACGACGACAGGGACCGGTAAGCCGTTGCTTTCGCTCTGACTCCACCAGTACGTCAAGACCATTTGAGTTTTCAGATATTTTGTCTTGGATGCGACTTTTCAGTTTTCACTAAGTTTTTAGCCAAGCATGCTTGCTTCCATTGTGCTCCTACGTAAAAAAGAGAACCAAATTGGACGCCCACAGATACATCATTTGTCAAGCCTTAGCTATTCTTGGACGTGGCATGACATATCAGTATATCACTGGTTTTTTTTTTTGGTCTAGTCTAAAGCCCTAACGGCTTGGCCTTCGGATTCTTCACTACGGAAAGTGGAGGCCCTATTTGACATGGTTGGCAGCTTTTCTAAAAAAATAGCTTTTGGCTAAGTTGTATAGCTGAACGGCTGGGCCGATGAGGTCTGACAATTGTCAGTCTGACTTTCAGGTGTGACGGGTGCGAGTTATGAATAAGGGTGAGGTTTGGGATTTTATACTTAGTAGGAGGGGTAATTCTCTTTAACTTTAGTGGCAAAATTAGAACTCTGACCCACTGAAGTCGTGGAAGCTACTCTAGTCCAGCTTTTGACTTTTAGCTTCTCCTAGTACAAATAAGTTGCTAGTTTTTGGTTTTCGACTATGAAGAAGCCAGCCGTTTGAAACACTTACGGTTTCTAGAGAAAAGAAGTTGAAACTGAAGTCATTCCAAACAATGCTTATTGTGCTTTTTTGGCTTATTGAGGGGTGGTTTTAGACCAATGTCAGTAAAGTTAGGGTGAAATTACCCAAATCTAACACGTATAAAAACGGATAGCTTTTAAGCTATTAAATAAAAAACTGACTATAAGTCAAAAAGACTAAGCCTTAAGCCCTATTTCGCATGGCTCTAGCTTTTTTGAAAATTAGCTTTCGATTGAGCTGTATGGCTGAAAAACTGTATGGTTGAATGATTGGATTGAAGAGATTTAGTATTTGGTAGTTTGTATTTTAGGCGTGAGGGGTACGGGTCAAGAATAGGGGTGAGATTTGGTATTTTATACTTGGTCGGATGGGGTGGTTTTCTTCAACTCTAATTCAAAATTAGAATCTCAACTCACCGAAACTGTAGAAAGCTACCTTAAATCAGCTTTCAACTTCTTCTAGTACAGTATTGTTGTCTTTTGACTTTCGGCTATGGAGAAGTCAATCATTTAGGACATTTTTATCTGCAGACTTTTAACGTTTAGTTGTACAAAGACTTACGACTAAAAACCATCTATTTATTTAGCCTTGACTTTTTGGGCTGAGAAAAAGTCCAAATAGGCCCTAAAAGCTTCGGATCCAACTGTTCAGGTCACTGCAGAAGCTCGTCCAAATACTCAATTGTCCAGTCGGATCATGTAGAGTGTCCTGGGGTACAGAGCTACAGTGTAACAATAAATGGGTAAATTGAAGAAATCATCGTTTTTTTAGCCCTTGAAAACTTTTTTTAAAAATATGACCTTCTTATAAATATAATCATAAATATAGCTTTATCTCCGACCACATATGTGCTACCGTAAGGAAGGAGTTGTTTTTGCAATGAAGCGCCAAACAGCGGTGAAAAGGCAGAATGGCATATGTCTGGAGGCAGAATGGCATATGCAATCAGGCTCCATGCAATCCAACTAAGAAAAGTTTCAAAAAATTCTAAAAAAAATCATGGATGTACATCTCATCTTACCCCATCTACATATAAAATTTCATGAACAAATTCGTCCTATGCTAGAAGTTACAAAAAAGACAAATTAATTCAAATTTGTCTTTTTTGTAACTTCTAGCATAGGACGAATTTGTTCATGAAATTTTATATGTAGATGGGGTAAGATGAGATGTACATCCATGATTTTTTTCAAAATTTTTTGAAGGTTTTCTTAGTTGGATTGCACGGTGATTGCACGGGAGCCCTGATTGCACAGCAGTCGTTGCCATGTACAGAAGTTAATCATACTATTACACTGGCCCGGGCAGGGTTGAAGGAACAGCTAAAACATGACATGACTGCATGATCGAGCACAAACAGCATATAACCGAGATGCAGACAATGAAATCAAAACCAAACTCAAGGTACACTAAGTCGGCACGCATTTACTTGAGATAAGTACATAACTTCAATTCAAATTGACACGCAGAGTAATTGAACACGCGATTATTATTTTTTAGAGCAAAAGGACATCAGGAAGATGTCTCAGTTTCAATTAAGAAGCTAGCACAAAGTGTATAAACGTGATTACAATCAACATCCAAGACCTTAAAGATCTACCAGAGAATTCAAAACACCAGAAACACCTGCCTAGCACAATGCAGAATATCCAAATCTAAACCTCAAAAACGGCATACAAGTGCCAACAACGAGACTATCAGTATAATAGAAAATTGCGGATCGAAAGCGGTAAAGGCACCCTCGAATAAAGAACAACAAAAATTTCGATGTCTTCGTCTCCAAACTCCAATAAGACAACCGAGAAATTTTGCAAACAAAACAAACAAACACCAGATCGCCATCGAACTTGCGAGATCCGCCATTTTCAACTTTTGCGATTTCTTTTTGTATCCAAAGAGACTCGAACTTCGGATCCATCAAAGCATCGACAATCTTTTCCAAACATCGGCGATTTGCTATTGCCACATGCAAACAAAACGCCACCGGAATTGCTAATTTTGTCGATCTGAATTTTTTCTATAATCTTCGACTCAATGAGGCGAATCACCCCGACTCTCTCTTCCAGTTTTTCTACCACGCCTTCTACTTGCTTTTTCTGCTCTTCCTTCAGCAACAGACTCCAACTTCTTAACCTCCTCGCCAGCTGAGCCAACACTACCCTGACGTCTTTCCACATCTCTCCCTGAAAACACAAAGAATTTCTCAGTTTCCATAAAGTCCAGAGCACAGCAGAGGAACAAAAATTCACCACCGCATGTTTTTCCGACTAATCCACCACCGCCACATTTTCAAAAGAATCACCTATATTCAATTTTAACACATCGGCCACTTCAAGCCAAACTGCTTTACTAACACAACAGGAAAAGAACAAGTGTGGAATGGTCTCAAGATCAGTACAAAATAAACAAGTAGCATCATCCAAATTTTGCTTTTTACTAAGGTTATCTCTAGTCATCAACCTGTTATTAGCCAATAACCAAAGAAAAACATGAATACGAGGTGGAACGTCAATCTTCCAGACAGCAGGGATAAAAATTGGATGAACACCTCTAAAACTAATAACAACATAAAAAGATTGAACCGTATAAATGCCTTTCGAGTTAAACTGCCAAATTATGGAATCACAGTCATTATTGAAAACAATGGACTCGGCCACACTTACTAACTCATGCCACAAATTCATTAACCTCTGAGAAACCCTCCTTTTAAAGGAAAGCTTCAGGTTCACACCATCCCAGGCCTCGCAGATCGAAATGTTTTTCTGCACCGAAAGCACATAAAGAGGCCAGAATTGAATAGCTAGACTAGACGTTCCAAACCAATGGTCTTCCCAGAAACGCACGCTTCTACCATCGCCAATTTTCCACATATAACCCATTTTAGCAGCTCTAGCAGCCCAAAGCACGCCCTTCCAAAAGGGGGAAGCCTTACCATCAGGACAACAAAACAAATTAGGATCATTAGTATTGTACTTAGCATCAACAATCCGACGCCAGAGACTATCCTGTCTCAAATAATATCTAGAAACCCAAGAAGCTAACAGACACAAATTCAAGTTTCTTAAATCAGGAACACCTAGACCGCCATACTCTTTTTTCTGAGCAATCAATTGCCAGTTAGCTAAATGATACCGATTCTTCTGGCCACTATCATTCCAAAAAAAGTGCGCCATCTGAGAGTTAAGCTCCTGAATCGCCCATTTAGGAAACTTAATCACCGACAACAAATAAATGGGGATACTCGCAAGGCAAGACTTTAAAAGGGTCAATCTACCACCATACGATAGGAGACGCCCCCTCCAGCCAGCAACCCTCTTAATTACCTTATCCACCACCTTTGGATATCTTCTTTTCTCACCAAGATAGTGTAAAGGAACCCTAAATACTTAAAAGGGAAAGAACCTAGATTACAGCAAAAAAGCCTAGCCAACTTATTCCTATTACCTTCATTAACACCAACACACATCAGATCACTTTTATCATAGTTAATCTTCATACCAGAAATCTGCTCAAAGCAGGAAAGAAGCCACTTAAAATTTCTAGCTTTATCAAGATCATTTTTCAAAAAGAACACCGTATCATCAGCATATTGGAGGCTAATAATACCCCCCGAAAACACGTTAGTCATCATACCTTGAACCAAATTCTTATGCGCAGCTTTGACAAGCATACGAAAAAAAACATCAATCACTAAATTAAAAAGCAAAGGAGAGAGAGGATCTCCTTGTCTCAGGCCCTTGCCATCTTTAAAATAATTGCTATTATCCTCATTAATTCTCACACACATAGAACCTCCAACCACCACACTCATAATCCAATTAACCCACTTCTCACCAAAACCTCTACCTCTCAACATATCTTCCAGGAAGCCCCAAAGCACCCTGTCATAGGCTTTTTCGTAGTCAATCTTGAAAATAACACCTTGATCTTTTCTACTAACAACATCATGAATAATCTCATGTGCTGCCTTAACACTTTCCAAAATAAACCTACCTTTAACAAAAGCAGTTTGATTTGGCGCAATAATTCTGTCAGCAATTTTAATCAACCTATTATTCAGAACTTTGGAGAAAATCTTGAAACTACAATTGATCAGACTAATAGGTCTAAATTTCTTCAAGTTCCTAGCATCATTTTCCTTTGGAATAAGAATTATAATAGTGTAGTTCAATCTAGGCAGGTTTAACTTCCCATTACCAAAACAACGAAATAAGGAACTCAAATCATTTTTCACAAGGTCCCAAAACATTTGATAGAACATGAAAGAAAAACCATCTGGGCCGGGGGCCCCATCAAGCCTCTGAACCTAAAACCGCTTTGATTTGATTCGAAAATGGGGCTTCAATGACTCATTTTCCTCCTCCTGAATTTTACTCTCAACATCCCAGAAATTCTCATCCAAGGAAAACTGGAGATTATTTTTCAAGCCAAACAAAGATTTATAAAAGTCTACCGCCAACTCCAGCATATCCTTAGTGTTCTCCACAGGACCATTAATGCCCTCAAGGACACTAATATGCTTTTTCTTTTCCTCCGATTAGCAACAAGATGAAAATAAGTAGTATTCTTGTCACCTTTCAGTAATCTCCTATCTCTAGATCTTTTTTTGCTTTTATCTCTTCAACACTCCAAATCTTATTTAATTCATCAACCAACATCTTTAATCTATTAATATCATCTTCAGAGAGCGGAGACCTCTCTTTTAAATCCAAAACATCAATTTCTTTGATTAACTTATTTTTAACTCTTCTCATTTCAGAGTTGGCATTAACTGCCCAACCCCTGATTTTCTTTCTTAACTTTCTAATTTTGAACTGCCACACCTCTAAGGGGTCTGACATAAAGCAAGGGGAGTTCCAAGATTCCTCAACCAGCTCAACGAAATCTGGTCTGGTTAACCACCATTTTTCAAATCTAAATTTTTTTTCCTTCTTAGTATTCCCCCTACCGAAATCCAAAATCAAAGGGGCATGGTCACTGCTGGCTTTAAAACCAACCTTAACCATAGCACCAGGATATTTCTGCTCAAAAGAAGTATTTACGAAAATCTTATCAAGTGCAGCCATAATAGGGTGCTCCTGATTGTTACACCATGTATATGGTCTAGTCGAGTCTTTCCATTCAATCATCCCCCAATTGTTACACCAATCGTTAAAGAGGAAGGCCCAATGGTGATTAATCACCCCATTGCTTTTTTCAGACTGACTCCGAACCATATTAAAGTCTCCTCCAAAAATGGTTGGGCCCTCCCACTCCCCCATAATAACATGTAATTCATCTAAAAAAGATTGTTTGCCGTCATCATAAGGAGAGCCATATACCACCACCAATCTCCACAAAAAGTTATCCGCAATATTTTTAATGACACAAGAGATACAGAACTTAAAACAATTACAAACAACTAACTCAAATTTAATAGAATTCAGACCAATCAAAATACCACCAGCTGTACCCCTAGCAGGCAGCCAACTCCAAATGTAATCAGAATTAATACCCTTTAGCAAATAATCCTCAAATTTGTCTTTCTTAGTTTCCTGGATACCAACAAAATCTAACTTGTTCACATGAATGAAATCAGCAACCGCAGTGTTCCTACCAATTTTATTCATACCTCTAATATTCCAAAAGGCTCCTTTCATCATTAACTATTTGCTTTTTATTACTCACAACTTGGGACCAAGTCATATCCCTATCTATCTCCATACCACTCCTAACTGGAGAGGTTTTTTGGGAGGACACACCCATCAATGGGGGGAAATCATTCGAAATTAAATGTTCATCTAAATCTACAGGGAGAAGTAATTCTGGGTTGTTAGCTTCAAAGGCCATAACCCTTTCTATTTCCCACTTTTTCATCTTTTCAACATTTTCAACTATGTTTTGAGTATCAGTTCCCAACCTCATGTCAACATGAGCAGCCATTTGAATTAAACATTCATTGGGTAAAGAGGAAAAGGAGTTACCATTTTTGGATTATGCTTTGACTCCAAATTTTGTCTCGCACATACCCCGAGCCCTTTGCATAACCGTTTTTCCATCTTCGTGAAATCTTCTAGGGTGCTCCACCCTCAAGGATGGCCCCCATTTATCCTCAGATTGTTTATCAACCAGAGCAACTGTCCCAGCTTTACCTTTCATGTCTTCCTCTTGAACACATTTGTTAAATTCCTCTAGAAGACCGACTCCCACACTGTCCCTGTTGTCAGAGGTTAACAGCTCTCCTTCAATTTCTACTTCTTCATCTGTTTCAGATTCAGCCAACTCCATTTCCTTCAGGATGTACTCACTATCCAATTCTTTGCCTTCCACTGCCAACATATTAAATGAGTTCCACCTCGAGTGCTGTGAGGAAGACTCCTCCAGAATACCTTTTTTAGCTTTGACAGTCTGCACAGGTGTTATCCAAAGCCCCTCTTGCCTAGCTTCATTGTCACTCAGTCTGGCACTAGAGTTCATACAAATCTGTAGCTGTGCAACTTGATCAATATCATCTTTCATCTCACCCAAGTCATTCACAGTCTTACATCTCTCCCCAGCCCTACTATCATTTGGGTTTGGTGTTTTAAATCCTTTTTGTTGACTCTTAGACTTGTCAACCTCCATATTATTTTCCTCACATTACGTTCATCCGGATCATCAGCCTCTTCATCATCCTCTTGTTGATCATCGTCATCATCATCTCCATTCAAATTAGAGGGGCCAGCCTGCTCTTGAGTATAATCTTCCACTACAAACGAGATCAAATACAATTTCTTATCCATCTCATACAACCGTTCCTTAGGAATTTGACCGGGGTTTCTGCAAGCAATTTTAACTCTAGCCATCTCATAAAAGGATTTGAATAGGCCCGACCAATCCACATCAGTCATAATACCCAGCCCAGAAGAAATTTGAGCAAAGACGGACCAGTCACACCATTTAGGAGGTATACCTCTAATCTGATCCACCACTCCTGTAGCTCACCATAAGCCTCCAACTCACCAATCCATTCTAAAACTTCAACCTCCACACCCTCCTTTCTTAAATTGAACGAGGGATAATTTTTTATATCAGCCACTTTCTTGTGAGGGGGAAATCTGACCAGAAATTCTCCAACACCTAATTCTCTAATCTGCCAAGGCCACTCCCTGCAGTAAATCTCTGACAGTTCCCTCTCTAGCTCTGTCAAAGTAATCGTGCCTCTTTTAACTCTAACAACACCACAATTGTGAAGATTTAACCATTGAGTGGTCTCTACACTAGGCACATCCAAATGATAAAACCCCAATCCTTTACCAGCACTACCAAAATAAGCAGCCTGAGGCAAGGTTTTAGACCAAGTAGGGCAAACATTCATATGATGTCCAGGCACAGCACAGATAAAGCAGATCTTAGGTTTTTGACAAATCCCCACGAAATGCCCAGGCTCTCCACAATTAAAACAAGTTAGACCACGGTACCTTGGATCAATGACTATACGATCTTCTGCCTTGTCTGCCTCCCGATTTTGATGCTGAAGCCTCCTACCTTGTTGCAGATGTGTTCTGATTTGCTGCTGTTGGGGCCTTCCTCGCTGTTGAGGAGGAGCTTGAAGAGCTCTCCCTCCTTGCGGCGCTTGTTGCTGGGGGCCAGGACAGTATTGTTGAGGTAGGGGAGGCGGGGGAGGTCGGGGATGCTGCGGACCTGAAGGTCGAGGATGCTGCGGACCTGGAGGTCGGAGATGTGGACCTGGAGGTCCCGGGGCCTGACGCTGGTGCTGTTGAAGTTGTTGAGGAGGATGATAGCGAGGCGGCCTCGGCGGACGAGGCTCCGGCTGCCAAACCCAGCGACCGCTCACCTGATCCTCCGCCATTTTACCACGGCGCACCACCTCCGCAAAGGTTTCCTTCAGATTTGCAGCACACAGATCTCTGGCAAAACTAAATCGGATCGGATTTGAGGCAATACGATCCGATTTTCTCACTGGAAAGCAATCAGATAAGGCAAAATTTCTTTGCTGAACCAATTCCTTTTGAACCCAGAAAAGCACCTCACTCTGAGATGGAACCCTAGATTGTTCGATTGGGGAAGGAATGGCCCAGAACTGGCCAAAAAACTCCTCAATCTCTCCCTCATCATCCTTCTGATTGAAATCAATTTCCACCCGAGAATCAACCCGCGATTGGCTACCTTGTGGCTCCACCACGGTGGGGACTTCAGAAAGAGAACAAACACTGACTCGTGGGGACGAAGGTTTAACGCAGCATACCGAAAACACCCCTGAATCCGCATTTGATCTGGATCCCGCCTTCGCCGAATTCAAAACCACATCCTTCGACGATGCCGATGAAGTAAACTCCACCACCATCTTCGAACGAAGGTCATCGGTGTCCGCGGCGGCGAGGATGAACGATCGTGGGGCACGCGCCGCCTTCCCTCTACCATCACCATCGCTACTACGCTCTCGGTTTTCAAATCTTGATGGTCTCGAGAAGAGCATGGGAGGGGAGGAGGAGGCGGAGGAGGAGGAGGAGGAGCGTGTCTAGACATTCGGCCAATCTCTCAATGAAGAAAATATGAGGAGGAGGCGGCGGAGGAGGAGGAGGAGGAGGAGGAGCTAACAGACACGCATATAGTTCTTGGAGATGAGAAATCGAGAACCGAACAATGTTTTGGTTGTGGGGGCCAACACGTGATTATTATGGCTACAGGAGCATCGCTAATTCGCGCATACGCGTTCCAGCGTGCGTTTCCGACCGTCGACCGGCGCATTTTCGGTGTGGGTCACACGGATGCCGCTCCGGCGCTCCACCATGCCCACCGACCACCACTGCGCCTCCTCCGTTGGCGCTGAAGATTCGTCACCAGCCTGCCGATGCCGCACTTCTAGCATTCGAACAGGGAAATTTTGAACTTTTACAGAATAATCAACATTCGATTAGAAGAAATTTGAACTTTCAACTTGGAAATTTCAAGTTTCAACTAGAATTCTGAAAACTTTCAATTGATCTAACTTTCAAATATTCCTCAAAACTGTCAAGTCGGAGTGGAAAAATTAAAATAGATCAACTTTCACCTGGTTTGTTTTGGGGTTTTTGTCTAGAAGCTCTGTGACATTCAACTACCGTGCCCGCCCCTGTGGTTGGTGGCGATCGATTGTGGTGCTTCACTATCCATCGCGCGTATAGGGTTGCGGTGGCGTGGCCTGGCCGGGTGAAAGCAGGGGCATGGGCCGAAGGGCACCATGGCGGACGCGAAGGGAGACCGCCACAGCGCGTCAGATAGGACTGGGAGATCGACGATTAGGAGGAGGCAGCGCTGAATCGAGAGAGTGGAGGAAAGGGAAGGGGAATCGAATCTGGATTCGCGGGAGGGAAGCGAAACTTAACTATAGCAGCCTCTTCCGCGTTTTTTTCCTTCCCAAAACTAGCCCCGCGTGACGAGTTTTGCAAAAATAATCTATTGTTTAAGTGCGAAAGACCCAACAGGCAACAGTTAACACGTATCACCTACTTTGGGCTGGTAGCGCAGAAGGGCGCTGGGGAGTGCTGGAGTTTGCTTCTGTAGTTCCATAGATCAGTAGGGGATAGGTGATAGGTGTCCCCTACTGGATCTTCCACGCTTAATGGGGGACTATTTTTGTAATTTTTGTTACATATGGGCTAGATTTTAAAAAAATTGTTCTATGGGGCCAATTCGCAATTGAGTTCGAGAGGAGTGAGAGGACACGTGTTAGGACTGAGGAGGAGGAAGCCGTGTCTGTGCTGTTTTGCTGTTGGGAAGTGTCCACGTGATAGCTACACAACACACACACACAGATAACAACATTCTCCACAGCTATAGTATAGAGCCATTCAGTTGTTAGAGCATAACACAATGTGCTCATCCCGCTTGCAGGCCTTACTTCTCATACACATTTGAACTGGGCTTTATTTCCCCAACACATTTGAGCTGGGCTTTCTGGGCCGCCGCCCAATGCTCTCTTACTCCACTTGCTTTGTCGACCTCTCTCTCTTATCTCTGTCTCACTGCCGCTAAATGGGTGGAGGGCCACCAAATCCGGTTGCTACATGGAAGGAAGGGACTAGAGCTGGGCGTTGGGCCCGGCCAAGACGCAAGACGTTAGGCTTGAACCATGGCGGCCGGTCGGCGGCCTACCGAAGGCCAACGACGGGGGCCACTTGAGAGATGTTTTACAGGTCGGCCCGCCCAAAAGCACGACGGTCGAGTCGGCCGGTAGCTAGCTGGCCCGACCCCACACTCATTCACTCTCTCTCAACGCGTCGACGCCACGCCTAGCCGGCCCCTCGCGGCCTTGCCTCGTCGCGTCAATCGTGGAAGCTAGCGCCTGGAAGTGCATGCAGGAAAAATTGCGTGCTAGTATAGACGTTTGCTAGTATGGTTTGCATGGTTTGGCGGTTTGCTAAATACGTATGGTCGCATGGTTTGCTAGTACGTATAGTGCATGCAAGCATACAAGCATACAAATTTTAATTTATACTAAAAATTGCATGGTTTGCTAAAGCTAGTTAGCTAATTTAATTTATACTAGGTTGAATTGCTCGCCTCACGTGTCCCGCCCACTGCCTCAAGGTCACCCACAGTGCTTCTCGGGCTTTCCGTCGGTAGGCCGAACTCGCCCATGTCGTCAAAGGCAGGCCGGGCACTAATCTGCCCCATTCTAGGTCTACTGCCCTATAGCTCGGGCTGGGCTAGCCCGGCCCGAATCCATTCGTACCGGGCCCGTGCTTGGGCCGGGCTGCATCGACCGGGCCTTGGGGCGTCCGTGAAAAGCCCGGCCCAACTCCCAGCTCTAGCAGGGACAGCGAGGTAAGGCCGAGAGTATCATGTTGGCCAAGGTGCCAGGCGGGGGAGGGGGAGCCAGCAGCGCGGTGAACTCGCTACTGGCTACAAGGGAGACGAGGGGCGGTGGAGAAAGCGCGCAGAGGTAAGAAAGAGGAGGGGATGGCTATACCGTTTGTTTTTTTTTCATTCATGCATGAATGGAAAACTTCGTTGGTTTGGTTTTGCTCAGCCTACATGACAGCCTGGGCATATTTGGGTCTTAGCTTCCCTTTTAAGGTCTTGTTTGGCGGCTCATTCGTAGAATCCATGCCAAATGGGCCTCCCAAACGAGATGGAAAAAAAAATGGTCTCAGCCTTTTATTGCGCTCACTGCAAAGGAAGTACTAGTACTACAGCAGTATTAAAGGAACATGTTCCAAAAATGACACCTGCCGTGTGGGCTCCCAGCCTCCCTGGCACCCAGGCTCAGCACCTGCGTTAACGCTTCCCGTCTCTAACCGTTGTTCTCGCGAAAGATGACTGCAAAGTCTGCAATGCCATCACGCATGCATGCATGCCTCTCCTCTGAAGCCTGAACATTCATACGTGCCGGTACAGGCGTTGCTTGGTTAGGCGCCCATTCAATTCTTGGCGTCAATTAAGGTTGCGTACGTAGTATAGTACTGCCACTGCTGATGGATCGCTTTGTGTACGTGCCCCTTCGATCCATGGATCTATCGCGGCTCTATCCATCGGACGGACGGACAGGTATGGCCCAGCGCGTAAATGCCTAATTATTGGATCCATCACAATCCAATCACACTATCACAGTCGATCGTTGCCGGCTTGCCGCTGCTCTACAGATCGTACAGGAGCTCCACGACCACCACCACACGCGGCCGGTCGGGGTGACCGCGCGCGCGCGCGCGAGTACGTGTTTTCCTCGATCGTTTTCGCGGCAGCCGCGCGCAATCCGATGGACGCGAGCATGCGGCGCACGAACTCGATCGACCCATCACCACCAGCTAGCTAGCCGCGCGCGATCGAGCGACCCCACCAGTTCAGATCGAAGCTGCTGCTGTTAGGCGCGCGCGAATCGAGCAGCTGTTGCCCGCGAGCAGAATCAATAAAAGACCGTTTATTTTTGAAGCCTGAGCCGTTTTTTGGAACGTGTAGCGTGTGCGACGACGTACAAACTCCCCTTTTTCTACCAGTAGAGATAAGATACACACACACACCATTTGATGAATCGACCAATGGTATGTCTATACCTAAGGATCGTGGAGGTCTGGGGGTATTATATTTGGATATAATGAATACTGCTTTGCTGGCGAAATGTTTTTGGAAATTAGATAATGAAGAAGGGACATGGCAAAAAATGTTAAGAAACAAATACTTGGGAGCTCATCGAGACTTTGGCTCAATGAGCACAAGGTAGGACTGGCCGGGTGCTCACAATTTTTGAATGGTATGCTTAAAACCAAGGATATTTATGGGTGTGGCTACAGGTTGTACTTACGGACGGGCGGTTGCTCGTACATATGTCATGCTTCATGTGCATGCATCGATCCAAAGACAGCACTTAATTACGTTTGGATACATTTGGCCATGGGACACGTGCACATGCTCACCCAGGCAGCATGTATTAGTCCTCGCATTGTACACACACGCGTCATGCGCAGATATCAACTGCGAAACAAAGATGAGCAAGGTACGTACGTATTCAAAACGACGACTCTCCCTACATACTTGTGCAGCACTACTATAGATGGATGCGAAACGGTGTTAATCCTGTGGGCCAAATTAAAAGCTAGCTAGTGTCCCTAAAAATATATAAAAGCTTGTAGTACATATGCCACATATGCAGCACAAGCATATGCATGGTACGATGCCGAGAAGTGTGTGTGTGTATATATATATACAGTTCCTGCATGGACACACATATATGATGCAAGAGGTAGCTAGGGCATTCAGCTTGCTCCATACTAAATATACACATCAGTAGTCATGTATTCAGTACTATATCACATGTACACTGATCATATACATATACGTACACGTATGCATGAGTAGTGCGCCCGTGAGCGTGAGGGGAGTAATATATATCTTAGGACGACGGGTCTTTAGAGCAGGGAAAGTAAATGCAGTACTTCCTTTAGAGCAGAGACAAAAATATGTACCATCCAGCGAATCCAACATATGCCCTCCTCATGCAAGCAAGGGACCAGCTACTGCTCCCTCCCCTATTGTTTCACACTCTCAACAGCGAGACATGCATGCACTATTCTGCTAACTTAGAGAGAGATTCATATATACGTGTGTGTGTGTTACTTGAGGTCACACCAAAGGGCATAGCACTTCCGTTGCAAGCTGCCCCAGCTTTCTGTCACATCCCCTTCAAGGATGTGGGTCTCTCTTACTCTTCTTCCGTCGTCTATCACATTCACACTCCAATCCCCACTTTTCTCGCCCCATTTATCCTCTTCTCCAACCACATAGAATATAATCTTCGCTTAGATAACCATAAACACTGAAAAATCACAGACACAAACACACACACACCGGGGATCCTCATCTTATGCATAAGTACAAGCTGACACAAACCCAAAAAAAAGGTTCATATCTAGATTGAACGAAGTTTCATTCTCTTGTCACACAATGATAAGAAGAAGCAAAGAAACAAATGAAGAAAAAAGAAGTGAAAAAAAAGCTCTCATCCTTCCTGGCTGACCTTGTGGAGTTGTGGTAATCTTTAAGGTTATTTAACAGGAGATCAAGTGCATGTAATTAACCATGCATATGCATAAGTCCTGCATGCATTGTTCCAAATCTTAATTTAATCTCTCTTCCCTTGCTCAAATGAGCTCCCTGCCGAAGAAGTGGTAGTAGACCAATCTAGCATGTCGAATGGATCCAAGTCCTGGGCCATTGCCTTCTCCTGGGCATGATCGCCATCACTTGGCTTGGCTTCCATGTACTCCTTGGAGAAGATTAGGCTCATGGGATCCGATTCCAACTCGGCGAGGTCAGCGAAGAAGTCGTCTGGCTGACCGGACTCCGGTATCATCTGCTTGTAGCTCTCATTGAAAACATGGTCCATAAGCTCACTGTGATCCACTACTCTGGCTGTGTCCATGATTCTTTCCAATGCGTCTGAGGATCTTACCAATGTCTCCTCCTTCACAACCACAGGAGAAGTACTAGCTGTAGTAGTGATTGTGCTGGTGGTTGTCGTCGTCGTTGTGGCCTGATCCTTTGGCTCTTCCTTGAAATTTGGTTTCTGGGACTTCTCGTTCTGTGAGCTCTTCGAGCCTGAGCTGCTGCTGCTGTTCTTGCCGTGGTGAGACCTAGTTGAGCCAGCGAGAGCGTTGCGCTGGGTCGGCCATGGGTGGTTGTGCTCGGAGGTGTAGGTGATGACGAGCATGTTGGGGTCAGTCCGACTGCGCTCCACTTGCTTCCGTGCCGAGCATCCTTTTGAGCTACTGCATCTGTAGTACCCTCTGAATATCGTTCATTTCAATCAACAAGAAGATTTGTTAGACTCAGCTGCCTGCATGTACCTTCATCACTTGCTCTGATATTACATCCAGTAAGTATACGTGCTTGCTTTGAGATGTGCTTATGTGCCAATAAAAAATATTTAAATTTTAGATTACATAATTTAATTTGCTAAATAAATCACAGCTATTTCAAACGGACTTTGTCCTTGACACGATGTTACTGTATTTCTTATGTGTTTTAAGAGAAGAGAAACTAATGTATAACTTGTATAAAAATTTGCCAGGAGACCTTAATCTACTTGACTGGAAGAGATTTCAAAATCTGTGCATAGTGTACATGGATAAATATATGTATTTGGAATAAGGATAAGTGAATCACGGAAATATCTAAGTATGCCCATCTAGGTAATTAAATTGTGACAATTTTTTTTCTGTTATGATGTGCACTCCCCAGAAATGCATGGCCAGTCTTTTAGAGAATGAAGAAATCATTAGATTTGAGAAAGTTTGCTACCGAGCTAAGTACGTAACCATTTTTTATCTTTCAGTTAATCTTAGCATTAATTCATGCATCGATCATGGAGACACAATGTGGAGCTGAGGAATTATATAATGATGGACCTTAATTATAACCTAGATTTGTTTACTCATATCATTTCAGACGCTAGCTAGCCTCGTCTTCACTTAAGCACCAGATCTAACCTTGATAGATGCTAATGAGTTAGCAATGCATTAAAGCACCATTAATCCAATCAACCATTTTTCTTTTGAGACACAAACCCGAATTAATTAGTAATTGATGTATACATACCTTGGGTAGGGAGAGCCCTTGATAGGCTTCTGGCCGTACTTCCTCCAAGCCCAGAGATCAGAAGGAACCACTTCCCCAGCACTGGGTCTTCCCCCTGCGGCTGTCGGCGCCGGGATGGAGACCACCTTCCTTAACTGGTTCTTCCTGTGTGCACATGGATCATTGGCAAGTTAGCACTGAATGGAATAAGTATCACTAATTAGCACAAATTATTTACAGATCACTCTTGGTACACGCAATGTTTGAATCAAGAAAACTAATTTCTTGGAAATTTTGCAACTGATTGAAACGCAAGCTTAGGGTTTCAAAAGCCGACCTTGCCGGCCGGAAAGAAAAGTAGCTAGGTCTAGATAAACATTTGCACACGACCACATATAGGCATTGTTTGCCAATTCAGAAATATTCCCACCGATCGCCATGTATTCATGATGACTCTTGTGCCTAAAATTTCGAGCTGTAGGCAACACTCACGATCTTGCCAATTCTACCCATAGCCCGAGAAATCCTCGGAATTCCTCCTCTTTTCTTACTTTCCTTGGAGGTGAAGTGCAGAACACGGTTACAAGAACAGCAAACTGAAGAGCAGAAGTAAAAAGAACTCGTGCAACTGTCCCTAAAATCACTCACGAACTAGCTAGTAAAGAGTCAAGATACTGTGCATGCAACGCAACGAAGAATACTTGGATCGATTCAGATCTACTCATCTAAGTATGGATGGTGTTTGCCGGCCCAACCTGCGCTTGATCCCGCCGGCGCGCGGCGATGACATCTGCATGCCGGCGACAGCGGCGTCGATGGAGCACCCGGCTGTCAGCCCGGCCGTGGCGCCAAGTTTCACCATGTCGCCGGCCATCGCAGGGTATGGCCGTATCGCCCTCGGCGAGAACGGCGACGGCATCAACCTCGTCGCCATCCCACCGACGGCAGGCATCTGCATCCCCCTCGGCAGGAGAGGCTTCCTACCCATGTCCAACAGCTGGCCACCGCCACCACCTCCGCCTCCTCCACAGCCGCTGCCGCCACCAACAGTCGTGTCGAAGCCGACGTTTGCCATCGCGTCCGGCATGGCGTCCAAGAAGTCCGCGCCCGACGAGTAGTCGCTGCTGAACGGGTCCGTGAGCCCCGCGATTGGGTCCCCGAAGATGTCGGGGCCGATTCCCCCGGCTCCGCAGCCGTCCGATGACGACGGTGGCTGCGGGAAAAACACCGGCTCGGCCGGCAGCTGCCACTCGGCGGCCGACGGGAGTTCAACGCTGGCGCCGCCTGCCCGGACGATGTCGGTGAGGTCCCCGCCGGCCTGGTCGCCCTCCATCCTCTGAAGGAAGTAGTCGCACATGGCTACCTAGCTAGTTAGGGCTCTCTGCGCCGATCTCTTTCTCTCTAGTGGATGCTAGGTAGCTGCAAGCAAGCTACCAACAGGTAGCTCAATAATTTTCTTGCTTCCACACAATTCAATTCACACCAAGACTGGCTACCTAAGCGGCCAGCCAAGAGCTAACTGTGCATGTGTTCTTGAAGGTCGATGCAGGTCAGCTTGATGCGTTGATCTGCTTGGAGCTAGGTAGAAGAAGAAAGCAAGCAAGCAAACTTGTTTTGGTTTTGTGGCCGGCCCGGGGGCAGAAAAGGAGGTAGGGTGGAGGGGAAGCAGGATGTGACAGATGGGCTATGGAAAGGCAGCTATCTTTTCTTTACACCAAGCAAGCAACAATGCAGCTATGCAAGAAAGAGAGAGACAGAGAGAAGGGTAGCTTGAGTTGGCTTCCAAGAGGACAATAAAGAAGTATGTATTGCAGAAGAGATAGATAGATCATAGATAGGAGAGAGAGACAGATGGGTTGTGGTTTAGGTCCTATTTGGGAGAGCTCCAAATCCCTGCTCCAGCTTAGAGCTGAAACTTATAGGCTAAAATAAAGTGAATTAAGTTTATATTTTTAATCTAAAATGTAAACAAGATGATTTGTCTAAACACTCTTAATGTATTCACAGCTCCAGCTCCATAAATTTCTGGAGCTAGAAATACCTTGCTCCACCAACTCCACAGATTTTAGTGGAGCTGGAGTTGTCCCAAACACCCTCTTATTATTATATTTTTGGCAGATCGGTGTGTGCATGCACGAACTGATCGATGGACGGACAGTGACTTCCCCAGGGCAGGGAAGGGGGAGGAGTGCGATCCCCATACGCAAGGCAGCCTGGCCGTGGCGGGTGCTTGCTGGGGAACGCCCAGGCGAGACCGCCCTTCCTCGTCGTACCCTCGTCTAAGACCCGGCTCACTGACTGTCTGCATGACTGGCTCAGATCGGGCTAGCTACGCAACCGTGATAGTACATCTTGATCTCTAGCTCTCTACCTCTACGTACAGTTTTACATTAGTAATTAAGCAATGTAGGGTTCATAATAATCTGGCTCGGATAGCTTAGCCTTTTAATGTTATTGTGCGGGCCACTTCACATTGACTGAACGGAAGTACATGACGAATGCCATATATGTGGTGGTACGTACGTACAGCGAGTGATGCATAGTTCCATGTACTTTCGGTCGTTTTACCACACAGGCTATACATATGTACGCATGTGTGTACTTTGATCTGAAATGGGCATGCGTTAATTTGTCTTCTCCTATATGTGTAATATGGGCGCGCTAGTGGTGGGTAGATAGGTTGATTGTACCATAGCATTGATCAGTGGCGTTCGTTGAAAAAAAAATAGAGAGGTCCCGAAGACCATAGCGTTACAGTGACGTCTTGAAGACCACCAGAGAAAGGTTATGGGACTAACGGGGTACAAGAGACACGACGGTTAAAACCAGTGCACCACCCCTTCGCTCCCCCGCGTCCTCCATTGCAATTGACGAAACTGACTTGCTAGCAACACCAGGGCAACCCTTATTTCACTGTAAAGCAAAGGGTGAATTTCCAAGGATCAATGACAAATATCAGTATATATGGTACAAAACATTATAAGCTCTTTATTCACCACAAAGAAAACAATATTAATTATATATGTGCGTATTGTAAACAGAGTTGTACTTCTTCGGTTTTGCTATTTGCAACTTGCGTGATTTTTAAAAAAAACTCGAGTCGATTTTCTTGTCCTTTTGAGGTGTGTGTGTGTAATTCTATATTGGTCCAATAGTTAAAAATGTAACTTAAGATAGCATAAGTCACCTTAGAAATACATCCGATCCCCATACTTCATTGCTTGAGAAGGTATTTTCAACCTGTCCTTGTTACAAAAACATTTATATACGAAAGTATTTATTTGTATACACATGCAAATGTAGTACGTACGTATAGAATAAAGCACTTGACTTCTTAATTTGATACTGGAAGATTTGAGAGTGACATGAGCATAATTTTTCCTGAAAAATATACTACAATATCATCTTAATTATTATTTTAACTTCACCGTATAAATGTTTTTTCCTTATCGACCGATCGATTTCATATATACGAACGTGCTCGTGGTATTGAAGCCCAACATACAGCGATATGTTGCTTGGAGAGAAAAATAAGATCCAGCCTGCAGGCAGAGTATAGGTTGGTTAATTATATACATGAATCTCATCTAGACTAAAACTATACTTCTTGATATATGTCAGATTAGTTATTATTTTAATAAAACAGAAGTTAGCTAATGACAGGTGGAAACCAACTGTAGATAGCTCATAATAAACTACATGATAAGATGTGGCGCCACATGTATACGTGCTTGCGTTGACACTTACAGTATTCAGTGACGTCGACGATAGTAAGAACGGCAAATCCAAACCAATCACGTATACAAATCCCTTTGCTAAGCAACTCTTGAGTCTTGAGACATATATATCCCACTGCGGTCGATCGATTAAACACATAAATTTTGGTCATTTGGAATCCATCAATTCACAAAGCCCTATCTCTTTGCTTTATCCCTGCTAATTAATTAGTAATTTAATTAGTGTTCTGTGATTATTTAAGGATCAACAGCAAGTAGTTCTTGCAGGTGACGCTACAACAGGGATTAAACAAAAGCTGAGTTGCTTTCTGTAGGAAGTTTCTTTGAATCTTATAACATCCCTGGACATGGGATCGCATGTGGACATAATCTTGAAAGCCCCATCAATTGTTTTGATCAGACATGGCCAGGTCGCCAGGAGCAGGTTTACATTATCAATTTGACCTTGAAAATTGCCTCTGGACGGAACCAATTTTCGTCGATAATAGGTTAACAATCGTAAAAAATCGAAGGGTTTTGAAATCAAAATTTTTGAAAAAAAAAATCAATTTTCACCAATAATCGGTTGATATTTTTCGATAATCCACTGATCAATTGAACTCTTTTGGTGACCGATTTTTGAGTGATTTTTGTTGATTTTCACCGATTTTCGACCGGCTTACGAAACATAATTTTTTTTCAATTTTTTGAATTTGGTTTGATACGGCCGATTATCGCGATATTCGAATTGATAATCGCGATATTGTTAACCTGGCCAGGAGGAATTAACATCCATAACTTGAGCTATACAGCCGAAAAAAAATCTTATCATCGCCTTGCGCAATCTCTTCGGTCATTGACAGGCAAGCAACATGCTGTTGCTTGTCATGGTTTTGGGGGCGCAGAAGATCCGGAGCCCACATTTGGAGGCGTTTTTGGCGCAAAGGACACGCTTGATGGGGTGATAAAGTTCAATATTATCACTTCCCGTGATCGATATTAAATTATCCTGAAGCCAATCGAGTCTGTTAAAACTAATTAGCATGCACTCGTTCGTCAGCACAGTCACGTATTATATTCGGAGTTTTGTATTCTCTAGCTAATTGAAACAGTAACTTGATCAGTTGATCTAATCCCAATTAAACCAGCATATATATTACATGGTCCAGGTACTATGATAGCACTAGATTGACAAAAAAAAAAAGAGAGGAAGGAAATGCATCACTCGTACTATCTGCTCTTTCTCACTTACTTTCTTTGGTATATCGAATTGATGTGCACATTAATTTCTTTCTCGAGAAAAGTACATTTGTATATGCCTTAGTTAGAAGCATATGATTTTGGATCTACTTAACCAATTAACGTGCATGAGTGACAGCAAGAACTGAAGGGAGAAAAGAATTAATTCAGGCTTGCTCCTAGTTGGTAGCTTTATTGCTAGTCAAACCATATTCAATCCACGTCTCTCGTTTTCGTTTGGCCTGTAGAATCTATTTGTCACGTAGCTAGGCATCATCTTGGTAAACTAATTTAGAAATTATGTGCATCTGATTTGATCAGTTCGTTTGACTTAGAGCGCATTGGAGTTGGGTTAAGGCCAAGAGTCTTGTCACTAAACCACACACACATTCAAGCGTCGAGTATTTTTTGGGGTGAGTGCACTAATGTTTCTTTTCTACTGACAAGTACACATTGTGTCAGTTTAGCCCCCTCTCTAGCTACCCAAAAAAGATTCCAAATTGTGCTGTAGTGCCAAATTACTACACTTTGTACTCCTACTCAATCTGGATTGACTTCTTGACTTGGTGTAGAGTACTGTCCAAGAGGTGATCAGTTGTCTATGATCCTTTGGTTTCACAAAGCACCAAATTAAAAGAATTGTTTGGGTTTAGTTACGGATCGAGAACTATCGCTGAATTGGAATTGGGAGCAGCCTGTCATGACCGTACCATTAGAAATACTGATCACCTCATATTGTTTAAACAATTTAAACTAAACAAATTAATGAGCCGGGAGTAGTCTGGATGAACACATATGGCCTTTATTTGTCATGCTGCGATAAATCTGATTTGATTTAACTAATAGCTAGAGAATCTCCACAACAAAGAGTGGCTATATGTTCTTTTAGTCAAGGTGTGATCCATGCATATGTTATCAAATGATGATTTGAACACCTCGTAGATGATTAAGTAATTGTTTTTTAAGAACAATGCCGGCAAGAGCTAGCTTATAATAATGACTATATTTTGCATAGGAGAATAACATTGCACCTATACAATCGTGCATGCATTGCTACTATTTTGAGTAGCAAGAGACATCATGACAACATTACACACAAAGCCCGGAAGATGCATTATTGAATAGCCTCTCGGTTAATTTAGATGACAAGATATGCTATGCTTAATGTATCCTGTATATTAATTATTTACCGTGAAAATAAAACATAAATCTCGAGGAGGATTTTGTTGTGACACTTTCGGTAGGAAAACCTAGCTATATCGACATGCACAAATATACTTGCAGATGTACTATTTATCTTCTAGCTTCCTTATACAAGGGAATGATCGATCGCTCAAAGGTGAAGGAAATAAAGGCACATAGGGCAGATCAAAATATAGTTATTACTTAATTAGTGGAGTAGTGGTTAAATAATGACAAGAATTTTTGCTTTAATTTTTCACTTGTTTCTTCCGGAGGGAATGCTAGCTGCCCATGCATGCCACTCTTGTCTTTATTTAGATCCCCGATATTAAGCATCATTGTGTAACTTTTGTATCAAGCTTGGACTAATCCTTTAGATCTTCTAGTGGCATCGTTGAGAAAAATTAATCAGTCATTGTCCCTTCGAACTATGGCAAAGTTATAGGTTGTCCTGATGCAAGAAAGTGAGATACGCTGTCCATGTGGCGTTTGTGAGTTTCTAAAAATTTTATTTTTCCCTCATTTTATTTTCATTTGATTTTTACCCAGTTATATCTTGTTCCTTGATTTGGTTCTCCTTTTCTTCTCATAAACAGGGTTTTGCCGGGCAACAACATTTCATGTGGACTGTTTATATATTATGGTGCACGATAATTTAATATTGCCATATATGTCGATGCTGTGCGTGTTGTTAATATGATGATCAAAGTCGTGAAGTAAAGTGCTAAACACTGTAAAAGATATTTATTGGAAGGAAATATACCTCAACATATACGAGTGCTGTGCCTATTCAAATTAAAATGGAGTTCAGCTTCGTAGGGTTGTTTGGTTTGCTTCCAATTGTACTAATACATGTCTTACCAGATTTTATAGTGCTGATTAAATTTGACAAGCATTTGGTTTGCTACTAAACTTTGATAAGATTTCCTTCTTCCTTGCCTCTCTAGTTATTTTTTTTACCAATCTTTGGCTAAAACATTAGTAACCAATTTGTGACTAAATTTTGATAATACCGAATTTTAATAAGGTTTTGTGAGATAAATTTATCATCAAGACAAACAACCCTTAGTCATAAAGCTAAATGGGCTAAGAGACTCCAGGACTACTTAATCAACCTTAAGAATGGCTGAGTATCAAAAGGAATAAAGAAAATTAAAAACGGTGGCATGGATTAGTGATAGCCTGATAGGATGGTAAGAGCGCTATTTCCAGCGTGGTGACACTACATATCAATGTCTATGGATTGCCACCTCATTTAGAGACTATTTGGGGGCTGCGTCTGGACTGGAAAGCTGATTTTGGCTTGCTAGGCTGAAAAACAACTGTAGCTGGCAGCTATGACTTTTCTTGAGATGTCGTTTGGCAAGCTGCCTTTTTGTTGTCTTTTCTTGAGATGCTGAGAGGGGAGTTGACCGAGCGGGGAGGAGGTGATTAGGCAGGGTGGAGGCGACCAGGGGCAGAGGCGGCTAGGGGAGGAGGCAAGTAGGGGCAGAGGCGAGTGGGGAGGAGGCGGCGATCGAGGAGGAGGCAGACGACCGGGGAGAAGGTGAGAGGCGTGCGATCGGGGCAGAGGCGAGTGGGGAGGAGGCGGCGACCGAGGAGGAGGTCGACAAGCTCACTGAGGAGGAGGCGGGTGACCGGGGAGGAGGCCGACGAGTGAGGAGGAGGGGGCTAGTCTGGGGGTGCGGCGGAGCGAGATTGGGTGAAGTCACAGCTGTCGAAGCTAGTCTGGGGGCTGAGGCTTTGAGGGGGGCTAAGGCTAGGTTGTGCTTCAAAGCAGTTGTGAAGTCGCCCTATTTGGTGGGGGGGCTTCCAGCCGACAGTCGAAGCCAAGCCGAAGCTCAGCCCCCAAACAAGCACTTAAATATCATATTAGAAACAACCTCTCTAATACTGTAATTTTATATGTATTTCCGGCCCCTTCCTCTCCCCTACGTTCTCTCTCTCCTCCCTTCTTTTGTACACTCTTCCCCCTCTCTCCTTCCTTACAGGTGTTTATCTCACTATTGCCTCCTCAGCTCCCATCTGCATCGGTCTCTCCTCCTCTGCCACCTCCCAGATTCGGTTGGATTTGAGAGGTCACCATCGAGGTGGCCATGGTGCAACACCGGACACGATGGCGCAACAAACAGTCAGCCAACACAGGAATGAACTATAGCACAGTGACAAGTTCTGGCTTGGCATGCACGTGGGTATCTCCGACATGACATGCGAGCGGGCGATGAATGCGACAACCTGTGGCACGACGGTTGGCAGCGGCGAGGTCGAGCGGTGGCTATGGGCATGGGGTGTAGTGGCCCCCCACATACAAACCTTCTCTCCAATGGATGATTATGCTATGTCTTATTGTTAGATTGTGTGCTCAAGGCAATGTCTCGTGCAAAACACTATCTTTTCTCTCTTTTTTCTTAACTCTTTGCCGCATAGCTAGTTAATGTTATGAACACCGCTGACATAAACTCATTAGGGCAGTCCCAACCCATGGTTTCTATGAGCAGTGTCTAGAGGAGAGAGAAAACAATAAACCAATGCATAGTTTCCCAACCCATGGTTTCCATGAGCAGTGTCTAGAGGAGAGAGAGAGCAATAAACCAATGCATGCACCACAAACACAGTTTGGTTAGCGCGCAGAAACATCCAACCCCGATTTTGCTCGTTTCTTGTGTCTTGGTGCTCGCGTCGACCCAGTTTCTTGCATGAGGCACGGTTTCTTTGTTTTTCCTTCTCTCCCTTCTTTAATTCCTATGCCACATCAGATTTTTGCTTAGTTGACAGCGTAATTAATTCTATGGACACCAGCTGAGGTGGAGGGTTGGGACTGCCCTTAGAAGTGTCTTGAGGTTTAGCCCAATGCAACTTAACACTGCGTTGTCCATAAATTAATTTAATCAAGAGAAAATTTAGCAAGACACCCGGCCAATCCCTGGAGTATTCACTCCCCAATCCCATATTCTATAATTCCCAGTAACCGATGCCTCCCAAAGTTCGTTAGAGCATCTCCAACAGTGTCTAAAATTCATTCCCAAAATCTAATTTTGGGCTTGATTGCAAAAAAAGTACTCCAACAGTTCCTCTTTCTAGCTCCTCAAATTTTGGCACGCCCAAAAACAGCACCCGACTCCTCATTTTTGTGCGCTCTGTCTGCGCTCCCAATCAACATTATTTCGCGCCCAGGATGGCCCACCGGACCAATTCAAAGGTGTTTTTGGGAGAAAATATAGGAACTGTTGGAGAACAAGGTATTTTGTAGACCTAAAATTTTTTGGGAAGGTCCCAATCTAAGAATATTAGGAGTCTAAATATTAGGAACTGTTGGAGATGCTCTTAGTAAAAAAGTTTAGTGACGCATGCCGATGCCACCAACCTTCACATCACCATATGATTTTGGATTTTCTCTAGCTTACGCCATTAACTCCATGCCCAACTCCCACGTTCACGCGTGAGTTGAGCCTAAAAAAATCATCCTAGCGCCATCACATCGATCTCAGCATCTCACTTGGGAACAAAACAAAGGCGGCCTATAGGTAGCTAGCTTCGTCCTTAATTTTTTTCTCTCTACCTCTGCTCGATCTCATGGATGACATGTATGCATCATGCATGTGTGTACCGCATGCTGGGATTCTCTGGTTGCAGCCATGCGTGCATGCGCATAGGATATGGGGCCAAGAGGGAATGGGAAGCATCCTGCCATTGCCATGTGACACCAAGCATATTATTCTAGTGCAACACATGTAAAAGATATATAGGACCCCCTCACCCACTCGATCGATCTCTAAGCCAAAATCTTTCTACACTATCCACAACTCGAGTTGTTGCTTGCGTATTATCTAGCATGCAATTGCATATTTCTCTGTAGCAAAATTATGTGTCACAAGGATTGTCCAACTATCAGCTATCTGATCACTTTTACTACTCCTTCAGTCACAAAAATATACTATCTTTTTAGAATAGGTACGATCAAACTTTCAGAACTTTAGTTGCCAATACTTTTAAATATTTAGATTGGGTATATGATAAAACAATCATATATATATAGGCACAGGCGGAGCTGCTGGTGGGGCTGAGTGGGGCTAGAGCCCACCCGGCCCCACCTAACTAGGTGCTTAGCAAAAGAACTCTTTTGATAAACATCACTTCCCTCACAATCATATTTGTAATAATTAATCCGGCTAACAACATAATAAAAAGTAAAGCACACTAACCAGTTGAATTACTTATAACACTTAGATTGTAAATGGTGTCACACTGCTCTTATTGTGCTTGACCATGAGTCACCAAGTACTCGACTGGCTTGAGTAACTGCTTCAACTTACTATCTATTGATGAGGTGGCATTCAACTCTTCCTGAGTGAATTCCAATTCTGCATCTCTTTCTATGTGAAGAAGGTCTGGCATTTTCTTGACAAAGTCTTCAATTTTGGCCTGTATTAACCTTGTCTTTTCGAGGATATATACACACACACATATACATATAAATATACATATATATATGATTGGTTATTTGTAGCGACGTCATAGCAGATTGTTTTTCATGCCATGATGGTCTTGTCTCGTTGCAGTCACGTTTTTATGTAGACATGCAGAGCCCCTCTCTTTGAAACTTTCTGGCTCCGCCACTGTATATAGGAAGCCCGTTGTTGTACTCCCAGGAGTACGTACTCCTATAACTCCTGTCCGTTGATTTTGTCAAGATTGCATGCATACATGCATAACAACTCCCTTGAACCAAGTTATATGCTGACTGTTCTGATAAATCACGCATTGGTTGGTGAGAGTACATATACCCAGTAGTACACATTCATTTTCATATATATATATATAGCTCTTCCCTACTGCCACCGTTCAAAATATCGTTGAGTTGGCCAACGTCGAATAAGAGAAACAATCGATGTGGGACAAGCAAAAATCAAGCATGTATAACATTCTGTATGTGTATATGCATGCATGAATTCGTATGAATCAAATAAAGGAGCAAAAGGTCCAGAGCAGGGATAGCACTATTGTATGGAATAGGCTTGAGACTATTGGTGAGAGCGTGACGGGTGTTCGATAGGGATAGCGGCAGTTGTACATCTATGCATGTTGATGTTGCGATGTTAAATATTAAGTAATAATTGAAGAGAAATAGAAAATAGTTATACGATAGTGTATTGCATTGAAAAGGGTAGTAGTTAAGAAAGGTCGATCAAGAATTGGGCTTGCTATTAGAGGTTGAAGTAGAAAAGGTGTGGAACGACTAGTAAGAGATAGAAGACACATGATTAGGTGGGGTAGCCAACATGTGAGAATATAAATTCAAAGTAGGTTGCCCATGATGCATCGGTGTATATATGAGTAATATACTCTAATATCATGTAAAATAACTAGCGTATTACTTGAGATTAAATAGAGGTATATGCGCTACATATATTTTGAAAAAAGAGTTACTAATGGAGAAAGAATAAAGGTATATAGCTATATGATCTATGCAAGATGAAGAGTTGCTACCTTTCTAAGAACCCCAATAACTTGTTATTTTCAAAAGTTTTCTTCATCAAAGTTTATACTTCAATTACGTTCCTTAAGTTGAATTTTCCTTCAAGCTTATATATATTATAATTTCTAATATTTATGATGTTTTAAACAATTAAATAGCCTATAAAATATGTTAATATAGTATAAACATATAAGTTATATCATTTTATACTATAAATTTTAAAAGAAATCTAGCCCAAATCATGAGCTACTAGTTTTATTTTCTTTTTTATCCTAATTAGTTTTATTTTTTGTAGGAATTTGTATAGAAATCAAATCACTAATTTTTATTTAATTTTTATGATGGATTATATACATTTAAGGATTCTACTTAAGAATACGTATGGAAATCAAATTGTCAATTTTTATTTTACTTTCTATTATGCAATTACTTATCTTTGGATGGAATTCTCATAGACATGAAATTTATAGTTTTGTTTATTTGTATTGCAAATTTTATTTCTTTTGAAATTTTACTTAGTAATTCATATATAACAAATTGCAAATGTAATTTTTATTTCAAATGTTAATTATTTTGTGGGAATTTGTAAAAAAATTCAGTTTATACGTTTTATTTAATTTTTATTCTAAATTTAATTTATTTAGGAGTTTACATAGAGATTCATATGGAAAGCAATTTTTTATTTCATTTTATTTTTATTTATAATTTCATTTATTTCTATGTTGTACAAGACACAGAGTCTTTTTTTTAATCCAAACTGTTATAATTTGGACCCACATTGAGTAATAGTGTAGATCTTTTTTTATTGCTTCGATTAATGTGAAAAATTCTAGCTTTGAGAGCAAACATGATGGTTTCTTTTACAAAAATACGTATTACATGTAGGTCCTTCCTACGGTTTTTTACAAAAATGACCTTCTGATTCAGAAAAATCGCGAATCTTTCGTGAAATGACCCTAAATAAATACCAAAAAAGGGCGTAATTACGTTTTGATCATTCCAGATATTTTTCCATGAAAATGACCTTTCGATTTAGCATAATCGCGGATTTTTCTGAGAGGACCCTAGATAAATACGAAAAAATACGATTTTAAAGAAAAACACTACTGAAAAAACAAAATTATTTTTACAAAAAAACAACACACGCGATATATCACACCGTGAAAACATACCTAATTAAATACTACGCATAGCGGTAGTCTCACGTCCATTTGATTTACATTGATGCATGTAATGCATGTACGATATCTACGGCGCTTTCTGTGCCGACCGACCTGCCAGCAGGATATCTACTATCTATATGTTTTATGTGTAAGTTTTTATTAACATAGAAAGAGAGTATATATATTTATCTCTTCGTAAAGAGATGACTATACTGACGCATAAACATAAAATACCGACATATAGATTATTGTTTATAAAAAATATTTTTTTATATTATAATTAAAAGATCGTAAGATCTCATAAAAAAACCTTAAAATATTATATATTGTAGAAGTTATTTTTAATTTTATCTACAGATAAAATAGAGAAGTATGTAGACAATAAACGTCCCTATCGCTGAGTTTGAGAAAGTTGGTGGCGCTGGCTTAAGAAATTCGTTCTGTTTGATCTCTCGCTTCAGGCGAAGTAGAGCGGGTACTAACAAATAAGTCCCATTTATAGAGTTATATATGTAAACTCTGCAAATGGAGACGGCCGATTGATTAAGTTCAAGGCATTTCGATCTTCTGAATAGTGAATATAGGATACTACTTCTAAGCTGAAGTGCTCAAGGGATGAATGTTAACGCCACTGCGTGTGGGGGTACAAGTCCTGTTAATTAATTTGGTCCATTCGATCAAATGGCCAAATGCCTTACATAGCCACTCGCTTGCCATACGTACATGCATCACGCATGTCACTTAGGGGCTAGCTGTTTGTTTGTCCGTACACACACATATTTGTATCTACAAATGTAGAATCATGTTTTTTTATATATATTTGGTTGTCTGCATCTAGTTTTGAGCCTGGCTCTCTGGATGTAAGATTTTTCACACAGTCTGGCTCTGGAGATACGGAGAAAATGGGCGTATCTCTGTATGCAGCGCATGGTAGCCTCGTATTCTGCGCAAAGGATCATTGTCAGCCACAATAGCAAATCATACATGCGGTGTCACGTGGGTATGTAAGTTTTCTTTTTTGTTTATATCTTTTGATTAGCATCTCCAATTACCAAACCGATTTCAAAAATGGGTTCCTGATATTTTTTTAAACAAAACTAAACCACACTTGCTATATAAATTTTAAAATAACTGCCTACTAAACACTCAACCAAACACCGTCTCTGCATCTGTGTTTCCCGTATCCTATTAGCCTGGCTGAGTCGAACGGATCAGACTCATGAGAGAAGGCAACCAAACAATCCCTTAGAGATTGTTACTACTAACTTTGGATCTCCGCTAGGGCTCCTTACTAAGAGGTAGGAAAGCATGTGTCTCCACATTCACCGTATAATAATCGTACCTATACTATACTTCGAAGAGTTTCGGTCCTCCCGTGCGTTTGAGCTGAGCCGCGGCTTGGCCGCCCGGCCGACTCGGCTCAATTTTTTTTTCACGTTTAGGTTCCTCCAAAAATTCATAATTACGTATAAGTCCTTCTCACGGTTTTTTACGAAGATGACCTTCTGGTTCAAAAAAAGCGCAGATCTTTCGTAAAAGGACCTTAAATAGACACCGAAAAAAACGTAGTAATGTTTGGATTATTCTGGCTATTTTTCACAAAAAGGACCTTTTGATTTAACGCAATCGTAGATGCACTTGTGTCCTTTCAACCGTTTCTCGCATTTCCTCCATGGTTTAAAAAAAACGACGGAAAAAACGAAATTGTTTCCACGAAAAAAAATAATGCACGGCCGGCCACCTCAGCTCGTTTTTCCCTTTTCACGTGTAGGTCTCTCAAAAAATGCGTAATTACGTGTAGGTCATTCCCGCGGTTTTTTACGAAGAGGACCTTTTGGTTCAGAAAAATCGCGAATCTTTTGTGAAGAGACCCTAAATAAATACTGAAAAAATGTAATGGCGTTTGGATCATTCCGGCTATTTTTCACAAAAAGGACCTTTCAATTTAGCGCAATCGCGGTTGCGTTTGAATTTTTTCAACCGTTTCGCGAGTTTCCCCGATGATTTTTTTAAATACCAACAGAAAAAAAATAAAATTGTTTTCACGAAAAAGACAATACACGCGGTGTGTCACGCCGCGAAAACTATCCTAGTACCTTAAATAACGTTGAAAGCATTCTGGCACTGGGGGCATTTTGAGCCGAGCCGGCGGCTCAGCTGGCCGACTCGGCTCAAAAAAATTTCTTTTTCGCATGTAGGTCCAAAAAAAACATAATTACATCTAGTTCCCACAGTTTTTAACGAGAAGGACCTTTTGGTTCAGAAAAATCACAAATCTTTCGTGAAAGAACCCTAAATAAATACTAAAAAAATAGTGTAATTACGTTTGGATCATTCCATCTATTTTTCGTGAGAATAACCTTTTGATTTAGCGCAATCGCGGATCCTTCGTGAGAGAACCCCAAATAAATGCGAAAAAAAGAGCGTGATTGTGTTTCTATCCTTTAAACCGTTTCACGCGTTTTCTCGATGATTTTTAGAAAAAATGCCGCAAAAAAATGAAATTATTTCTGCGAAAAAAAACGCACGCAACATATCATGCCGCGAAAATATTCTTAATACCTTTACTAAAGTTCAAAAGGTTCCGGGCCTCCCGTGCGTTTGAGCTAAGTCGACCGCGCGGCTCGGCCCAAAAAAAGTTTTGCATTTAGGTCCCTCCCAAAATTCGTAATTACGTATAGGTCCTTCCCGCATTTTTTTACGAAGAGGACCTTCTGGTTTACAAAAATTGCGGATCTTTCGTGACAGGATCCTAAATAGACACCGAAAAAAAACGTAATGACGTTTGGATCACTCCGTCTATTTTTCACGAAAAGGACATTTCGATTTAGCACAATCGCAGATGCACTTGTGTCCTTTCAACCATTTTTCGTGTTTCCTCCACGATTTTTAAAAAAAAAAACCGACGGAAAAAACGAAATTGTTTCTACGAAAAAAAACAACGCACGGCCACCTGGTTTGGCTCGTTTTTTCCTTTTCACGTGTAGGTCCCTCAAAAAATGCGTACTTACGTGTAGGTCATTCCCGCGTTTTTTTTATGAAGAGGACCTTCTGATTCAGAAAAATTACGAATCTTTCGTGAAAGTACCCTAAATAAATACCAAAAAATATAGTAGTGTTTAGATCGTTCCAGTTATTTTTCACGAAAAGGACCTTTCGATTTAGCGTAATCGCAGATGCGTTTGTATTCTTTCAACCGTTTCACGTATTTCCTCGATGATTTAAAAAAAACATCGACGAAAAAAAACGAAATTATTTTCACAAAAAAGACAACACACACGACGTGTCACGCTGCAAAAACTATCCTAGTATTTCATACTCCCACTCCCACTAAACAATGCTTCCCCTCGCACCACAAGAACTTATGGCCGATCATAATCCAAAGGCCAAACTAGCTAAACAAAATCACCACATGTCGTGTGTGTGGAACCCCAAGCTAGCTAGCTCTAGCCCTAAACTTTCTCTGTCCATCTTTGCAAGTGCGTGTGTGTCATTAACGCAAAAAGCACAAAATACACTGCTCCTAGACGTAAGATTTGAGTTCGATCGAGCGCCATGTGAAAAGCTTTTTGGGGAGGCGTGATGAGGCATGTGAAGTGAAGCTCGCGCATGGTTTAAATTGGATGAGATCGACTGGGTTAGAAAACAAAATAGAGGAGCCATTGGGAATTTTTTTAAAAAATAATACTATTTTAATAGAAATTTACGGAAATAATATGCCGAAAAGACAAATGACACTTTTGGGCACCTGTCGCCGTTTTGATTGGCGACACAAAGCCTGTCGCCACTTGAAATAGCGAGATGCTCTCTGTCGCCAATTGGAATAGCGACAAAGAGCTTCATCTCCACCGAGCAAGCGCAGGAGAAAGGAAGGGAGGTTTGGCGATAGGCATTTGTCGTTATTTGGAATGGCGACAGACCGCTATCGCTATTTTAAATGGCGACAGGAAGCTATTTTTGTAATTTTTAATTTTAGCATATTATTTTTGTAATTTTTTATTTTTCAAATATTATTTTAAAAAATAATTCGGAGCCATTGCATCCAACTAGAGTCATTAGGTGGATCCGTTCTCCGGGGAAAAAAATCCTTAGGATTCAAACCAAAATTTCATCAATTATAATAGTTAATAAGTGCGAAATCGAGAATCAAGGGTTGTTTGGTTGATGTGTACACCAGGTGAAGTGTGCTTAAATTTCTATTCGGACTGGTGTCTCAAATAAAAAAAAGTGGGTACACTAATAGAGGCAAGGATTGCCGGCCTCCCGGGGGGCCACGTGTCGCCTCCCTTGGGGAGGCCCCCAGAAAATACAAAAATCGCAATTAGGTCCTTTTGAAAAAAATAAAAATCGTGTTTAGATCCTTTCGACTATTTTTTAAGTAAATATGTTATATATAATAGAGGCAAGGATTGCCGCCCTCCCAGGGGGCCACGCGTCGCCCCCCTCGGGGAGGCCCCCGGAAAATACAAAAATCGCGATTAGGTCCTTTTGAAAAAAATAAAAATCGCGTTTAGATCCTTTCTACCGTTTTTTAAGTAAAATAGACCTGAGAAATATCGAAATTACATTTAGGTCCCTACACGCGGTTTATAGCTGAATTGAAAATCGCGTTTAGGTCCTTTTGTCGTTTTTTTCGCGCATAGTTTTATAAAAAACGGTTTTTTTGGATCCTTTCGTCGATTTTTTTGCACACAGTTTTATAAAAAATGTTTTTTTTAAAAAAAACACAGATTCGTCGAGGGTTTATAGCTGAATCGGAAATCGCGTTTAGATCTTTTCGTTGTTTTTTTTATTAAAAAAATTGAAATCGTAAATAGATCCTTCCGCCGGTTATTTTGAAAAAAGAGACCCATGGTTCCGCAAATTCGATTTGCAAAAAACTCGTGCCAGATTTTTTTCTCGCGGCGTGGCATCGCGCGCAACCCAATCTAGTATGTACGTGTTCCCATGCTCTAAAGACTTTAAAGCCTTGGAAATTTTTTTTGGCGTGTGCAACGCACACATGCAATTCACGGGCCAAATCTCTAACCCGATTGATACAGGCCTTGGGATGGGCTGGCTTGTCCTTGCGAGGAAACGGGCCTTGAGCTCCTCGTGGCGCGCACCGCGCCGACGCGTGTCGAAACGGACCTAACCCGCTTCGGCCGCGTCGCGTCGCCTTCCGCCGTCACGTGAAAAGCGACGCAAAGCGAAGGCAAGGGAAAGGGAGCGAACTGCTTGGACTGGAAGCGACTCGAGTCCGAAGCCACCACCGCTCTCCCGGTCTCGCCGTTGTTCCCCTTCTCGTCACCGCGCGGCGACGCCGAGCGAGCGGCGTGCCGGGCAGCATGCATCACGATCCCAACCCCTTCGACGAGGGCAGCGCCGACGACAACCCCTTCTCGGTGAGCCAACCTTTCTCCTCTCGCTCCCTCGCCTTTTTTTTTCAGTCGGAAATTTTGCTGCCTAAGGAGCAGCGGTTTGGTAGATCTGGCCTTTTGCGTGTTGTTTCTGACGAGCAGTCTCTGTTGCGCTGCAGAATGGAGGGGGCGGAGGCGGCAAGCAGCAGTACGGGTTCCGCCCCGCGGAGCCCGTCGGCTTCGGCGGCGGCAAGGGCGACGCCACCGTCGACGTGCCTCTCGACACCATGGGCGTAAGATGCTTTCCATGCTGGTACTCGTTTTGTTTTTCCCTTGTCACAGTCTTCTACAAATCTGAGTGTTTTGAGGTGTGTACGCTACACAGGACTCGAAGAGCAAGGCCAGGGAGCTCTCGTCGTGGGAATCAGTTCTGAAGCGGCGAGAGGCGGTGGGGTTTGCCGTCCGCTTCGCTTTTAGACTTTCGCAATACTAGTTGGTTCGGTTGTGTCTCATGGCGTTTGTTTTGTGGCTGCAGGATATAAAAAGGAGAGAGGAAGCGCTGAAGAATGGTGAGTCGCCATTTGGTTGCTGGTGTCGGTGGTGTTCGAGTTACAAGTTGTTGTTAAGAGGAGTGTGGTTATTTGCATTTTGCCTTGTATTCTTGACACAGCTGGAGTGCCAATGGAGGAGAAGAACTGGCCGCCGTTCTTCCCGATCATCCACCATGACATTGCCAATGAGATACCAGCCAACGTGCAGAAGTTGCAGTATCTCGCGTTCGCAAGCTGGCTTGGTATGTACTAGTTGGCTGTTGATAGTGCATTTTGTTGTATCGGTAGTTTAGTTATTAGTGGTAGTACCTTGTTTGTTTCTCTAACTGGAGAGTAGAATTAGGCAATTGTAGCCTTGTAGGTAGTAGATATGGTGCACTTCGAGGGCGGCTAGCGTTGATTGTTCATGATAGCTTACTACTTATTTTAATGTACAGGAATCGTGCTTTGCCTCTCGTGGAACTTCATTGCTGTCATAGTTTGCTGGATCAAGGAGGGAGGTGGGTTTCCTGGGTATTTATAGATGCCAGTGTGTTTTTGTACATCGCCTCACGTTAAATGTGTTGGGCTGTCTTATGCTTGCAGATTCAAAGCTGTTTTTCCTTGCAACTATCTATGCATTGCTTGGAATTCCTCTTTCATACTTGATATGGTACAGACCCCTCTATCGTGCAATGAGGTATGTTACTTTCGTCTTACCATTCCTTCATATCAATGCATTTTACAAAGACAACATTTCTGCCGGTGTATTTTACTAGCGTTTTTGTGCTTTCTACTAGTGCATTTTACAAAAAGCATACTTCTTTTGCATAAAAGTCTATGCAGACCTGCACTGCTCATTTATTGTTTCCATTTGATATATCAATAAACAATTGATGTGTATATTCATCCTAGATTGTAGTCAGGCATAGATTGTAAAAGCAGCTTCAACTTCAAGCATAGGACGTTTAAGTGGGACTAACTGTGGATTGTGCTGTATATTTTTGTGGAACCATGACTGTTTGACATTTTCTCATTAACTGGTTAAACAGGACTAACAGCGCATTCAGTTTTGGATGGTTTTTCCTATGCTACCTGGTAAGATCTGGCTGGAAAGTTTATTTTATTTACTGTTGACGTTTTAACTGCTGCAGTAGTTATAACTTTTCGTGTTGCTGTTTGGTGCAGATCCACATTTGTTTTTGCATAATTGCTGCCATTGCTCCGCCAATTGTATTTCATGGAAAATCATTAACGTAAGTTTCCACATCTTTATATACAGTGACCAAAGTAATTGCTATGAGTAATTTCCATTGCGTCAGTGTTACTTTTCTTAATAGCCAGCTAGCCACCACGCTAAGAAGGTAGTTTTATTGAAGCCAGCAGGATCTAAACAACTATCAAAAGTTGTTAGACCTATGCAAACGATACTATTTGTGGCTTCATTATTTTGGAATTTTCTTGCATAGTATTGATACAACCCTCATTTTGAATTCCTTACTTCAGTATTTTTCTGCAAGATCTGACATAAGTCAGTTGCTTTCATACTCTTTTACATAATACAAATGGCAATGTACCCAGTGGCGGAGCCTCATTGAGGCCAGGGTGTGTTCTGGCCTCCCCTTCTCACCCAAAACTTTCTTATTACTTTTAAGCACATGCATTAATTGGCCTACTAGTTCTTCTGTCTATGCATGTACAATAGTCCTTAAATCTTTCTCCTGACCTTCCATCTATCACTACTCTTGTTTCTTCCCCAATGTCCCCTTATTTCGTGCCCAATCTTCTTTTTCTTTAGAGTACTTTCTACATACAGTTGGTCTAGTATGATATTTTGTGACCTAAATATGGACATGATCAATCTCAAATGCTTCCATGATTATAAATTCTATAATACTGTTTTTTTGATTTATCACTTGCATTAAATTATTTGCATGGCGACTTGGCCTCTTGTTTTTTGTTCACGCTCCGCCACTCAATGTACCAGTTTAATATCTCAAATATCTAATGTGAATTTATTTATCATTTTATATTTTATTGGATCAGTAAATACACAGTTAACCGGCATTGACTATTGAGTGTTTGATTTGTGAAAATATTAGAACCTAAGCCCCCATGTCTTCATTTCTTCGTGGTTATCCACTTTTGGAAGCACAATATTTTTTATTAATTATAATACAGAACCTTTTCTGTTTCTTATCAGGGGCATACTGGCTGCAATCGACACTTTCTCTGAGCATGTAATAATCGGGGTGAGACAAATTTCCAGTGTTACCTTGTCCGTTTACAACAACTACCAGTAAATGAGAAAGCCTGACCCATTTTTCCTGTCAAATGTGTCAAGCACTTTGAAGTGACTTTGAAATGCCAACTGATAAGACATTAAGGGGGTGTTTGGGACAGCTCCAGCTCCACCAAAATCTGTGAAGTTGGTGGAGCAGGGTATTTCTAACTTCAGAAATTTATGGAGCTGGAGCTGTAGGTACATTAAGAGTGTTTAGGTAGATCATCTTGTTTACATTTTAAACTAAAAATATAAACTTAATTCACTTTATTTTAGCCTACAAGTTTCAAATCTGAGCTGGAGCTGGGAGCTGGAGCTCTCCCAAACAGGGCCTAAGAATCAATTTTTTGTTCTCGCAGATCTTTTACTTTGTGGGGTTTGCACTGTTTTGCTTGGAGACACTGCTGAGCATTGGGGTTATTCAGGTCTGAAATAATTTCTTGCTGAACACATACTCTTATCTTCCCTCCATTTCCTTTTTCCTGCTTGTCCTTTGTATATCTTGGTATGTCTGCATACTAGTTATTGTTTATCAGGATGCTAATTGCTAAATGCACAAGTAGTGGGTGTTCCATATACATCACATTTTATGAATTATATATATTTAGTTCAGAGCAACTGAAATGGAATCGTTGCAGTTATATATCTGGTAACTGAAAATTTTGAGTGTTCACATTGATCTCTACCTTTTTTAAGTTTCAGGATTGGGAACTTCACTACTCCGTAATACGGATGTCTGTTTAAGAATACTGTTTATCTGTATCTCTGCATAATTGAGCAAAATAAATTTGTCATAAATTTGAAAGGGAACAAATTATTTTCCTTCTACATCTCACTACTGGTTAATGTTTGATTTGCTAATCAATATGTGTTGACAGTTGCTATTGTTGTTTGGTCATTATGTCTGATGAGCATGCAAATGAATGAACACATTGCTTTTAATACTTAGGTGCTTAGCGTAGAGGATTTAGAAATGGTTCAATGCATTTTTTGCATAAAGAAGTAACTCCATTGCGAACAATGCTATGTTTCGTTGCTTTTGATTTGCATTGTCGTGAGATTTGTTCTGATCCATTTTTCAAGAATACAGTGCTGATACTTAAAATTTGCTGTTGTTTCTGTTCTGGTTGACGCAGAAAGTATACACGTACTTCAGAGGGCAGAAGTGAAGCTATTCATGATAGAAACTTTCTGAAGTCCACCAGTAGCACCTGTTTGTGCTGCGGTTCTGTGTGTACGTATCAGTACACCTTAAGCCTACCAGTAGCACCTGTTTGTGCAGCGGTTTTGTGCATAATGTATCAGTACACCTTGAGTCTGTCTTTCATGTCAGTGTTATCGAGAAATGCTTTTGAGCTGGTATGGCATTGGAAGACTATTATAGTTTTGTTTCTGAAACGGGGTGTTTTGATTTGTTATAAGCTGTACTTCATGTGCTATCTGGTTAGTTTAGCCGCAAGTTCGGCCTGTTGACGACCATTGCAGTAGCCAGATTCTTGAAGAACCGCGGATGAGCAACCGGCCAGGAATCATGTTTGTGATTGAGAATTATCATGTGATGAACTGTGTCCTTGTGCTACTGTTGCTTCAATGTCCATTGATTTGTCCAGTCCCAGCAAATTCCTTAGGCATAAATTTGTGCAAAAGCCCTTTTCTATCTGCAGAGTTGTGATGCTAATATTTTGGAACTGCTGTGTCAAACATGACAATATCACCTGTTGAAGGTTGCTACTGCTGTTGTCGAGTAATCTCCGCGCAAGATCTGCACGTTAGTTGGAGTCTTTCATTGACGAACTGATGGTTGTATTTGCCGGTTTGCAGCATGTATGCTGCGCTGATGCTGCATTATGCATTAGCGCTAGTTTTGAATCCCAGTTGAATAGCTTTACCTTGAGTTCTCAGCCAGGTGAGTAGCAATGGTACTCAATGCCGGGAGGTATCTCCAGAAGTGTTTTAGGGATGGTTTGTTTTTGTTTTGGATTCTCTAAAAGCTGGTTATGGATTGTGATTGTAGAGAAGCTGATTCTTCAAAAGTTGGAATCCAAAAGCATATATAAAGTAGATCATGGATTCTAGTGTATATAGGTGGGTTAGATTGTGAGAACCGATTTCTAAAATTGGGCTTTCTTATTTTACTTTTGTGGTTAGAATCTAGAATAAAAGAAAAACAAACATGCCCTTAAAATCTCAAATGGACTGTCCGGTTGTGCCTTCGCACCGTGTGGTTCAGTTGGGAGAGGTTCTTTCGGCGTTCGCATACCTCGGGCGATATGATATGCGATTTTGCCGGTACACGACGTGTCCACTTCTATAGGCCCTTTCAATTAGCTATTCGGTGGAAGGCCAAATTTGCCGACCTAATTATATTTTTCGATAAAACAAGCTTTTATTAATCTTAGTAAATTACATCAAGGTAATACAATTATACTAAAAAGACTTCTGGCCTCTATACAGCTAGGGTGTACACAGTCAAACACACACACACAAGAAAAGACAAAGAAACCGTCGCGGCAAACTACATCACGTAATATTGTCTTCAAGACTATCCACCATCATAGCAACACTTGGACCGCGATAAAAACTCTCCAATGACAACGCCTCCAAGAAGGACTCGATACGCACACGCACCACCATTGCCATGATCCAACCAGTGAAGGCCAGACCAAAAATTTTCACCTCGGAGAGTAAATCCTCAGACTACAAAACAATGCCTTCAACAAGACCATTGCCAGACACAACCAACTAAGGTCAGACCTAGAAATTTCTCCCACACACACACATATATATATATATATATATATCTTCTTTGACAGCATATTTTAGGATGGCAAACCATGTCCACCCAGTTACATGGCACGTAGATGGGGCTATAGCTTAACTTAATCATGTTCATTTCCATTAAAAATTGTACTTGTAGACAAAGTTAAAATTCAAAGAGAACGGTTGTTGTATGGTCAACACAACGTGCACTAGAAATGAGCAGTAGTACCTTTGTACGGTCAACAGTGTGTTGCAAGTGCATCGCCATCAGCATGTAATTTACCAAACGGACGCATGACGCCCTCCGTTTCCAGCCATCTTTCTCTCGTCCGCGGCAGGCCATCCTCCTTCCCCACGTAGGACCACCATATCTAAAACGGACACACATCCTCTGCCGTACAGTAGAGGGGAGTTGTGTCACTGACGTGTGGGCCCCACCAACTATGGGTCCACACGGCAGTGGCACAACTGCCCTCTGCCTTACAGCAGAGGATCTCCGTCCATCCGAAACTAGGTGAGAATGTGTTAAACGAGTTGGTTTTTAATTTGGATTGGCCTTGGATGGATACAGCAACATTGGTTCGATGGTTTGATTTGCCTTATTATGGTCTAGAAGTTTTCAAGTTTAAAACGGTTTCAACCTGTGGATGCAAATGGGTTGCCTTGAACGTGTCACCACCATCCTCCTCCGTGGCTCACCGACCTTGCCATCCTCTCCTTCCTTCTCCCCAACTCGCCGTGGCTAACATCCTTCCCTCGCCGATTTGTTGCCACATCTAAGGTTCATGCCTCGCCTTCCCAACAAATCCTTCAATTTCTCATGTTCTTTTCAAAATGTTTTGTCTTACTTTCTCATTGTTGCAAGATTTGGGTGGTTTTTTTTCTTGGAGAAGTTGATCAAGAAGTGGGGGTTCACTTGGGCTAATCCAGTAATCAGAGAAGTACTTCGAGTACATGGAAAAAACCTAGCTGTGGGAGTCGTGCCAGACTGGGCCAGCACGACATGGGCCTGTCGGGCCACGTGACTAAACCGTGTCGTGCTACCATGGCCTGGTTGGCCCATTGTGCTATGTCGTACTGGCCTAGCTCGTCTTCAGTGAACCCAGCACTACCCATTTGTGATTCATGTCAGCTTCATACCATGCTAGCCTAGACTCAGCCTATTTATACTATAGCGATGAGAGGAAAAGAGCCAGAGACACACATAGCCCCCTTCCCCTTCGCCCTTCCGCTTCCCCACCCCTCCCCCTCTGGCCACGTTGACGTGCGGGCAGTGTGGCCTCGATGCGCAGGCAATGTGGCCTCAATGCACAGGCGGCATGGCGGGCAAGCTTGGCATGGCGGGCGAGTGAGCTCAACGTGGTTGTGAGGCGTTCGTCACAAGGTACGTACACTATCTCCAGTGGTGGTGGGGCGCAGGTGCGGTGATAGTGTGCCACTGGCCCTACCACCACCCACGTGCCCTACTGCGAGCCCTGCCACAGGTCGGGTGGGCTATGCCATGCACGCGCCCGCGTGCCACGTGCAGGGCTATGGCGTACGTGCCATGCCTGGTTTGTAGGCTTGACATAGCCAGGCAACCGTGCCATGCTTGCACGGCCTATTCGAATGCAAGCCAAGCCAGGCCTTGGATCGGGCCGTATCTACCTTACTTGTGCTGGCCTAAAGAAGCTCGGCCCATTTCCCATCTCTATTCAAGAACGAGTAATTGCTTTGTGATTGTGCATTGTTAGCTCCTACGCATGTCCACGAGGGAATCTCTTTGTTACTATACATCTGTTCTTCCCATGCTTCAATGTAGAAAGAAATTACTCCATATGACACATATGGGGTGTTGTTCTTATGTAAATTATTCATCTAATTTTCACGTTCTATTCCTTTTCTTCTCCGTTTTTGTGTTTTTTTTCTCATACTCTAGGTAAAAAAAGAATTAATATATACAATGCAATTTGTTATCCTTTGGAAATCATTCGAATTTTTGACCTTGTAATTTTATTAGAGATTCGTAATGCGGACTGTGGGGTTGTCTTCTCTGATGATGGTGGCAACAAATTAGGGCAAGCTTCATCAGATTAGGATTCGGGTTCACTAGGACAACGGCTATAGAGGGAGGGAGGGGAGGTGACAACTCGGTGGTAGGTGGTGGAGGTGGCTATGTGGTGAGGTGGCTAGGGAGCCACTGGTTTGATGGCTAGTAGTGGGCGGGATTAGCTGGTGGGGTGATGAGACGTTGGTGGATAATAGGGGTTGTTGAGGGTGGTGGATCCGGTGCGCTTAGCCGCCTGCGACGAGGAAGAAGGAGGGCCGATGGTGGGGAAGGTGGGGTGGGGTTGAGGAGGCGGAGGCGGGTGACAACCGTGCCACCCTTGGCATCGGCAGTTGTGTCAGGAGGCGACAACGGCAGGGGAAAAGACTTGTCAGGAGGCCTCGCCTCGCTGCTGTTGGATGGCGGTGGGGTTGGAGTCATGAGGCGCTAGGGTGGAGTTGGAATGAGAGGGGAGGCTAGGAGTTAGGTTTAGCAATCGGGGAGCCATGCGCAGCCTGGCCCATATTACCATCCATGAACCGCTAGCCTATGTCCACTATAGTTTGGGCTGAGCTGCGGCCTAGATTCCTTCCCTCACCGCTCTCTCCTCTGGTCTTCCCGTTCCATTTACCGCTTCTCTACTCGCCCCGACACGATCCCCACTGAGAGGGAGGATTCCTCTCGCCACTCAAGAGAAGAGCGCTGCTCTGAAGGGAGAGAGGCGAGACGAGAAGAGAAGAGACGAGAGGGATCAAGAGCTTTGAGGGAGCACGACACCATCTAGCTCACATCGAGGTGAAACCACCTATTCCCCATCCTCCCCGCGAGTTTTTGGTGTTTTTTTTGTGCTTTTTTGGTTGCCGATTGCCACAATGGAGCTCACGCCGCACAACGAGTAAAACTCCAGCTAATTCGTCCGTGTTCCGCTGGTGGCTTGGGTTTCTGCGCGGTTTCGTGTGCTGCGTGGGATTATCAAGTCCCAGTGAGACTTGCAGTGGGTTGTTTGCTGCATACGTTGGTTCGGATTTGGCGCTACATGCACTATTTAGGGTTTGTTGATTGGGCGTGGTGATTGAGGATTTTAGCTTTACTAGTCGTGTTTGGCTCAGGCTCACGCCGTTGGAACCTCTTGTATGCCAGGAGAATGCCTCGCAAGGTTGTCTCTGGGCCTGACTATGATGACGAGTTCGATGATTATGATGACTACGAGATTATGACGAGACCGGGCACGGCAACATTCAGCGCCCTGTGAAGGAGAAAGGTATGTTGTTCAAGCTACTACTTGACTGTGTACATATTAGCTCTAAGAAGGGGGGATTTCTATCGAAGTTGCTTTCTGTTACAATCCTTGTTTGTCTGGTAATATTCATAATGTTAATTTTCACACATTTGTTTCCGATATGCTTGCTATCACATTTTCGATAGTCGAATATGACAAACGGGGATACTGCATGCTCCTCCCCAGCACCGTTGTTCCCGTGCAAACAAATTGTGGTGTTCATTCAAATTATTGTTGTTGATTCCTTGGTCTTGCATTAATTTGCACTGCTATTTAACCCACTAATTGCTAATCATATTAAACTGATTGTCATTGGATTGCATTGCATTACCTGTGTCCTTTTGCCCTGTGGATGCATGTATGAAATAATAGCTTATTACCTATAAACTCCATTTTATTATGTAGTATGGAGATGAGATGTCAATGCCCATATGAATTTTTGGAATGGAAGCCAAATATCCTCCATCCAGTCAGGTGGTTAAAACATGCAGAAAAGAACTTGCCGCAAAAGTAAATTTTGTTAGACAATATCTTATATTGCCTTGTATAAAGATTGCTAGTATTATATATTGCCTTGTATAGAGATTGCTAGTATCCTGTATTGCCTTATATAGGTATTACTTTATATATGTTTTCCTTTTGTAATTGCATGTACATGTATATATTCTGGCCTATTGGCCTTATGATGAATACAAGTGCTATTTATAACTTGGTATCAGAGCCGATTTAGGGTTAAGGTTTCACCAACGTTGCCCTTGTGCCATGCACCACCTTCTCCTTGTTGGCCGGCTACTGATGCTCTTCCTGCCACTCTTCCCACTGTCGGCTGTTGTTCCCGTCCGATGATTCCGCAGCCTCTGGCAGCGCCTCGCCTCTAGGTCAATGCCCCTGTGCTCCAGCCCTAAGAGCGTCGACGCCAACTGCCTCGGTTTCTGCATCACTGTGTTGCACTCCAGCTCCAAGGCCCTTTGCGCCTCGCTCTTCCTTGCAGCCGCACTATGCACACTCGCAGCAATGTCGCCCGCCTCTGTGTCCTGCGACCTCTTCCCACATTGCGTCGGCTTTATCGTGCGCCCCCCTCCGCGGTTCTAGGGCCCCTCTTCGTCGGTGCGGGTGTCGGGCTCGATCCTCCCTGACCCACGCTAGGGGCACCCTATTTCGGTTCTGGTAAAAAACAATGTTGTCATCTTTTGGTTCTTCCTCGGGCACTGTTTCTGTTCTTTGCTGCCCGATTATCTTCGATGGTCTCAATTATCGAGACTGAATTCTATATATGCACCTTCACATGCATTGTTAGTGTCTTCGGGAGCTCCTCACAGGTGAGCTACCTTGTCCGCCTCATTCTGCTTCTCTTGCTATGCACGTTATTCCCAAGGAGGTTAATGATGCTACTTGATAGTAGGCGTCTGATGATCGTGCTGATGTTGTGGAGTCTTTTCACACTCAGTTTACTGCCTGCAAGATGTGGATTGATGATAATACTCGTGCCTTTGCTATTTTTGTTGCTAGTATGGATGTGCATTTCATTGAAGACGTGGTTGCTTTGTCTTTGGCATAGTTGATGTGGGCGCATCTTCGTGACCGCTATGAGCTTACTGGTGATTCTTTGTGCCTAGCGATTGTGTGACAAGAGCAGTCGCTGCAGTAGGGTGATTCTACTGTGGATGAGTTCTACACGTAGCTGTCCTCAGTATACCGTCAGCTTGATTCTCTTGGACAGGAGTTTTGCCACAATTGGTAGAGGCGATATAATATGCCAGTATAACTTCCGTCCAACCAACTGACCAATGCAGACCTAGTGTCCATTGTCCTATCTAAGGGTATAAATGAAGGCACGGAGTAGACCAACGGAGAGGCAAGGGGCTTGTAACTAACCAGCTTGACGTGGGGGTTGATGGAGTGGAGGAAAGTGTGGGGGAGTCGACGAATTGGCAGATGGGCGTGGCTGCGGCACCGAAGATGACCCTGAGGACCTAGTCTGGGTCGGCCCTGCCCACTGTGGCACACACGATCCACGCTTCCCACATGGCCACGGACGAGCGCTGTGGCCGGTGACCTGACGAATGGCCGTTGTAAGATAATTTTGTAACATCGTAAATTCAACGTATATATTTAAAATTTAAGTGTAATACAAATAGTTATATAGTCTTTAAAAATCTCAAACCATAAAAATTAAGGCAAATTCAATCAATAAAATTTTTCTATTGAAGATGTGATATTGTAGCACTTGTCAAATTTTTTACGATACCGGACAGTATTGCCCCTACTCAAAACCTTGCCAAAAACATCATTGGCGGCCACCGGCACGGCGGCTCGGGTGGTAGAGAATGGCACGGCTCGCCAGATTTAGAGCCGCGATAGACAATGGGAGAGAGTAGATGTAAGAGAGAGAGAGAGTGGAGAGGGAGAATATTATGTATGTACATACATAATACATATACAAGTCTCTAATAATAAAAAACAAGAGTTTCTTCTCACGTTACTTCATCAAAATTACCCATCTTTATTACTGCTCTTTAATTACCTACCTTTGCCACTGCTATTTAATTACCCACTTTTACCACTGCTCTTTAATTATCCACTTTTACAACTGTTAGTGTTCTTTACAAATAAACTTTTTATCGTAAATTGAGTTTCCGTTGCAACGCACGGACATATGAGTAATATTCTTAAAATGTACGATGAAACACGTCATAACACGGGCACAAATTCTACGTGATGGACGGTGGATGTCCTAGGAGCAAAAAATCCCCGGCGTCCTATAGCCCTAGCGAAACTGCGCGAGTCACGCGACGCTAGCCCCTCTGGCTCGCCGGACCTCCGCCGCGTCCTCCATCTCTGCACCTCTTCTTCCCATCCCCCTGCGCCTTGTTGTCCTTGCCACTGCCTGTGTCAGCACCCCTCCTTAATACAAGGAAAAGAAAAAGGGTCATGCGGCGGAGTTTGTCAGAGAGTGTTGTGAACATATCCAGAAAGGAAGGAAGAATTAGAAGAAAGAGAGGAAGAACAGGAGAAAGAACAGGATTGGGGAATTGCTTTCTTCTTTCTCACGTTAACAGTTCGCTAGTGTTGTGCTTATATATGCCTCAGCAATCCACTTACAAGTGGGTCCCTTACATCAGTATTACGACTCAGCCAAAACTCTTACTCCTCACACACACAACGCCACCCTTTACGTCTCTGAATATACTCTGCTTCATCAGTCCGCCTCTGGTTCCTGTTACCCGTCCGACAACACAACAGAGAGGATTTGGCTTCAGCAGCGACTAGGGAGAGGATCAGAGGAATGTTGCATGATCCCGAGGAAACTAAAACCAAACTCGATTACTTCTGGGAAAACGAATTGAAGGAATAGTGAAATTGCCGCGCAACAACAGAAAAAGAGTAAGGCTTTTATGCATCACCCTCTGGTATATGTTAGACAAATCTTGAAGCAAGAATCATTATCGATTATTTATTCATACTTTAATCTTTATATAATTTTTAAATAGTGATGTATACATAAAAACACCTTTGGACAGGAAATTAAGGTCAGGTATGAAAAGCTGTGTTGTGACTTGAGTTTGAGCTTTGTACGTTGGAGGTAGATTTGCGTTTCTCAAGTCTGACTCGATACGTGAATACGCTCTCCATACATATATAACTCCGGGCGCAGCGTACCGCTACAAATACAAACAAGCCCAAAAATACTTGTATTGTACACAGATTATTACTTGTATTGTACACAGATTATTAGAGATAATATCTTAACTTACTATATCTTTTGGTTTTATTCAAATAGATTGGTAGTCCGAGTTTTCTATAACTTGGACTCTTTAGTCCTTGTACTTGTAATCATTGAAGTATTATAGTGGATTGTTTTCTATAATTTTTTCTCGCAAGAATCTTTTTATGTTAAATTTTATGTCTAATTATTTTACTGTGCTATCTTCAACGGAGCATAGAGCCATAGACACCATGACCTGGCGCTGCTACGCCCGGGCGATGACGACTTCTGCTTCTGGGTGCCGGATATTGTGATGCCTCGCGGCGTCCGGTCGTACGCCTACCGTTGGGCCGAAGGCCCCGCCCGAACTGATCGTTAATCAGCTGCTAAGGACCGGCCACTGTTGGGGGCTCAGTGATTAATTCATGAGCCCCGTGGATGATTGCTACAATCCCTCGTATAAACTCGCTGATGACTCCTCGAGAAAATTATGTTCCATGAATCTTTCGAGGTTTTCCAATTTTACAACGAAATTACATGATCTCGTCTTCAAAGTGTAACTTCGAGCCGAGAATCATCAATCAAAGTATCTCACGAAATAACAGTTGCTAAAGAATATACTAAAAGAACTTCACTGCTTTGCGCAAGGAGGTCATAATGATCATTACAGGGGGGGTTCGCAGCCTAAGAATCGATGGAAATTCAAATTCCTCCTCCGCTTAATTTGTGTAAGGCCACATCCATCTGTAAGGTTGAAACCGGAGAACATCACGAAGACATCAAGTCAGGTGTCTCGGCTTCGACAGATAGCAAGGTCGTGTGCACCTTCTCGACCCAAGTATCCAGCCGGTCACGCAGGGATTTCACTTGATCCATACCCAGGACCCTCGGTTGAACCCACGAAACATGTACAGTCCCATCAACTTGATCAATTACTCCTTCTATAAGATGAGCCTGAAAGAAAGTAATCGTGTCATCAACTCACCATTCCCTTCTAAAGGTAATAGTGTGCTTTGACCTGCTATACAGACATAAGGGGATACATGGGGTTGCCCATGACTCCATGGAGTTTTGAGACTTACAGAGAGGCTCTTCATTAGTAGATACTCCACATCTTCAACTGAGAGCCTGGTCCGTTCAGCTATAGTGCTCAGTGGGATTGTACGGTCTTCAGATGATCGACTGAAATGGATAAAGAAATTTAGGGAACAAATGTTTGCTCCTAATACCAGCAGATGCCTAACATCAATCAACATAATTTAATATTTTCAAGTAAAGGATTTCCATAATATAGTTCTAATTACCTGAAAATGATTTCCATCAAGCAAAGAATAGTGATCTTTTCAAGTAGCTTCCTCTCGTTCTGTACCAATGCAGGCTGTGCACTCAGAGCGGTGTGGTGAGCTTTGCAGAGTTCTTGATACAATATTAGATTGCCAGTGTTGAAAGCTTGCAACATATGATAAAGCCACTCCACCGTTGTTCCCACAAGACTATGGATCTACATGATAACCACAAGGGAAATTAGTCAGCAATGCTAATACAACCCAATTACGAAGATAACAGCGCTCCAAAATGACAAAAGGGCACTATCCATACAAAAAATACAATGGAAATCAGAAGTTAATTCGGCCAATTAATACAAGTATCATAAATAATATCAATAAGAGCTTTGCAGCGTTGAAAGGAGAAAATATTAGCTGAGCTTCTAAATATCACTATGAGTTTGCTTTAAAATTTAGCACCAGCTAGTTGAACAGAATCCTGCAAAATCCCAGGTCTAAAATCAAAATTTGTATACTAATGGCATAAAATCTTGTCCCACCACAGAACCAAAAGAAAAAAAAGGAATCATCATGAATAACCAGACCAGTTGTATATAAAGCTTAAATGAGACGACAGTAGGACAAGGAACATGGAAGTGTGACTTCCGTAAGCAAACCAAAAACACACTTGATCTATCAGGCTGATTTTACATGGCAACTGAACCATTGACTCATCCTCAATATATAATATAAGAATATCAATTAATGATGGGATATAGCAAAACTAGCATTAGTTTACATTCTACAAACAAATAGATATGGGCAATCTACAATGTCCATGAGGATATGTCATTCCATCAAGCAAGAAGTAAACACCTACAAATAACTATTGACAACCATAAACATGTGTAACTACTAATTGTTAATGTAGGCATACGCAAAATTTGAACTTACAATTGGATGGACAAGCAACTCTCCGAAGTTGTAAATGTTTTCGCCCAACAGAGCAGCAAGTGAGAGGTCAAATGCCAGGTTCTGAATGTCATATATGAGCAGAGGTAGTAATCAGAAATGGCAAGAACAAATCCAATGTTGTGGTATTCAAAGAATAAGCAAGCGGTAATACCTGTTTGAATGGTTCTGAAAGTGACTCCACTGTTGTGTATGCAAGATAAAGGAGAGCACTCTTGTAGAATTCAGAGTAGTCTTGACAGGATTTATGGTACTGAGAACATATCCAGTAATAGGTAGCATGTACCGTAGGATCGACATCAACCATGCTATCCAAAGTGGTTTTCCCCTCCACTAGCAGCTTCTTGCACTCTTTTTGACTCCCTTTCTCAAGAAGAAATGTTGCTATCTGCATCTTCACATACAAAATGGGCTCTTCAATCCGTGCTTCCCGAGTGTCACGCAGCTTTAAAATTACACCCTCAAGATAGCTTATACCAGCATCTTTGTCTGAATACTGGCGTGAAACTACGACTGCGAAGTGAGCAAATTTAAGAAGATTGATCTTTGTCTCAAAATCAGAGATGAAATGGTTATACAGCTGAATTAGAGCATCGCCCGCCTGAATAAAAAGGAAAAAGTACACAGCAGCATTAACTGTTAAGCTCAGTGATAGGCAAAAGACAATACATTGTAAAAGTAGTAGAACAACAAGTCAAGAAAGAAACCAAACTGCTGATGAAATGTTGGACATCTCATGAGGAACCTACGTATGATATCACAACTACTTTCGGTTTCCACAAAAGAAAATATGATACATATGATGCAATGCAATGTGCATTATATACATTACAGAATAAAATTATTACGATTAATTCATATCAAATTATTACGATTAATTCATATCCTCTTACTTTGCAAAAAAAAATCATATCCTCTTCAGAGTTCAACTATGTAAGCAAATAACAGGGAACACAAGGCCAAAAGGAAAAACATGCGGGTGTTTGCATATCAATAAAATATTTTATTCATCTAGTGTTCTTACTTCTTAGTAAAACCACATACTAGAGACGCTCAATATCTTGAGCAGGCCATGCAAGATATAACTGACATACTCAGCGAATACCTCACTGCATATTGGAGCATAGAAAATTAAGTAACAAACCAACCCAGTGAACTATGATGCTGCTACGAAGCAAGCCAACTAGCCTGTGTAAGAAACACCAAATGGGCATTGGTGGCATCGGTGCATCAATGTAGTGAGTTAGCAACCTAAGTTTTTAGCACAAGGGACTGACCCGGCTGATTTTGATAAATAGTATTTGCACTTAAGGTGACAATCGTTTTGTTAGGCATAATGAGATCAAGCAAGCTAAATTACAAGGAAACCGCTGTTCCCACCTAGGAAAAAAGGTAGCCAAATGTCAACATCCAGTCAAGATTACAGCAAGTTCCAGATTCGTGAACTAAAAAAATAAAAATCAGCTCTTCTAACCCTCCAAAGAAAATTGGCAATGAACAACATGATAGAAGAAAAAGTTGCTCCTTCAACACAACGCTACCAAACCTTAAGGCACCAACCGCGTCGTGCGCAAGCGAGATCACCATCTACTTAACGAGCTGCAGGACCAGAAACTTTCGAGATCACCATCTATTGAGTTGCATGCACCCGCCACTTCACCCAAAAGCTTAAGCTGATGGGGAAGGATGGGCTGTGCTTTATATTTCCAACACTCCCCCTCACGTGGAGGCGCCTTGGGCAGCACTCAACACGTGGAAATAGGAGCGGACGCTAAATTGCGTCTACCAGGACTCGAACTCGAGACCTCTTGGCTCTGATACCATATTGAGTTGCATGCACCAACCACTTCACCCAAAAGCTTAAGCTGATAGGGAAGGATGGGTTGTGCTTTATATTTCCAACACCATCTACTTAACGAGCTACAGGACCAGAAACTACTAGCTAACAACCAGCGCAAATCAAGCGGCGCGCAAGGATAATACAAGGAGGAGCGGAAAAGAGGGATCGATGAGATCAGCCGGACCTGGACGACGGCGAGGGCGAGGAACTGATCGAGCTTGAGGGTGAGCTGGTGCCACAGCTTGCGCCGGTAGAGGTCGGCGAGGGCCGCGTACCACTCCGCCAGCTCCGGCCGCGTCGCACCCTGCGCCTCCAGGAACTCCAGCGCCGCCGCCATCGCCTAGCCCCGCCGCCTCTCCCCTCCTTTGCTTCCTTTCTTCCCGGCCAAGAAGACGCGGAGCAGGAGGGGTCGGACGATTGGATCTGCTCGGTTGCCGTGCGGTCCTACCGAGCGCTTTGCAACAGTTGCTGGTCGAGCCTGTTGGCAATAGCAACAGCCAACAGGTGCCGTGTCTGTCTCGCTGACAGAGTGACGGGCGGTGCGGCCATCATGGGCTCATGGCCCGGCGGCCCGGCCCGGCCCAACCGAGAGACCAAAAGCGAAGTTGGAATGCAACACCACCGTTAGAGACTCAATTCGACACCCCCCACGCATACGACGAGAGACGAGCCGAAGCGTCCAAGGCCGCACGCGCCGCCCTCTCCACCCGCCGCCGTCTCTCGCCGGGTTTCGCTGGTGAGCTCTTCTCTCTCTCTCTCTCTATCTCTCTCTCTCTCCCGCTCCTCTCCGCGCGGTTTGCTCTGCTTGGAGGGCGGTTGTTTGGGGGGATGTTTTTGTGCTGGGTGTTTATGCAATCGCGTTGGTTGTGTGGTTAGGGTACTGTAGTTTAGGCATTGCTGCTGTTTGAGTTGTTTTTTGCTGTGTGGATGGATGCGAATGGCGCTAGTCATCTGTGTTTGGCGCTAATCAAAATTGCACAATTTGGCTTCGGCTCATCTGTGTTTGTCGACTCGTCCTATGACTATGAGTGTCTTTTGGTACTCCTTGTTTGTTAGTATAGGATTCCCCTGTTACTAGGAACTTTATTAAGATTTAATTGTTTAATTTTGGTGAACTGGACATGGATTTCTACTGTTTAATGAGCGAGGTAAATAATCGATTGCGCCACTTTGATATTCGCCTAATTGGCCGGCTCACAATTCAGTCTAGTAGAGTAACCACATATTGGGCAATATTGTTTGCTAGTACTAAGTTGTGTTTCTCTTTGGCAAGCTGAATGGTCATTGGGCGATGAATGGTAAAATTAGTTTGTTCAGTTGAAATAGCATAATTATTTCATAGATCAGATTGGAAACTGGGGCTCACTATTACATGTTCAAAATACTGAAAAGAGGACTCGATGCTATTATTGACACCACAATTCTTCATCCTTTTCAACTTGCAGGAATTTGTCCGTCTTATCTAAACAAGTACGTTGCATTTGGAAAGATGGTTGTGGGGTTGATAAATGCTAACCCTGTGGTTTATGAGAAAAGAGAGAGGCGCATTCGACAGGCACCAGAAACCACAGATGAAAATGCAGCAGAACCTATAGACCAGCAAGAAATATTTGATATCCTTTTTCTTGTTTCCAAACTCTATGCAGTGTGGCTTTCTTTACAGTTATAATTTCTCTATTTTCAGCTGTGATATACTGAGTTCCTTTTGTACACCTTAACACTCTTACATCATATTAGAGATATAAAGGACCCTGAGCACCCATACTCATTGGAAGAGCTGAATGTGGTAACTGAAGATTCAACAGAAATCAATGATGAACTTAGTCATGTCAGGTAATTTATCATCTTTGTAGGTTTGGGTGCTACTGTCCAGGACATTTAATGGAATTCAGCCTTGAGGATCAACAATTGATTTACTTCAGGGTTACTTTCACCCCAACAGTGGAGCATTGCAGTATGGCAACTGTTATTGGCCTTTGCCTACGTGTGAAACTCATGCGGAGTCTTCCTCCCCGTTACAAGGTATGCTGTTGGTGTAGAGTTCAAAGAAAAGCCCTACTATTTTAGCTTCACTCGATCATGGACTGCCTTAATAGTTTTGCCGAAGTCATTAAATCTTAATATTTTAACACCATATCTACTTTAGGAAGTCCGAGAAAACTGAAATAGACATGGCATTCTTGTTAACCTGCCGCTGCCTTCATGGAATAACTATTTTCCTTTTGCCGTTCACATTTCATAGGCTTGGGCTTTTCAATTAGTGAAGACCTAGTACTAATCAAACATGCTTCATCAGTGTTGTTTCAAGGTATTAATTGAGAGGTGGTACATATGCCTGAATCTCTCTACCTTTGAGATCCATGTAGAATAATTCTTGTTTCTAACTGAGCAGAATCGCCTTTGTTGCATATGAAACTTTGTCATTAATCATTAGAATCTAGTTGGTCATGTATATGCTCTGCTTATCAAAGCAAATTGAAGATGCATGTAGTCTCGTACATTCCATAAGCAAATCGAAGACTGCCCACCTACTGTGAATGGAATATTTGATAAATGCAAACGGTGCACAATTTGCATTCTTGTGCCGTTTGTTGTTTTTATTTTCATGAGCAAATTTAGTTAGCCTAGTGATCCCTGATTCGTGCAGGTGGACGTAAGGGTGGCGCCCGGATCCCATGCAACTGAAACAGCCGGTATATGTTCTTCAGGCTACAGCTTGTTCCTTACCACATTCTCCTGCCTAGCACGATATCACAGTATGTATATATACATAATTTCCCTTTCTTGCAGTGAACAAGCAACTGAACGACAAAGAACGTGTTGCTGCTGCATTGGAAAATCCAAACCTGCTGGACATAGTTGAGGAGTGCTTGTCACCTACGTTTGCCTGAGGCCTAAATACAACCGGGAACCACAATGTTGATATTCCCAAGCTACATGAAATTACCGTATGTTATGAAGCATAAACCTCTTCTTTGAGGTACCTTGGGCGGTGGCGCGGTGCAGGACGTGTGCGTGAATTTTGGTGCTTTGCGCATCTGTGAGGATACTGTTACTGTTTTTAGAGAAATTGATTCTCACACGAAGAAGTTTCTTACTTCTTAGTACGCGTGTACGAAGGCCGCGTCTCCCCACTCCCCCCCTCTCTCTCTCTCTCTCTTCCCCCGCCATTACGCCATGCTCGAGCTCGGGAGAGCGAGGCTAGCCAGCAGCAGCAGCGCCCTCAAGGCCTCCTTATCTCCCTCTTAAGCCTCTTTTGAGACAGCTTCTGATTATACAGATTTTGAATTGTAGTAAGTTGTTTGGAGAAGCGGCTGTCTGAAGAATCTGCTGACTGGAGAATCTAGTCGTTCGGCAATCCTGATTGTCTGTGTTAATTGTTGATCAGCGTCAGTGACGGATAAGCGGATGAGGGTGGTGGTGGGGTCTAGAGACGACGGCGGAAGCCCTTATGCCTGCGACGACTTGTGGGAGGCGGAACTCGCAGAATCTGAGTCAGAATCTGCAGAATCAGATGGGTGACAGCTTCTGATTCTGTGTATAAATTAGATTCTGATTCTTGGAGAAGCTGTTTAAAATTCTACTGTTTAGATCAAAAGGACATCAAACCTGTCCCAGTTCCATTAAGAAACTGAGGAAAGTATTCTCAACAGTTAATAACATCCACATAAGACCACATAGACCAGAACATCACCAAAACCTCGTCATCGCACAGACTTAGCAAAACTCCAGCCAACCATCAAGACCTGGGACCCGATACCAATCACAACTCAACATCATAAGAAAACACCAACTTCCTGCTGACCTGACTCACACACCACCCTGAGACTCGCATTCCAGCTGACCAGATGATAAACTCAACACAGACATTTTACAACTATCCATCAACCAGCTTGCTAATGAAACTATCTCGCAATTTCAGATCTGAGACACTAACTCCAGCTTGCGCTTCAGGCTCATTCAGCTTCTTACTGAATTCAGCTACCCAGGAACCAAAGGTAGTGGTGCACAATAGTTTAAAATTCTACTGTTTAGTGCATAATTCTCTTTTATTTTAAGTAAAACTGTATTTAAGTTGAAACGAAAGGAGCCTTACCTCTTCTGAACCGTCGGAGCACCGCCGTTCCTCCGTAGCCGCCGTCAAGCCGGTGAGCCACCGGTCCCTCTTCCCCCAAAATTTTCACCCCTGCAATTCCTCCAAATTCATCGGCTTCATCGAGCCACGATTAGGCGACCTCATCGAGCCACGATTTCGCCGTCCTCGTCCCGGAAGGTCCTGTCGCTTCGCCGCGCCATTGTAGACAGAGTTTTTGCTGCTTGTGACCTCCCAGAGCAAAGGGAAACGATGTGTATAAATCAGCTATTGTGCTGTATCTTCTTCGGTGTAGTTAATTCTCAAGTACTTGCTGATTGTGTACCCCACAATCAACTGGAGTCTGGTGTCGGTAGAGGATGACCCATGCCATCTCAGAGATGATACTATCGAGTTACAGACAGGGAGTGTCTTTGTTTTTTCAAGATTCGATTTAGTTTCTTGACTTAATTAATTGTCCTAGGTTGTACACTTGTGGCTTGGAGCCTGGGAAGAACTATACTCCAGATAGGAATAGGGTTACCGGTAGCAAATTGTGGCCCATGGAGATACAACACAAGAAGCCCAAAGCCAACCACCAAAGCACAGCCCATAAGGCATAAATATAGTCGTAGCGTACCATACTCCCGTACGCTTACCGCAGACAGCTCACATCGATGATCAAGAGCCGTGCGGCCCGTGCGCACCCGGCGACGAGCTTACACGAAGCGTCTGTAACGTAAGGAGCGTCCGGCTGCCTTGCCTTTTGTGCAGGGTTAAAATAACTGGGTTGGCTAACTTTAACCTAACTAGGTTAGCTTAACTTAAATTTCATGTTTAGTAATAAATCTTGTTAATCTAAATTGCTGTCTTGCTAGACGAGCAATTTATTAGCTGGATTAGAACTAGATAAACAGAATTTATAAGTGTTAATCGCGTTGGGGTAATTTATTCAACTAATTTGATGAGTTGATTTAATCCTGAGTTAGGAGGATTAAAACACTTGGACTACTGAGTTAAGCTAATTCTCTAATTCAATAGCATCTGATAGGTTAAACCCCTAACCCACCTCTTAATCCCAGACCAAACGGGGCAGAGGCGCAGAGAGAGCAGGCGCTCGCGATAAAAAGATCAGCGCTGCTAACGTCTCTCCCAAACGTACCAGTCCACAGTTGCGACGAAAATCTCCGGAGCCCAAACAGCCGACGGAATCCCAGCTCCCATCCCAGAGCCTCGCTGCCCTCCTCCTCTTCCCCGCCCCCGATGCCGGCGTGGGCCGACGCGGCGCTCCTCCTCGCCTCCCCCTCCCCGACCTCCTCCTCCTCCTGCCTCATCAGGCCGCGCGCTCCCGTGGACTCCAGGCTCCTCTGCAAGGTACGTGTAACTCCTTACCTTCCGTCCATTTGACATTGCGGAACGGAAAGGGGGGATCCGAGATTCCGAATCATAACTCGGGGGCTGCTCGATTGATTTTTTTTTTTATTATTTTTTTCTGAAAGCTGGTGTGCACTTGCTTTGCTTTTGTGAGCTCTGATCACCAATCTGTGCAGAGCGCTGCTGCTGCTGCTGCATAAGGTTTGTGTACTGTTGGCTGCGTGATGCATCCACTAACGCATAACAACTTGCTAAGGCGCTTGCTCAAGCGCAATTGCTATGGCGTTTAGGATGTTGGGTGTAGTAACTGTAGTTCTAAGGAAAAGGATTAGTTCGTCTCAAGAAGACATGTGTACGATTTGAAAATTTCATCTGTAGTTCGACTTAATCTGGTGGAAAATGTGCCTAAAAAAGGTGGAACATTTAACAAAAAGAATGCTTTTATTTTTCTCTCTCTCAAAAAGTACAGAACTGTCATGCTACAAGGTACTGCAGCTCAAACCGTAAAGCTAGATCAAAAAAATTGCTTACCAAGTGCCATAGCAGCTGCTATGTTAAGTTGTCAGGATTTAAATGTTCATGATGGCTGTCATGACAATGCCAACCCTTTGTATATATTTACAAGAATTTTTACCAGATTTTAACATCATTGATGTTTTGTGCACTTCTTATGCTCAATTCTGTTGCATTTGCCGAGAAAGCTGATTGTTCCAATATCCAATCTATAGTTGATTTTTTAGGTGATGTGAGGCTTTTCCGTGCAATCAGGTGGTGATCTTCGAATTTCATTTCATCATTTCTGACTCTTGAAATGTTCTGCTCAACTCACATGTTCTGATGTTCATTAGTCACGTGCCTTATTGACCTTTGTTGCAATTTGATGCTTATACCATGATTTCTTAATGAATGGGAAATACTGCTATATTGCATAGGAGTAATATATCCCACTTATAGTTCCAACCTAAGTTGTTTTGGGTCAAGTGAATGATGGTTTGTTGTTCTGCAGGGATTTCCTTATACCAGTCATTCCAAAGCTGGATTCCAGATTAATAATTACCGAACAAGAATCTTGAAGGTTAAAGCAAAACTGGATTCTGGTGATGGCGAGACACAACTTTCTCCACTTAAATTTGAATCTCCAAGTGGTCAACTTCTGGTCCAGATACTGCGTTCACATCCTCACCTGCTTCCTGCAACAATTGACCAGCAACTGGAAAACCTGCAAGCAGAGAAAGATGCCCAAAATGAAGAAGCCTCAAAATCTCCCCAGGACCTCCTTTACAAGTAAGTAACCACAATTTATAGCCAGGTACTAGGTACTGTTTTCTCCAAGTCAGCAACAGGTAGCCAAATATCATATGATTCATATCTGTTATTTTGTTGTTCATCAATGTTTTACACTCACCCTTCTATCCATGATATACTGTTATTCTCACAATATTAACGAACTGTTTTCTGCTCTAATGCTAAAGGCTGCAATTCAGTTATATTATTTTTTTTAAAAAAAAAGATGCGATAAAACTCAACTTGCCTCACATAGATGATTAAAGGGAAGCATTGAGGCACTACTTAGGAAGGGAGCGGTGCTTCCATGTTTTCCCTCTCAATACAAGTTGCACAAATATTAAAGTAAGCGAAAGGGTAAGTAATCATCATCTACCCTTCGTTAATGCTTTAATATTTGTGCAGCTTTCAAAAAGAAAAGCATGGAAGCACCTCTCAAAAAACAGATCTTCCAATGAAATAGGCAAGTATAATTATACTCACATCAGTCAACAATGCACTAACTGATGAGGCTAAGCTAATTGAACTACAGGAGAATTGCAGAAGTCAAAGAGAAGGAAAGACAGAGTGCCTTAGAAGAGATCATCTACTGTTGGATTATGTATAAGTTCACGGAGAATGACATATCAATGACACCTGCATTATCAGCATCAGGTGGCCCTGTACGAGACATCTCCTCATTGCCTAACCAAGAGGGTAAGCTGCAAAGTATACATTCCCCAGATGCTCTTGAGATGATACAAAGCCATCTAAATCTTATCATGGGAGAAAAGATAGCAGCACCACTAGATACTGTTGTTGAAATCAGCAACTTAAATCTTGGAAAACTTTATGCAGCATCCATTATGTACGGTTACTTCCTTAAGAGGGTAGATGAGCGATTCCAACTCGAGAAAAATATGAAGGCTCTCCCGCCAAACCCCAAGCAACAGATAGTTTTTGAAAACCTGAAGCCTAATCCATTCTGGGATATGGAATCCTTGGTACAGATTTCACCTGATGGGGAGGAGGTCAATTTGGACAATGAAGAATCAAATCCAAACAAGTTGAGGTCTTATGTTTCGCACTTGGATGCTGATACTTTGCAAAGATATGCTACTATCAGATCAAAGGAAGCCGTCTCACTGATAGAGAAGCAAACACAGGCTCTGTTTGGACGGCCAGACATTAAAGTGTTAGATGATGGGTCCGTTAATGCAAAGGATGGCAAAATGATAACAATTACGTTTACAGAGCTCACACGCCTAGTTTTGGAGGCAGCTGCTTTTGGATCCTTTTTGTGGGAAGCTGAGAGTCATGTAGAATCCAAATACCATTTCGTTAATAGTTGATTGTGTCGATGTTCAAGACCTAGAGCCTTTAGATCGAGCTTATGAATGAAAATGGTTGTGAGCCTCTACGATCTGATATTATGGAAAGAGGAATAAAGGAGTGCTTTCTTTACTAACCGAATGGTTTTGACAAGAGTACCAACTCTATGAATCTATCTAAATTTGAATGCTTAATGCTGAATCTAATTGATTATCATCATCATGCCTTCGACGATGCAAATGGCCTCTCTATTTATACAGAACTAAGTGGCAGTTGCACTTTAAAAGGGTTTCTTCTGGCCAAGAGGTGTCTTTCTGTCAAAATGAGTCTTCATGAGAGATGCCTTTTTGGGATAAGTTTAGAGCGGTTATTTGTACTTGTCAAGAAGAATTGTGTCGAGACCGGATTTTCAAATCCGAATTCTCTGTGTATAACTGCATCACTCCAGGAAAAGTTAGCATACATAGTGAAAACAGTAATAACAACACATCCATATTACGAATCAAATAATATTAATTAAGCAAATGGTACCACGGTTATTTGTACCTTTCAAGAAGAATTGTGTCGAGACCGGATTTTCAAATCCAAATTCTCTGTGTATAACTGCATTACTCCAGGAAAAGTTAGCATACACAGTGGAAACAACAATAACAATATATCTATACCACGAATCAAATAATATTAATTAAGCAAATGGTACCACGGTTATTTGTACTTTTCAAGAAGAATTGTGTCGAGACCGGATTTTCAAATCCAAATTCTCTGTGTATAACTGCATTACTCCAGGAGGAAAAGTTAGCATACACAGTGGAAACAACAATAATAACATATCTATATCACGAATCAAATAATATTAATTAAGCAAATGGTATCGATTTAATGGCCAATCATTACAAATAAGCAGCCTCATGGCTTGAGTTGAATAAAGTAGCAGCGGAAACGAGATCAATAGCAGTAGGATAAGCTCATCTATTTACCCAACAGGCAATCGACTGGGGTATGCGTCCTAGTAATCCAAATTTCCTTCATCGTAACCACAAGCAAAGAACTCGTAGTCACCTTCTGCTTTTGCACACTCCTTTGTGAAAAGTTGGAATATTGCAATGGTGAATACAAAATATACTTCGTAAGTCTTGAAAGCATAATGCATGATAACTAACTATATGCAAGGTTGAACAATTGAAGGCTTAGTATGGCTCATTTAATATAAAGCAACGTTTAACTTTAAATACCACTAGTAATTTTACAAAGCATCATTTGACCAAATGTAGTTATAATAATTAAAGTTAATAAAATCACTAAAAACAGGTTCCATCTACCTAACTAGCTCCACTTGCCAAACCATAACACGAGAGTTCCATCTACTCACGGATTCCTAAACCACTATTTTTAATTTTTTTAAAAAAATAGAAAGTGAAAGCGCACCTCGCCCACCCTTAACTATGGGTATGGCTACTTAAGTAGTTTTAACTCTGCAGAGTGTGTACAACTTTACCCACAAAATATGATTACTCTTTGTACAATCAATATTAGTACACTTCCTTTGATGTACCACAAAGAGATCATGACAAGGCCTTTACAATGTACAACCTCGCTATTAATCTTGTCTACTAAGGTTTCACCGCCGAAGGGTTCTATCTACTTAGTCGGAAGCCTCCTCTTGCGTCTTGTGAGTGTCCCCATCCAACACCCACATTCCTCCAACTAGCGAAGCTAACAACGAGATGTATAAATTAATTAGTTAGGTCGTACCTATATAGACTTGTGATTGTATGGTAGTGCTCGGTCCATGGTAACACACGCTTCGGTCCTTAATTGACTAGGGCAAAACATTCACTTTACAAGGTCTCGTGCTTCATGCACCAGCCAAACATCCATCTGTCCCAGTCTAAACTATTTTTCTATTTTATTTCATTTAAATCACAATAGCAATACCTATTGCCACACTTCGCAAATGAGTTTAAACAAAGTTTTGAAATGATTCTCACTAATGGTGTAATACTGAAACGTTTAAGCTACCTTATGATGCTATTCTATCGATCATCATCAAATAATATAGCTAATATCTGCTAGGGTGACAAAGGTATATCATGGTCAATGCCAATGAGATCATAACAATTATGAAATTTAACTATACGCTATGGTTGAATTTAAAATACATTGCATAAAAGTAAGCATGTAATAATTTAAAATAATATAAGTATTTTAGAAATTTGGGATCGACATAGTCAAGGAAGACTTGCCTTCACTACCCCCTACTGGTTCTACCTCTGACTGCTGGTTTGGTTAAGCTTCGATGATGTCGTCTACATATGAAATGAGAATAAATATATAAAAAATACAAAAAAATCAAAAATTAAAAAGAATGATTCTGGAAAGGTATAGCTTGAATTTAGATGAATTTAAAATTTTGAATCACTGGATTTGGAGTCCGAACGGATGAGAACGGGCTCTCGGAAGTGGATTGAATAAAAAATTCAAAAAAATAAAAAATATAGAGAGCATGACACGTGTCACACTGTGATTGGCTGGGCTTTTAGATTTTCTAGAAAAGAGGAAAATCCAAAGAAATCCACTGATACATAAGCCCACACGTCACTAGCTCGGTTCACGGTGAAGCTAGAGCATCGAGAGGACCATGGACGGTGTGGCGGACCACACTGATGTGGTATACTATGTGGTGGATACGGCTCATGGAGCATGACGCATGGCGGCCTAGGGCAGACGTGGCCTACCACTTGGCAGCCACGTGGCATAGCGACGCGGCATGGTAGACGTGAGTGACGCGGCCACCGCGTGGGCGTGAGGGCGTTGTGTGGCGTCGAGGTGGTGGTAACGCGAGCGACGCACGGCATGGATGTGGATGCCAGCGGGGCACGAGCGGTGTGGGTGGCGAATTCGGCACGGATTTGCATGGAAATTGCGGTGACGGTTGCACGTGACAGGTGGCGGCGGAGTCCGAGCAGGAGATGGGGTTGCGCCTGCTGACAGGCAGGGTCCGACAATCAACGGCTCGGGCGCTTGGGCAAACCGGGCCACTGGCTGGGCCGGGGAGAAGACAGGTTGCGAAGGCATGCGGGGCTGTGCACAGCGTAGTAAGGAGGTGGGTTGTGGAGAAGGATGCGGCCCACACGGAATTTTTAGATTTAAAATTGTTTTTCCTTTTTGATAAATCCTAGAAAATCGAAAAGGTTGAAATAAATAGCAATTAAATTAAGAAAATTTCTCAAAAATACTTCTATACTTTTGAAACCCAAATAAATTGGTTTGAACTAGGGGTGAAAACGGATCGGATACAGACGGATAATGGCTGTACCATATTTGTTTTCATATTTTTTTTTCGGATTCGGATACGGATACGGATAATCCGGATACGAATACGAATACAGATACGGATCGAATACGAATCGAATCGGATACGGTCACGGATATTTATCGAAACACAATAACCCCTTAAATTGTACACAAGAAATCAACAATCAAAACTTACAACCTTTCATTGCCTACTTGTTTTTCCTTGAAAACTTCACAAGAACCAAGGACCTTTCAACAAAAAAAGAACCATGACAAGCTTAATCAGCTTGTGTTTAGTAGCAAGCAACTGATATAAACCACATATGCTCCATATCTAATCACACCACCTTGATATAATTCTAAAACATACGGAAAGCAAACAAGATAACTAGAAAAAGCAAGTACATTTCTTTCAAAAAAAAAGATGCAGAAGAGCACAGCACAATAAACTGGATACATCTTTCAAGTAGATTCTTCCATGTATTAACTGACTACAAAAGGCTATCAAATGCATTATATCAAGAACATCTTTGACCTTGCAAATCCGTGCACACTTGTTGTTTTTGCTGAAACCAATCATTGTTTCTGCCGATATCTATTGTGAACCATGATTAGAGACATTCAGGCCTATACCTTGCAATAGAGGATGAAGAAAAACCGGAAATAAAGGAAATTACAATTTTGACATAAGCAAAATCATGTCAATGCCAACACGAAGGATCAGCTTTAGGTTTGGTCGTGGGCTCATGGGAAATAGGCTCAGGCCTTGTCACCAGAGAGTGCTCTTCTGACTGGCTAAAATAGGCTTCAATGCCAACGCGAACCAATACTAAAAGCCCAACTGGCTGAGTGCTCTTCCGGATATCCGAGGCTACTGTTCATCGGATAATCCGTATCCGTATCCGCCGGATAGTGTGGAGTATATGGACCCCGGATATCTGCATGGCGGGCTGGGAGGACCGCCCAAAGGGGGATGGGCCAAGCCGACTGCATGAAGATGGGTATTGCCCAGAGGCAAAGCCGCCATGCAACAAGGAAACCCCGAAGATGGAAACCAACCTTAATTAGGTAGGATATAATTGTAATCCTGGTTGTTGCCATGTTGGGCGAATCAGGATAGAGATACAATCTCCACTTCGTATCCGAGTAGGACTCTACTTTGTAACCGCCCTCCTCCGCTATATAAAGGGGGGTGGGAGAGGAGGAGAGGGACAGAGGACAACATCATCAGCTATAAGCTAGCCACACATAATTCCAGAGCACAGGACTAGGGTATTATCTCCACCGCGAGAGCCCGAACCTGTATAATTTCTCGTGTCTTGTGCTACCATCGAAGTTTCCGATCCATTTAGCCCCATTTTAATTATTGCTCAGAATAAACCTCGGCGGTTAGCGCGCCGAGTAGGGAAGCGTCAATATCAATCTCGCAAGCTCGATGGCCTCCATCAATGGAATCGCCATCACCTTCGCTCCCGCCATGTTGCCACGGAGTCTCGACTTCATCGCCGACAACCTCGATAACGGATTATCGATCGGTTCTTCGTTGCCAAATCCGTCGCGCTGCCGCCGGTGCACCACCGATCGCCACGCCGCCGCCGCGCCAAGAAGTCGTTCGCTGGCGCTTCATCAACCGCTTGCGCTGCCGCTGGCCGTCCCCGGCGCTTCATCTCCCGGACGCCGCTTCCTCATCTCCGGAGCCGCTCGGCATCGTCTTCCTCCGTCGTCGTTTTCCCACCGAGCTAAGCCAGATCGGGCGCCGGTCCGCCGAGATTCTCATTGCAGCGCCTTCGCCGGCAAGACCGCCGAAGCGCCTACTGTTCGGCGCCCGTAGCTCCTCCCGGTGACACACCTGCGTTCGAGAATCACGCGAAGAACCGTGGAGAAGCATCGCTGAGACTTCAATTAGTTGGTTTTGCTCGTTTCTTAAATCAAGACCAAAGCCATGTGATCAAGACCAGAGGGCAACTTTTTGACCTAAGTTTTCCTTGTTGCTCCGTAACCTTCGTGAGGAAAATCTCGACTAGAAGTGTTTGCCGACTTGGAGTTTCAATCGATAACCAATTTTAATTCCATCGATTAAGTCCGTTCGGGTTGGGGCGCCATGCGATATCCGCTCACAGTAGTAAGTCGGCCGCCTTCTCGATTCAGATCTGGTAAAGATTCGATTTGGGACATCTCGGATGTGGTCATCATAGCGGTTCTTCAGAAGGAATTAGCGATGCCAACTTGATGAAAAAGATGTCTTGGAGGCCGCCGACTACAGAAGGAGATGTTCGCGATTAGCGACCGCTAACGATCGCGCTTCGAAGCGCCACCTTTCAAGACGGCCACGAGCCTACGCCGCGCCCGAAGCGCCAACTTCGGTGACGGCCACGAGCCTACGCTTACGCCCGAAGCGCCACTTTCGCACGGCCACGAAGCTTACGCCGCGCTTCGAAGCGCCAACTTCGCACGGCCATTTAGCCACGCCGCGCTTCGAAGCGCCAACTTTGGCACGGCTAAGAGCCACGCCGCGCTTCGAAGCGCCAATTCAAGACGGCCACGAAGTTTACGCTGCGCTTCGAAGCGCCACTTTTCAAGACGGCCACGAGCCTACGCCGCGCCCGAAGCGCCAACTTCGCTGACGGCCACGAGCCACGCTGCGCTTCGAAGCGCCAACTTCAAGACGGCCACGAGCCTCACGCCACGCTTTAGCGCCACCCCGGCAGATGGCCACGAGCCACGCCAGCGCCCCGAGCGCCACCTTCGACACGGCCACGAGCCACGCCAGCGCCCCGAGAGCCACCTTCGACACGACCACGAGCCACGCCAGCGCCCTAAGCGCCACCTTCTAAGATGGCTATGAGCTAACGTCTGCGCCAGCGCCACCTTGCGATGGCTATGAGCCAACGTCGCGCTTCGAAGCGCCACCTTCAAGATGGCTATGAGCTAACGTCATGCTTCGAAGCGCCACCTTCGCTCAAGACGAGCCTACGCCTGCGCCACGAGCAAGGACGTCACGATCGTCAGCAACACATGGAGTATAGAGCAGCTAGCTAAGTCACTATTTACTCAAATTATGTCATTATAAATAAAATTGTTGGCTTTCTTGACTTGCTACTTAGTTGATACTCAACTAAGCAGTAAGTCGGGGGCTACACCTAATAGTGTTGCACATGCGCAACACTCTTTGGGTCATCTATTGTTTCCTACATTAAGAAATACTATTCGTTTGCGACTTTCCTCTTGACTTGCTACTTAGTTGATCCTCAACTAAGCAGTAAGTCGGGGGCTACACCTAATAGTGTGCGCATGCGCACATCTTTTTCCGAGTCGTATTTTTTCTTCTACTTAACGATTACAAATGAATCCGAGTGCGTTAATTCCGAGTTGTGAAGCTCTGACCCCATGAACGACGAACTTTAGTCACCCAAATCGCGTGTCTGGGAAAAAGGGCCATGAGCCGACTCCCGACGCTCGGGGGCTAGACTAGTCGGGCAGAGTGCTTAAACAAAAAAGAGTAAAAAATCACTCGGATGAATTCAAAATCAATAAGGAAAAGGAGTAAAAAACTCTAAAATTATACATAAACCAGTCGGACTCCACATCCGAGTGAATTGTTTTTACATTGCCTAAGTTCTGCATATATATAATTCCAGAGCACAGGACTAGGGTATTATCTCCACCGCGAGAGCCCGAACTCAGATAATTTCTCGTGTCTTGTGCTACCATCGAAGTTTCCGATCCAATACTTAGCCCCTTTTAATTATTGTCGGTAATAAACCTCGGCGGTTAGCGCGCGCGAGTAGGGAAGCGTCAATATCAATCTCGGCAAGCTCGATGGCCTCCATCAATGGAATCGCCATCACCTTCGCTCCGCCATGTTGCCACGGAGTCTCGACTTCATCGCCGACAACCTCGACAACGGATTATCGATCGGTTCTTCGTTTAAATCCGTCGCGCCGCCGCGTGCACCACCGACCGCCACGCCGCCGCCGCCGCGCCGCCAGTTGTTCTCGCCGGCGCTTCATCAACGCCGCTACCGCTGGCATAGCCATCGCCGGCGCTTCATCTCCGACGCTGCCCCGCCTCATCTCGGAGCCGCTCGGCGCTCGTCTTCCTCCGTCGTGCGTCTTCCCCACCGAGCCAAGCCAGATCGGCATGCTCGGTCCGCCGAGATTCTCATTGCAGCGGCCTTCGCCCAGACTGCCGAAGGCGCACTGCGGCAGTTCGGCGCCCGGCCGCCTCCTCCGGTGACACACCGTGTTCGAGAATCACGCAAAGAACCGTGGAGAAGCATCGCTTGAGACTTCAATTAGTTGGCTTTGCTCGTTTCTTAAATCAAGACCAAAGCCATGTGATCAAGACCAGAGGGCAACTTTTTGACCTAAGTTTTCCTTGTTGCTCCGTAACCTTCGTGAGGAAAATCTCGACTAGAAGTCCGCCGACTTGGAGTTTCAATCGATAACCAATCTTAATTCCATCCGATTAAGTCCGTTCGGGTTGGGGAGCGCCGCCATATCGCCACGAGTAGTAAGCCGAGGTCGCCTTCTCGATTCGAGATATCAGAAAGATTCGATTTGGGACATCTCGGATGTGGTCATCATAGCGGTTCTTCGAGAAGGAATTAGCGATGCCAACTTGATGAAAAAGATGTCTTGGAGGCCGCCGACTACGGAAGGAGATGTTCGTGATTAGCGATCGCTAACGATCGCGCCGAAGCGCCACTTTTCAAGACGGCCACGAGTTTACGCCGCGCTTCGAAGCGCCACTTTTCTTCGACGGCCACGAAGCCTACGCCGCGCTTCGAAGCGCCAACTTCGGCACGGCCATTTAGCCGCCGCGCTTCGAAGCGCCAACCGGCACGGCTAAGAGCCACGCCGCGCCGAAGCGCCAACTTCAAGACGCCACGAAGTTTACGCCGCGCCGAAGCGCCACTTTCGCAAGACGGCCACGAGTTTACGCCGCGCTTCGAAGCGCCAATCTCGACGGCCACGAGCCATGCTCGCGCCGAAGCGCCAACTTCGCACGCTAAGAGCCACGCCGCGCTTCGAAGCGCCAACTTCTTAAGACGCCACGAGTTTACGTCTGCGCTTTAGCGCCACCTTTCTAAGACGCCACGAAGCCACGCCAGCCATTTAGCGCCACCTTCGACACGGCCACGAGCCACGCCAGCGCCCCAAGCGCCACCTTCGACACGGCCACGAGCCACGCCAGCGCCCCGAGCGCCACCTTCGGCATGGCCATGAGCCAACATCTGCGCCCCGAGCGCCACCTTCGGCATGGCCATGAGCCAACGCCTGCGCCCCGAGCGCCACCTTCGGCTCGCACGATCCTACGCCTGCGCCACGAGCAAGGACGTCACGATCGTCAGCAACACATGGAGTATAGAGCAGCTAAGTCACTATTTACTCAAATTATGTCATTATAAATAAAATTGTTGGCTTTCTTGACTTGCTACTTAGTTGATACTCAACTAAGCAAGAAGTCTGGGCTACCTAATAGTGTTGCACATGCTAACACTCTTTGGGTCATCTATTGTTTCCTACATTAAGAAATACTATTCGCTTATGACTTTCCTCTTGACTTGCTACTTAGTTGATCCTCAACTAAGCAAAGAAGTCTGGGCTACCTAATAGTGTGATGCATCGCATCTTTTTCCGAGTCGTATTTTTTCTTCTACTTAACGATTGCAAATGAATCCGAAAAGTTAATTCCGAGTTGTGAAGCTCTGACCCCATGAACGACGAACTTTAGTCACCCAAATCGCGTGTCTGGGAAAAAGGGCCATGAGCCGACTCCCGACGCTCGGGGGCTAGACTAGTCGGGCAAAGTGCTTAAACAAAAAAGAGTAAAAAATCACTCGGATGAATTCAAAATCAATAAGGAAAAGGAGTAAAAAACTCTAAAATTATACATAAACCAGTCGGACTCCACATCCGAGTGAATTGTTTTTACATTGCCTATGTTCTGCATATACATAATTCCAGAGCACAGGACTAGGGTATTATCTCCACCGCGAGAGCCCGAACCTGTATAATTTCTCGTGTCTTGTGCTACCATCGAGTTTCCGATCCAGCGCCTAGCCCCCTTTTAATTATTGCTCTGTAATAAACCTCGGCGGCTAGCGCGCCCGAGTAGGGAAGCGCCAAGATCAATCTCGCAAGCTCGATGGCCTCCATCAATGGAATCGCCATCACCTTCGCTCCCGCCATGCTTTTTGCCACGGAGTCTCGACTTCATCGCCGACAACCTCGACAACGGATTATCGATCGGTTCTTCGTTGCCAAATCCGTCGCGCGTTGCCGCCGGCACCATCGACCGCCACGCCGGCCGCCACGCCCGCCAGCAGCCGTTTCGCCGGCGCTTCATCGACCGTCGCGCCGCCGGCCGTCCCCGCTGGCGCTTATCTCCGCGACGCCCGACGCCTCATCTCCGGAGCCGCTCGGCTCTTCGTCTTCCTCCGTCGGCGTCTTCCCCACCGAACCAAGCGGACGGCGTGTTCGACCCGCCGAGATTCCTCGCTGCGGCGCTCCTTCGCCTTCACAGACCGCCGAAGGCGCACTGTAGTTCGGCGCCGGCCTCCCCGGTGACACACCTGTGTTCGGAGAATCACGTGAAGAACCGTGGAGAAGCATCGCTGAGACTTCAATTAATTGGCTTTGCTCGCTTATTCAATCAAGACCAAAGCCATGTGATCAAGACCAGAGGAAAACTTTTTGACGGAAGTTTTCCTCGTTGCTCGTAACCTTCGTGAGAAAAATCTCGACTAGAAGTCGCCGACTTGGAGTTTCAATCGATAACCAATCTTAATTCCATCCGATTAAGTCCGTTCGGGTTGGGAGCCGCATACATCTCGCTCACGAGTAGTAAGCCGGAAATTTGCCTTCTCGATTCGGATACTGTAAAGATTCGATTTGGGACATCTCGGATGTGGTCATCATAGCGGTTCTTGAAGGAATTAGCGATGCCAACTTGACGAAAAAGATGTCACGGAGGCCGCCGACTACCAGAAGGAGATGTTCGCATTAGCGACGGACGACGATCGCGCTTCGAAGCGCCAACCAGACGTCCAAGAGCCGCCGCGCTTCGAAGCGCTAACCCTTCGACGCCACGAAGCCACGCCGCGCTTCGAAGCGCCAATTCGCACGGCTAAGAGCTACGCCGCGCTTCGAAGCGCCAACTTAAGACGCCACGAGTTTACGCCGCGCTGAAGCGCCAACTTCGCAGACGGCTTATGAGCTACGCAGACGGCTAAGAGCTACGCCGCGCCGAAGCGCCAACCGGTGACGCCACGAGTTTACGCCGCGCTTCGAAGCGCCAATTCGGTGCGCCACGAGCCATGCTCGCGCCCGAAGCGCCAACCGGCAAGACGCCACGAGTTTACGTCGCATTTCGAAGCGCCAACCAAGACGGCTAAGAGCTCGCTGCGCTGAAGCGCCAATTCGCTGACGGTTATGAGCTACGCCGACGGCTAAGAGCTACGCCGCGCTTCGAAGCGCCAATTCGACACGGCCACGAAGCACGCCGCGCCCGAAGCGCCAACCTTCGCACGACGCCACGAGTTTACGCCGCGCTTCGAAGCGCCAATTCAAGACGCCACGAAGCCACGCCGCGCTTCGAAGCGCCAATTCAAGACGGCCACGAAGTTTACGTCGCGCTTCGAAGCGCCAACCGACGGCTAAGAGCTACGCTGCGCTTCGAAGCGCCAACTTCGCACGCTATGAGTCACACCAACCGGCATGACCTAAGAGCCACGCCGCGCTTCGAAGCGCCAACCAAGACGCCACGAAGTTTACGCTGCGCTTCGGCGCCAACCAAGACGGCCACGAAGTTTACGCCGCGCTTCGAAGCGCCAACCTCGCACGGCCATGAGTCACGCCAACCGGCACGGCTAAGAGCTACGCCGCGCTTCGAAGCGCCAATCTTCGACACGTACCACGAAGTTCACGCCGCGCCGAAGCGCCAAATTCGCACGGCCATGAGTCACGCCAACGGCGCACGGCTAAGAGCCACGCCGCGCTTCGAAGCGCCAACCGCAGACGGCACGAGTTTACGCCGCGCTTCGAAGCGCCAACCGGCACGGCTAAGAGCTACGCTGCGCTTCGAAGCGCCAACCGGCGCAGGCCACGAGCCTACGCTGCGCTTCGAAGCGCCAACTTCGGACGCCACGAGCCGCGCGGCGCTTCGAAGCGCCAACTCGGCGACGCCACGAGCCTACGCCTACGCCCGAAGCGCCAACTTCGACACGGCCACGAGCCACGCTTGTGCCCCGAGCGCCAACTTCAGCACGGCCATGAGTCACGCCAACCGGAAGACGCCCACGAGCCTACGCTGCGCCCGAAGCGCCAACCGGACGGCCACGAGCCACGCTTGCGAAGCGCCAACCGGCGCGACGCCACGAGCCACGCTGCGCCCAGCGCCACCCGGCAGACGCCACGAGTCACGCGTTCTCGAGCACCACCTTCGCTCGATCAAGCCTATGCTCGCGCCCACGAGCAAGGACGGCATGATCGTCAACAACACATGAAGCATAGAGCAGCTAAGTCGCTTTTTTACTCAATGATGTCATTATTAATAAAATTGTTCACTTTCTTGACTTGCTACTTAGTTGATTCACAACTAAGCAGTAAGTCTGGGGCTACACCTAATAGTGTTGCGCATACGCACAACCTATTCTGAGTTTTTTTTTCTATTGCAAATGAATTCGAGTGCGTTAATTCCGAGTTGTGAAACTCTGACCCCATGAACGGCGAACTTTAGTCACCCAAAACGCGTGCCTGGGAAAAAAGAGCCATGAGCCGACTCCCGACGCTCGGGGGCTAGACTAGTCGGGCAGAGTGCTTAAACAAAAGGAATCAAACCACTCGGATGAATTCAAAATCAATAAGAAAAAGGAGTAAAAAACTCTAAAATTATATATAAACCAGTCGGACATCACATCCGAGTGAGTTGTTTTTACATGGCCTAAGTTCTGCACACACATGATTTCAGGGCTACTAAATTTGGATGCGACGCGTGTGGGCCAACGCTTCAACGATTTACATCAAGAACTTTAGCGACAAATGAATTTAAAGGAGTGGCGCAGATTTCGCTTTGAGCGGAAAAGCGTTTTGACTTCAGATATCGTTTGGGATCAGATTCCCCATGATGGGCCACCATTGCACGACGCGACGATCGGATATAGTTCAACGCGTGGAGCTCTATTGAGTCCTTCACGATCTCTTTGCCTACAATGGGCACTCACCGAAAGGAAAACCATTGAAAACTACATCAAGAACTAGAAGCACTTTCGGCGTGAAGCATGATTCAGCTTGAGCTGTGACCAGAAGGCGGAACTTCGATCGCAAAGCACTGGGGCTCTCAGGCAAGATATGGACCCCAGATATCTGCATGGCGGTGGGAGGACCGCCTAAGGGGGATGGGCCAAGCCGATCGCATGAAGATGGGTATTGCCCAGAGGCAGCCGCCATGCGCAACAAGGAAACCTCAAGATGGAAACCAACCTTAATTAGGTAGGATATAATTGTAATCCTGGTTGTTGCCATGTTGGGCGAATCAGGATAGAGATACAATCTCCACTTCGTATCCGAGTAGGACTCTCCTTTGTAACCGCCCTCCTCCGCTATATAAAGGGGGGTGGGAGAGGAGGAGAGGGACAGAGGACAACATCATCAGCTATAAGCTAGCCACACATAATTCCAGAGCACAGGACTAGGGTATTATCTCCACCGCGAGAGCCCAAACCTGTATAATTTCTCGTGTCTTGTGCTACCATCGAGTTTCCGATCCAGTGCCTAGCCCCCTTTTAATTATTGTCGGTAACAAACCTCGACAGATAGTATGCTACCGAATCCGTATCCGATAAAAAATATCCGTATCCGATCCGAAACTATCCGAAAAATATCCGATCCGAAACTATCTGTCGACGATTCGGGATAGGGGTCCTCGCCGAGCTTACTTGTTGAATGAGGATCAACCTAAGGCCCTTTCGCAAAGGGTTTAGCGTCGAGGGCTCGCCGAGCAACGAACGGGCGCACAAGACAATCGGAGGGCACGGGTCGTTTTTATCCGGTTCGCCTCTCGCAATGGAGATAATAACCCACGCCCGAGTGTTTCACTAGTGAGGGATGTGTGTTACAATGTGCTTGCTCGGGACCCTGAATGCTCCTAAGGATGCCCGTGAGCAAGCTCTGGATGTGTATGCATGTGAAGTACAGAATGACCAACCCCCTTTCCATCGTGGGAGGGGGGTATTTATAGGGAATTACAGGAGACAAATCATTTATTACAGGGGCGCCATCTTGGGGGAACACTCACGATAGGGCGCGCCACCACGGAACCGTGGCGGCGATGGGAATAGTGAGCGCAGACTGTGGTAGCGGACCGTGTGGCAACAAGATATCCCAGCGCGCGATGCCTGCAAGGCCGTGGCATTATGCCACGTCGCCTTGTCGTGGACACCCCGAGCTGGCTCGCCGGGGCCGGGTGTACGGTTGTCGGTCTGCGTCGTTGTCTTGAGCAAGGGTATGGTCGGTTGGCGCCGGCCTTCGATGGTCGCCTTGGTACAGTGCATCCAATCTCCGACAGCTAGCCCCCGAGGCTAAAGGGGGAAAAGGTCTTGAAGGGGCCTCCGCCTTAAGCCTCTAGACTTCTCAGAGGGGGGGATTGGAGTGGTGCGGCGAAGAACTGCCGTAGCACCCGAGCTTCTATAGCTCGGGAGCAGGGGATCTCGTAGCGAAAAACTGCTACGACGCCCGAGCAACTATGCTCGGGGTGAAAACCTTGCGGCGAAGAATTGCCGCAGTATCCGAGCTGCTACGCTCGGGAAGAAGGGGATCTCGCAACGAGGGAAAACTTGTCGCGGCATCCGGGCGACCAGGCCCGGGGATAGGCGCGCTCCAGCGGGCCCAAGCATACTTGGCCGAAGCCCGGGCCAAATAACACCTGCGAGCGGAGCGCGGGAAAAATCGCGGCGGTTCCTTCCTCGCGAAGCGTCGCGCATGATTCAGCGACTTTTTCAGAACTGCGCCACGCCAGTTCGCCGAGGACCGAACCGCCAGGTGTTGGCAATCGACCGTCTTCCCTTGGCTACTCGACTTCTCCGCCTACAAATAACCGACCAGAGCGCTTCGAAAGCCCTTTACTTCTTCATCTTCTTCCGCGAAAAAGCGCCGCGACGCCCATCCGTCCGAGTCTTCCCATGGCGCGGTTTGGTGCGAGCAAGATTACGACGAGAGGCTCGAGTGGTGCGAGGATCATGGGTACTGGACCCTTATTCTTGGAGGATCCCGACGGCGAAGGAGCCCGGCGCCAAGACGGCGATTTAGATAATCTCGTCTGAAGCTCTACACCATCAACGGGCTCCGGATGCCCGAGAGCGAATGCCTGGGGGACGTGCTTGAGCAATGTCAGGGCGAGGTCACTCACCTGAATCCCAACTCCATCCTTGTCTTGAACATCTTCGCCCATCTTTGCGAAGGTTTCGTGAGCACTCTCCCACGCCAAGCCTTTTCTTCCATTTCTACAATCTCTTCCAGACGTGATGCCTCCCCCACCGGTGCTCTGTATTTCCGTTTGAGACCCGTTCGCCCGTACGAGTTCCCCGTCTTCACCCTCAAGGACTCCGTCGCGGGCTGGGCCGACCACTGGTTCTACCTGCGGAGGCTGCCGGAGAGCTCTCTGCGCTTCACCGAAGCGGCGGTGCAAGACCGAGACGCCCGCGCCACGGTTGGCCTCAAGAGGAGCAGATCCTGATGACGATCCATGAGCTCACGAACATGGGGCTCACCGGGCGGGACATCGTCCGCGACTTCCTCCGGAACCGAATATCACCGCTGAGGCAGAGAGAGCGCCCCTTCTTCAAGATCGGCGGGTGGGAGGACCTCACCCGCGAAGGCGAATCCGGTAAGCTTCTCACGACTTGTGGTAATTTCGCGATGCATACGCCGTTTGGGCCCGTGCTGACCCCTCGCGCAACATGGCGACAGCCCCGGGCTTCGACTGGGTGGAGAGGAGGGTTGCCGAGATGTTCGGGACCCCGAAGGGCAAGGAGCTTCTGCGCGACCGCCAAGTACCGAAGAACGTGCATGATCGGTGCGAAGAGGTAAGCCTCCTCGGCCATTTATGCTCGGGAAGTACATCCGAGCTTCGCAGAGTACTCGCGCGCGGGAACAACATCCTAGCCTTTCTGACGGCACTCCGTTTCCCTTTGGCAGGAAAAGCTTGCCCTCGAGTTGGGTGTGGCGAGCTCAAATCCAATGCGGCGATGGCGGCGTGCTTCCTTCCATGACCAAGGCCAAGAAAGGAAGGGCAAAGGCCATGCCTTGCACATGGCACCCGGCATCGAAGAGGCAGCGGCGGCGCCAGAACCTCGAGGCGCACTTGGAGTATGCCGACGGAAGGAGGTAAGACGCTCAAGCTTTGTTTGCCGAGAATTATAGCTCGCGCTCAAATCGAGCAAATCGAGGCGGAAGGAGATTGATCGAGGATGGTGCAGCCGAGCAGACGCGTTGGCGAGGAGCTCGAGGATGTGAGGATCAACGCACTCGAGCCGCCAAAGCTCGGAGTTCGGATCATCGGTAGGCGCAGCCTGCTGGCGAACCGGTCGGTCGGGAAAGACGCTGGCGGGGGTCGACATGGAGGATGTCGATCCCCAGCTGGCGAGGATCACTGAGGCTTCGAGAAAAGGGCCGAGCTGGTGCTCATGGCGGTGTGGCGAACCCTACCACCAAGCCGACGCGGACTCGGCCAAAGGTGAGCCTCGATATTCACTTTGCCTTGGTTTCTGTTTTTGTATGCTTCGACCCGAGCTAGCCCCACCCGACTAACGTGGGCGACATAGCTCGTAGGTTCATCCCGGACTATCGAAAAATGGCTTATGAGCTCGTTGACATTGCCCTAGCGGGGATATGCTCTGACGCCGCCGACATCGTAATAGCCGAGGGCGTGGAGGCAGCGGAGAAGTTTGTCGTCGACGACCTAGGCGGGGCAGGGCCTCCGGCCCTCCCGAGCACGGCGGACGCGCAAGAGGTGGTCGTGCTTCAAGATTCGGGCGAAGAATCTACCCAAGGAGGCTTGAAGCCCTCGAGCGAACAGCATGCTCGGGACGACTCTTCGCCGCCGCCGGGCGAGCAACGCGCCGCGGTGGACAGCGAGAAGACCCCGAGCAAGGAGCTTGCTCAGGAAGATAGCGCGGCGCTTCGCGGTGACTCTCATGCCCGGGGGGAGGCTTCGTCGTCCTCGAGTGACCCGCCGCGCTTCAAGGACTCCGGGCTCGTGCGCAGCCCCTTGCCGAAACTCGGAGACATTCAGGCGGCGGCAATATTCGAGCAATTCCGGGAGAACGTGCGCACCAACGTTGCTCAGGTATGGATGCTCCGCCGTTTTGGTGACATTTCTCCTTTGGATCTCGTGGGAAGAATTTTATTTAGAGCTTTTTCTGCCCGCAGCTTCTTCAAAAGACCTTGGCCGACTTTGAAGAGGTGTTGTACGTCCCCGAAGCCGTGAATTGCTATTACGAAGAAAGTGAAGCCCGGGTCGAGAGGCTGGAGGAGAAGATGAGTGACTTCAGGCAGGCGGAAGCCTTGCTCACGCAAAGGTTCAAAGAAGTGGAACGAAGTGTCGTCGCATCAACGGGGCGGGTCGCCGAGCTCGAGCAAGAGCTTGAGCAAGAAAGGTCGGGCTCCCGCCAGTCTAAGGAAGACACCGCCGCTGCTGAGAAGAAATTACTCGCGGTCGAGCAAGAGCTGGAGCAGCTGAAGCGGACCGCTAGCCTGGCGGAGGAGGGTCTTGCCCAAAGCCGGACAAGGTCCTTGGTCTCGGAGGGAGCTTCAACAGGAAGGAGCACGCCTGGGACCCTCGAGACCGTGGTCGCTGAGCTTGAGGAGTCCAACCAGGCCAAAGAAGAGCTAGAGCAATAGAAATGTAATCACTTGGCCTACTGAGACAGATCTCGCCCTTAGCCAAGCTAAGGCTCTTGAGCTCGAGCAGGGTCTTGAACAGGAGAAACAGCGTGCTCGAGGCCTTGAGGACAAGGTGGCCGAATTTGCGGGCGGCGTGCAAGGCGGCCGCCCTCGCCGACCAAGACAAAGAAGAGGTCGAGCTCAGTGAAGAGGCAGTGAAGGTCGTGAAGCCCGTGAAAGGTGATCGACCTTGTGCCAAAATTGTTGAGTATCGTCGAAGCTCTCCATGGCTTTAGAGGGCGGCTTGACTCGTAGTATTGTATGTTTTTCTTTTTGCTTTGGAAAACTTTTTCGGCGATGACAGCCTGGGGCGTAAGCTCTTTCTTGTTTGAGTATTTGCCCGCGATGATACCTTTTTGTTTCCCCGCGAAAGATGACTGCGAGGTAGACGTAACGTGGGTCAGAGCGATGCATGGGCGACATAGGCCCCAAGTAAGTTGTAGAAGGAACGACTTCGCGTAGGTGGAAAATGCTCGGAAGGGAGCAGCAATTTTACGGCGAGTTGTGACCCAGTGATACAAATACGCAAGCCCGGTGATCCGCTCCTATCCAGCCCCCGCTGCGAATAATGCTCGTGCACCTAATATTGGAGCAAGGGCTTGTTCGCAGGAGAGATAAAAGAAAAGCGCGCGGCCCCTCCGACCAAAACACCGGCCTGTGCGAGCGACAAGCGTGGATAGGTCGGTGGAGGGAAAACGAGCGTGCGATAAAACTTGTTGACATTTAGGGTGCACACCCTTAATTTGCGAAGTGTGGTCAGATGAAGGAGGGCGATGGCTAGTAGTCGCGAGCTTGGAGCGACCAACACGCAGCATAAGCCGATCTAAACGCTTGACCGACCGAAAGGGTGTCTGCTTTGCGACTTAGTCGCGAATGACAGCACTGAATGACCAAGGTCAGCTTATCGAGACTGAGGCCTTTGGCGGTGAGCGTTTTAGTGGCCGGGTGTTGCTCGGGGCGCGCTGTGTTATTACGCATGCGTGATCCGATTTTAGCGGGGTAAAAAGATTTTTAACGGATGGAAGTTGTATTGCACCAAAAGTAAGGGCGTGAATTTACAACATAATGTAAAACATCAAAATGAGTTTAGACATGGAACTTGCGCAGCTGGTCGATGTTCCATGAGCTAGGGAGCACGCGGCC